>OX344755.2:17312220-18059720 GCA_947034885.2 Thuidium tamariscinum
CGCTAACGGTTCTTCACACTGCTTATTCACTTCCTGAGTAGAATAAGCAACGCGACGAAGTCTTCGTCCCCTTGAGGGAATGAGATAAGTACACCTAAAATCTTTTAAATGAGAACTTAAACATGATGTCCTTTGAATGAGAATATAAACATGTTTCATATTACTAAATTGCCTAACTTTCTATTTATTGGAAATAGTTGGGAGTCAAAAGAGGTTTCTCGATATCAATGTTTTGAACATCGTATGAATGTTAATGTGAAATTTCAACATGCTGAAAATAGGTATACCCAAACTGGATAGTTCCATATCAATACAAGCCATATATTTTAGACACGAATCTTCACGGGGGGGGGGGGGGGGATTCAGAAACTGGACGGAAGTAGGAACAAATACCTTGAAACGACTTTATTTTGGGGGTTTACGTTCCACACTCTGAAGAACGGATCATTGACCAAGCATATATGATCAACCAGCAGATAAGCCTTTCCTTGCCGTAAACTCTCGTCAATTTCTGGTCACTCTCAACTTAACACATAGCGAAAGCATGTTTTCGCTTAGCAATCAGGGAAGCCGTAAACACAACGGGCATCCTGAGAGTAGCCAACCTGCACTGAAACATGGGAGTATATATATATTCAAAAATTAGGTTGGCTTTTCTGTTCAACGTTGCATACCACCTAAAAATTTGCTTGGGTCTGGAACATTTCCATTGAATTCTGCGTTGGAGAAGTCGAAGCCTGGGTGCTGCACGCAGGCAAGAACACGAATCAGTCATCTACTAGCATACGAACGTCCATAAAGGCTTCACAACTAATAGGATAATATTAAGGGATAATGTATTCTCAAACAAATTCAAATCCAGAGTCACTCTATGAGGGACAGAAACGAAACAAAATGTTAGAAATCTGCATAGACTCTGAAGTGAAACCTACCTCTTCTTGAAATCTCTCCAGCATCATGCGTTGCTTCTCTTGCTCATTCTTAAGAGGATCGAGAGGAGCATGTCCAGCTATAGCTGAAAGCCAAGGTTGACCTTTCTCCCGCTTCTGAAGTGTCACGTGCATTACGTGGTCCTCTGGAAAACGGAGAATGACGTCAGTGCCAACAGCCTCGAGATAAGGTGGTCACTAGGTTTGTGATGAATCTTCATATCCTCAACGTCATCTTTGGATATCTATTGATCGAAAAAGTTTATATTGATATACACATGATTTCAGATTAGGAGCTTTGAAAGGTAACAAGTCTCACCAACTGTCCAAAATGAACAATCGGTCTTCACTGGACCTGCTAGATCATGCTGCAGACAAATCCAACAACAAGCTCAGTTCAGATGAACTCCTCTATTGGCGTCTCTGACGTCGATTGGCAAATGACCCTCTGGTAACGACTTTGCGAATCGACTTTGCGAATCGACTAAAAGAAAATGAACAAATGCAGTGCATCAGGATGATTGATCGACAGAAAATATCCATACTTCATACCAAAGATCACATCACCCTCGTTCAACATCTGAGGGAACTCAACCGAGTGGAAGAAAATTCAGTGTGAAGACGCACATTAAGGTAAGGAGGGTTGCCTTTGACGCCTAGCTCCAAGTGCTTTGGCTTTATGGTGCAGTACAGCAACTTTGTGGGTAAACTTTCAGGCAATGGTATGTACACGTTGACCTCTTCCAGTTGCTGATCCCACTCGTAAATCAAGTCTCCTGCCAAACATAACATCACCAACATTAGCCTCTTCCTCATGCAAACATTGAAGCGGCATTCCCATCGTCTCCATTGTCCGTTCATATGAATGACACAATTAGACTGGTAACGTCTAAATGCACTATGATCCATCCATATTGAAACAGCATTACAAACGGTGAAAAATCCGAACCCAACGTCTTCTCATCATTGTCACAACCAATACTCGCAAAACCAAATCAGTTCAATCTGTAGTAAAATCTGTAGTAGAGCTGGAGGAGAATGAGCCAATGAAGGAGCATGTGCCAGCTGAGGATTGCTGCCGATTAGATAGTGTTCCGGTACAAAAGACCTGACCTCGAAAGAGAATGGCAAACACGAATTTTGAAAATTTAGTTTATAAAATGCTCACCATCTTGCTCGAAGCGATGGCGTTCCGTAGGAGCCAACTTCTCTGAAGCCATTAATTTTCAAGTTACAGAATGATGAGACTAGTTTAGAATCTGCACCAAAGTAAAACAAATATGATTAGAGACACAGAATAGGCATATTTCAACAACATCACTTTCATAAACTAAAAATTCTCACTGCAAAATAAAACCTCGCCAATATACAAATCTAACCCTCACAATCATTTCCAGCATACACCAAGTCCTCTGCACATTATCTCTTTCCACCTTGCTTTGTTTGCAAAGTCCCCAGCCCCTCACGTCAGTGTAGCAGAATCGTAATTCCCCGCCACAGCAGCTTTCCCGCGGTCAAAACCCTAGCTTACAATTAAGATACCCGATTTCAAAATCTTCACCAGATTCCTCATTCTCTACAAAGACTGTCCAATTACAGATTAATTCCAGACTTGAGTACCGCTTCCTTGTCACTGAAAATACCTAACGATTCTAGAGGTCCAGTCTCCGAGTCGTAGACATGAGCGTGCAAGGCAACAATCAAACCAACCAACAAGGCTGTGAACAAGATCAACAGTCCTGGTAAAAAAAAGGACATCTAAACCAGCAATGCAATTAAAGATGTGGAAAGGACAGGAGTATTCACCCGCGCAGTGACGACGTCCAAGAGAAAAGGCGAGCTGAGTTTGTTTGAATTCAGCCGCAGAGATGAAGGAAGACAGCGACAGGTACTACCGACAGGGCGACGGGCGGTGCGTCGTGTCCAAGGGAGTCCGCCAAACCCCAGAATCAGCGCCTTGAATGGAACTTTCCGAAACGACAAGGGGAGAAGCTGGAATGTGGAAGAAGAACTCAGTGAACCCTAGAAGCACGAACCCTAAAATGGAGATCTTGGTGATTGCAATTAACCTCTAAGCGCTCAAGCGACCATTTTCTGGTCGCTGCCTGATTTCGGGCAGAATTTTCGAGCAAAAAAAAAAAAAATTTCAAATTTTTTTGTTTTTTTGTTTTGAAAAAATTGGGTTTTCTTTCAACATTGATATTCAAAACTAAGATCGGTAGGGTCAAACAAAAGTTATAGCAAAAAAAAGGAGAAATAGTACAAAGTATCTAAAATTGCTTAGTGTTGAAAAACTTACTATTTGGGGGAATTACTGATGCTCTCTTTAGTAAATACTTTTTATTTTTTTACAAGTCAATAAAAACCATAATTTTGACCAATCAAAAAAAATTTCAAATCATAAAAATAGAAATTGTATTTTTGGTGAATTTTTGAAGTTATATCTTCAAAATTCATTTGAAGAGAATCTATAAATATTTTTAAAATTTTGATCATATGTATACTTTCTACTTTTTGTGCTTTACATTATCTTCTTTGATGCTAACTTCAAAAAAGTTGTAAAGCTTATATTTTATAACACATTTGTATTTTGTCTTAATCCCTTGGGCTTTTAGAGGTTGAATATTTTGCATTTTTCTATAAATCAATAAAAAAACATAATTTTGACCAATCAAAAAAAATTTCAAATCCTAAAAATAGAAATTGTATTTTTGGTGAATTTTTGAAGTTATATCTTCAAAATTCATTTAAAAATAATCTAAAAACATTTTTTTTACTTTGACTGTATGGATACTTTCTACTTGTTGTGCTGTACATTATCTTCTTTGATACTAACTTCAGAAAAGTTGTAATTCTTATATTTTATAGCACATTTGTGTTTTGTCCTAACCCCTTGGGCTTTTAGGGGTTAACTTAGTTTGTGAGCGATCCGAGTTGTGTAGTAAGGTAAAACAGCCCATTACGGACCAAATGAGGAGTTTGCCCTCATGTCAATGAAATCTTCAAATTTTTTTCCCACCTGTAGACAAGTGATAGAAATGACGAGAGCAATTGAAACTACATTTTTTTTGATAAAGTGTGAAATTGTTATGAATTTTTGAAGTGTTTCACCCATTTTGGTTTCTAGACTACTCCAAAACCAACTAAAACTATATTCATAACAGTTATCTTATTCACCTAATGCAATCAAAATATTTTTTAACATAGAAGGCTTGAAAGAGTCACTTCCTATATTGAATTAACACTAGAAAGTTGGAAGTTTCTATTGTAGTCACTAATCACCTCATTCCGGTTAGCTAAGACATTGATTGTAGTTAGAATCTCATTTTTTGGAAGGAAATTGTAATGGGCTCATTTCTAAGAGTCCACAATGGACAAAAAGTCTATAATGGGCTATTTTACCTTAGTGACGATTTCTAAGTTGAAGCTTTTATGAGAAAAAGCTTACATGAGCAAGGTGACAATCCTTGACAACTGTTTTGGGGTTTCCAAACATGTGCCCACCCACCAGGAATTTTGCTTGCCCTCCAAAATTAATTATTCAATAGTTTTATACACATTTATTGGCTCTATCCTTTTGGACACAAACCATGGCATCGACTATGGGTTTTGAATCTTAGTTTCCAAATCTTATCTAAGGTAGAACCACCTATTATCAATCAAGGACCCATACCCAACTTGTAGGATGCGCCTATTTCCAACCAAAGCTTGAAGAGATCTTCGATCAAAGTTTAGAATGTATTTTTTCCTCATTTTCAAGGTTGGAACTAATGAAGTCATGACACATGCCCCAAAGTGTCATAAAGTGTGCCGGAAGTACTAATGAAGAGAGTAGTCTTTTGAATGATTGGAATTAGAAGAGTTTAGGCATTGGCTATGGGTTCAAAGTACTTTTAGCTTTAAAAAATCATAGTAATTTCCGTCCTGGGAGTAGAATTATGAAAAATTTGCAATCCCCATATTTCCTATCTTGCTATATGGGAAAAATTTGCATAGCCTCATATTCCTCATGATGTGTTCCAAAATTGCTTAAGTGATCAAGTATAGGTGGTTCTACCTTATAATCCCATTCACAATACATCACAATAACATAGACAAACATTTGTTTTACTTGAAGATGGATCCACCTAGGCAGATCCTTGGTTTGTCAAGGGAAGAAGCAGCCCAGGCAAACCCTTGATTAGCCAAGGAGGGTCACTTAATCCCTAAATGCCCTAGGCACCAAGATTTTGTTTTTGCAAAACTTTGAAGTTAAATAAAATCTAACTAACTTGCTATTTATAATAATTTATATTTTCAAAAAGTCCTTTATGAAGTCTAGTTTCAATGTCAAAAATCTGATTTGGAAAATGAATGATAGTCATTTTTCTATTCAAGATTTTTTACAAGGGGACCCATTGCAATCTTGACTTTCTATAGTGTTGAGAGCTCGTGAAAATAAGCCTCAAATACAATAGATCTTGGACCAAAAATCACATTCAAAATTCATTTACAAAAATTATAGAGTAGATTTTGAAAAACCATAAATTAATTGGAGTTATATATATTAGGCCCTTTCACCTTATATTTTTTTGATTACCAACTTTTTAGATTTGACTTGCAAAAAGAGATAGAAAGACTCATAAGAGGATTTTTGGACCCCCAGAAGACCGTTTCAGGGGTGTTCCCCGAAGTTGTTCCCACTGCTGCAGACCAGCCCCCTGCTAGTCTGAATTTTGAAAAAAAAAAAAAAAAATTCAAAAAAATTCAGAATGTATTAAAGAGAAAAAAAATGATTTAAAAAATTTTCAAATTTTAAAAGAAATATTTAATATTTAATTAAAATTAATAAAAAATTATTATTTTCTGATGTGGTAGTCGCTCAATCACATCAACATCACGTTCCCAAAGTTCCCAATGCGTTCCCAGCGTTTGGGAACTCACAATCTTGTACAACAGCTGAAAATCCTCTTATGTCACATCACTTTTGTAGTTTTAACGCCCTCATGGTCAAACATTATAATCTTTCACTCCACAAGTGATATTGTTATGTTTTTTTTTGTATGCAATCTTTAACATGTCTAATTTGAATTTGTACGGTTACAATTCAAAAGAAATTGATATAACTTTAGTTATCAAAATGTTGGCATTTTGTTCAATTTAGAGCAAATTCTAAAAAACTCAAAATAAGCCTTGGACATTTAGGAATTAACCCCTCATCGCCTCAGGGGACAAAAAGTGTCCTTACGGCTTGGCAGTTTGATTCATATTGCTATAACTTTTGCATCCAATGTTTGAATTCAATAAAAATTGTTAGAAAAGTTGTGCGTACTAGTCTAGTTTGTGTGATAAAATTTTCAAATCAATCAAAAAATTTAAAAATTAAAAAAAAAAAAAAAAAAAAAAAAAAAATATATATATATATATATATATATATATATATATATGATTTGGGAGCCAATCAAAGTTCACAGGTTCAATTACAGTTCAACATTGTAGTTGATGGTTGCAACTTTGAAGGCTTGTATCTCCTTCATACAATGTTTGTTTTCAATAAATTTTGTTGTGTTACATTTCTCTACAAGTCTGGTTAGTGTGATCAAATTTTCAAGGCAATCCAAGTTGTTTTGAATGCTTGGGAGCAATTCAAAGTTCAAAAACCTAACATTTTTGGATTACAGTGAACTTCGGCGGCTTATTTCTTCCTCATACAATGTTAGTTTCTAATTATTTTTTTTGAAAAAGTTGCACATTCTAATCTAGTTTGTGTGGCTGAAATTTCATATCAATTAAAGAGTTTATGAGTGACTGAGAAGCATTTTAGTAGAAGGAGGTTTAGTCATAGATGTGTTTTTTTGCACACTTTTTTGTTATTTTTTTTGACATTCAAAGTCATTTTACAAACACAATGAGTCAATTAAATGGAAAAAAATTTCACCAATGTGTGTATATGTTCATTTTGAAGCACTTTCTAGTTCAAAGTTTTTACATTTGAGTAGGTTTAGAAATCAAATTTGATCTCCAAATGTGTTTTTAGAAAAAATTTAGCATCTTTTTCCAACACTAAAACATTACAATCTCTCAATCTATGCGGGGTCGAATGACTTCAAAATTTAACCACATCATCTACAACATACACACTAGAAGATTGTATGGTTAAGATCTTCATAGCTTAGTCTCATATAGCCTTATGCAGCTTGAAAAGTAAGCATTTTTTTAGCACAATTGGACTACCGGTGATGAGGGGTTACACAAACTTCGTTGAATCCACTATTTATTTTGTTTAAATAATTTTGTTTAATTTTCCCATCTTTAATATATTCCCACAATAAAACTAATATGCTTTTTCACCTAAGATAGAGCGATAGAGCGACACGATCACATTGTTCTTGTTATTACTAATGTTTATAGATGGGAAAACACAATCATTGTGATTTTTCAATGTTCAAAGTTCACTGCAAAATACTGAGTATGTCGTTTATAATGTTATTAAGATAATCTCACCTTTTCAAGAGAATCACATATGGGAATGAGACACAATTATCTAAAATTCAAATTTCAAAATATTTTGAAAAAAGAAATTGTGAAAAGAACAACCTATCATGTTGTAAAACAAGAGTTTATAAATTACTTAGAATTTTTCAATTTTAAAAAAATGGATTAAAAAGTATGATCAGTGAGCTTAATTTTTTATTGATTGATCGTAAACCAAAAACATTTTTATATTCAATAACAACACAGACTTCGACAACTAAAAGTTACATGCCAACTTCTTGGTTGTAAGAGCTTTTACAAACAAAATAAGTATTTTTGCAATGCTTATGTAGTACTATTTCAATACAAAACATTAGAAGAAATTTGAGGACAATGGAGAGCCATTTTCGGATCTGTTCCCAAAACGGTTCGCAATATTGTTGGTTGTTGTCAAGCTAGCATAACCCCAAAAGAAAAATATTTGAATCCTGAAATATGAAAAAAGTTCAAAAAAAAATTTCAAATTTTTTTTGGTAATGATGTGGCAATCTCTTGACCATGTAGGATTCCTATTCCTATAGTAGAAACTGCATTCTTGCAATTTGGGAATCCACAATCTTCCAATGTCCTCAAATTTCATCTAATGCTATTTATTTTATATTGCTCATTTGCAATATACAATCATGACTTTTGCTAATACTATTACAATATTGCTCATTAAATCAATGTTGTAACATTTTCAATTTCTATAGCTAAAATATATTTTGCAATATCATATAGGTATAATTTCAATACTACATCAATATCACTTAATACAAACAATATACCAATATTGATTCAACACTATTGCAAAAGGATATTACTTTTTTAATGTCAATTTTCATTCTAGGATAAAGCTAGTTACAGACTCCAATAGGTAACGAGTGAGATGGAACATTCTACTTCATTGTAATTTAGATGAGGAGTGGCAAGATCATTTGTTTTAGTAACTTGTAACATTGAACTCGTTATCAAATACACTACAAGAAATTAAACCCCCAAATAAGTGACTGCGATTAATGATTGCATATGAGGGTGATTGCAAGAAACACTTGTCCTATTTTTTGTCCCCTTGACCTCCAACAGGTAGTTTTTTGCTCATAACTTTTGCATAGTTTGCCCTATGAACTTGAAATTTGGAATGAAGGTGCAAACAAAAGTTTTATATGTTGTGTAATCTTTTCAATTTAAAAAAAATTAGTTTACTATTTTTAAACTGCCCCTGATTGGCTGTCTACCTTGGCCATTTGGGGGGGGGGGTTTAGTCCTATTTTTGACCCAAAAATGCAAATTTTGAGCTGAAAATTGGCATGATTAGATATATAGTATAGTTACACAATCCCTAAAAAGAATTTTTGAAAATATTAAACTGTCCAACTTCCACATGTCGTCAAAGTGGCTGACTTTGGGCACGTGTAGAGAATAGAATTTATTTTTTCCAAATATGAAATTTGTTTGAAAAGAAAGACCTTTACTTGAAGAAAAAATAGATTTTTCATTTTCATTTTTTGAATTTTTTTACTATTTTTACCAAATTAATGAAGAAAGAGCTATTTTCATTGTATTTTCCATTGTCTATAACATTTAGAGAAAAAATTTCTTAGGTCTGAATTTCAAGAGACATAATATTCTCATTGCTCTTCAAATTATCCACATTTTTTTCAATTAAATTTTTATTTATTTCAAAGGGTCATAGGACTCATTGATTTTGAACCATTTTGAGCCAAAACTGATAAGTGTTTCTTGCAACGACCCATGAGTCATTTTGGACTTTTATGACTACAGAGTGACTGCACTTCATGTAGTCACTGTGGACAAGCTCGTGACTGCCGTGACTGCTATTGTATTATCACCATAATTTACATATTTGGATGAAAAAGGCAAGACCATGCCTACGTGGCACAAGGGGATTTTCGGGCAATTTGATAAAAAAGTTTGGGCAACAAGCTATTCCATCAAAAAATTTAGACTATTGAGCATGACATCAGATGTCACATGTTTGGAGATTTTGTATATCTTTTTCTTAGTAATTCATTTGAATTTGAAATTTAGAGCACATATTATCAACATAGAGATGACTTCACAAAAAAAAATTCATGGTAAGAAACCAATTTTCCAGCCCTTGGGAGGGTGTCAAAGTTGGCAATTGTGAAAATTTTCTCAAAACTACACTTGTTGGGAGATTTCAAATATCTTCTTAAAAGAATTTATACATATTAAAAATATAGAGATTGTTTTATGACAAAAATTTCATGGCAAAAGAAAAAAAACTCAATCCTTAGGAAGGTGTCAAAGTTGAAAGCAGTGAAATGTTTCTCACCACTACTCATGTTGGTAGATTTTGAAAAACTTTTTTTTGGTGAATTTTTTGGCCTTTAAATTTGGCATACATATAATCAACTTAAAGATGATTCTACGGTAAAAATTTCGTAGTAAAATACCAATTTTTGAGCTCTCGGGAGGCTTTCAAAGTTGGCCGTACTGAAATTTTTTTCACTGCGAATTCGAAAACAACATTTTGATTGGTACCCCATTGTACAATAGGCATGCATTATATTGTCATTTTTTGTCATTATCTATAATTCTCTCCATTCATATCCATGATTTGATCCAAGTATGATACATTTAAGTTACAAATAGATATTTAAGGTAGGAATGTACTTTTATAGTATAAGAATATAGTTTGCCTTTTATTCTAGAATGGCCATCTTATAGCTTAATAGAGACTTGAGTTCAAATCTTGTTAATTTTGTCAACTATGGTAGTGAATGTTTGGTTGTGTAGAGTGTGATTCACTATAAGAAAACTGCATTTTTGGTGATGAGATTGATTTCTTAAAACGGATTTTAGGTGATGTCTAAGTGACATCTAATGCAACAACTCCATGTTTAAAAGGTCAACATTGATATTACATTGGACGTTTATGTTAACATAAAAATATGAAGTTGTTGCATTAGATGTTACCTAGACATCACCTAAAATCCATTTAAAATAATTAGACTCATCACCAAAAATACCATTTTCTTATAGTGATTATAGATTTATTATAGGTGTGCTTTAGATATATTTACTAATTAAATTTTAAACTTTTTTACACATAAATGGTGAAATTGGTGAGGTAAAAATTCTTTATTTCATACATTGCAAATAGTTTTAGAAAATAGGTTTCAAGACCATCTGTATTTGTACAACACAATACATTTTGAGTAAATCTATGACAATTCAATTATAGATGAATTCAAGCCTTAGTCAACTCTAATACTTCGCTCTATTTTGTGCAAATGAATACAAATCCAACGCTATTCAAAAAGTAATACACTATCTTCAACGTGCCATAAATTTCTCACATTTGTTTGTAAAGATGTGAAATTGCTGTAATGTTTTGAAAAAATAGAAAAATTTACTCAAAATATTCAAAATATGCAAGTAAATATTTTAAAAACTATATTGAATTATCTAAATTTTAGTATGATTTTTCAAATACAAAATAAAATCATTTAAAATGTCAAATTCAAGTTTCATAGAAACAAAAGGTAAAAATACCAAACAATATTGTAAGATTTGTTAGTTTTTGAATCAAATCTCCCATACAATCATGATAATATCTAATTAGACTAAAATTTAACTAAATGAGGTGAATGTAACATCAACAAAGCTTTTAATAAACCCAAAATGAAATTAATTTACTTTTCACAATGAATACAAATTGTTTGATTGTCATGGGAATGTAAAAAGTTGGCACTTTTCTTGTCCAATAGAATTTACATGCAAAAGATTCACAAGTCTTGACCTATTAGGTGATAACATATGGCATTTATTTTTTAAAAATAACTGTAAATAACAGTATATAATAGTAAATAACAGTAAACCCACTACAGTACTGTACTTTGCTATGGTAATTAAAGTTACGAGGTATAAAAGCCACTTTTGACTTTCATGATAGTAAAGTATATTCACACCAGAGCGACCTTCCCGGAAAAGCGAGCCAGCAGGGATACAGAACAGAGTCTCTCATCAGAGTACGATCTTGTTCTGTTCTCCCCGAATTCACCCCTGGCAGATCTCCGCCTTCGCAGGCTGCCACCATTTCCACATCCGGAGCCACAATCGACGGGCCATTTGAGAGACAGGGAGTTGTTTTTAGCTCAAATCATCCTGCATTTACGAGTCCAGTTTGAGCTTAGTGTGAGTGACTTAGTCCATGATTTGTTGCGCTTCGGGGACATAAATTCTGTAAATCTTTGTCACATTTCATATGGTATTCAAAGACTCCTGCTCAGGGCGAGTTGCGCAGCAGGTTTGCTGGACGTTGTATGAATTGTATACTACTGTGAAGGAGAGGAGTAACTTGCATTTTGATCCGGTGATTAGTTTGGTTTGCATTATTGGAGGACAGTAGTGCTGGTGGCATTTATTTTTCGGCGGTTTGTCGTGCTTGGGAGTGAGTACGAAGAGATGAACTGTCAAGTAGTAGGCATTTGTAATTAGAGATTAAGGTTGTTCGAGTGTTTCTTTCGGCAGGGGATGAGGCTTTGCGGGGATTGGATTGAAGGGAATTTGAATCTTGAATTTTAGGCGTTGTTTCAGCTCTGATTACTGTTCGTGTGAAGCTGTTGGAATTGAATGAGTATGATGAGAGGGAGCGTGTAGTGATTTGGAATCCGTTTTATTGGATTTTAGCTACGAGCACTGTTCATTGTGGAATTGCTAGGGTTTCACGTGCAAGCATTTCGTTGCTGCTGATTCAGTTGTCACTCGACTGAGCTGTTTAACCTAGCTGGTGAGAACACCTTGGCGCCTACTGCCATCGTCTCATGCTCCACGAACTCGTACTTGGCGAGTTTTTGCAATTTCGCAGCCATGCATTTCACGAAGCTGGACGATTCGCCCATGTTCAGGAAGCAGGTACGCGCACTGTTTCTTCTTTTTCATAAAATCGAAATTGGTCCTACGAATCTATCTAGTTAGTGTGGGACGAAATTTATTGATAAATGTCGAAGTATGGCCTAGCTGCCGGAAGGTACCCGTCTTGTGTAGCCGTTTCGGGAGTGACTGGTGTGGTGTTTGTGCTTGAAAATTTCCTTCTTAACCGGTGGAGTTTGAGGATATTCAGGCTGTACACATGAATCCACTTAAGTATAGATTCGTCCAAGCACAGTCACCTTCAATAAGTTTACACACTTTCTTGGGTGCATCCTTATTGCAGCTGCCAACTTCACTTACATCAATTAGAATATTGGAGCTCTTTCCTTGAAACTACTTGAAATTAAGAGATTCTAATCTTGGCAAGAGAGTGCACAATAATTGTTGGTATGAAGAACTTAACATGGTCAACAAACTTCCTTGATGTTAACCCCATAGTATACTTGTCCCAAATATTGAAAAACCATATTTAGAATTAGTCTGTGCCTAAGAGTAGGGAAGAAATTTCTGAATCATTACAAAGTAAATGGGAAGGGATATCTATGGACATGCTTGATGTTCTCATTTCATTAATGCCTCTTAGAATGAATGTTGTAATTTGTGCCAAAGGTGGAAGTACTAGGTGGTAGACATGCAGTAATACTTAGCCAAATTCTTGTATTCTTTCAAAAAAGTTAGCATGCAAATGATTCATAACTTGAAAATAGACTACTTGATCTTTCCAATGCACTTTATAGTTCTTAATTTGATGGATTTCTGATCTAGTAACAACAATTTCAAATCTTTGGTTTGATGAGTTTTCAGCTTCGAAAATAGAAATTGTGTAAACGTATTGAAGGTGACTATACATTCAATTCGTCCTACTGTCCAATCTATAATACTACCGCATTGTCCTGGACAGCTCATTAGGTTCGGAAACTTGGAGAATCGAAAGAGTATGTAATGTAGTCGTTCTCAGTCTTAATGCTCGATAGTCCTACCTAGTATTGACTCGAGATGGATTATTGGATAGAATTATGGTTGTCTCGAACATTGGTGTTTGTTGTGCGTGCACCTAGCATACTTGATTGAGTACGTGAATGAATGGTTGCGTTGAGAACTACAGCTGCAGGCTCTTGAGGAGAGCGCGGAGGCTTTGAGGGAGAGATGTACACGCTTTCACAAAGGGTGCCGAAAATACACGTATGTATTTGAATATGAATGTTGAGTGCTTGAAATGTTTCAGCAATGTATAAAGGAAAGCTGAGGTCGTACTGTGATCTTACAAGATGTTTCTTTTTGTTAATTTGATATATCCATTGTAATACTGCAGTGAGGGCCTTGACGAATCATATGCTGGCGACACTGCTTTCGCGAATGCAGTGGAGACCTTTGGTGGAGGCCACGACGATCCAATCAGTGTTGCTGTTGGAGGTTCCTGTTCTGCAATACTATGTCTATTGTCTTTTGCTGTGGGCCAGTGTCCTATTTGTTTTTTTATGATGTCTCGTATACTCGTGCAGCTTATTACTTGGCTTTCAATTACGGGTTTACTGCTGGTTAAGTTTGAGGATTATTTACTTACTCGTCGGACACTGAGCAGGACCTGTGATGACAAAGTTTACTATTGCCCTGAGGGAGATAGGGACATACAAGGAAGTCCTCCGTTCGCAGGTATATAGTGTTTAGGTTTTGAATTATTTCCGTTTCTGGAAAACGATGTCTCACAGGAAGGTTTCTAGAATCGCAGCAGGTTGTTATTCTAGGGTAGATGATTTGGATCCTGTAGTTTGTCGGGTTCAGAGTCTCACAATCTTAAGCGTGCTTGTATGATAAAGGTGGAGCACATGCTGAATGACCGCCTGGCGCAATTTGTGAGCATCGATCTCCAAGACGTCAAGGTCTGTCCCATTCTTGTTGAAGACCCTTCCATCTGCTGCTTTGGGGCACGACCATTATGGTTGTAAAGGAACCCCACAGATTTTGCCTGACTCCTGCAAGTTCATTATTAAAATCTTCCATTTTGACTTTCCCTTGGGAGCTGATTGGGCGAGAAACTAAATGGCAACTCACTTGAAATTCACATTTGCATTTCATGTTTGCAGGAAGTTAGGAAACGATTTGACAAAGCCAATTTGCATTATGACCAGGTATTGATCATTTATCTTCTCCAGCTCATTAGACGAAGCTGTTGTGGCACTATTGTAATGCCTTCTTTTCCCTCTTCGTTCCCAAAGTAGAATGGCTGACGTTCTGCTACAAATATCTGCTGAAATACTTTGGTACGATTCTGTAAGCGTATGCAGTATCGCAGCCGCATGTTGAAATTTGGTCACTCGTGCTTAGGCAAACTGAACAATTAGAGGAACAGGTAGCTTTCTGAAATGGTTCAGTGAGTTGATTTAATACACCACTATCATTACTATGGCTGCTTCGAACAGGTGCGAGAGAAGTATTTAGCTTTGAAGAAGGATACTAAACCAGAAGTGGTGGCGGAGTTTGAGGAGGTTTGTTTCCTATCAGAACATTCTGAACTCATTTATTGTACGCTTTCAGAGACATGCTAATACCTCTTAGAGGAACCAATGAGAGTATTCGTCCATTCTAATGCATATTCTAATATAGATTCACGGTTTTTCTTTAAGGATTAATTAGATTACTGAAGGTGTATTTTATTCAGGTCGCAAACCAGCTTTAGATGTCTCTATTTTCAGCTTTGTTCAGACACTCACTTTGTCTACCCGCTAAAGTTTACCTTATGGCTATGGATATCTGCCTTCTATTTTTGGAGTATACAAGTCTGCTACATTCTTATAGTGTCATCGTTTCGCAGGATTTACGGAATGCTAAATCACAATTTGAACAGGCTCGATTCAACTTGGTAACTGATTCAACTGATGACCGCGAACTTGTTATTACATCTCAGTGAAATCGAAGCGTTGATAGATGGTATTAGTATGTTATCACATGGTCTTTGTGATGCAGTTGTATGGTTTGCCTTCCAATGTCGCGTTGAAGAGTCAAGATACTGGTTCAGCATTGAATTGGGTGTTTTGTACACAACATGACTGAAAAGTATGAAGTAATACATGGGTTTTGTAGGTCTAACCTGCAATCTAACACTGCAGATGACGGCACTTACCAATAGTGAGGCGAAAAAAAAGTTTGAGTTCCTTGAAGCTGTGAGCGGTACCATGGATGCGCATCTCAGGTACTTCAAGCAGGTAATCATATATCAGTTTTCTTTGGTTTAGGAAACGTCTCCTGGTAATGATTTTCCTCGTGCTCGCTCATTGTAACCTCTTTAGGTTCCTGAGAGTTGTAGTGCCATCTACCCTACATTTTCAGTTTGAGCATTTTACTTGTTGAGCATAATAGATATTACTTTGATGACTCAGACAGTCCATACGAGAATGTAGTTGGATTGATAACACTGAGTGGTACGAATTTGCTAACTTAGATCCGCCGAGTGTGATGCAGGGATATGAGTTGTTACATGAAATGGAACCCTACATTCATCAGGTGAGAGACTATGCAAACAGTTTGATTCCCTCTAGAGATTTAATGTACCACCCAGCAATACTGTTTCACTGTATTTTGACTATACATTTGTAATTTTTGTAATAAAGTTGCAAAGGACCTCTATGAACCTTCCGTATCTGGGGAGTCTAGCGGTATGTGTTGGTGTTGCATACAGTTGTTTTGCTTCAAGATTGTTTCATGGTTGAGTGGTTTGTTTTGGGGGTTAGATGCTGCAGTTTTTAACATTTATTGGTACCACTGTTAAGTTGGACTTCTATCAAAGTAGGAGTTTTGGCTGATAAATTGGGGCAGGTGTTAACTTACGCGCAACAATCTAGAGAGAGAGCCAACTACGAGCAGGCAGCACTTGCAGACCGCATGCAGGAGTACAGGCAGGAGGTGGAAAGAGAAAGTCAACGTTCAATTGATTATGACACCTCCTCGGCTGGAGATGGTATTCAGGGTGCCGGCCGCAGTTCGCATAAGATGATCGAGGCTGTCATGCAGTCAACCCCGAAAGGACAGGTGCATTTATTGCTACTCCAGAGAAACACTATGATCAGATACCAACGGGGCCGCATCTGGAATTTGAGATTGATAAACAGTTTTAGAGGTCTGCGTTGAATTGACTTTAGGATGGCTTTGCAGATTCAAACCCTTAAGCAAGGATATCTCCTGAAACGTTCAACAAATTTACGAGGTGACTGGAAGCGAAGGTTTTTTGTTCTGGATAGCAGAGGGATGCTATATTATTATCGAAAGCAGTGGGGCAAAGCTACTGTAAGCTGACTTTCTACCCTTACAATTAGTTACTTTTCTTAAATGACTACTCCTGCCTGATTTCCCTGATCTCACTAGCGTGCAGCATGCTCGTTCTGTTCTATCTTGGGCTCGGTCTCTTCATTTGAGCAAGCTGGTGCACTTTTTCCCTCTTGCTGTGAAAATGACATTCTTTTTGTCTTGTATGCAGGAAGAGAAAAATATTGCACATCACACTGTTAATCTGCTGACGTCTACAATCAAGATAGACTCAGAACAGTCAGATCTTCGGTTCTGCTTCCGGATTATATCTCCGTCTAAAAGTTACACTCTTCAGGTTCTTGTGTATCCTCAGCTTGCACTTTGTCCGTCCTAAACAGGAAGATACTCTGCTGAAGTTGCTACCGACGGATTGTGTGTTGATTATGCATGTTTGCTTGCAGGCAGAAAATGCTATTGACAGAATGGATTGGATGGACAAAATCACAGGAGTCATTTCGTCGCTTTTAAACAATCAAGTACATGAGCAGGTAAAATGATCACTCTGATTATGGTCGTTGTGATTCCTCTGTGCATGATACGATGTCATTGTACCTTATACATATCAAGACATTGACAAAGTTACTAGGTTTTGTTTGAAGATGTAATATTTGTTTTACTTTTACATATTGAGACAGTGTTGAAGTCAAACAGAGAGTCTCCAACGTAAACTGCGTATGCATCATTGAGTGCAATATCCTTGCAGGTTGATGAAGATGCAGCATTAGCACGAGATGGCTCTAGTAATGCCCAGCGTGACCACTCTGGACTGGAGAGACCCCTTGATGTTTTGCGTAGAGTCCCGGGAAATGATGCTTGTGCTGATTGTGGTGCTTCTGACCCCGATTGGGCTTCCCTGAATCTTGGTATTCTGCTTTGCATCGAGTGCTCAGGAGTGCACAGAAACATGAGCGTACAAATTTCGAAGGTAAGCAACACGCTCTTGTTGTCCTAAAGTTAACCTTTGATTTTCTAGCGTGGGATTCTTATTTTTTCTTAATATATAGTCAAAGGATTGTATACGTGGAGGTTTCTAGAGAATTTATTCTACTCACTTGACGCCCTCCTTGAGCGCCATGATCTTGCAGAATCTTAGCAGAATCTTGTTGGTTTGCTCTAGGTCTATTTATGTTGCAAACATTCTGCGTCATTCTGTCTCTAATTTAACTCAAATTTGTTGCAGGTTCGATCCTTGACTTTAGATGTCAAAGTTTGGGAGCCTTCGGTAATGGGCTATTTTCAATCAATCGGAAATTCGTATGCCAACAGCATATGGGAAGAGCTTTTGAACGTTGAGGAGTCGATTGAAAGGTTGTATTTGTGATTGCAATCATTTCCATGGATAATTGTTGACAGGTTGAATGCCTGTTGATGAACCGTATTTTAACTAATGGAGACGGGGAATTGACTTTGCAGAGTCGGTCAGGAGGGACAATTGACTAGCACAAGTGTTACTAGAGCAAGGCCTGGCCCCAGAGACCCTACACCCATTAAGGAGCGATTTATTCAAGCGAAGGTCTCGTTCCAGCCTTTTGTTTAATAAACAAACCTAATGAGTATAGTAAGCACTATCTTTCAGCTAATGTGAGAGACTTCGGACTCGTCGATACGCAAAGTATTTGACTAGTTAGAAGCTAAATGATAGGGTCTGTGTGTTGGTCCTTAGGAGTTCGATTATTCCCACAAGGGACAGGGTATCTCGTCATTTAAGCAATCACACTTCAAAGGAGTAAACCCGCTCCCATATGGAATGCTCCGCTGATGGCTGCCATTGCTTCACATGCAGTATATGGAGAAAAAGTTTGTGCAGAAGTTGAAGCTAGATCCTCGGGGTGCATCATGGGCACGCCAGATATGGGATGCTGTTCAGATGAACAAAGTGAAGCTCATTCTGCGTCTTCTTATAACTGCTGATGCTAATGCCAACACAACTTTCGAGCAAGTAATGGGTGCTACGGAGTCTTCTTGGTCACCTTTGGCTAGCCTCGCTGGAGCTCTCTTGCGGAAGAACTCTCTTAGTGCCACTCAGAGTGGCCGGAAGAGTTGGAGCGCATCATCGCGATTACCGTCACAGGACGAGTCGGGGTCCCATTCAGGTCCTTCAAGTCCTGGGAGCGTAACTTCTGATGACTCCTCTGCAGCAAGTTTGAAAGATTTTCGGGGGTGCACATTACTGCACATTGCCTGCCAAATTGGGGATCTCGTCCTGGTCGAACTACTACTGCAACACGGGGCTCAAGTCAATGTTGTCGATTATTTTGGCCGAACACCTCTTCACCACTGTGTTTTGTGTGGTAATAACTCCTGTGCTAAGCTTCTACTTACAAGGTATGTTTCTCAAGTGCAATCGCGGAAACTAAACGTCACCTCATCATTCTTAAAATAACAAGTCAAAGAAACAAACTCAGTAATTTGTACTATGAAATCTAAGATCTGTTTTGGATGATGTTTTGAAGCTACTCCTAAAACATGAGCGCTGATTTTCAAACACTTCTTATGAGCCTCTCAATTAGTGGATCTTGGAGCCGTGAGCTGGGTAATTGACTCAGCTATTAATGCATAGATGAAGTTTATGAGTTCTGAACTGGATTGCTCACATTTCACAAATCAAAGATTCAAGGGCAAGTCTTGAACTCTAACTTGTAGGTGTATACACGCGGTGGATGTCTCGAATGTCAGCTTTTTTATTTGTGATTGTGTAGTTCTGTTACTGATCTGTTCATTGATCTACAGAGGATCAAAGCCCGGTGCTGTGAACAACGCGGGTAAAACTGCTTTGGAGTGTGCAGTGGAGAGGGGAGGAGCTATCACAGATGAAGAACTATTTATTATGCTTTCTGAAACTAGCAGGTGACATCACATATACGTGCATGGTGTTTAGTGTATCAATATCAACATTAGCTTGTTGTGTAGCATTTCATAATAGGGCAGCTCGTTATGCTGTTGTACTGTATATCTTCCTGTTGCTCTGGCATATGTGTACTGACTGAAAGTAGATAGCGTTTTGTTGTCCAAATGTTAACAAACATTGATGGTAGGATTCGAGTGAAGGTGTCACACATTCTCCACCAAACTTGTAACATTCTGATAGGCCTTTGGATATCTCAAGATTCGGGGAATTCAGTGTAGTGAAGTTCTTGTCTAGTGGAGATCTGCACTGTGACTTGTACCATGCTTAGAAATGAAACGGAAATGGTTTTAATTCCTGTCTGGATAGTGAAGCTGATTACGCAGAGCATGCTTAGGGGTAGTGAAGAACCCTCCGAGTAAACGACAATAGAATAACAACCGCAGCAGATTCATCGTAGTCATCGCCTCCACTTTTTCCAAGCGTTTTATTAGAACAGTGAACTCGGCATTGGGTTTCTTAGAGCTTCTTGAGGGAAACTGCACTTGCTACTGGAATGTTAATTTGTTGCTGAGCGATTCTCACTAGCACCAACGCTAAAATTACCTCCAGCCAATGCAAGTGTGCTGCGGGATGAAGAGTCCACCCAGTGCCATCAAGGGCAATGGAGCAACGTAAAATCAAACAAGCTTTTTAAAGGCCTAAGCAGCTACGATAATTGCCATTGAGTGTGCTCCGCCATTGCCTGTGTTGTGGCACTCGGCAAGTGTGACTCTACATACTGTTTTTATGGCTTGTTGTGCCGTTGGATGGAGTAGCTCCTAAGAGGTCTTGTGCCCTGTGCATTATTGGACTCCATTGGGCTCCGTTGGGTCGAATTGTTTCGTTTCTTTGTATTTTCGCTGCAAGCTCAACCAAGGAACTCTGACCCCGTTCTTAATTTGGGCCCAATTCCCGGTGAAGTCTTGAGCTCTGTGTCGGTATGTCCCTCCCGCAAGTAGCCTTTAGTAATTAACCAAGATTTCATAGAATTCCTTAACTTCAGTGTGAAATTGTGCTGAAGTCCGTACAGTAGGTATCACGAAGAGTATCGAGTAACCCGGGCCTGCAACAGCTCTTTCGTTTCACAGTGCAAAATTATTTTCCTCGTCGCAGTGGCGGATGCCCAGAGCGTTGCAAGAGATTCTCTTGCTTTAATTTCGAGAGTACCATTCGTGTCGGTACACGATATGGTGTGGTAATGGCTATTCAGTTGCTTTTTGCAGACAAACGTTGCTAATGCAGAGAACTTCGCGTTAACGTTGGACGCTTGGAGTTGGCATGCTCTGCAATTTGGAACAACACGACGAGGAAATCATTCAAAGCCGCGGGTGATCAGATTCCACGCTTTCGGGAACAGTGCTTTCTATTTGCAGACAATAATGCATTCCATTTGCAGACAATTAATGCTTACCATTTGCAGACCGTATTATACTCCGTATATAATACCAGGGCGGGCCCGACCCCCAATTTTTCTCCTTGCCGGATAATATAAAAATCTGCTCCCGACATTGTCGAGAAATAGATAATTCGGGGTCTCTGTTTCCAAGCATGAATTCGAATTTTCCAAATTTGATCATCGGTGGAAGTAATAAATTCGAGAGTTCCCAAATTGAAAATTTTGGACTAAATTATTGGGTGATATAGAACTGAGGTTCTGTTCTGGGTTGGACACTTGGACTCGTCCTGTCGGCATTGACTGTGAAGCAATTTTGTCGGTAAATAATGTGGACTGGCGCGTTCCGTGGATAACCCTTCGTCACTTGGAGTTGTTGGGGTTACATTACCTGCTTACGATTTCTCTACACAAGGTGCTCCACCTCTCTGCCACGTTTTGCCTAGATTGACGTACTCGTGGTCTCAATTTACTGCTGCTCTTTTGCCTGTTCTTTCAAGTGTCTTTGAATTCCGTTTTCCGTGAATCCATTTCCAATGTTTCTTGTTTCCAGTATCACGATGTAGATGAACCGTGAGCGTTGTTGAAAGTTCCAGTGTTATCTGGTTTAGGGCTTGTTATGCATTGTTTGGTCCCCGTATTTGCTCATTGATTGTATGTCATGCCTTGCAAGTCTTTCATCGTCGTGATCCTCACGCATATTACTAAATTAAGTCCAGTGATAGAGCTAGAAAAGGTGGATTCTCAGCAGATGAGTTTGTGACTGTTTGGAATTTGGGTACTCCAGTTCCTTCCGAACAGGAATGGATACCGACTACTTCGCCATCGGTTGTCTACGTTAGCTCGACGTCTGAGCTGCACCTAGTTTGCGTACGTACAGATTTTCTTTTTCTTTTTAAGTTTTGATTAATTTTAAAACATGAAATTCGTTTACTTGTTACACTAGTTTCTCATCCGCACCCTGTTCTGCAGTCTTATACACAATTTAGAGTCTGGAGTAAGAGCTTGGAGTGGTGACAGAGTGAAGAATTAGTCACGACTCGGCAGATTACCTGGAGGCTACGATTAATCTTCCTTGTGCGCCGACTGAGCGACGGGCTCTTGCAGCGGGAGAGTTTCGTTCATTTCATCAGAGCAGACTGTGGAATCTGTATACAGTTTGATAGGAACATGGTACGTGTTCTTTCCTTTTTCTATGTTGTTCATGAAGACCTTGACTTGTCCCATAACGAATGTGAACATATTACTTTGATTTTATGAAGTTTTACCACATTATTTGATTTTTTTTTAAATTGGTAGACTTATCACTTCCTGTATTCGAGGTTCGTTATGATCATGAGGAGGCTCAAAGAAACATCCAAGAGGTTCCAGCTTTAGAAGTCGTCCTATTTTCTCAAGTGCACTGGATCAACTCGTCCTCATGGTGGTATGTTTGTGAGCTAGGCGTCATCATGTGAATACCCATCCCGATTCTTGAAACAACGGGTAGCTGGCAATACTGAACTGAAGCGAGGCGATGCTATCCTCATCAGCATGGTGAATTACCCGAAAGAAGGCAAGGAGCGCTCTGGAGCGGCAGCAGACATGGGAAGGTTGGATACTCTTTTCAGAACACTTTGCTTTAACGTAACTAAATATGATGATAAGGAGGCGAAAGTTTTGATGAATGCTTTGGGAAAAATATCGACGACCAAAGCTGAGAAAACCTCAGATTGTTTTGTATGCTTCGTAAGCGCACATGGTAACACCGACGAGCGTGGCCATTATATTGAAGCTATTGATGCCAATTCGGATAACAAGGTGTACATTTATGACGACATCCTCAAGCCTTTGATGACCTGTGATGCACTGGAGGGAATCCCAAAAGTATTCTTCATTGACTCCTGTCGGGGAGAATACTCAAAAAATCAAAGTCTATCTCGGGTGAGCGTTGTGGATTATATTAAGACTGCGAAGGACTCGTTGGTGGTATTTTCCACTGAGGAAGGAAACGAGTCTTGGCGAGACCCAAGATCTGGAACATACTTTGTTCAAGCACTCTGCGATGTGATTATTCGGGACCATGAAAAAGAAGATGTTATAGCTATGGCAACGATGGCGAACAAATTGCTTACCAGGAATACTGAGGCTTGTTTCAAAGCTGAGAAAAGAGAGAATTCAGAAGGCAAGAAAAAGAAGCCCAAGTATCAGGTGGCACAAATCCACTTCAACCTGACTGGCAAGCTGTTCTGGAGGACACGAGAGCCCTCTGAGAGTTCAGCTGGTAAGCAAATTCTCTGCTGAGTGCTTTCAACTAGAGTGAAGACAAGGCCATGATTATATTGAGATTATGAATCTACTCGTTAAATATTATATGATCTGTACTTCTGACCTTGCTAGTTATCTATCCCGCTAGGAGTTTACGTGGACAGAAGTACGTCAGATTGTCAATTCCAAAAAGTATTGCGAAGTTGTTCCTTTGGGGTCTAAATTATCTTTTGGAGTGGTCATTAAAAAAAAATTTCACTTAGCTTTTGTAAGAACACTTAGTGACGTTGTGAACTGTTACGCTGCAGGTCAGGCGAAAAATGTGGGAAACGTTATCGTTGGGCAAGAACACCATCGAAAGAAACTCAAAAATTGGTTGTTGTCACGAGAAACGAAGGGGAAATCAGTTGCAGGTGGACTTAAAAGCCAGAGCTTCGTGATTTCAGGGACGGGCGGCATAGGGAAAACTACGTTGGCTAAGTCCCTGTTTGAGGATGAGGACATCAAATATTTTTTTGATCATCGAGTGTACTGGGTAACATTAAAAAGAAACCCGAATATTATCAAACGCCAGAGGCGATTGATCTCAAAAATATGCAATGAGGTGCCTTCGATGGAGTTTGACACTCAAGCGCTTCTGCTAGATGAGCTCAAGCGAAAACTATCAAGAATGAGAAGCGTATTCCTAATTTTAGACGATGTCTGGGAGAAGGAGGATGTGGACAACTTGCTTGGAGACCCATTTTTGGGTACGCTACCTCCCGGGAGTAAGTGTATAATAACTAGTCGGAAACCTGCGGAGTTGGAGAAGCTCGACACAAATATCCAAGTTGAAAAACTGGATGTACTGAACGATGAGGATGCTAGAACGTTGTTCTGTTGCAAGGCATTCTTGAGTGAAATTTTGCCTACGGAACAAACCTTGAGAACTGTTGTGGAGGAGGTGATTGATGCTTGCGGCAAAATGCCAATCCTTCTCGCGACTATTGGTGCTAGTCTATGGGGTGTCGAATATATTGAGTCCTGGGAAGATGCTCGAGATCGGTTGAAACACATCGCGGACGAAAATAGGGGTGATGATAAAATTTACCAGAAGTTGATGGAGCAACTGATGATCAGCTATGATGATCTTCCTGAGTGGAAATTCGGATCTGGCGATAAAATCAGTCTCAAAGACTGCTTTTTGGACTTTGCAGCATTTACTGAGCAGGAAGAAATTGAAATTTCTGTGCTCATGGACCTGTGGGTTAAACCAGGGTTGAGTGAAGAGGTGATGTACAAGATACTTGAGGAACTGGAGCAGAGATGTTTGGTAAAGATGGATGGCTACTGGTGCCGTGTGCACGACATCTTCAGAACCCTTGCTGTACGGGAAGTTCAAGCGCCCCGGCTTCTGAAGCAGAGGAAGAGACTGTTCGCATGGGGGATGAGCAATAGCAGGCTACCAGGGGAGTGGGAAATTTCTCAGAATGTAAGATCAGGAGATTCTGAGGACCAGTTTGAGACCGAGAAGATGGTGATAGCGAAGAGTGAGATAAAGACATTCCACCCAAGCGATGCCATCCTTTTCAAATGTTTGACGCGTTTACGCATGCTGTTTTTGACGTCGAATCTGAATCTGGTGTCACTACCTCAAGAAATCAGATACATGAAGTGTTTGGAAAAGCTGGATTTAAGTTGGTGTTTAGGCCTGAAGCGATTGCCACGAGAGATCGGTCAGCTGGAGAGCCTTGAGAAGCTGAACATGGCCGGGTGTTCCTCCCTGACTGAAATTCCGGCTGAGGTTGGCAAACTGAAGAAGTTGGTGGAATTGAACATGCAAAGCTGCGGGATCGAGGAGTTGCCTGTTGAGATTGGAGAGCTGACGAGCCTGACTTATCTACGCCTGAACGATTGCCACCAGCTTAGAGCTCTTCCTGAAGCACTGGGAAAGCTGAGCAGCTTGGAGAGGCTGGAATGTGACATGCTGAAGGTAACGGAGATACCGAAGACTTTGGGTGATTTGAGCAAGTTGAAGTATCTTTCGTTCGCTGCATGTGGTGCTATCACCGAGATCCCTGCAGAATTTGCGAAGCTGGAAAAAGTCATCTCCTTCTGGTTCGCAGCTTGCCACCAACTGGGAACTGTACCGGACGAGCTGGACCAGTTGACAAATCGCAGCCTGGAGGTGTTCAATGTAAGTGATACTAAAGTGGTGATTCAGAATCTGCCGCCATCCCTTCGTAAACTGCAAGAGCGTTTTGAGGGCAATTCTCGAGATGCCAACGATGAAGCTAAGGCGGAAGGCAATCTGAAGATGCAAGGCTTGCAAATGCGAGGTGTGCTCGTGGATCCCACTTCTGTGTTTCACCCAAATAACAAGGATGAGAGACGTGCCTTTTTCGGACTAGCACGAATTATTTCTATGGTGAAGACGGAGCCATTTCTGAGCCCGCGGTTTGATATGGCCATTCGACTCATGTACACTATGGCTAACCTTGACGGCACAAGGCATGCCATCGTGAAATCTGGCGGCCTTCCTGTCCTCCTTCGTTGCATTGACAAAGGTGACCCTGACCGTTGTGGTATCAACGCAGCGGCTACACTTCGCAACATTTGTATGACATACTCCACGCACAAAGCTGTTGTTGACGCAGTAGCTCTTCCGATTCTCACCCGTGTTTTGAATCGCAAGAATGACATTCGATTTTATGCCTTCCAAGCTTTAAGACTGGTCATCAATGGAGATGTCGTAGAATGTGACTATGTGTTCACAACCGAAATCTATGAACGTTGCGGCCATAGTTTTTGGGGATGCGAAAGCCGTTGCATTTACTGCGTGGTCGAACAAGAATGGGAGAATCCAGGTGTCAAAGCACGCTTGAAGAGCTAGACATGGGCTGGACGTTTGAGAGCTGAATCGACTTCCATGTTTTGAAGTGTTTCTATGCGGAGTAGAAACATGCAGGTATTACGTTGTTGACACTGGCTACACTTGTATTGTTTTATACTTGAATTTGGTGCCCCCGATCTGGCTTAGAATGAGAAGAAAGATTAGAGAAAGATAACGAAATTGAGGGTGTCTGCTACTGGGAGATAGCCGGCGCTCACATTCATTATCTTTCTGTCACACTGATCGGTTTTTTAATTTTTGAACCTACCTACAATATTGACTGGATTGGTTATAGATAGGTACTTGTGATTCTATTGTGTTAGTGTGCCGGCGGTATGCGAGCCTGTTATATGACACATTCGACAAGATTGTAATTAAGGTAGTCGGCTCTGTAATGGAGCATCTAAGGGCTGGTCCCCTTTTTTCATGTATTTACTTGAATGGAAATATTTTTAGTCCATTTTTCAGAGAAAGAGAAATTGAAGAGGAATCTAACACAAGTGGTTTCATAATTTTTGACGCATTTTTGAATTAGTTATGAATTTTCAAAGGAGATGTGCCGTAGGTCCCTATTTTATGTCTCTAGGTCTTCCATGAATGGTTCACTTGCAATTTCTAAAGAAAGATGGAAAAGCAAAGAGCATGATTGGCTCTCACTATTCCCAATGCATCTTTTCTTGATTCATTCAATGAATGTGGAGGTTCATTTAAAAACCACCAATTGTCCATTTTAGAGCTACCTTACTAGCAGTCGATTAATTAGATTCCATTAATTGCACGTGTGTTGCATTTTATAATAGTAGAAGTTTTTGGACAATTTACTTGAGGACAAGCTTTTGGTACTGGACGTCATTCACATTTTCGTCAGAGGGTGTTGGAGAATTATTTAGAAATTAGAATCCTTTGAAGTAGATAATTTTATATTTGTATTTCTACTAAAGTATATGCATAGTATCACGAAGTCTCAATTTCATCAATCACGTGGATTGTCATGTTTTCATCCAATTTTTTCATGTATATTTTAGAGTCCAATTGCTGCAACATTTGAAGTTGCGAATTTTGCAATGTTATATATATGGTCTTATATGTGGTCATTTGTAGATATGGTCATTTAGCTAATTAGGAAAACATGGAAACTGGTTGAACTTGCCAAGCTACTAGTGTTCTACAAAAATCATATTCTTGAAGGGCTTTAAAGTCTATACTCTTTCAATTGACAAAACCTTGGTACAAGTCTTTGTAATTGCATATTTCACATTAAAAAAAATTTATATAAGAATTCAAACGACTTCAATATTTTACCTATCTCAATACTTACTTTCATAAAAACAAAACAAGACACTCTTTGTTATAAAAGTAGTAAAAATTTTCACAATCTTGTGTCCAAGTGTATTTTTTATCAAAAGTGACCTTGTGTAAATGTCCTATGAACATTTGCCAAGCTCCTATCATAGCCTTATGCCCAACTATGCACTTTTCTAGAAGACATTGTGTGAATGTGCATGAGTGTTCAATAAGCTCATATGATGAAACTAATATTGCTTTTATTAAGTTTTAAAAGCACTAATGCCTGTAAGGCCTATTTCCCCCCCAAAAAACACACTTAAAATTACTTATTTTCTTGCATTGAGTCAAGAACACAAAATAAATTCTAAAATAGAAATAGTTTCTATACTATAGTGGAATAAGAATATAGGCTAAACATTTCATGAAGCTATATAGTACTAATTGAAAGATAATAGCACTTTAGGTTTAGAAAAAAATATATATTTTGAATTCTATTTAGAAATTTTTTTACCATCATTTGTAGAACCTGTTTGCACTTTGGATTTTGAATTCAAGAATCTAGCATATATATTGAAGTCAAACATTAAGCATATTTCTAGCAATTTTTATAAGTATCTTCTAAAATGGAAAAGAAAAAGAGATTGAAAAAAAAGTGAACTTCTAATTGCCACAAGGGTTGTTGCAAGAAATGATTGCCAATTCTAATTCAAAATAGTCATAACACTCAAGTATTGTGACTTTTGAATTGATTTTTTTTAAATAAATAAATTATTGATAATCTTAAGGTCTAGAATAAAATTCAAGTCTAGAGAAATTTATCTCTCAAAATAACACATTCAAAGAGTGATGAAAAATGCAAGAAAATAGATACTTTTGGAATTTTATTTTTTTTAAATAATTTAAAATTTTTTTAAATCCTCCACCAAAAAATCAATTTTTTCTAACTTAAAATGATGCTCCTTCTCAATCACTTTCATCTTTGGAAAAACGATATTGTGTTTTCTACACTTGTGCAAAGCCAATGCACTTTGAGCACATGTCAAAGGTGAAAAATTTACTATTTTTATAATATCCTTTGTGGAATAATGGGATAGTGCAAGTCTTTATGATCGAATTTTGAGCTTTGAATTTTCATTTCTCATTCAAAAATAATATTCAATTGTCTCCCCCCCTTCCAAATAGTCAAAGAAGACGTCCAATTGGGATTTGTTTAAAATTAATAAAATAATTTTTTCTTAAAACCAAAAAAATGATCAATTTTTGCAACTACCTCATGAACATGTATTTTAAGTTTTTATAGAAAAAAGAAAAACAATTATGCAAAAAAATTTGAGCAAAAAATCACATGTTCAAGGTCAAGGGGATAAAAAAAGACAAGTGTTTTTTGCAATCATTGACAACTATTACAAGGCTAATGGCTTTTGTCAAGGTAAGAGGCTCAAAAACCACTCATCTAAAGGATGGTCTATCTTTTTCATGTATTTCCTTTGATGGAAATGCTTTTAGCTCAATTTTTTTTTTTTTTAAATAGATGAGGAATCTTATATTCTATTCTTGGAAATTGTATAGTTCATTTGGAATTTGGAATTTCAATTGTGAATGGCACAATTGGTCTTGATTCCTCAACTTTTGATTGACAATCCAAGGATGGAAACATATGTAGTGGATGCTCCTCTATTGTCTTTTGATTTCTCAAAAATAGCCATTGCAAATTCCAATTTGATGCTACTAGTTTGCCTACCACTACCCTAAAGCCACAATGAACCACCATTTTTTACTTTAACTACTATAAGTATAGTTTCTTCCAATCAACAAGACAACATCAAAACAGCCTCTATCACAATCTTCCACCTAGTGCTTTCGTAGTTGATCTTCTATCCCTTCTTGACTATGAGTATTCAATTTTTATATTATACATAAGAGTCACTTGCATTAAAATGGCCTATAGGACATTTATTGTTAAAATCATATCAAAATAAAAGGACCAAAAAGTAAGATGGAGGCCAAATTAAAATTAAATTAAATGTATAGACTAATTAATTGGATACATTTTAGAAGAAAAGAAAACTCACAACATATATAAAGAATTGAAACATCTATACATAACTTTTTTAAATCTATACAAGAAGTTCTCTCTAATTAAATTAAAATTTTTATTGAAAATCCCCATAGTCAAGTAGCTTATCATATAATACAAGCAAATTTTTAAAAATTGATAGGTTTTCTTAAGCTATTATTGTCCTCAAAGAATATTCATTTCATATATACAATTGCATTTTAAGATTCCTTCTTAAATGGGATACAAGAATTTATTACATCAAAGCAAATTATATTCTTTGAATTTAGACTAAAATGCATTAAATTTGATTATAATTAGGGATTTAAAATTTAGGAATTGCATACCTAGGTTCTTGACTAGCTACACTAATGTCAAATTAGATTAATTTATCCATAATTTTCCTATTCCCAAAATTTCAAATAAATTGTACATCTATAACTTCAAAATTTGTAACTTAGAATTACATGAAAATAACATCTTCTTGAAACTCTTGCAAAATTGCATTTAAAAAAAAGGTTCAACAAATTGCTTCAAAATTTGACATCAATGAAACCTATCCAAATTCTAATAGATCACTTAGGAGACAATGGAGTTTTGGGATTAGAATTCTTTATTAATATTGACTTCATCCTTCTATTTTAGAAACTTGGAGTTTGTACCAAATAAGAGAACTTCATCTCATTAGAAGAAATTTGAGGCCTCTAAAGGGTTGTTTTGGGATTATTCCCGAAACAGTTTCCAAAACAGCTAGGAGCTGTCAAGCCGGTATTTTCGGGAAATAAAATAAAATTTTGGATCTTGAGATGCAAAAAAATTTCCAAAAAAAATTTCCAAAAAAAATAAAATTATATGGCACTACCCCAGCCACATTGGATTCTTGTGATTCTTCAGTTTACTATATTCCTAGACTGCGGGAACTTGCAGTCTCTTGCAGGCCTCAAATTTCTTCTAATGTCTTTCAAGTAGTCTTTGGCATTTATTTTGGAAGAATCTCATATTTTGTCTACATTAGAGTTGAAAAAAGTTCTTTTGAGACAAAAATAGATGATAAGGAAGTTGATCGATTGATTGAAAGGACTGGGCAAAGTATTAAAATTAGGAAGGTTCAATAAATTTTATATTCTACCATATATTTCCTAATTTGTTGTCATTAAAGAATTGGATCAATTGACCATTCTAATGGAAATTAGGAAATGACCTCAAAAAAATTTAGCCTACCACATCAATTAAAAAAATAAATATTTGCAAAATTTCCAAGATCCAACAAATATTAGTAATAAAAAAATTTCATTACTAAGTGACAATACCTAAAATCAATTATCTCAAAATTAGAAGTGGACATCTTATCTATTATGTAATAAATAAATAAATAAAAGTATCTTTAACCTTCTTATGCCCACTTAAGACCTTTTCTAAGCTTCTTTAAGGTTGCTCAAAACTAAACAAAATGCCCAAGATTTGATAAGTTTTATCAAATTTTTTAAAATTCTAATGATAGAAAGTTAGACTAGGCATTTTTTATACTAGATTGTACACAACAAGGAAACATAACAATATTACATATTGATTGAAAAAGTGATAGTGTTCATGATTAAGTGCATTAAAATTTTGAAAGGGATTTGAAGTCTTTCAATCCTCTTTTATTAAAACTATATAAAATTGAAGTTATGAAAAAATTATGAGGTTAAATGTAATGATCCTTGGCATAACCTTTGATGGATGAATGCATTGATAAATAAAAGAAATGATGATTGTATCACATGTGACTTTTGTCATGACCTTTGATGGATGATCATAAACTAGTTCATCATAAAATGTACACTAGTAAATAAGTAGCAGTTGCCAAGAGATAGATATCTTTAAATGGTGCATTAGTACATGCCATTTGAGTTAGACAACTCTAGTTCAATGACATTTAAGGGCACCAAAGCAATTGGATATAGATATCTCAGATTGATGAATTTGTATAGAAGGATTAAACAACACTTATATGATTAGTGCACAAGAGTTATACAACTCTCTGTAGAAGATCAAGATTTGAATAAGATATGATATTCATTTAAATAAAAATTCTAGTTCAATATGTTTACATCATATCTTATTCAAATCTATAAGAAAAATGGGTGTTTTGAATATAGTCCTAGAAGTATAATCTCTTAAGTAATGACCTTTAAGTAAGGTTTTTAGTAAAATTTTACTAAAAACACGGTCTTTTCAATAAAATTTTACTAAAAACCGTACTTAATTCTTTGAGTTTCTTGACTATGTTTAATTCCAAATTGGTCAAAAATTGTCAATTTTAATACTATAATCAATTTTTTCTTAAAAACATTTTTGAGATTTGTAACTGTAGGATCTTGCAATAAATTGGTATGTGAACGTGTTAAAATTTTTTTTGAGTTTTCCACTGTGTACATTGCAAGATATTTGCGTTTGAATGCTCAAAAAACATTTTTTTCATCTTGCAGAAAACAAGGCAGCTGCACTTTAGAAGGCAAAAACCGTATGAAAAATGGTCCAAAATGTTTGTGTATCTTTGGGTTCATTCTTGAATCCAAGTAGGGTACTTGCCTAAAAAATTTGAAATTGTTTAGAATTGTACAACATATAGGAAAAAAATAGTTTGTAAAAAGAAGTAACAAATGATTCAAAATACAAAATTGTTAAAAATTTATTTATGAAATTGAAAGTTGCCAATTCCAATGGTTGCAACGTTGTAATAAACAATCTACAAGCTATGTTGTTTCTTAAAATTGAAAATTGAGTAAAATAAAGGACTTCAAAGTTCATTTTAGAGTAGAGAATCCATAATTGCTTGCAAATAAAAAAACCTCATAACTTTTGACTCATTGATCAAAATGGAATGATTCAAAGCTTTCTATACATACATAAATGAAGAAAACTAATTTCAAATTTTTATTTCTAAAAAAAGTGATTTTTTCAATGTGCCCAAACTGTCTAGTTACAAAAAAAAGTAGCATATTAGGCCATAACTTTTGACTCATATTTCCAAATGTCTTGATTTTTAGTACACATTGAAGATATTCCTTGTCCCCACCTTCTATTAAAATTTGGGCCTAAAATATGAAATCTTCACTCACACATACCTACCCGAAATTGCAATGGTGCCAAATTTTGCAAGTTGGTCCTTTAGGAGTTAAAGGTCATACTTTTAAAAACTATAATACTAGGACTATACTTAAAACATCATTTTGTCTTGTAGTGGAAATAGATATCTTTCTATAGTTGGGTGATTTGAGCTCTTTGTAAAAGCATTTTAGTTATTAAGTATATTTTGTGTTTATTTTGTATTTAAAGTATTGTGATTTGAAGTTACAAGCCATAAGAGGTTTAATATATTAAAAAACATGCATGATAGTAACCTATTTGCAACTTTTCAATGTGATTTTTTCCAGAAGACACCTGAAAATCAAGATTTGCAATGGTGCTTTAGGCATTTGGAAGTTAACTAACAGGATTGTGAAAGCAACATGTTGCTTATAAATGGTCAAAGTAATTTTATCTATAAAACATAAGAGGATTTTCAGCTGCAGTAAGAGACTGCGAGTTCCCAAACTCTGGGAACGCATTGGGAATGCTGGGAACGTGATGCTGATGTGGTCGAGCGACTGCCACGTCAGAAAATGATATTTTTTTATTAATTTTAATTAAATATTAAATATTTTTTAAATGTTTTTTATAAATGTTTTTTTTTTTTAAAATCATTTTTTCTCTCTTTAATACATTCTGAAGTTTTTTGAAAAAAAAAAATTTAATTTTTTTTTTTCAAAATTCAAAAATTCAGACCAGCAGGGTGCTGGTCTGCAGCAGTGGGAACAATTTCGGGGAACACCCCTGAAACGGTCTCTTGGGGGCCCAGAAATCCTCTTATGTCTAAAAATGAAATAGGGCTCTATTGCCCTCTATACTACCAAAAAAAATTGATTGAAGGTTTAGGATTTTAGAAACAAATTCTTTTATGATTTCTAAAGTATAAAAGAATAATCAATAAAAATTTAATGAATTTATAAATGAGCTTTCAATAAGGTTATAGAATTTTTTTTCAAAATTATCAAAATTAAAATTCACTTTTATTTAGTGTTCTAAATTTTAAATAAATCTTTGCCTTATAAAATCCTTCTATGGCTTTATGTCATGGGTGAATGCAAGAAACACTTAAAGTCTTTTGTCATACTTTAGTTTTTTATTTTATTTTTGGCCATAACTTTTGTGTTTTAACTCTAAATGACTCAAAAATTATAGGGAAGCTACTCGTAGCTATTATGTATTTATAATTAATTTTGGAGATTTTAAAAAAATAATTTATTATTTTAAAATAAACCTGAAAATTTCTCACAGTACTCAATTTAGGGTTTTTTAGCACCATTTATCTCCAAAAAAACGAATTTTGACCTAAAATTGGGAGAAGATGGTCTCTTAATAGACTTGTACCTACTATCGAAAGTAATTCTAAAAATACTTATTTTTATGTGTTGTAGAAGTCCACAAAGAGAGTTTCATTCTACATTTTTTTCGAAAGGTATAAAGCATTATTTTGGTGAGTTTTTTGGTTGAATCTCATCACCAAATTTTTTTCTCAAGTTATGTATTTTTACGTATTTCTTAAAAAAATAATACTATTTATTACAAATTAGAATGTCACAAGTTGTACTTTCTTCACCGGAATTCTATGAGGATTCTATGTCCAAAGTTTCAATGAAGAAAATACAACTTGTGACATTTTAATTTGTAAAAAATAGGATTATTTTTCAAAAAAATACATAAAAATAAAAAACTTAAAAAAAAATTTGGTGATGATATTTGACCAAAAAATGAGTTCACCAAATAATGTTTTATACCTTTGGGAAAAAATGCAAAATGAAACTCTCTTTGTAGACTTCTACAACACTTAAAAATAAGCATTTTTAGAATTACTTTAGATAGTAGGTATAAGTCTACTAAGGGACCATCCTCTCCAAATTTTAGATCCAAATTCGTTTTTTTGAGATAAATGATACTAAAAAATCCTAAATTGAGTATTGTGAGAAATTTTTGGGGCTACTTAAAAATAATAAATTATTTTTTTTAAATCTACAAAATTCATTATAGATACATAATAGCTATGAGTAGCTTCCCTATAAATTTTGAGTCATTTGGAGCTAAAATACAAAAGTTATGGCTAAAATAAAAATAAAAACTAAGGTGTAACGAAACGCAACAAATAGTACAAGTGTTTCTTGCATTCACCCTCATGCATCTTGAAGTTGGAATCTTTATTTTTCAATATATTAAAATATTAAACCATATAAAATATTAGACAAACCGCACTGATTTTGAAAGGATTGAGGTACATTATGGGCAAACATTGTGAAAAAATACCACTTTTTAAAGCAATGAATATACTTAAATTAATCAATTTTTATTAAAAAATTTACACTTTGCAAAATCTCACGCTTTAACCACCTATCCATCCCCTCCAATTTGTTTGTCCATCAAACACATCCATTGAGGCATTGACCCTAAGTCCCTAACCCACCCTATGCCTATGTAACAACCCTCTTTTTTTTTACTTCCTCCTCTAAATTGTAACATGGTGACCTCTCCTAACGGCGTCCTCACTTGTATCAATGGGCAAAGGAACCTTTATAGGAAGTACTACAAGGTAAAATAGCCTTTGCACTTTTATGCGGACTTGATGGATGGGAGGGATACAATTAGAAAAGCACACATATTAGATTCTCTCAAGCTTGCCAAGTCTTAACCAATGAGATTGTCTACAGAATTGGTGACACTTTTCCTCTTCCTTTCCCATTTGTCCACCCCAGCAAGACAATCAGTAAAGCCTCTTTTGTCTCCTTGCTTGAACAAGTACCATTTGAGGTGTTTTTGCGGTACTAAGAGATTGTTTCAGTCTCATTCTCCAATTTGTAAACTAGCCACTGCTGGTCACATTAAAAAATAATTAAAATAATATAATATAATATAATATTAAAAATTGAAAAAATAATTAATTGAAAAAATTGAAAAAAATTGAAAAAAATTGAAAAAAAATTGAAAAATTATTTTTTTTGAAAAAATAAAATAAAGTATTAATTAAATATTATTATATGATGTGGTGGTCTCTTGGCCACATCTGATCACTTATGTGGTAGATTTCAGCAAGTTCCCACAGTTTGCGAACTTGCGGGCTTCCAATACGGCCAAAAAACCTCTTGTGTATTCTTGCCCACCACGCCAACATGTAAGCATACCATAAAAGCTGCCCCCACTGCCCCACACCAACATGGTGAAACAACAGGGTGAAGCAAATCAATGAAGGACATTCCTCTGCCATAGAAGATGAATGGCACTGATCCTTTCGAGTGTTGCGTGACCGGGCTGCTGTGGGCTGCTCTAACTGAACACTGTATGTGTGACCCGCAAAGTCTTTTTTCAGGACTGTGATGATTCGGGGTGCACGTACTTAAGAAATCATCGTGCCGGCAACTGCTGGAAAGTGGAAAGTGGAAACACAGCTAAACGACCCTGCCTTCTCCAATCCCCGGCCACCCGGACCCCTCGATCAGTCCGGAAGTCCTGATCAGATGATTGCAATTGATATTTCCCACGTGGATGTGGGTCACTGAATCGGCGCCTCGGTAAGGTCTTGAAATGGTGGCCCTCGAATCTGCTTCCTCAATCGAAACTACACAAGTGGTCCCAGCCACTGTTGCTCGGTTATCAGGCGGAGGGACGAACAGCTAAGGTAGCAATCAGATCGATGCTGGTGCGTTACTGCGCAGAGTACGGTACAGACTGCAGACAGATTCTCAGATTCACTCACGGATCGTGTGTTCAAGCAATTAATTAATTGCCGAGGTGGGTGGGGCCGGAAGGCACGCGCTGCTGCTCTACGCGTTTCATGCGTTATATTAATTAAATTATTGACTGCTTCCAATATATGGTAGACGTCAGACGCGGTATTTAATTTACAAAGTACAACTTGCTTTCAACTCATCACACTTAATCACGCAGTAAAACACTAGCTGCAGTAGTATGCATGTAAGCTTATTTCTTATCTTTCTACATGGGATTTGCATAGCCTCACACGATTTGTTCCAGAATTGCTTAAGTGATGAGGTATGGATGGTTTTACCTTGTATGTAGACCTGCGTATAGCAATGGTTCGGGTGCATTGTGTCCCCACCTTTCGTATGAGAAAGGAAAGAGCAGCCCCCACAGCAACACGCCAAAACTGCCCTGGATTCGAAACATTCTGTATCGTTGATCTTCTCTGTTAGAGGAATGAGGAATGTCCTCCATTGATTTGCTTCACAGTGTTGCTTAAGCGTAATGCTGTGGGGCTGCTCTTACAGACAAGTGTTTGTTGCCACCCCCTGACGAACTTGCGCAGCACCCTAAGTCCACTCAGACGTGTTGCACTGTCCACCCCGACTCAAGGTTTGTCTATTTAAGAAGTTCACCCCGCATTAAAGCTTTCATGCAGTGCTTGGATCGGAAGCTAGAACGTACTGAAGTAGAATGTAAATCTCATGGTCGAGTTTTCATGAGCCGATGCATGTCGAACCAGCCGGTCATTCCCGTGAGTTAGAAGATCGAGCTTTGGATGTACGTGGTTTTCTGATAGCAAGGGCATGTGGTTCATGCATACAAGTATCTGAATACCGGTAGTTTTGAGGTGAGGGAGGTGTCTCTCTGTTTCCATGTGGCTTCTGTAAATATACAAAGATCGCTCGAGGAATATCAATGAGTTGACGCTCGGCGAATGCGATCGAGGTCGAGGTCGAGTGCGGGAGATTTAGAGGGCGCCGTGGTGCGATTCTGTTAATTACGAGCTGGGATTTGGAGGACGAAAACCTAGCTAAGGTACGTGAGTTCTCAGCTCGAGTATGCATTATGTTGTCTCTACTGCATTGCAACCCGTGCTGGGAGTGTAGCTCCCCGTGCGTAGCAAGTCCGTGTGTAGGAACTCAATTACTTCTATAATCGCATGTCATGCAGGAAGGATTGTGGGGTTATGTTCAAATTCACTTTAACCCCATTTTATTATGTCAGTATATTAGCGTGGGGCAGGTACGGTTCGGGTGAACAGGCGTAATTTCGCAACCCTTTTTCGTCCGTCACACTAGTGCGAAACCTCCAGTTGAAACAACATGGGCAGTCGAAACAACGAACAACTGCTGTTGCAACCTACCAATGGTGTTTCAATTTAGCGATTTTTACACTCAGGGTTTGCATTACTAGAATCAATTATAGCGCCGGATCGATTTGTTCCGCTTTTTAATGAAGAGAATCCCTACTAGAAGCTTCTTCTTCACACAGTCATGCGCTCACCAGCTTAACCCTATTCTCAATACTCTGATTCCGTGGGTCTGTGTGCGCAAGTAACGTTTGCTTCGAAATGGGAAACCACCAAAGCAGCGACGGCAAGGACCTGGACAAGGACACCGTGATCCAAAACCTCTGGAAGTCACAGCGTGCGATACCCGTGTTACCATTGAACCCTAATCTCGACGCCCTCCGCGTTCTCACCAAGCATAGCAACGGCTACCACGATGTCGGCAATGTCAATAGCTTAGGCAAACCAGGGCACCACCAGGTCCTCTCCCCACGCCAGCAGAAGAATTCCCTCACCACAAAAAGCATGGGCGAGCAGTCCTACACCATCGCAGACAACCATGGTGTAGTTGCAACCAAGCTCACCGACGCACCCGCATGGTTTCAGAACGCCACGTCGATCGAGATTCGTATCCCCAAGTGCTGGGTACGTGAGTATAGCAAGGAGAACTGGAACGAAATGGTTCACCACTTCAATCCCGACATGCAAAAGGTAAACTCCAAGCTTAAGAATCCGGACCGGAACAGCGAGCGGGAGCTTTTCATTGTGCAGAAAGTGGTGCTTGTGTCTCACATTACAATCACCGCGACGTACAGCACGAGTGCAGGTCCAGATGTCCGATCTCCGTCCATGTCCGATCAGCCATCTGGGTTACAAATCAAACCCAGAATTCTTGGCGGTGGCGCCATCCAATTCACGATTTCAGGTACGCAGGAGAATCAGAAGCTTCCGATTGCTTTCTCGGGGGTTAAATACACGTACGACAAGTTCGGTGAATTGAAATCAGAGCATGAAACTCAAGCGGATACGGCGGGTGCTAGTTCCAGTCAAGGTGAAGCCGAAAGTGAAGACGACGAAGAGGGCGACGAAGAGGACGTCGCGGCCGATGACGTAAACATGGGTGATTTCCTGCAGGACGATTGGGATTGGTGCACCCAAATTGTTTCAGAGTATAATCCTACTGAAAATGTGATCTTTGATACATGTGATGAAGATGATGGACCTCCTCCTCCAGGTCCTCCACCTCCAGCACCTCCTGTCTCACCTGCTGGATCGCCGCCCGGATCGCCACGCTCACCACGGGATCCGGAAGACATCGATTGAATGCGTGCATTACTGAAACACCTGTCGGCACTGCTCTGCCTCATCCTGCATGTGATCATGGTTTAGGGATGTTCTGCAGATGTGATGATGTTGTGTAGCACGCTAAGGTCCTAATTCAGTAGGTGTGCACGATTACGGGATTAGGTGATTTCTGGTGAGGTGTAGATTAAGTGGGTGCTAAGTGTATGAATCCAATGTGGCTTAGGTTACTTCTGGGTAGAACTGTTACGAAAGTCTGAATCTTTTTTGTTTCAAGGAGCGCCTTTTCAAGGTTTGTGTACATCGGTAATGTAGAGTAGCTGTCGAAGCGATATGAGCCAAATTCTTGTCACAAGATACGGAGTGAGTACATATTTTATTGTACATAGTCATTGAAGCACCGTCAGACTATTGGTAACGACTTGGATGCACATCTCGGACAAATAAAACTGGATTTACGCCTCAGCTTCTGGACGCCGGCGCGGCCGTAGACGCCCAGGCTGTTGTAATTTTAATTGCTTAGTAGTGTGATTGCATACTGCTAGTATTTGATTTGATTTGATTTGGAGGCTCTGAATCCATCGTTCTGTTGGAAATTTTATACTTCATAAATGTATACCTGAAGTTCATAGAGCATCCTCAATGCTGCGCGTGTCAAAAGTCACTGTGCACAATGGTACATGCAGTTTCTGTTCCCATCCCCTTCATTTCACTAAGTTTCCCCCATCTCAAGTGCCTCAATGCAACAATAGGTTTTGGAACTCTAAGGTAGACTGCTCTAAAAGCGACCACTTAAGAGCTGATTATCTTTTCGGGGAAGCTGAACTCCTTGAATCAATTTCCAGTAAATTTTCATAGGAAGGAAAATGGTGTTGACATCTAACCCAAGTCTTTTCATCTTTTTTGGACTTGTGAAGAATTAGTTATGAATTTTTAAAGTGCAAACACATTGGTTTCTAAAAACGACCACCTGCTGAAATGTACACCACTAGTACATTGCAGAAACCAAAATGTATCCCTGTGGCATGATGGCTTTTAGAACAGTGCTCAGTTTTAGAGCAGTCTACCTTACACTGCTCTACAACTGTACTACCAAAAGTGAGGAGGGTGCCAAATCCATTGTACTACCAACGTTTGCACCCTTCTAGACACCATTATTAGTGATGTTAGAGGAGTAGAGAAGAGTTATTCTATTTAACTAATTTTGAACAAATTCATGATCGATATTTAATATCACATCTATAGTGAAATGATGAAAATATGATGTATATGGAGTCCAAATAGAAAATTATCAATTGCTAGCCAACATGTTTTTAATTACAGATACTATCTATGATTCATGGATTTTTTTCATAATTAGTTAAATAGGAGGGTACACCAAAAGGCCAATTTTTTGCCAAGCAGCAACAAAGAAGTGTTGTATCTATGAGAGTACTGTGGAGGTTGTCACTTGCATTGGGGCACGTCCCGTCGACCACAAAGAATAGCTAGTACTTACTATTTGTAGTGCGTTCATACAAGACGGATTGAAGATGCTCTTATGCTAGGTTGCTATTTTGCCCTACGTTATTAAAGTAGTAGCTAAAAACTTACCAATGCAAGTTGTTTGGTAGATGAAGTTTATAATGCTCACCAATTCTCACTTAGTTGTATCAAGATGTGTTGTTGATTCCAACTCTCCAATTAAAGAACAATTGTAGGCTTATTTGCAAGGGTAACCCTAAAAGGATAAAAAAAAAACTTAGTGATGAGATAGTAAATCATAATATCATTTGGTGGTATTTGATTAGAATATCATTCATTGACCAAGTACTTTTCAATACAAAATAATCTAGTGATCATAATAGTACATAAACAACAATTTATTATTACAATTTATATATTAAACCAAAATTGAAGATTTATGAGGTTAAAAAGACTCGTAAGGATAAATATGGGTTGTAAAGAGGGACCCCAATGGTTTCTCAAGGGTTAACCTTGAAAGGACAAAGAATGTAACAATGAAATCTTCCTATAATTTTTATTTTCTTTCCTCTATTTTGAAACTTATTTGAGTGGCAATTATTTTATTTTGTTTTTCAAAGATGAAATCACATCTTGTCTATATCCTCTAAACACCTAATGCACCATGATCTAGTATTGATAAAACTTTGATGTTAAATAAAACCTTACCAAGCTATTGTTTGAGTAGTTTGTATTTTTGAAATATTCTTTTTGAAGTCTACTTTTAGATTTTTAGAGTCAAAAATCCAATCTTGAAAGTGAATGATAATAATTTTTCTATTGAAGATTTGTGCAATTTTGATTTTTTTAAGTGTTACTTGAGGGCTCTTGGAAATGAGCCTAAAGTACAATAGATTGTCAAGAAAAAATCATTTACAATTCAATTTAAAAATTTGTAGAATAGATTTTTGAAAAGCTATAAACTCGAGTTATACATGTCATGTCTTTTAAACTTATATATGTCATGTCTTTTAACCTCATATTTTACTAGTGACCAATTTCTTTGATTTGACATGTGAGAAGAAAATTGAAAGAATTCAAATTACTTTCATAGATTTAACACCTTCACAATCAATATCAAAATCTTTCAATCCAAAAGTGATTTTGTTGTATTTTCTTTTCTAATATATCAAGTCTGAACTTGGATAGTTATGATTTTAAGAAGTTGATAAAAGTGACCAAACATTAGCTTCTTGTTCAATTTAGAGTTTTAGACCAAATTCCAAGAAGCCCCAAAATGGCCTTAGGCATTTAGAGGAGAAGCTATAAAAAATTTAGATTGATTGGATTGATTTTAAATTACCACATTTTTTTGGAAGAAAAAAAGATTCACATTTGGTTTCAAAATAGCTAAAAACATTGAATCTTTTTTCTGCATGTGTATAGTATATTACCTCATATCTTACAATAAAGAATATCATAGTATATATGAAATTTCCATTTCCAATTATAAATAGAAAACCAATAGACCAAGGTAATAGGAACAATGTTCAATATGCAAAGAGATGTTCAATTTCAAGAATTTTTGAAATTTTTTGGATTGAAATAGAAAGTAGAGTCAATAATTGGGCTCAAATTTTGATAGAATTATTTCCATGACTCAAATCAAATAAAGAGCAAAGAATCAAGATTTGCCAAAGTATACTATGTCTTTTTGGGGGGATTTGTGGCATATACTTCTTTATGCTTACTAAATTCTTTGACCCCACTATAAGGCCCTTCTTATATGTGTTATAACAACTAAAGGAGAATCTTCTCTACAAGTTCCTTCAAAATTGAATTAAAATATACTATTTTACATCTTCTTGCAAGCTTTTTTTGTCACCTAGAAAGCTACATTTGGACTCCTTGCTTGTATTACAACTAAAGAATATTTTTTAAATATTGTTCTTTGCATTAAATTGTCTAGATATATGTTGATAATATTAATTCCATTAGGCTTGACCCTAAAACACTAAGTTGATTTCTATCCTAATACTAATTCACATGCTTGTTTTTGTAAGGTGTTTACATTCCTCTCAATATTACATAGTTTTGAAATGCACAAAAAATAGAGTGTCAAAAATCACTCTTCCTATCCATTTAAAAAAAATTAGGTGCAAAAAAAATTCATATTAGTATCTTTTTATCTACAAATAGGGAGGGGGAAGAAAGGAGGAAGATAAATCTCCCCCCCTCCTCCCCCCTTTAAATACCTTGTTATCAAATGTGGTTACCAAATGTAAAGGAGGATGACCCCCCAAGCTCTATTTCTTTTCTATTTATAAATGAATTTTTTTGGTTTTATTTTTCAGAGATGAAATTACATATCTTATATAATTCATAAAAATTTCAATTTTTTTTGAGAAATTTCATATTACCATGAATTTATATCAAGTACAAACCATGCTAAAAAAATCTAAACTTTTTAGAATACAAGTTATTATAGCTTAGAACATTTTGGTGAAAAGAGAGTTTCCATATGACTCCAAATTTAAAAGCATGATTATAGATCTTTGACTTTAAATTTTTTTTGAATACTTGTTTTTTTGGAAATTTTCAAAATTTCTAGATGGTAGGGAAAACTACACTTTTGAAGCTTCATTTCGTGAATTTTAAACAATGGCCCAAAAAATTGTTTTGAATGTCAATATCAAGTTTTAATGAAGCAAACGTTCAAAATAATAAAATACATTAGAAAAATTCCCATTTTAAAAATAAACTACCCTATATGAATTTTTTTAAAAAGGTCTTGAATTTAAGTCAATCATGTGGATATCACATCAGAGAAATTGTAGAACATTAGGGGAGATTTGAGCCTTTAGAAGATTACGAGTTCTTAAACATTGGGAATGCATGTTGCCACATTAGCAATCTCACTTGGTCAAGTGATTGCAAATTGCCATATCAAATAATACAATTTAATTAATTAATTAAATTAGCTATTAGATATTTTAAAAATATTTGTTTGAAAAAAATACTTATTTGGGAAGAAATATTTTTAAATCATTTTTTAAATACATTTTTAAAATTTTGAAGTTTTTTTTCTTAAAATTTGAAAATTTAGACCAAAAGAGGTTGGTCTACAAGATCGGGATCAATTTGAAGGAATGGCCTCAAAACAATCTCTTGAGGCCAAAAACTCCTCTAATGTTAAGAAGATGAAAATTATTCTTTCCTCAATATGTACAAACCAGCTAAAGGACATAATACATCCTTAACATCCTTCCAAGGCTTATTTTTAAATAATTAAAATTTTCCTCGAATTTTTTTTCCTCTGCCAATTTTGCACTAATATTTTCTCAAATTTGATATCCTTCAGCATTTTGCACCATTTTCACATTCCATACTAAGGTAGGTACACCCAAAAGCGTCTAGTTCCTAAAAGTGCCATCTACAGTGCCCATACATTTCCGAAATCAGTCATGTTCACAGACTATAGATGGCACTTTCAGAAACAGACTTTGACTGTTAATAACTTTTGCATACGGTATCCAAATCCTGCGTTCTTTGGTGTGTTGGAACATGCTTTCACTTGCCAACAAGACTACATAAAAATTTGAACTAATTAATAGCAGGAACTAGGCTCAGTATGAATAAGTGGCGCTTTTGGGTGTACCTACCTTAAGTTACTCTCAATGGCGATTCTCCCTGAACCACTTGGCTACCTCCAAATCTGCCTCCTCACTCATTCGAGTATTTGACGGATTCTCGGTACAAGAGTTGCTGGCACCATGATTGATGTTGTTTTGATCAATCAATTAAATACGCACACAGAGATCAATCGATCGACATTGACTGTAAGGGAGGAGGCTCAAAAACTACGCATTTAAGGGCTGGTCTGCCTTTTTCATATATTTTCTTAGATGGGAATATTTTTAGCTCACTTTTTAGTCAAAGAAAAATAGATGAGGAATCTTACACAAGTCGTTTCATAATTTTCAGAGCATTTATGAATCACTTATGAATTTTCAAACACATTTTGGCATAGGGCCCTATTTGTGATTAACAGGCCTTGAAAACCCACACATGTTTGGTTTGGAAAAGAATATGGCTTTGTTGAGAAACTAACATTGCAACATGTAAAAAGTAACTAAGATGGTTTCAAAATGCGACTCTTTCTAAATTTGAAATGAATGCTTGAATCAATCATTATTTCAGATTTATTAACATTTGTAAGAAGGTAGTTGGACTACCAATTATTATTTTGAATAAAATTAGTAGACACCTATCCACTTAGTTAGGAATGAACCCATTTTGGATCTTAAACCATCCATTGAAGAAGTAAAAAACAACTCTTATTATGCTCTGATGTAATTAAGAGTTCATTTTCCCACAATCTGGTATCCATTTCACAGCCTCCTATTGGAGAGTTCAAAAGCCCGCACCATTTTCGAGCCCTCTCTTATAATAGAGGCTCAAACTGAACCACTCATTTAAGAGTTGATCTATCTTTTTCATGTATTTTCTTTAATGGAAATATTTCTAGCTCATTTTTCAATCAAAGAAAAATAGATGAGGAATCTAACACAAGTTGTTTAATATTTTTGAAGCATTATTGAATTAGTTATAAATTTTCAAACAAGTTGTATCATAGGTCCTTATTTATGACCCTAGGTCTTTCATAAATCGTTCACTTGTCATTTTTAAGAAAAATGGAGAAAGGAAAGAGATTGATTGGCTCTTGCAATTTATAATACTTTTTTTCTTTGATTCACTCAATGATTAGAAAGGTCAATCAACAAACCATCTAATGTCCAATTCACAGCTATCTATAGGATGGTCCTTACTACCTAAATTGTTTTCGATCCCTCTTCGATATAAGGTAGAACCACTTGTAACCGATCATTTAAGATGTTGGAGACATGATTTGGTGTAGTATAAGGCAAAACAAATATTGTAAGAGGTGCAAAGATTAAAATGACAAGGATTGCAAAAAGTTTGGTAATTTTATCACATGAATTGAAATTACTATGAATTTTGAAAAGCCAAAAGTGTTGCAAACCTAGAGCCAATGTGTAGACTCTTTCAATTACAACCATTGAAGAACTCCATTCCTATTCATTACTTCTTTTTTACTTGTTCAGAAGCTTTGGAACATGTATTATGAACTTAGTAGTCCCAACCTTGATAAAGAAAAAAACATGCATTCCAAGATCTGGTTGGAAATCTCTTCCAGCCTCACTAGAAATAAATGAAGTCTACATGTTGGAGATGGGGTGTTGATTGGTTACAGGTGGTTCTACCTTAACCACTGGTTTAAGCCTTCATAGTCCATCACTTAATTTGTTGCCATGTTGGAATTAGATATGTATGAAAAATTTTATTTTTATTTTTTAGAGATAAAAATAAAAATAAAAATAATTATGGCACATATAATGTTAGAATTTACTATCATTACATGTTTCTATACTTCATATCAAATAGAAAGTTATTTCAAAAAGTCTAAAAATTTCACCACATCTATACATTATAGTGATAAACATCATGATGTAAATTGAATTTCTATGTCCTTATATAATTAGAATACAATAGACATTGAAAATACATCCAAAATTCAAATTGCAATAAAATATTCAATATTACAAATTTTACCAAAATTCCAATTGTCGTAGAAACTAGAGTAGATGACCTTCATTGCATTACTTGGGTTCAAACTCAAAAATGTTATTTTCAAGAACAAATTTCAGATTTAGAACAAGGAGCAAAATACACTAAAATAGCAAATTTTGCCATCCATTTTTTTACTTACTTCTCATTCACGTAAAGACAAATACTAGTGAGACTACAAATTCAATTAGGTTTTCTTTATAACCCCCAATGAAAGGTCAACAAGCAAAAAATCGATGAAAAAATGCTTTTAGCTTCTCTCTAGATTACTTTCTGATCATCCAAACACCAGGAATTGGCTCTTGTGGTGTTTAGGGACTAAGGACAAATTGGTGATTGTAGAAATCATCTAATTTGATAGAGTGGAAATGATTGACTTAAAAAATAAAATTCAAAAGCACTTAGTGTAAGTTAAACCTTTGTAGAAGATTCTCCCTTTCTACACAAAATTCCTAGGATGAATAGTTGCACTTCTATCCTACAAAAAGATTCTCTATTATCCATTGGACACAAAACGTCTGCTTTACTGTCAAAGAGTTGGTACATATCCTTATACATATAGATTCACAAAAATAAGGGCATGTTTCTACGTAAGGCCTATTGTGCATTCACATACTCATTAATTTTTCATAATGTTTTGTAATTTTATTCTCCAAATTGAAAATTTGAAATTACTATGAATTTTGGAAGCCAAAAATGCTCCAATCCCATAACCAATGTCTAGATTCTTCTAAATTTTCTCATTTGAGAACTACTTTCTTGCTCACTACTTTTCATGCAATTCGGTATAATTCAAGATATGACCTTATTACACTACTACAAACCATGTTGATTTTCATTCCTTGAAATAGCGACAAAGGCTACACATCATTATCCTCAACTGTAGGATTTACCTCGTAATCTTCAACCCCAAGAAATCCATTATTTTTCACGCTAGGACCTATATTCTCCAGTGTCTCTGATAGCAACCCTCTTGATATAAAGCATTGAGACAAAGGCGTAGTTTTGTCCACCCGGTGGTTTGTCCCGGCTTCTCTTATTATGAGTCTGTCATTTACCTCAGGATGTAGAATGCGGAATACCTTCATTACATGCTTGCATATCATTCCTTCATCATCGACAGGACAATCACATCGGGCCCATCCAGAGTCTGGGCAATGTATAGTCCAAACCATGGGGCTGTGGTTTATAGATGCCACAAGGGCTACATCTTCATTGTTGGGATAAACTCGAACTGCAAAGTCTGGTATTTCCTTGGCTTGTAAGACAGTAGAAGCAACAATTCGTTCTTGACTTTTATTGCAAACAAAACCAAATAGCTTGCATCGGACTGCATACCAGTAGTGAGTAATGACCACATGTATGAGTTGATAAATTAACCAGTCTAACCTCCATCCACCCAGTCGCTCACGAGATGATCGCAGCATAATTTTGAGATTTCCGTGGTAGGACTCAATGGCAACATTAGTGTTCTGGCTAGCGTGTGGAATCCTGCGGTTGCCCATACACCACATTCCAGCTTTTGAACGCCAGTGTTGTTGCATGTACTTCATAAACCTTATTGCGATAGGTCGTTCTGCTGTGAGTGTATCCAATTGTTGTTGAGCCCATGTTACCGGGTCAATGCCCAAATCTAAACCCTTCGCGTACATGATATTGCCAAGAGCGTTCAGAATAAAAGCATGTTCCCCTATAGTTGGGATTTTCTTCACCGCATTCTCCTTCCATGACTTCCGAACGTGCCATAAACACAAGAAAATCTATGCTTCAAGCCAAACTCTCCTGCAATATTACTAGTGAGATGGACATTGCGAAAGATTAGCACGATTGCAGTGTCCCTCATATTAATCCAGTGCTGATGTTATTGCATTGAAATGGATGTCAATGTAGTTCTATTTTTACAGGTCTCAAATGAAGTTCTTTAATATCCTTAGATGAATCACAGTATAAAAGAACTTGTGAATTTGTTTTTATGTTATGTAATGAACAATCTCTGTATACGAAAAGAAGTTCTGTTAAGTTCTAGGCATACCTCAGCACGTTAATTTTGGCTTGAGCATTGTCAACTACAAGAAAAGACGGTGCCCAACTCATGTCCTGCTCCGAAACGCGTTTTTAGATCTCATTTAAGACGTACTCCAAGTCTTTTTCACGACATTGGGAATTACAAAGAATGCAACTGGAATTCCATTTTGCCCGAGATTTTGCCATTCGTCAAACACCATTATTGAGTATAGTGGGTATTGCAAAATAAAATTTTCATGAGTGATTCATCTTTTCATTGTATCTTAGTGATATTAAATAGAACAGCCAGAGAATCAGTAGGCTTTAGTTTTACCTTCATTGCAAAATGTCCTACCATGTGCTATAGTGGAATTAATTATACTCTATTCATTTATATATTAAATTCAATCCATACATGTCGTTGGCATTAATGATTAAAGAGCTCAGAAAAATGTTTTATCCTAATTCAATTGCAAATCGGAGATATGAAGTTGAAATTCTACTTTGCGTCACTTACCTGGTATTCTGATGTTTCAAAGGTAGCATCAAAAGATATGGCGCTGTTTTCACCATGTTTCAGGAGCATTTGAAGTTGCCATGGCATTTGTATCCCGAGTGTAAACGGCGTGTCGTCCTGCTTCTTTCTGTTGAGGTCAAATTGTCCATGTTGTTTGTAGCAGAACACTAAGTCAGGATTCTCATCCACCCACATCGTCACGCTTTTTGGATCACTTCGATGTTTCTACCAAAGAGCTTCATTTTGGAGTTTGGCAATATTCCGAATGTCCTGTGGCTGCACAAAAGTGTCACGATTGATTGCCCCATTCTAGTTTGCAAGATCCATTACCAAAGTCTCGTGCTGTGCCATAACTTGGGACGGGGAGAGTCCAAACCAGAGCAAATTTGACAGGTGTTGCTTCATCCCATCCGAGAGTCCTGGTCCTAATGCATCCTTGAATCCTACGACTGTGTAACCGTGTACAACATTTCCACTCTGATCTGTGTATTTTGATTGACGGTAAACAATTTGGCAAAAAAAAAACATTGGCAACCACGTTTCCGAGACATACTACTCTGTTTTTTGCCTACCCTTTTTCATTTCCCTTTACTCCGAGAGGTCGTTGCATAGACGTTGTATTCAGGTATTGCCTTCTTTCGCCTTTGTCTTCCTGACGTCAGTTCAGGTGTCTCCTTTTGCATTTTGACAGTGGAGTCAAGAAGTGCTTGTACATCTTCAGGGGGAACATTGGAGTGGTTTTCGGGTCCAAAGCAACAATGGAATCTGCAGCAAATACATAAAATGATATTTATACCAGTACTTATTATGTCCTTCATACATGTAGTTGGTTTTATTTTCAATTTTCAAGTTAAATAGAAGACTACAATATTTCTTATATTAATATGTACATGTTTTTCATTGCTATTAAATTATTGTGTTCTGACGCCAAGGCCTCTATAGTCTTGGTGTTCAAAATTTCATTTCCGTAATTCTAACTACTAACATTACAATGTTGAATTCTTGAGAGTTTGGAGATGTTTACGAAGCTTTTTGTTTATAGAAGTATCTTAGTTGGATTTTGAATTCATATCCTATGTATTATTCTCTTTTTATCCTATCTAAATTCCTATCTGAATTATGTTGCTATAATGGCTATTGGTTTTTGTCATTTAGTGGATTAAAATAAATGTTTTCTGTCATTTGAGACTATGCAGAATTGCAAAGAGTTGTGATTATTGTGTAACATACCTGATAACTTGCGCTGCTAATGCTGCACGTGGAAAAGCAAGTGACCCTGGCGGATTCTTCCTTCATACATGTCTGTTGAAAGTTGTGGGGTAGTTCTCATCCTGCTCCTAACCTTGTACAAAGTCCTCAAGCCTGTTCCAAGGTATAGTTGCAATTTCGGAGTTGAATGTTGATCCGTGTCCCATGGTGATGTGGGGAATCCACTGCAAATCGGAATACCTGATGAATCTTGAAGGTGGGTTTTGTATTGTTTCCTGCAAAGCATCCAGTAGATCCAAATCCCTTTCGAGGTCATAATCGCCATTCGTGTCTAGATTTTCTTCCTCAGAATTCGAACAATCGGAAGCTTCATCTGAGTGCATGGCAGTCGATAGCTATAGAGGATTAGTTCTTGCTAACTACAGTCTATGCTGTTGTGGAATTTGGCAAGTCAATTGAACTTGATAGGATGAATCTGATCTGGTTTCTGTTGTAGAATTCAGGCAAGCAAACTACCATTGACGTTCTACTATGAATCTACAAGTTCGGAATATTCAGTGGTTAACGATTCTATAAAGGTGGTTTCTCTGCTCAGGACGTAGACATTGAACTACATGAGGATACTACAACTAGGAAGTTGAATTCTATGCGGGGAGTGGTGTCTGTAGTCTACAACGTTGTTGGAATGAAGAGTGTTTGTAAATGGATTCTATAAGTGCATGCTACCTATTGCAAAACTAAACAACTTGAAACCACACATGAAAAGCCTAAGGATCTCTCACAAGAACTAAAGACATCCGCAGCTAAATCAATTGCCCTGATCATTTCTACATTTCATCTTGTTTTCTCTAAGCGATGCATTTGAAATGACACTGTGTTGTTGCCACCAAGTCCATTTGATTTTAGCTAATTCTTCATTGCCATAACTATTCCTGCTCACGAAAATCGAGGTTGAATTCAATTCATTCTACAAGACGTTTTTTCCATTTCAAACGGGTTTTTTAGAATTCTAGTAGAACACGTCGATTATGTTCTTTGGTGTCATCAATGGCCCGTCATTGGATTGCTGAGTTCTGAGTTTTCTAGCAAGGGATCATTAATTTTTTGGATGGCGGTACTTCTCTTAGTCCTACTCACACAACTTGAGGTACTTTGCAATTATGGCTTGCAGATTGTGTTTTGAGTGTAACGGTCTTTTTGGATATCTTGCAGAACAGTCGGACGTTTAAATTCACTCGCAGGATATTCTTTGATTTTTAGTAAAATTTAGTGGCAAACTAAATGAATAGCAGGATTTCTTGTTCACAAGATTTGTTGGATTTGTCAGATTTTTTTCCTTCCATTTCCTCATTTTCTTTGAGCACATCTAGTATTGAAAACCCTTAAACTCTTTTGCTACATTGTAGTATTTGATTATTTATCAAAAGTATACACTAAATTCTATTGACTCATGCATTTTTTTTATATCGCAGGTCATTTTTTCTGTACTCGAAATTCTATTTGGAATTTATTTCTACTCCGAAGGTTTTCAGTTCTAATGCAGCTTATCTCTCTACAGCAAATGTCTTCTTACAAAAATAATATTCCTATCGGAAGTCTATATTTTCTATTCTCAATGCAGCCTTCAATGTTATGTTCTGCACTTCTTATGAGCCATTTCATCATTTTCTTTGGTGGCCAGACATATTGTTTGCAGGCCGTCATTTAGTCTATTTAGAACATCTTGTTCCAGACTCGCAGCATGGATGATTTTAAACATGCATCTTTAATCCGCCCATCGCGTTCTATCGGATTTCCTTTCTTGCCTCCGTCGTGCGATGCGATGGGAGTCGTCGTCGTGATTGTCAGCGGCTACTGTCGTCGTCTTCTTCGGTTCCGTTGACTCCGTTCGGGTAGGTCCTCGCGACAACGCCGGGCAGTTTGTCAGTGTCGGGGATATCGGGGTAGGCTGGCCGGCGCGCGGATCCTTCCTCCAACCCCCACGCCACGTCAGGCGGGCCCACTTTCGTTTATAGGATTTAACGTCGCACGATTATTTCAAATACCTTTTGTTTTATGTTTTTCAATGTCTTAAACAAGATGTTCTATGCATTTCTCCTATTATTGCAATTTAGCAATTTTGTAAAGGTATCAAAATCCTATATTTTTGCAACTTTGTAGAGGTTGTTTTGCAAACACTAGATCCACATCTAGATAAGAGGTCTGGTAGGTCTGGTACCCATTTCCATTAGTCTGTAAGAATCTCCAAAAAGATAGAAGTTAATGAAGTTCGCAATTTGAAGGTTGTGGAAAATATGCTATTCGTGGATGTTTAGATTTTGTTGTACCATTGACTTGGAGATGGAACTACTGCAACTTGATTGGAGGAGGAGGTTTAACAATTGTAAAAATCTCTGTAGTGATATTCAACAAAGGAGGCTTGCCTTTTGTTTATGTTGAGCTTTATATGTTTTGGGTGCAAAGAAAATTTGTTTAGTGCTATAATTATTATAAGAACTCTTTCTGATAAGAAAGTTAGGAATAATAATAATAAATTATCATTATTCTAGTATCGATTTCATTATTCTGATAACAACTATTTATCTATTTATACAATTAGTGAGCTTTTTGGAAGAGTTATTGTTTTTCTTCTATAGAATAACAAGTGTGGCTCACACGTGGGCTCACATGAAGTTGTGGCATGACCTACACAACTTACACCAACCTTACATTATAGCTTTTAATCCATATACTCCACCCGGGGAGATTACTTGCGATTTTTAGAAAACTACGTGAGTTAAAAGATAGGGTCTATTTAATTCAAAGGGGATAAATTTTATATATATGTAGAACTACTATAGGGTTCTCGAAATGTCACATATTCTATTATATATAAATTAGGCTATGTATAAACATCATTTAGTAGGAATTTTTATTAATAAATTAGCCTTTACAAATAGGGTTCATATAAAAAGTTTGTAGTACAATGAGTATAGATGTAAACAAACTTTTTTAATTGAATGATAAAACTTACACAATTTAGTAAATCTAAGGATGTTTTTTAGGAGATTTTTTGTTATCATCAAATAATTCTAGCCTGTACATACAAATCTTTCCTTAAGTATACCAATTATGTAATAGCATGTAAAAAAATACTGTTCCAAGACAAAAGAATTGAACTGTAAATTTACAATGAGGTTGTACTATGGAGATTTGTGTTCACACAAAGTACCCATTAAGAAATTGGTGTAGAGTGTGCAACATTTGCATGGAATCTTTTCTATACTTTGACACTACAAACTCTAGATTTGCCTCAACTACTTGAACATATGCTTGTAAATGTTTAGAATCATCTTCTTTATACTAGTGTTTAATAAACACTCTTTTATTTTTTGATTCTAAATTCAAAACCATTGTAAATGCATATGTGAAAATAAAATATATAGTCTCTATATTACAATAGAGGTCATATTCTTGAGTTAATCTACAATGTTTTTAGAGTGTCAATTTCTCATGTTCTTCATGTTATATTTCTAGTATTGGTGTTTTTTTTAGTTTTAGTATCATAACTATATTTAATGTTTCTATGATGTTTATTATTCACCATATTAGGTTGTTTAGAATACATGGCATAGAATTTAGAATATTTAAAACTATTGTTGCATTTTATATTTTTATTTGTCATTTGAAATTGTACTACAATACAAGTAGTGCATATATTAAAAAAATAGTGTATATGTAAGACACTACTTTTATAATGTGTTGTAAATGGATATGAAAAAATTAGACATATAAATTTTGTATATAAGGTAGCCTAACTATAAAAAAACAAATGATTGAATTTATATGTAAAAATACGGTCATTTTAATTACTAAAATGAAGGTAAATAGCCCTATGTTAAATACCCTCTTAACTCAAGTGTATGCTTAAAATTACAAGGAGTGATCTCCCCGGGATATTCTACTCATAGTTGTGTGCTTTAGCTTATAAGTCTTTTTTTGTTCCTAAATTTGCTAGGAAATTAATAGAGTTGTTTTGACCTTTAATTAGTGAGTTAAACATATGTGTTTTAGTTTTATCATGACAAGTCCAGAGTAAGTTAGTATTTTTTGCTCCACTACTTTTTTACTTTGTTGCAATTAAAATTTGATCATACTTGTCATTGATAGATAAGATTGCAAATTACTATGCCAAAACATCCAGACCTCATATTTCGTTCAATCAAATCTTTGAATGTTTCTTTAACTTTTTTGATTGGGGATTCATATAACTTCTCTTTTGTGTGCATTTTTGACCTACTCATTGAATTTACAAGCTGAAATTGCATTTTCAAGCATTTGGTAGTTTCAACGTTGATTGCACAACATGTACCAAACTACCAACGAGTGTGTCATTGGGTGTCATCATCAATTTGTTCCTTGTTTACTATCTTTTTATCAAACGGCCATAGTTGTATTGGTTCTTCGACCATGTGCATTACATAGAATACTTGAAGCTTTTATTCAAAATTAATCAAGGTTTTGGTAATGTGATGCTTTCATTATACCATACAAATATAGTTTGCAAGCCTATTTTTTTAGATTTAAATCTCCATTGGTGAAATGTAAAGACATTTAGGTTAGAAGTTGCTTAATTAAATTAAGTCCACTAGTGTTTAAATAAGTTAGATGAAACTAATTTTGAAAAGCTTTTAACATGAGCATTCAAGTAAGAGAATTTTGACGTTTCTTATGAGTATGTAGTAGTAGTATTTTGATTTGTAAACCATGCTAAGAATCTTGATTGATTTCAACTTTGTATTTCAATGAAATTATTGAGGATGCAAAAATTGAAAGGATTATCTCAAACCATGATTAATGCCAAATCATCTGTCTCTTGTCCACTAAGGGCAGAAAAGAAGGAGTCCTATATTTTGGTATGTCAGACGATTTTAGAAATAGCTTTTTGAGGCTTGAATCACCATTCTTTAAATAGTTGAATGGAAATCTATTCTTAAACGTACTAAAGTTGAGTTTTTCCATGCTCTTGTTTGTATTTGACAGAATGATTGATGCTCTAGTTCTTTTGTGGTAATTTTCTAGCCACTTGCCCTTGAACAAATTTGATTAGACAAACATCTTTATTTCTGCTACTAAATAAATTATGTAGCAAATTGTATGTGTGACAGTTGAAAATATGGATTGTAGTGACAATTTCTAGCTGGAAAAGGTAATGCCTATATATGGTTGTGTCTATGGAGTCACATATCTTTAACCTGATTCCTTTATTTTCTTTTGTCAAACACATGATGGGTGGTTTTGAAACTCAATCATTTTGGATTTTGTCCAAGGTCCATACTTGAATAATTTTAAATTAGAGTTGTCCTTATAGAGTTGCATAATACTATGATAAGATACACTCTCTCATTTCAAGTCAAATGAGGCAGCAAGAATTGCAACAACTACAACAAGAGGACCCTTTAGAGCAAACATGCTGACTAAATTGTAGCAAGAGTCACTTGTCTAAATGTCTAAACCCTACTCCAAGATAATAATCATTGAATACTAGATGTTATACAATATAACCGATCATTGCAAACCGATAATAATAGCTCCATCCAAGAGTCAAAAGATAATGCTAAATCGATAAAATAACAAATCACTTTGTCTCCCTTCAACGACAACTTATCCCCCCCTAGTCCAAAACTCCAAGTCATTAATGATAACAACCCCATGAAAGTCCAAAACAAAGAGCATTGACAAAAGAAAAGACTCATACCAATATCCTAGTGATACAATGTGAATGAAAATTGAAAATGCTTTATTTAGTCAACCCTACAAAAGTGCTGCAAAAATGACACTTAACTTTACTTTTTAATTAGACCCTTAAAAGTTGTCGAAGAAGTCAAGTTCCCACTTTCATGGGCAATTCCACCAAGCTTAAACACCCTTCCAAATAGAGAATTTTCAAAAAATCAAAGTTCTCACTTCTTTGGGCAATTCCACCAAGCTTGAACACCCTCCTAAGATGAGATATTTCAAAGAAGTCAAGTTCCCTACTTCCTTGGGCAATGCCACTAAGCTTGAATATCCTTTCAGAATGAAAATTCTCAAAGCAATCAAGTTCCCTATTTCCTTGGACAGTTTCACCAAGCTTGAAAACCCTTCCAAAATGAAATTTCTCAAAGAAGTCAAGTTATCCACTTTCTTCAACAATTTTGCCAAGCTTCAACACCCCCTTAAGTTGAGATCTATCAAGGAAGTCAAGTTCCCTACTTCTTTGGGTAATTCCACCAAGCTTAAACACCATTCCAAATAGAGATTTGTCAAAGAAGTCAAGTGTCGCACTTCCTTAGGCACTTTGCCAAGTTGAACATGGGGTTGAACAACCTCCTAAGTTGAGATGTTTCAAAGAAGTCAAATTCCCCATTTCCTAGGGAAGTTCTACCAAGCTTGAACACCCTTTTAAATTGAGATTTCTTAATAAAAATTCAAGTTCCCCACTTCCTTGGGCAATTTTGCCAAGCTTAAATACCCTTAGATATGAAATTTGTCAAAGAAATCAAGTTCTCTACTTCCTTGGGACATTCCACTAAGCCTAAACACCCTCCCAACTTGAGATGTTTCAAAAAGTCAAATTCCCCACTTTCTTTAGCGATTCCACTAAGCTGGAACACCCTTCTAAACAAAGATTTGTCAAAGAAGTTTGATTTCCCCTTCCTTGGGCAAGTGCTCTAAGCTTATATACCCTCCTAAATAAAGATTTGTCAAAAAAGTCAAGTTTCCCACTTCATTGGGCAATTCTGCCAAGTTTGAACACCATTCCAAATTGAGATTTATTAAAGAAGTCAAGTTCCCTACTACCTTGGGCAATTTTGCCAAGAATGAATACCCTCCCAAATCAAGATTTGTCAATGAATTCAAGATCCCCACTTCATTGGGCAATTCTGCCAAGCTTGAACACCTTCTCCAAACGAGATATTCCAAACAAGTTAAGTTCTCCACTTCCTTGGGCAATTCCGCCAAGCTTGAACACCCACTGAAGTTGAGACTTGTCAAAGAAGTCAAGTTCCTCACTTCCTTGGGCAATTCTATCGAGCTTGAACACCCTCCCAAGTTGAGATTTGTCAAAAAAGTCAAGTCCCCCACTTCCTTGGGCAATTCCGCCAAGCTTGAACACCCTTTTAAAATGAAAGTTTTCAAAGAAGTCAAGTTCCCCACTTCCTTGGGCAATTCCATGAAGCTTGAACACCCTTTCAAAATGAAAGTTTTCGAAGAAGTCAAGTTCCCCTCTTCCTTGGGCAATTCCGCTGAGCACTACTCCAATATTGCCATTTCTAGGATAGCTACCAAATTTTAGAAGAAAAAAAAAATTTGGAATAATGAAACCATAGGATCTTTTAGTGCACGAGTTTGAGAGCATGTAGAAAAAAATTCAGAAATTCCACCATATAGATTGCAAGATATTAGTGTTTGAAGTTACAAAAATCATTTTTTTACCACTGCAAAAAATCTGGGAAGCTGCACTTCAGATGGCCATATTTATATGAAAAAATGTCCAAAACGGTTGCAACTCTTTGCATTCATTCTTTAATTCAAGTTGATTACATGCTTGAAAATTTTCAAATCATTTGGAATTGTACAACATGTACAAAAAAATAGTAAGTAGAAAAAAGTAGAGAATGATTCAAAATACTAAATTATTAAAAATTTATTTATTGAATTGAAAAATGCCAATCCCAATGGTTCAAATGTTATAATAAACAATCTATACCCAATGTTTTTATTTCTTTTCAAAAATGTTGAAAATTGAGTGAAAAAAAGGACTTCAAAGTTTATTTTAATTTAGAGTTGAAAATCCATAACTACCCGCAAACTAAAACTCTTTAGAACTTTGGACTCATAAATTCAAATGGAATGATTCAAAGCTTTCTACATATATGTAAATCTATGAAACCAATTCCAAATTTTTTTTCCAAAAAAAGTGATTTTCTCTAACGTGCCCAAATTGCCCGAGTTGAGAAAGAAACAACATATTATGCAATAACTTTTTAACCATGTAGTCAAAAGTCACAAAATTTATTGGTCTTTAAAATTATTCCTCGTCCACACCATCTATTAAATTCCAATTCCAAAATATGGAAATCTCTAATCACATATACCTACCCAAAATTTCTATGTTCCCAAAAAAGGCACTTTGGTCCTTTAGAGGTTAAACACCCTTCTAGGTTGAGATTTGTCAAAGAAGTAAAGTTCCCCACTTCCTTGGGCAATTTGCCAATTTCACCAAGCTTGAACACCCTTCCAAAATGTAGTTTCCAAAGAAGTCAAGTTTCCCACTTCCTTGGGCAATTCCACCAAGATTAAAAACCCTTCTAAAATGAAAGTTTCTAAAGAAAAGAAGTTCTCCACTTTTTTGAGCCAGTCCACCAAGCATGAACACCATTCCAAGTTGAGATTTGTCAAAGAAGTCAAATTTCCCACTTCCTTTGGCAATTCCACCAAGCTTGAACAACCTTCCAAGTTGATATATGTTAAGCAAATTAAATTCCCCTCCTCTCTAGGCAATTCCAACAAACAAAAACACCTTTTCAAATTGAGATATGTCGAGGAAATCAAGTTCCTTACTTCTTTCGACAATTCCGTCAAGCTTGAACACCCTTCTAAGTTGGAATATGTCAAAGAAGTCAAGTTCCCCACTTCCTTGGGCAATTCCACCAACCTTGAAAACCCTTTCAAAATGAAAATTTCAAAGAAATGAAGTTCTTCACTTCCTTGGGTAAGTCCACCAAGCATGGACACCCTTCTAATTTGAAATTTGTCAAAAAAGTGAAGTTCCCCACTTCTTTGGGCAATTCCACCAAACTTGAACACCCTTCCAAATCAAGACTTGGCAAAGAAGTCAAGTTCCCTACTTCTTTAGACAATTCCACCAAGCATGAACACCCTTCCAAGTTGAGATTTGTCAAAGAAGTCAAGTTCCCCACTTCCTTGGACAATTCCACCAAGCTTGAACACCCTAGTAGATAAAGATATGTCAAAGAAGTCAAGTTCCCTATTTCCTTGGGCAATTCCACCAAGCTCGAATATCCTCGTAAATAAAGATTTGCCAAAGAAGTCAAGTTCCCCACTTCCTTGGGCAATTCTACCAAGCTTGAACACCTTTGTAGATAGAGATATTTCAAAAAAGTCAAGTTCCCCACTTCCTTAGGCAATTCTACCAATCTTGAATACCCTATTAGATAAAGGTATTTCAAAGAAGTCAAGTTCCCTACTTCCTTGGGCAATTTCGCCAAGCTTGAACATCCTCGTAAATAAATATTTGTCAAAGAAGTCAAGTTCTCCACTTCCTTGGGTAATTCCACCAAGCTTGAACACCCTTCCAGATTGAGACTTGTCAAAGAAGTCAAGTTCCCTACATCATTGGGCAATTCCGCCAAGCTCAAACACCCTCGTAAACAAAGATTTGTCACAAGAGTCAAGTTCTCCACTTCCTTGGGCAATTCTATCAAGCTTGAACACCCTTGTAGATAAAGGTATTTCAAAGAAGTCAAGTTCCCCACTTCCTTGGGCAATTCTACCAAGCTCGAACACCCTTCTAAATCCAGACTTGTGAAAGAAGTCAAGTTCCCCATTTCCTTGGGCAATTCTGCCTAGTTTAAACACCCTTTTAAAATGAAAGTTTCCAAAGAAGTCAAGCTCCCCACTTCCTTGGGCAATTCCACCAAGCTTGAACACCCTTGTAGATAAAGGGATTTCAAAGAAGTCAAGTTCCCCACTTCCTTGGGCAATTCCACCAAGCTTGAACATCCTTGTAGATAAAGGGATTTCAAAAAAGTCAAGTTCCCCACTTCCTTGGGCAATTCCACCAAGCTTGAACACCCTTGTAGATAAAGGGATTTCAAAGAAGTTAAGTTCCCTACTTCCTTAGGCAATTCCACCAAGCTTGAACACCCTTGCAAAATGAAAGTTTCCAAAGAAGTCAAGTTCCCCACTTCCTTGGGCAATTCCACCAAGCTTGAACACCCTTCCAAACCGAGAGTTGTCAAAGAAGTCAAGTTCCCCACTTCCTTTGGCAATTCCGCCAAGCTTGAACACCCTTCCAAATCGAGACATTTCAAAGAAGTCAAGTTCCCCACTTCCTTGGGCAATTCCACCAAACTTAAACACCCTTCCAAACTGAAAGTTGTGAAAGAAGTCAAATTCCCTACTTCCTTGGGCAATTCCACCAAGCTTGAACACCTTTGTAGATAGAGATTTTTCAAAGAAGTCAAGTTCCCAACTTCCTTGGGCAATCCTATCAAGCTTGAACACCCTACCAGATCAAGAGTTGTCAAAGAAGTCAAGTTCCCCACTTCCTTCGGTAATTCTACCAAGCTTGAACACCTTTCCAAATCGACAGTTGTCAAAGAAGTCAAGTTCCCCACTTCCTTAGGCAATTCTACCAAGCTCCAACACCATTGTAAATCGAGACTTGTGAAAAAAGTCAAGTTCCCCACTTCCTTGGGCAATTCCATCAAGCTTAAACACCCTTCTAGATAAAGATATCTCAAAAAGGTCAAGTTCCCCACCTCTTTGGGCAAGTCCACCAAGCTTGAACACCGTTCCAAATCAAGACTTGTCAATGAAGTCAAGTTCCCCACTTCCTTGGGCAATTTCATCAAGCTTGAACACCCTCGTAAATAAAAATTTGTCAAAGAAGTCAAGTTCCCCACTTCCTTAGGCAATTCCGCCAAGCTCCAACACCCTTTCAAAATGAAAGTTCTCAAAGAAGTCAAGTTCCCCACTTCCTTAGGCAATTCCACCAGGCTTGAACACCCTTCCAAACCAAGAGTTGTCAAAGAAGTCAAGTTCCTCACTTCCTTGGGCAATTCCGCCAAGCTTGAACACCCTTTCAAATCGAGACTTGTCAAAGAAGACAAGTTCCCCACTTCCTTGGGCAATTCCGCCAAACTTGAACACCCTTCCAAACTGAGAGTTGTGAAAGAAGTCAAGTTACCTACTTCCTTGGGCAATTCCGCCAAGCGTGAACACCCTTTCAAAATGAGAGTTTTTAAAGAAGTCAAGTTCCCCACCTCTTTGGACAATTTCGTCAAGCTTGAACACCCTCCCAAGTTGAAATATGTCAAGGAAGTCAGGTTTCCCACTTCTTTGGGCAATTCCACTAAGCTTGAACACCCTTCTAAGTTGAAATATGTCAAGGAAGTCAAGTTCCCCACTTCCTTTGATAATTTTGCCAAGCGGAAGCAAGAATGGAGATTAAGTCTTAGTAAGGTCTTTCTTGATGCAAATTGGTTTGGTAATTGTTGAAGGAATCCAATCCCTATTAGATCCAAAACTTTCAATGAGGCTTGAGTACTACAAAGATTTGATATCTTGTTTTGAAGAGTCCCTGTAATATGTGTTGGAAGTGTATAGGAAAATTTAAATGAATTTCTAGACTTGCCAACTACAATGGCCTCTAATTGAGAACATCGTGAAGCAAGTTGAAGTAATAAATCCAAGTTGCCAACATCTGTTTGAACCACCTCAAAATTCATCCTCAAAATCAAGACACGAAGCTTTCGAAAATTGGCACTTCTATCATATTGTACTATAGTCCCTTGTCCAAAAATGCCTTCATGAGTGTGAAAGTCTTGTTTAACCATAGTCCCTTGCCAAGAAATGCCTTCAAGAACCTCAACTTCCTGCATTCAAAAGCATTTCATCATCATTATATACAAATTTAAGTAAGATTTCATTCTCATTACAAATTTCAAATTCATGATTCTTCAAAAGAATATTGGTTTGGATGTTCAAAAATTGTATTTAAAAATGTACATGAAAGATACACATTATTCTTGACCACTTGCATACTTGCACTATGAAAATATTACCTTGCTTGTAAATCCACTTTCAGGTATCATGGATGCCTTCCAAACTCTAGAACCTTTGGCAATCATTCGGCCCATGTCACGGAGTTGGTCATGCATTTCAAGAGTTTCACCATCTTCACTAACCTTCATCAATGACATGTTGATCAATCTTTCCAATTTGTCTTCTGGAAGGATGCCATCTTTAGACCAAATGTACACGATCATCTTTTTTGATATGCCGAATGGATATACATCTCGACAAAAGAAACAAGCCACATCCAAAAACATCATCTTCTCAACATCGTCATTCAATCCCTCATAGCTTATTTTCAAGGTGTTCCAAATTTCTTCATCACCATCCAAATTCCTTCCTCTTGCCATCCTTTGTAATGCTCGTTCCCAACTTCGCAACCTCTTTTTATTGTGGAGAAATGAACCCATAACTTTCAAGCTCAAAGGCAAACCATTGCAAGCTTTTACAACATGCTTGCGTAAGTCCTCAAAGTCACGTAATAAAGGAGCTACACCCCAAGAAAGGTGAGTGTTGAAAAGTATTGTTGCTGCTTCTTCATCCAACAATTCAACATCCAACCTTCCCTCAATGCCAACAAATGATTCTATTGTGTTCCATTTGCGTGTCGTGATAATTATTGTGGTACCCTTGCTTGCTTTTACAATGTCAAGAGGCACAATATCATGTACTTGTGCTTCTTCCTTGACATCATCCAATATTAAAAGGACATTATTTTCAACCAAGAGTTCTTTCATCATCATTTGGGCATCTTTCAAATTCTTGGGGTTTTGATTATTCCCAAATTTTGGTAATATCTCACATAAGATATCGTAAGAACTTTGAGCGTTTGTCGAATGTGAAACAAAGCATGATGCATGGTATAAAGAATTCACCTTTGTGTCATCAAGTATTGCCTTTGCTAGTGTGGTCTTGCCAATTCCACCCATGCCAACCAATCCTATATAACTCAATTTCAAAAGCTTTTTGGCTTTAGTCAATTGATGTTCCAAATCAACAAAAACTTCCTTGGGAGCTGAAATTTGCTCGTCCACCTATACAAATATAAAAGCCATAATTACTACACAAAAATAAACTATTATTTTTAAAACTACAAATGTCAAGTATCAAAGGGAATTTCAAAAAGCAAACATCACTAAATGATTTTTGTAGTTTAGTGATTTCATACCTTTGGGACATGGTCTACAATGGACTTGGAATCTCTTGAACTACAAGGTGAACCATATTGTGGAACCAACTCACATGAATATATTCCCTTCAAAAAAGACTTTTTTAAACTTGTAAGCCTTTCACAAATTTCGGAAAACGGTGGCCGTTGAAGAGGGTCTTGAGACCAACATTCTTGAATTAAACTTGTCAATTCTTCACAATTGTTGGGTAGGTCTGGCCGCAAGCTTTCATTGCTACTACCATGTGAACGTGAAAGTTGATCATAAAACTCTTTTGGTTTCAAACCGGAGTAGGGAACTTTTTCAGATAGAATCTCTGAGCATATCATAGCAAATGACCACACATCAGCTCGAAATGGATGCAATGGAGATTTACTTCCTTTAATCATTTCAGGGGCCATGTATCCAAGTGTTCCAATTGTATACTTTGATGGCTCTGGATGCTTTGGATTGCTCAATACCTCTAATTGAGAAGTACCATAATCCATGACCTTGAATATGCGGTGAGGATTCAAATCTTCTCTAAGTTGTGAACTTGACAACACATTGTCAGGTTTCAAATCAAGATGAGCAACTTGCATGTCATGAAGATAATATACACCCTTTGCAATTTGGTGCGCGATGTCGATTGCATGGTGGTAGGGTAAAGGTCTTTTTGCTTTCTTCAATATGGTAGACAAGTTTGAATCCATCAATTCCATCACCAAATAGATTTCATTAGTTCCATCTCTGTTGGAATCCTCACCAATTGTTTTGGTAATCCCCAAACCGAAAGAATGAATGAGATTTTTTAACATTTGAAACAAGCTTGATTTCTTTAGTTGTTTCACCAAGTGCATTGCACCAATTTCATCTTCTGTGGGATTCTCATCAACTTTTTGTGCAATCCCACAACCAAAAAATTGAACAAGATTTGGATGCCTCAAGCCGGCCAAAATGCCAGCTTCTTTACGAGAGTGCATGAGATATTCAATATCACCTTTTAATATTTTTGTAGCACAAGGAAGGCCAAACCAATTGGATTTATATACATCTCCATAACCTCCTTTACCTATTTTTTGAATTAATTTTGGTGGTTTGAAATCATGGGGAATTTCCAAAGCTTCCAAGTCTCCACCATCAACTCGATCTGAATTTCTCAATCTCAACAATAGATGTTGCGCTATTTTATAATCCTCCAGGACTTTCCCTTGAAGTATAAGTTCAAGCTTTCTCTTTACTTCATTTACATCTTCAAGGACTTGTTCATAAATAACCGCATCAAACAAAATAGGTAGGATATCATTTGATTGATTTGGATGGTGGGCTATGTACATATCCTTTGTTGCATCATAACAACATTTTAAATCCAGAAGCAATTCACGAAAAGTCTCTTTGTTTTGGAATTGAAATACTACCGAATGACACCATCGGTTTTGTTCAATGCATTTATCACCCACAATCTCTATTTTCTTTTGAAGACAATACAATTCTTCAAAAATAGATTGGAAGTTCAAATCCTTAGTAGCACTTGAAAACATTTTGTCAATCCCCTTCATTGCTAATATGAGTTTGCGAAAAAGATGTACACATTGATTTTTATTCAAGACTTTTGTCTTTGGACATGCTTCCATTTCCTTCAAGAATTTCTCAAGACTTGGTATATCATTGCATAGTCTTTTATATTGCTCACTTTGTACTTGTAAGAAATCCTTGTCTTTCCTACAAAGTGTTTGAGACATATTGTCACTACAAAACCTTCACAAGATATAAAAAGAGCAATTATCATGACATATAATAAGATAATCAAACATGTTCTATAAATTAAACATCATTAAATACTATTTAGAAAGAGAGTAGTCTATCAATTGAAATTAGATTACATATTTTTTGGCTCAAATGTGTAGACAATATGAATGCTTAAAACAATAATTTGTACAAAATCCAAAATAAATCAAATAGAAAACTATACTAGTAACTTTACAATTTGAGCAATAATATATCATAGCAAAAACAATTTTCAATTGCCAACACAAATTACATAACCTTTACACTCACCGAGTATACCATAAAATATCCTTGTGTTGCCAAAATTTAGTGAAGATGGTACCTATCCATATCAAAACGCAGGCCATTTCATCCAATGAATGATATAATATATCAAAATTCTGCAAAAATTGTAAAAAAAATCCCAAAAAACTAATTAGAAAATTTCATCCACACAAATAAAATAGAAAAATTTCAAGAGAATTTCAATCAACTAATATATTAATAATCACATCATATAAAGAATTGTTCCAAATCAATGAAGCAATCCCTATACAAATCTAATACTAAACACTAATATAAAAGTTGTTAGATACTCCTATCCTTCCAACAAGATGCAAGGCATAATCTTAGGATTATAATTTGTAAATTTTACAAGAAAAATTTCATTTTATATGCATCAATACACAAAGAAAACGTATAAAGAATTATGAACAAGACATTGTATTTGCCTTTCTTAAAAATCATATTATGTACTAAAATATGATAAGAGACTCACTATTAGATTGATCATTTTACAATATTTTATCAACATATAAATGTAAATATGTTCAAATACAACACTACAATGATCAAGTTCATAACAAAAACATAACTTCTCAAGCAAGTTGGAGATACCATAATGATCAAATTGAAAGTACTTTAGGCCTTTGGGTCCAAATCAACTCAAATATGAACTAGGTACTTTCATATACATCAATTCTTATCAAATACCCAAAAAATACCATATTGCACACATCATTCGGAAGCTTACTTTCAAGATTTTGTTGAACGAAATAATGAAATTTTAAAATACAAAATAGTAGATGATGGAAGTTGCATTTCTAGTTAGGACAAAAAGGTAACTCTTCATCATTACATTAATTTTGTTTAATGCCCTTGTTCCAAAATCATACTTCTTAAATTTTCAAATCTTTAATACCATATTCATTTTCACCCATCTTCAAAAAAATATGAAACTAATAAAACAAAGTTGTGCACAACCCTAATTAATTAACACCTCTTTTTATCATTATTTTACACACAATTGCATTCAATAACACTAAAGTTGTTTCATTAGCAAATAAGGTTCTTTCAAGGCTAAACTTGAATTCTTTTAAATTCCACTATCTAAAAATTGAAACATAAACAATTTAGTAAGTGTTTAATTTATAATGATATTGAAGGTAATGACAATACATGAAAATAACTCACTCAAAATCCCTTCACAAACTAAACTATCCATAAGAGGATTTTTAGCTACTCTGGAAGACTGTGAGTTATCAGGCCATGGGAACTCTCTGAACGCTGCCACTGAGGTGATCTGATGTGGCCAAGAGGCTGCCACATCAGATAATCATATTTAATTAATATTTTAATATTATTTTTTGAAAAAAAAATATTTTTTTATTATTTTTAAATTTTTTTAATAATATTTTAATATAAAACAATATTTTATTATTTTATTATTATTTTATTATTTTATTATTATTTTATTATTTTATTATTATTATTTTATCTGATGCATTCGTAGACAGGGGAACAGGGCTGAAACAGTCTCCTGAAGCCCTGAAAAATCCTCTTATGAATAGTTTCTACTCAGGTTTGCATTTGGCAAAAAGGTACCAAGATAAGATTACGATCCATTTTAGGAGGCAATATACCTTTCAACAAACATGGGGTAGGTTGTATTTTAGAATTAATCCCATCTTGATGACTTTCTATGCCAAATGAAAGATTCTTCACAACTTACACTCAAAGATGAAAATTTCCCAAAAATACAAACAAAGATAAAGATCAATATTCAATTTCCTTTCTTGTACCTTTATTAATGTCCGAATGTACAAAGTGAACATAATGACAATTAATGCTTAAAGATAATGTCTCCCAATTAAAAGGCCAAATCTATATCTCTCTAATTAAGGAGATAAGAGATCCTAAAACAAAGGTACATTAATATTCTTCAATGGACTAACAACAAACATTTAAAGATAGAGATGCTTTAAAAACCTAATCATTCTCACTTCTAAAATTTTGAACTATTTTGATGAGTTCAAAACAAAACAAAAAATCAATTCGTTGCAACTTCCATCTATACTTTGTTATAATATTAGCACAATGAGTCCACCTTAAGCCATTAATACATGCTTAAATTTGAACTAACTACTAGACAACAACTATTGTCTTCTTTCACTACAAAAGATGTACCAAAAAGTAACTCTAAGGAGGTTTTGTAAGTAAATTGATGACTTTATAATTTCAACATAACAAACCAAATTCAATTGATGGCCCCAAAAGACAATATTTGGATAATACATAGTTAGATTCAAAATTTATTGGTAGCTAAACTAACCGCAATTACTATGATCAAAAATCAAACAAGATTTTGAAACAAGAACATTGCCATAGTGATTGTTGTATTTTCTACCATATACAACATACACAGTCCCCAATCTCACAAATATACACTCAATGGTATTCCATATTGCAATTTTCAAATGCAATGCCAAATTCTTTGAAAAAACTTTAAGTGATATGTTTACCATAGAGTTCTTCAAGACATATCTTACCTTCTAATGATAAGTCTTTCAAATTGAAGCCACGTCAAAGATCACTTAGCAAATAGCTCCTTCCTAATCATTAATGTACGTTTAAAAGTGCCTCCCAATTTATCCGAAGACTTTCTTTCAACCAATAATATACCCAAAAAAAGAACTAAAAATGTCAAAGATCACTTAGCAAATAGCTCCTTCCTAATCATTAATGTACTTTTAAAAGTGCCTCCCAATTTATCCAAAGACTTTCTTTCAATCAATAATATGCCTAGAAAAAGAACTAAAAATTTCAAAAGGTACTGTACAGTGAACCTCTAATTCTTAGCTAAAGAAATTGCCAAGTTACATCAAAGTTTTGACAATATTGCTCCTATATTGCTTCTTCAAATAAATGAATGCTTTAGGATGAAAAAACTATTTCAATTCATGTTTCATCCATGTCCACGGTGATCAATTGCTGCCACATGAGAGAGACCCAAATGTAGTGATAGTCTTGCTTTCACCACCACTCTTCCCAAGAAGTCATCGCCAAATATGTCTAGTGCTCACTCCTGACCCAGTACACTAGTGAGAGGTACAAATCCTCATCCATTTCTGCAGTTTATATGCAAGTTTGCTTGTTCTTGTAGCATTGCAAGCATTCATTTGTTGAGCCACATTCTTGCACCAATTGGCACCTGATCACTGCATATTGTGGGACTCATTGTCAAGACATACAGTATTTAGCATATTGAACCACCCCTCTAATGGCCACCAATGAGCATCAGCCCTCTACTAACAGGTGTCTACACTGCAACAAGACGAAGGTCACGAATTCCACTTCAAACATCGGCCATGGAGCCGCTACCCAACTGCAAGCACAGCCAGTAGAAAGCTACTACACCTAATTACCACCCTCACCCACAAGTGATTGCTACAAATTCTCAAACAAGTGCCAAACACAAGCCCAACCACAACAACCTGACGGAACTCCCAACACCTGTAACAGCACTTTCAACATGCAAAAGTCACTCACACGGCATCCCAAAACGACACACTACGGCGTGCTGAAATGCTCGCTCAAGTGCTACCGAAACCCAACCAAATCTCAAGTCATTCTCATACAACGAACCACGCTCAGACTCACACTTGAACGCATTCTTGAATGCACGTACCTTATGGACGTGAGGATCCAAGAGCATCAGGGGTCGTTGCTCTTGCTTGTAAGATATTCCAACGACGAAACGACGCCAGCAAAGAAAAATTCCGCAGTGAAAAAAACAACGTGAACATGCATGAGAGTAGTGCCTTGTGATATACTCCTTGTGTGCACAAGCTCAGAGGACTTGGGTGAGGAGGCGCCAGAGCTCAAAAACTACCAACAAACAGATGCAAGCAGGAACGCAGAGAGGGAACGAGTAGAAAGTGGTACAGTAAGAGGCTCGGATCTGGGGGAGACGATGAAGGGCCGACCGGGAACCCAGGCTGTGGCCAGGAGTGGCAATGGATGTAGGACCAGGTTGTAGCCGCTCAACGTGAAGAAGACTATTCAGACGACGCGTGCGGAAGAGGAATGGCGACGGCGCTCCCCCCGGGACTTCCACCAATCTACGCCGCTCAGATCCCTACCATCGAAGGTAGGCTCAGCAGGATAAATTTTGGGTTATCCAGGTAAAAGTGAAAAAAAGCCCCCTATTTTGGGCCGTGTCTAGAATATAATCTACATCTGTCGGAGCTGATTTGGGGTCTCTGCTTGCAAATATGAATCCAGAATTTGCAAAATTGTATAAAATAAAAAACTTCTGCCTTTTCCCCGAGGTAACTGCACCTGCTGGCCCACCTTCGATGGTAGGATTTAAGGTCTGGCCAACCACAGTCGGAAGACAAGGTCAGTTGCAGACTTCAAGAGAGGGACGGGCGCCATAGTCAGAGACTCAGAGCGAAAGAGTCGTGGACGAGGGTGTGGAACTGTAGATGTGGCGATAATAGTAGTCAGCCTGTAGTATTGGCATTATTAATTTTTTGTCTGTCTGCAGCAGAAGCACTTTTAAGCTTACAGTAAGTTAGTGTGTCTGTAAACTTACTATGAGTGTGGCAGTGGCCAAGTTGATAGTCTGTAGCATCCATCAATGATAGCCTTCCGTGTGGCAATGGAATCCGTTTCATTAGTTTCAAGAGAGAAAAAAAAATGTTTGGCAGCTGAGGCCATTTGGAGGACGGACGTTAGATCCTATTATCCGTCGAAGGGCTCAGCACGGTGAATTTACCATGAAGGAAAACGCAGGAATTTTTTATGTTTTTGCAAAAAATACTTTTTGCAAATTCTGAATTCATATTTGCAACCAAAGACCCAAAATTACCATCAAGTCAAGAAGTCCAAGGCATACCTTAGACACAACCCAAAATAGTGTTTTTTTTTTCACTTTTATCCTAGAGAGCGAAAAATTTACCTTGCTAGGCCCACTTTTGATGGTAGGATTTAATGTCCTATTGCCATGTCAAGATGGCCAAAATGGATTCAACCCCTCATTGCTCCAGCAAAACAATAAACCCATGCCATGAAGTAGACCCAGCAAGTCAAATTTATCTTTAGGGAAAACACAAATCTTTTTAATTTTTTGCACATTATTTTTTTTGCAAACTTTGAATTCATATTTGCAATTAGAAGCCCCTAATTAGTGAAGAATACTCTTACATGTATCCTAGGCATGGCTCAAAATTGGGGGATTTTTATACTTTTATCCCCATAGGATATTGTTTAGAAAAACACTAGAATTTTTTTATTTTGCAAGACAAGATAAATTTGAAAGTTTTGAATTCGAAAGTAAGGTGAAGAGGTGAAGAAATACATAAAAATGTAGTTCAAAATAAGGGGCAATTTTTTACAACTATCCTTGGTTGGGGCAATGAAGAAGTTAACTTCTTCAAATTCCATAACTATGTTTTTCCTAAAAATGCTCAAAAACTACCATTTTGAACACTAATACCAAATTTTGAAGCAAAAAAATCATTTTTGAATACATATAACCATAGGGGCTTCAAGGATGCAAGTTTTGAAAAGTTGCGGATAAAATTTCAGAATTTTCCACCATGTATGTTAAAAGATACTAGTGTCCCCTATGCCATTACCATAGTCAAAATCAAATTAAAAGTAATTTTCTAATTTTTGAATGCATAGAGACTTTGAAATTCAATAACTTTTGCACTATAAGTTAGAAGGCTACAAAATTAAGCCTATGCACCCTTCTTTGACAAGGGCTTTCTGACAGTACCAAGATTGTGACCAAAGTATAAGTAAAAGTAATTTTCTAACTTTTTAGAAGCAAAAATAACTCCAAAATCCATAATTTTTTTACTATAGGTCAAAACGCCACAAAATCAAGCTCGTGCACCCTTCCTTGCCAAGAGCTTTCCAATGGTAACCATGTCTAGGAGATATCAATGTGACAAACAAACAAACAAACGAAAATAGATTAGTTGCCAAAAATCTTTCTTTTGGCCTTAGAAAAAATAGAGTAGCTACACTTCACAAGGTCACATTAGGATGAAAGAAAGTAAAAAGTAGTGGTCTGTCTTTGGATTCTTTATTTAAGGCATGTTAGCTATATGCTTGAAAATTCTTAATTCATTATGAATTATACAACATATAGGAAAAAATAGTAAGTATAAAGAAGTAAAAAATGATTCAAAATACTAAATTATTAAGAATTTAGTTATAGAATTGGAAAATGACAGTTTCAATGGTTGCAATGTTGTAGTAGACAATCTACATCCTTTGTTTTTGTTTTTTCAAACTAAGTAAAGTAAATGGCTTCAAAGTTCATTTTAGAAGAGAAAACCCATAAATACCCACAAACAAAAACTCATCATAATTGACTCTCATCCCATTGATCAAAATCAAATGGTTTAAAGCTTTCCATGTACTACAAAGAGAGAAAATCAATTTCAAATTCTTGTTTCTAAAATAAGGTAGGAGGCTAAAACTCCAACTAGACATTAAAAGTAAACATAACTTAGAGGTACATTTTGCTTTCTTCAATGCACTAAATTTGCACATCTCAATAGGTGGTCACTTTTGATGACTACAAATGACCACTTTTTTGCAACTTCAAAAATTTATAACTAATTCCACAAAGCTCCAAAAGAATATGAAACAACTTGGGTTAGATGCCTACTCCACTTGTCTTTCAAAAAAAAATTCTAGAAAAGTATTTCAAGATGTTTTACCTCTCCAAAATTCAGTTCCAACCCTTAGATGGTCGGTTTGTGGACCTCCTACCTTAATTGTTGTGAAAAGTTGTACTCCGTAATAAGTAGCCTTTGCCGGACAGGTCAAAATCCAATGCACTGTACATTTCGCAATTCCCCTTCTTCACTGGACAATTAAAAGTGGAGTGCCTGGTGCTCGGAAGCAAGTGCTGGAAATTTGGAGGTATTTAATCCATGAGGACTAACTTAACTCCTGATATATCAAACTGTATTTGGTTTCAACCATCGCCGCCAGTGGCTATAATTCATAGATCATAATTCAGATGTTTTTAGAATTAATTGGTGGCACTTGAAGAATGTGTTTGAGTTGACAACATTCATTGGGTACAGTGGAAACACCCAAAACCGTCCAAATAAGGAATTCAGCATACTTGGAGGTAGTGTTTTCTAAAACTGATATTTTTCCAGTATTAGAGAGTGAAAATCATGAATATTAAAAAAAAAAATCGGAATCAATATGTAATTTCTATAAATTTCCAAAGTGTTGGCTCCCTAGACCACTGGAACCATCCTATAGGTGTACCTTTAACTGAACACCTGTTGAAATTAGTTGTCAGTGAATGAAAACTATACATGAGTCATACAACTGCATCAACAAATTAGAATTAAACATTTGTCAGACGCTTTAATGAATGCTTATGGACAGATTTAGTGATACTCTAGAGTACATGAATGGGTACAGGGACGGAAATGGGTGTTTCTCCTTTATGATTGTCTTTTTTGTGACATGATTTGAGCCTTGAGAGAAATTATAGACATAAGAGGTGCTGAGTTGTAGCTCCTAATTTTGTTGCACACTTTCCATTTGGTGAAACCAAGGGTTGAGAAAATGTATGCTCATCCGGTATCGCATTCTATACAACAACACAAAATTGTGATCTTCGCCAACTTAGTTTCACTACTACAAACTCCATCGCTTTTCATTCCTTGAAATAGCAACAAAGCAAGGGGTTAGTAAAAATACTCACAAAAGATAAAATATGAGGCTTACTTTGTCACTATCAATAGTTCATTTTCAATGGGAAGCAACATAGTTCTTCAGCTATAGAATGAAAAATGACAGGTTTTACTCTAGTGTTTATACTCTTGCTCAAGGCCAATATGACATGAAGGTGTTGAAGCCGGTCATTGTTGCTTTAGACATTTAATAAGAGCATTCACCTAAGTACACTGGAATTGACAATGACACACTCTAATTCCTTATTTAATATAAAGGGTCTTCCAAATTCCAAGATTTCCACTATCACAAGAAATGATAAAGTCCTATAAATCAATTAACCTCGAGGGTTAACTATTCAGGATATTCATATATCACGTGTGAACAAGGGATATTTTTAGGGGGGATATTTTGATGGAGAGGACCAATTAAACACACCCTATCATTAGCTAGTTTTGTAATTTAGCCTATTTTTTAGTACCCTACACTTACTTCAAATTCAAAGGAAAGGCAAGTTTTTCACACCATATCTTTATTATAAATATATTATTTCCAATAGAAGACAATGTATTGAAATGGACTTAAGTAGGTTTAAGATTCATATGTGGAGGTTTAGCACAGAATTCATTGAATTCACATGTCCAACTATTAGAATTCCACCTAGTCTTTCACCATTCAATATTTTTTTAGTAAACTAAAAAAATTCAAGGAGAATTTCTACACAAAGGTACTCAAAACAAGATTTAAAGTTGTGAAGTTGCCTTGTGCGCAAAATGACAAGATTTTGGAAACTAAATTATACAAATTACATGCTTTTTCAAACTATAACTTTGAAGGACGAGCACAAGTAACATACAAAAATTTCTTCATCCAATACATTGTGCAAACATTCAATCAAACAACAACGACACCATGATCTTTTTCTCTATGACAATCCTGCACAAGGTACAATCCTAACAAAGAAGAATGCACATACAAATTACAGTACTGTAAATTGCAAATGAAATGAAATGAGCTCTAACATCTTAATCTAAAGCAACAATGAAAATGGTGCAAGTACAAAAGTGTGAGTTCCATTGTCTTGAGAAACATATGGAACACCCCAAAAAATTGGTAATCAAAAGAGAGTGGGAATGTTGCCTCCAAAAAAGAATGTCAACTTTTATAAAATGAGAATCTATTCAAACCAACTCTACAATTTGGATTCAACCTGCCTAGAAATTGGCATTACTGGACCTATACTACCAAGACAACAAACAATCACCAAAAAATAGTGACAAACTTTGCAAGAATTGAAACTAAACTAGAAAAAGAAAAGTTGTCTACGCTCACATATACTCCAAAATTCACCATTCAATGCAACTAGGTGTGACCCCAAATCAAATTATAAGTATGCCAATCTACACCTACTAGTATAGTCGCCTAAATTTGCAAAGGTACACATTCCATCCATCCCAAGACACTTGAAACCATTCATCCACCTTTCGGATACCTCCAATTGTAATTTTCAACTAGCTGTAGCATGCCCCTATCTATATCTTACATCCAGCTGTATTGCACACACTCACTATACCAAGTTTGGGTATCCATGAACCTTTATATGAAGGATATTTTAGATTAAAAATAAAATAAAATATGATGTATTATTGGGGACCATACCTTAGTTATAATACATATTTTATATATTTTAGCACCTTATATTATTTCCAAAAAATTTCAAATTTTTTGGTTCAAGGAATTAAACCCACCATATCTTTGATCACACCATATCTAATAAAATTTTCTAAGTGACCCCCCGGGCAATTAACAAAACAATTACATTTTATTTGAAGAGCTTTTCCAATTCAAGAATGCACAATGATTCGGATTCAGACTAGTAGCCTTTATAGTGATTTTCAACTAACCTTTTGCCGTAAAATTGCACAACATATTCATACAAAGGGATTAAATGTTGACTCTCTACAAAACCCAAATCTCTCTACACCTCCAAAGTGATCTCTCCAAAACTACCTTTCTAAAATATTTAGAAATGATTCTTTGTGATTCCAATAGTGTTCATAGCTTGCATCTATAGATAGTTAGAGTCTTTCTTTTTCCAAGTTTGTAGTAACTTAATGGAGATATCTTAGACATGAGGTAGGAATCCCATACACAGATCACTCTTACCTTATAGTGTATTTGATTCATTTTGTGCTATTTACCCTAGATGTGAATTTCAACTATAATAATGATGTTTTTCTAAATTTGAGTCCAATGAATGAAATGAAGATTATGAAGTTTACTTTCCACTCTAATTGGAAATTGTAAAACATTCTTGAGTCTCAATATTTTATGTATTTGAATCTATAACTATGATTTGCTAAATTAAGAGTGATATGATAACTTTGGTTTAGGATTTAGGCAAACTAAAGTTATCATGCACTTTGAGCCTATAACTATAATGTTCTACACTTCATTGTACATCTCTAGAAAACATTTCATATTTCTTGATATCTTTTGTATTTGATATGAATGGTCTTCATTTATTTCTTGAAAAATTCATGGTAATTTCAAAAATTCCAAAACAAACTTGAAAATTTTAAGACTTGTACCGTATGTGTAGGTTAGTTTTGGCATGAACCTACCGAAATATTTTAATTTTAGCAATTAGATAGTTTGGTAGATAGATCAATTTTTAAAATTTTTGGTAGTCTATGAAGATACTCCTAATTTTGGATTGATTCTTTCTATTTGTACGTAAATGTGTTCCTTTTTCAAATTTATCCAATAACAATTCTTTCAAATTTTTAGAAATAGTTGTAAATAATTTTCTAAATTTTGACATCTTCCAAGTTTTCCCGAGCTATTTAGGAAACTGACCTACACGTACGATAGTAGACATGTGACTTTATCTCCGAAAAATAAGTTAAAATTTCCCATTCATATCGAGGAACAAAATGGCAGCTAACAAAGGGATACGCAGGAAGCCATGAAATCAGTGGTCGTGGCTCGTCCTTAGTCCTCACAGGGTTAATATTCAGTGGCCTTGTCGCTTCCGAATAAATCATTTCCACTCCATTTCGACTCTCCAAATATTCTTGCGCCTCCGTTTCGTCGGAGTCTCCAGAGCTCTCGTCCATGAAATTTTCTTTTTTTTAATCGATGAAACGTCATCCATGAACAATGACTACAGTAGCAGCTCCTCCATAAGTAGCCCAACGTCATGAATGAACTTCAATCCAACCAGAACTTATTGCAGGGTGCCGTGGGACAATCCCAAGTAAAATGACCACGTTCATGACATCCGGGTAAATTCGACTGGGAGTCCTAACTCAGTCATCTCCAGGTTTGTTGCATTGGCCGAGTTTCAGGAGATCTGTCTGGCACGTTTCCAGATGCCTGTCTGGATTAGACTAGAACCTCAAACTATGGTAGTCTGCTCAAGAAGTGTTTAGTTAAGCCCAACTGAAGGTCTGTTGAGGAATTGGACATCTGAAATGAAATGACAGCATTTTTCGTGGAAAGAGAAATGTGCCAGGGTGATGACTCAATTTTCATTGCATTTTTTGGAGCCTTGACGAATTAATTAGAATTTATAGAAGTCAGGCATGGATAGACCTCTATTCACGGCCGTAGGGTACTGCATGATGGAAGGGAAACTAATCTGGAACAGTGCAATAGTGCTTATATAATAATATATACATGTTTTAAAAAAGGTTGTCAGAGTGATTACAACGTCTTGGAGCAAGCGATAGAGTGCTCCCTTGGCACTTTGAAGTCACTATACTTAGGAACTGTAAAAACATATACGAACAACTCAGAACCTGCTTGCATGATGTGTCAGAATTGACCACTGCGGATTCAAAAATAGCCCTGTACATCATCTGAGCGACCTTCATGCTACTGAGAATATTCAAAACCAGGGAACCCGGAGCCCTGCTTCAGCGCCTGCAACGAGTCTGCCTAGGGCTTGGAATCTGCGTCATTGTTCGCCTTCTTCCTCGCAATGTGGCAGTTCGGTGGCAGTGCTCCTCGTTGTCAGGCAGCGTCCGCTGCGAAGGTCTGCAGCGCTCGTCGGAAGTAGCCGTTCGCGCTGTCCGTTGCAACTCCCGCGCCCTCCGTCGACTGAGGTACCTTGGATCCGCCGGCGGCTTGGCGCTGCAACTTTCAAAAAGGTAAACCCTAACCTCCCCGTCTGCCGCTCCCTGTCGCCGTCGTTGTCCTCAAAACGAAGTGATCACCATGGGCGCCTACATTCAAGGAAACATTCGCTTCCCCTGAGCTGCGCTACTGCATCGGTGAGCTTCCCTGACGAACACAAATCCTGTACACTGCACATCGCACTTTGTGGTACTTCTTCATCTGCCTTGTAATCGAATGCTTTCTCCATATTTCCAGTGATGTTGTTCTTGATCTAGTCTTCACGTCATCTTCATGTACCTCACACCGTCCCTGAAGATTGTCCTCTCTCGAAGCAACTTGGTACAACAGTGTTTGATGGACCTGTGATTGCATACATAGATGGTGCAGGCATATAATACTGCAACATCTGTGGATACTGGACGTATTGCGGAGGATAGAATGCTCCAGATCGCAGCCATGGAGGGACCTCCTGAAGGGGCGGTAAGTTACTTGGATCTTGCCCACGTTTCTTTGTAGCTTGCCTTTGCATAGCAAGTCTTTGATTGTCTCTACACAGAGGGGGCGCATTCCCGCAGTAAGGAGCTCGGTATCCAGTGACTGGAGCACTAGCTCTAATAGCTGCGTGTAGCTGGTCACTGAGTGCCCTCACATTCTTGGCGCTCCAAGTTTCTTTATGTCTTCGTCTTGCTGCAGCTAGCTCAACTCTCTCCTGCTTCGCTTTGAGTTTGTCTTTCTTCTCTTCAGCCCGTCGTTGCTTATTTGCGTCCTTCTCTAATTGTTTCCTCTCCCGCTCTTGCGCAGCCAATTCCTTTTTGGCGGCCAGCTCTTCCAGTGCGTGGACGTGCTGCTCTTCGGTGAGGAGTATGGACTTGCCGTAGTCGACTTTCGGCTCGACTCGTGATTGTGACTTCCGTGGGACCCGCAGCCGCGGCAACTGGAGTTGAGCTTTGAAAGCGGCAGTTTGTCGTGCAGTCCCTTCGGCTTCGGCGTCGCCTTCATCGCTGCTAGAGGAGTCAGAGGAGCTGCCTCGTACTTGCTTGCCGGTTTCGTTGTCGTCGTCACCGTCAATCTCTACGTAGTAATGTCGGCACTTAGTGAGGTGGGGAGGCACCTCGTCGTCGATTTCTTGAAGTACCCAGTGCGGAAGCCCTTTGTTTTCTTTAGCTGCTGCAGGTCTGTCTGAAGTTCCTTCCCCTGCTCCTTTGTTGTCTTCCATCTCATAAGCTCTGCTAGGTCCCATTCTAGAATCAGCTGCTCGTCTATTGAAGGGGTAAATACTTGTAGTTTGGAATCCTTTTATAATGTTCTCAGCTGTCATAGCCCGTTTTAGAGCATGGGAGACCCATTGAGCCAGGTCTTCTTTCACAGGACGGCTTCCATGGTGAGTACGAGTCCACTTATCTCTGTAGGCTCTGAAAGCAAATTTAAATGGTTTGAAGCAGGAGACATCAAGTGGTTGTAGGGCATGAGAGGTGTGAGAGGGAAGAGTGAGTAAATCCAGGCCTCTTAGCATTGCCATTCTGATGACTTCCATGGTGACATGTGATTTGTGACCGTCCAGAACTAGGAGGTGTCTATTAGTTGGTGACATATCAAATTTCTCAGACACTGTGTCAAGAAAATGTACCATCCATGCTCTGAAGAGGTCATTGGTAATCCAAGCTTTAGGTTGCATGCAGAAAATTGCTTCAGCCTCTCTTGTCTTCCTCAAGAAATCTCTGCTCCTCCTTTTGCCTCTGAAGATGTAGAAATTGGGTATTTTGTCACCTCTTGCATTTGCACATGTCAGTACTGATAGCCATTCTCTGCCATCTGGAGTCACCTTGTTGACAGATCTGGCTCCTCGTCTTGCAAGAATGTATCCACCACCATCTTTGCCAGCTTGGGCACCACTTTCATCACAATTCCACACTTGGTGTGCTTGGTAATCTTTTCTAATATACAACTTCATTAAGTTATTGTAAAATGATGCTGCTGTCCTTGGATTGAGGTTCTTAGCTCTACTTTGGTCAAGAGATTGGAGTTTCCTAAGGGTCAGTTCTGGATGTCGTTTTCTGAAACCTCTAACCCAACCAGGTCCTGGCATGCCATCCTTAAAAGGAGTTACTCTACCTTCAGTCAATGATCTGACTTTGTCTTGAAGTTGGCCTAGATTGTAAAGGAAGCCAAGGTCTTGCATTTCTATGAGATAATCAACAAGTAGCTTTTCTTCAGCATCTGTTAGAACACCCTTCTTTCCCCTCCTTCTACTTAAGGTTGTACCATAGAGATGACCACGTAAAGTAGAGGCTGGTATTCCATGCAATCTAGCAACTGATCTTATAGGAACACCATCATCAACTGCAGCTAAGGCCTCATGGAGTTGTTCATCAGACCAGTTCCCGTTTCTCCTTGGTCGCACATTGCGTGCACTCTGTCTGAAAAAATCACTCCTCTGTCCAGGTGGGATGTTGTTCTCTATAGGTAGGTCGTTGTTCAACGGCATACCTGCAACAGAGCTTTGAATACCTCCACAGCTTGTTCTCGTTCCGTCGTTGGAGTGTCTTGATCTGTGTTGCAACGTTGCCTGTGCTGATGCCGCCTGCTGATCAGCACCTGCTGAGGTCGTTCCTAGGTCGATCCGCACTGCTTCTGGTCGAATGACCTCGTGAGGGCGCCGGCCTTCGCTTGTCGGTCCTCCGTCGCCCAGAATCTGTGTCGATGTCGGCATTGTTGTCCCACCTTCATCTCCAGTCGTGGCCTCTTCCATGCGATCGGGAAGCCTGCAGCGACATACTGTCCCTCTCCCCTCGCTTAGTGGCTGCGTTGATGTTGGCGGTGCCGATGCTGGCGCTATCGATGTCGGCACGCTTCTCCCCCTTCTGGATTTGCGGACGGCCGCCTGCCCACTGCAGTTGCCGGGTTGCTTTGCAGAAATCTTCGGAGTGCTTCGATGTAGCGCCGCAGACTCCTGGCACTCTACATTCACCGAATGGGCGATACTCCTCTGCGCTTCCTGGGGTGCTGAAATTCCACCAATTGTTGTTGCTGGATGTGCCGATGTGGGGCATCCGACTTCTTCCGCAGCGACAGTGACTTCATCGGGTATCGCCGTTGAGAAGTCCATCATGTCCTCCACTTCATCGTCCCCAAATTCCTCGTCCTCTGCGAAGTAATCTGGGTCTGAGCTTTTGTTTCTCTTTCTTTTCTGGCTACTCGAATCACCGCTTTCATCATCTGAATTACTAGAAGAATTCATTCTCACTCAATCACGAATTGAAGCCCACTAATTCAGCTGCCGACCTCTCACTTTCAGCACTGGAATGCAAAATTTCAGCTCTCAAAACGTCTCTCTTTCTCAAAATCCACAACGTCTGGTCTCTCAATGCAACAAGAAAATGCAATCGCCTTACAGTTTCTAAACTCACAATGCTGTAGGAAATGTGATGAATTCTGGATATACCTTCATAGAATGTCATGAATTTTAGGTCTACACATATTCTCTGAAGCCGTCTTCTTCATGCTGCTCATCAGTGGCCGCCATGCATGGCTACTGTCATTCAATTATCCTAGCTGGCTTTCCCCAGGGAGAGCACACAAAGTTCCGTAAATGGCGGCCATTTTCTGTAAAATAATACGTGTCTAGTGCTGTACTAGCCTACAGTCATTTAGTACTTCACTGTAGTGGCCTACAAAATTGAATCACCGTAGCTACATATTCAAGCCAGCATTGCAGCATAATTAATATCCATTGCGTACAGTGAGATGTCCGCAGTTTTTTAAATTATCTGAATGTACTGTACAATTGTACACCAAAAGCACTTATATAAGACCTAGATTTGCTCTTTCATCTCATTCAAATGACCCGTTCTTTTCACTTTCACCACTCTTTTCACACTGCAAACATGTTTGTAAATGGATATGCACTACTTCAAAATACTCTACATGTGCGATTTGAAAAGCCTGATTTGATTTCGAGCAGACTACCATATTCTAACCAACTTCTAATTTTAAATTCGCAACTAATCTCGATATCAGCGTATCATAGTTTTGGCGCTTTGAAACAACGCCATTTTGAAGTGAAAATGACCATAGTTGCGTCAAAGGTCGTAAATTAGATTGGCCTAGGACGTTGTTCAATTCACTCGTCACTTGTGGGAGTCAAGGCGGACTAGCACAGGAATTCCTCAAGATTTTTTGTCTTGGCCAGGAGATGCCAGACAGATCTTCCTTCTTCATGCCGTCGCTAGCAAATTGTCCGACCACGGTTACATGTAATTATGCTCCGATCAAGTTCTCCTTCAAGATTGCAACGTCAACAATCATTATTGAATTCGATCGGGTTAATTCTTCTTCACGAAGTGGCAATGTTTTGCTAGTTTTCGATGTAACCATCTTTTGCAGGTTTTTGCTGTGAAATTCCAAAACCGTCGAATTCCGTCGCTAGCTTGTTGTTCATGACACTCTCTGTCTTCTGCAATTGCGTCTAAGCTATGGCGGATCCGTCCTCGGTTCTAGAGTCTTTGATCCCCAATCAATCACAGAAACCCGACTTGGAAGCTGACGAGACGTCGAATCCAAAACCCGGGCTTCGTCGGAGCTTGAGTCTCATTGACGGAATCAGGTACGTAATTTTCCTTCAAGCTTCCATCCACTTCAAATTTCCAGTTTCGAAACATAATTTCCATTCAATTGGTAATTTCCCAAATTTTGTTCAATTGGCAACTGAATGGGCAATTTGAATTGAGATCCGGACATTTGCCAGTTCAATGAACACACAATGATCGATCGCAGAATGGTATCCATCCAAGACTGACTTTCTCCAATTGTGGCGTAATTCTTGTAGTTTGCTGTTGGGGACAATCGTCGGAAGCGGCATCTTCACGTCGCCAGGCGTGGTGCTGCAATCGTCCGGCAGCGTAGGGTTGGGTCTCATGGCGTGGGTGGCAGCTTCGTTCCTAGCGCTCTACTCGTCTCTCGTGTACGCAGAGCTCGGTGCAGCCATCCCCAAAGTAGGTGGCAATGTCGAATTTCTTAAGGTTCGTTGCTTTCTCGATTGCACCAATTGGTATCCCATGCTTACAGTTCTGTCTCTGTTGGAGTGGACAGTCCTACTTTTGCAGCCAACTTTGTGGAGTTTGTGAGTTATGGCGGAATTGGTGTGCAGATGGCATTTGGGGATGCGTGGGGGTTTGCATTCCCCTAGACAAAGTTCTGGGTGAACAAGAATGGAAGCTTGGCGATCGTGGCCATCACATTTTCTCGGTACATCGTTGCTGGCGTAAGCACATGAGAAATTTGGGACTAAATTTTAGTTCACAACTCTCTTGTTGAATTGACGTTACGCATTTTTTTTTGGATAATTTGTTCTCTGCTGTCGTCATAGTTGACAGGAATCGAGAATTCGGAGCGCGACATGGACACTGATCCGACGGTGAAAGCTGTGGCCGTAGGATGCGTCGCGGTCCTCACCATTTGGAACTGCTTCGGTAAATTTACTTGATACCTCCACTCACATCACATCCAATTAGTGATCTCAGAAAAAACTTCATTAAAAAACGCATGAGCTGCCATTAATTCATTGTGAAGTTGATAATTTCCACCAAGAATTTGATTGCCAAGCTTAGCTGTACATGAACCGAAAAAACATTTACCCATGACTCCGGCAATGGCACCAAAAATGCAATGTAGAACTCCCGATTTCTTTGTGTTTCCTGGAAACAGCCCTTTTGTGCAATACTATTCATTTCAAAACTTCAAGCTTTGTTGTATGACCTAATCTGTGTCTCAATCATGTTCTATTCCGTATATTTTTCATCCAGATCTTTGCATTCTTGGGATTGGAAATGGTTGCAGGAGTGCATGTCAGTGCGAAACTTCAAAATGTCACGAACGCCGTGAAACTGTTGCTGGTATCAATCCTGGTGACGGCGGCATTGGGGTTCGTGTGGCGGAATCCTCGTGTGTTGGAGGAGAATGCGCACCAACCATTTGAGGAAAGCGAGTTTTCGGGCTTCGGTGTGAGCAGTGTGGCTGCCCTGTGGGCCTTCTCCGGCTGGTGCGTTGCTCAAGACATAATTAGTTTCTCAAATTTGTGATTACTTCAAGTTAAATTGAAGGTTTGAGTGACTGATTCCGTCACCAACATTGTAATAAGACTTCATGTAGAGTTTCTGAAGTGGCACTCCAATATCGTGGACTGTGTACTCGCAACTGAATTCAAGCTTTGTCATGTTTGTCAGCGGTGATCTGGTCTTCATGGCGGAAGAGTTGAAAGAGCCAGAACGAAACATTCCACGCGATACAATGGGAGGCATCTTTATAGTGATGGTCATTTATGTAGGTGTTATTCCATCAAGAATTAATTTTCCTCTTAAACTGAGTCTACTGTGTGCTTAATTAAATGCTTAGAAATGAGGATTTCGGCTGCCTAAGAAAGAATTTTGTACACTTATAATGAACGTCCAAATCAATGCTATTGACGTTCTTGTGCAAATGTGGCAGCTTGTACCGAATATGGTCTACCTGTGCATCTTCCCTGCTCCATGCAATTAGCTGTTACCCAGCTTCATGTCTATTATTTTCAGTTTGGTTAAAATAGAGATGATGGGTAGTCTATATGAGCTTCTAGCCAGACTTTTAGTTTGTTTGAGTTTGCTTGTTTCAATAAGTGCCTTCCATACTAACCTGAATTAAAAATTTTCTTAGGAAATAATTCTCCTAATTGGACTTTAGCAAAGGCAACATAAAACCCATTGATATTCATAAGTAGATGGTTAGCATGGAAGTAGTGAAGACTTCTTCCGTTTGTAGCCATTGGTGTCACCAACCTAGCTGTGGGACCTTGGCAAGATCCTTGATATCTATCCTGATTGCCATCTTTGTTTTAGGCTCTGCAAATGGCATCATCATCTACAGTGCTCGTTGCTTGGTATAAAAGATGAATGATCTTCTTTCTACCTTACCATTTTTTGCTTTTAATTGGACACTAAACAATTCATCTTGAAGTAATAAAACTTCATATAGAGGCTTTGTAGTTGATGCAGTTCATAAGAATGCAAACCAAGTTGGTAAGTAGTTTAGTTCTTTTAGGGTTGTGCATTACTCATTTATGCTTTGATGACTTTGTAGTATGCTAGAGTTAGATAGGGCCAAATTTTCAAGATTATTAGGGCAATGAGTGCAAATAGTCGTGTTGTTTATGTTGCATACCTTTTTTAGGTAAATTCCAAGTGTTAGTGACTCACCAATCATTACCATATTCATACAACTTTAATCTACAAGGATGGTGGCAAAGATTATTTCTAATACCTTTTGTTTGATGTTTTTCAATGTCTTAAACAAGATGTTCTATGCATTTCTCCTATTGTTGCAATTTAGCAATTTTGTAAAGGTATCAAAATCCTATATTTTTGCAACTTTGTAGATGTTGATTTGCAAACACTAGATCCACATTTAGATAAGAGGTTTGGTAGGTCTAGTACCCATTTTCATTAGTTTGTAAGAATCTCCAAAAAGATAAAAGTTAATGAAGTTCGCAATTTGAAGGTTGTGGAAAATATGATATCCATGGATGTTTAGATTTTGTTGTGTGTGAGCCCCCAATTCGTCATTGGGACTTACGGGATCTTTTTTCAGATTCCTACACAATCCAAGGCGTCATTAGGCTCGTAAAACCCACAAAAGAGTATTAAACTAGTATTGGCATTACACATACCAATGTGCCATTTGGTCATTAGAAAGGGTTTAGGATAGTTTGCATCCAAAATCGTCTAGTCTTGGTCAAATAGACGTCAAACTGATAGTGATGTGCAGGATTAGGGTACGAAGCCTAAAAAGGCCCTAGCTAGGTTAGGAAGTGCTTATGGGAGAATCTAGGAGGGATCCCCTACTCCCCATAGCATCGAAGAGAATACGGACAAAATATTAACCTTGAAATGTAGGTACCGAACGGTTTCCTAATTCTAGAAGCAGGCAGTGAGGATGCAAGTTTGCATCCATGTGGGGGGATCCCATGGGTGGTCCCCTCCAAAGTTTGGGAATTTTCCAAGATAGTTTGGATATTTTCCTAGGCGGTTAACCGCAGCAGTCTTTGGGTGGGAATTCAAAAGAATATTCCAAAGTGCGGTAAAATCCCAACGGAGCTTTTCCCCAAGTTTCAAGACAAATTGATAGGTGGAAGACCCTGAATCAACGACATCCCTCCACAAATGACATTTTAAACGACAGTATTTGCAGTTGACCGGCGTATCGGGGGCATACGACATTGTATCAAGGCCTACTTTGAATTTATTCCTACCCCTTCTATCTACTTAAGGGCTTCGAAAAGGTTTGGGTTCCAAAAGAGTCAAACTCCAAAAGTTGGGAATTTATCCCAATTTTGACCCCAACTTACACTGAGGTTTCTTTAGGATTTGAGACATAGGTGAAGGGGTATGGGCTTCTCCTCAAACTAATTATGGTCTCCCGGACCCAATGGTGCAATCCATTTGCCATTCAGAGCTAAACTTCAAAAGTTAGCCTTTCGGGGACAACACAAGGAGGAGAAAATGGGGTTTAAGGCTCCCCAATGCCAATTTGGAGAGTTTGGGCCCCAATGACGGTAGGGAACGTGTGGGGAACTCCAAGCAGATGTGGAAGCAAGTACCACCTCAAAAAGTTAGTGAAGGTGGCTCAAAGTGCTTGGTGTAAGTAATTTCAAAATTTAAACTAAAAATAGGTGGGAACATATGGGAACCACTCCCATGTGGGAACTTGTAAATTTTGAGGAAAGTAAATTAGGTGGATTTTCAAGTTCTTGTAAGGTTTAGGTGAGATTTGAATTACTCAATTCAAATTACGTAGATCTTAAGAGGATAGTTAGATTTGGGATTGGTAAACATGTACGAACCGCCTAAATTCCCTTATCTAGATTTTCTTAATAGATTAAGGGGGGGTGTTTCTCCCTTTTGAGTATAAAAGGGGCGGCATTCTCCTCTCATTCTCTCTCTCTCTCACTCTTATCCATTTAAGGGAGAAGTAGTATTGTGCACGGATTATGTCGGATTTTCTTTGACTTGTTATACCAAAGGAGCATTTGATAGTTTTTTGAAGGGTTTTTACACCCTTGGCACTTGTAACTTATACCTTAGGGGACTTGAGACCCCCCCGAGGTTGCGTGGCACTTGTACTAATTGGCATTGATCTATCTTTGTGTTGTGAGGTTCTTAAGAGTTGTTGTGGGAGAGAAATTGGGAGGAATCAAGGGGTGACTAGTGAGGTGACTTTGAAAGTATGTTGCAAATTGTATCCACCTTCTTTTCCTTCTTATCTTATTCACGGGGTTAAGCTAGTCTGATGAGGAACGGCGGAGCTTTGACTCCCCTATGATGTTTTTTCTTAACAATTAGGTGCAAACCCTCTTCTCCCTCTTCTCTTGTTCACGGTATTGAATTAACCCCTAAAGGTCGGAGGGATAGTTTAGAGGAAAGTAGTCCAAAAAAGGGTGCTTAGGGAAGGAAAGGAGTGGACAGTAAATTTCAAATTCTTTAGAACTTTCAACCGTAAGATCTTGAACTTAGCTACACTATCCAGCTACTTACCAATTTTCACCACAAAATTCGTAAAATCAAGTGAGATCTAAGGGTTCAAAGTTGAGATTTACTATTTTTTCATTGCTGAAATTCCGGGCAGCTGCACTTTGACTGCTGAATTAGACATGAATGGAATTCCATTTTGATGGTTACTCCTTGGATTTTACTTTTCATATAAGTTAGGAACATGCTCAAAAATTTTCAAACCAATCACACGTGCATAACATATGAAAAATGGAATAATTAGAGACCTAGGTTCACCAAAATCACTTTACACTAGCCATTTTTCTATGGATAAATTTGTCATTCAAATCGCTTCCTTTGATAAATCCGAACGGTGAAGACAATAACATACATATACTTCAATGTAAGGAAGTGTTATTTCTCAAAAAGATCAAAAACTCGAAATTTGACAAAAAAAATGAGGTTACAGTCTCTGCTCCCTCTCAGAGTTGTGAGGGCAGCCCTCAAATATTGGGTCCCTCTCCACAACAAAGAGGGAAACCCTGACACCTTGGGGCTCAATATCCCCAGCCTTCCTCGCTTCCCTCTCCCCTGACACCTTCGGGAGCCCTCATGACCTCCTGTCCTCCACTCGTCTGCCAAGCGCCTGCCATCTCGCCTCAACTTCAGCATCGCTTCACCCGACCACCCCATCCCGCCACCTCACCCCCGCAAACCCCACCACCAGAACCACCTTCAGCTCCCGACACCAAGTCCAGAAGCGTGAACTTCTTCTTTCATCTGGCCCCTGGGATCACAAATCATTTTCTCTAAGCAAAAATGTGTAACAAGTGGTGAAGAAAACTTTTGACTCATTAGCTTCAAAAACAGTATCATTTTAGTGGGGAAAAAAAGAAAAAGAAACATAAAACTTTTGGAGCGGAAAAAAATAGAAGCCACTGAGTATGGAGGTCTTGGGGTGGAAAAAAATATAAAGAATGTGAGCCCCATTGAAAAAAATAGTCATGAATAAGTATAAGAGGTGAAGAAAACTACATCCCACATTGAATCCCAGAAGACTATAATTTTGGTGGAAAAAAAATGAAATCCAAGAAATATAGAGGTTTTGGGGTGGAAAAAAATTATCACTTTACCTTATGGTCTTTGAGCACGGTTCCTTCCATAAAGAATGTGGGGGCCATAGTGATACTTCTCAAAACACCCCCGATTTAGGCACATAAATGCTCAATTGCAAGTCCGGCAATAATAAGCACACTTTTGGTGACCACATATTATGCATGTACGCCTCAATCAACTCCAAGTTGGCAAGTGTGGGCGTGCATCTTCTTCTTCATCCACAACACCACCTCGACCACGCCAATTTTGTGTCAAAGCATCACATAGTCCTGTTTTGAATTGGAGGTGACTAATGGGTCTACTTTGACACCGACATTGCCGCAAAGCCCCCAAATAGATTACGTACATATTGACCACTGTGGTGTCCAATAGAAAGTAAAAAACTCGGTGCCACTACTTGTGGGACCTTGTTTGACTACAATATGAAGCTCTTAACTGGTCAGCCACATCCACGCCCCTCATGTGTATAGTATACTCTAAATGGATAGGTGAAGTTTGAATAAGATCCCTTCTCGCTCCATTCCTACGAGGAACCATAGGTACCGAAGCATAGGGAAAGTGGAAATAGTCACAAAAGATAAAACATGGGGCTCGCTTTGCTACTAACAATAGTTCATTTTCATTGAGAAGCAATACAGTTCCTGAGCTTTGGATTTGAATGAAAAATGACAAGGGTCACTTTTAAATAGGAGGTCTATAAATCGACCATTTAAGGGTTGGAATTAGATTTGGGGGAGGTAAAACATCTTAAAATATTTTTCACTAAGTTTTCCTTGAAAGACATGTGGAATATGCATCTAACTGGATAGGAAGAACTAACCGCCTAGCTCGGCCACTCCGGTAAAATGCTGTAATTTTTTTATTTTTCACACAAATTTCTTTTTGCAAATTTTGAATTCATATTTGTGATTAGAGACCCCAAATTAGCTATGGGGTGTAGAAAGTAGGGGTGATCACGGCCCAAACTAGGGGACTTTTTGTTTTGATTGCACCTCTAGTAAAACATGGTAAGGCCGAGTGAGGGGACCAATCCACCTAGTTCCATCTAACCCAAGTTGTTTAATATTTTTTGGAGCTTCGTGAAATTAGTTACCAATTTTTGAAGTTGAAAAAAAGTGGTCATTTGTGGTCATCGCAAGTGACCACCTCCTGAAATGTACAGATTTGGTACAGTGAAGAAAGCAAAATGTGCCTGGGTGAATGCAAGAAACACCTGTACTATTTGTTGCGTTTTACTACAGTATTCATGACTTTTTCTAGAGTACTTTAAAATTAGAAAATTAATTTGAAAAAAATTTGAAAAATATGAATAATGTATAGACCTCTAAGATGAAGGTTTTTACCGAAGGAAATTGGTAGAAAAATTCTCTAAGTAGGAGAATTTAAAAAGCGCCAAACCTTAAGAAAATACATACTTTCATGTTTTAATTCGGGAAAAATAGTAAAAATAATTAAATACAAAAAATAAAAAGTGTCCATTTGCAACAATTCTATGGAGATGGTCATTCACCAAAAAAAATACCAAAATAATATTTTATATGTTTCAAAATTCAAGCAGAAAGAAGCTCACTTTGTAGACTTCCACACCAAATAAAATAACTTTTTTCAAAATCCCTCACATGGAGGGATGTAAATCTACAAGAAGACTATCTCATCCAAATTTCATCTCAAAATCATTAAAAAAAGGTACTCCTTAGCACTAAAAACCTCCAAATTCTCATTTGTGACATTTAATCACTAGTACTATTTTAGTATTAAACTATTTTTGAAAATTATGAAAAAATTATGTAAAGTGTATGATAGACATGAGTACCTTCTCTAGAAATCTTGAGTCATTTTGAGCAAAAATGCAAAAGTTATGGCCAAAAAGCAGATCAGCACTTAGCTTGTGACGAAAAATAGTACAAATAACAGATATTTCGTTAAAATGGCGGTATTCCTATGCCATTTTTCCATTCAATTTCTAGGATCGGTATAGATTTCAAACTTCAAGGTCTAGAAATCTAGGAGAGGTGTACAGTTTAGACTTTAGACCACATGTTCTAAGCCTGAAAATGCCAAGTTTGTGGCATACCGCCATTTTAACGAAATATCTGTTAAGTGTTTCTTGCATTCACCCGCCTCTGAAATGCCCCCCATGTTCGCTTGAAATGCCCCCCAACCCTAAAAAGAGGAACAAAAACAAAACATATTTTATGGAAATTTCTCGTGGCCAGCGCCGGAGCGCTCGTTATGTCAGCAACATTGTCTGTACCGCTTTCCATTGCCCCCCATGCCACCGATTGAAATAGCAAGTCTGTCGGTAAGGTTCATGTTGAAATCGCAGTGCGAGGAACGTCCTGCGCACGCCAGTCTGCACTGCACGCGGCGAATCACATCGTCTGGTACTCTGATGATACAGATGGCAATGTCCACTCGCAGAACGATCTAGCTCGATCAGAATTCAGCTTTTTCGATCCATCGATCTTGCAGTGTCGAAGTACAGCAGTATAATCCAAGCAGTGAGGTACAAGCGTTTCATTAAGCGGATTAATCCTGGAAGCTTCCATTCTAGTCTAGTAGCTCCTGAAAGCTTCGATTGTCAGGGCGGGGGTCACGTATAAAACTTCTGTTTCGCCATACCTGATTGACCTGGCGCTGGTTCACAGTTGTGAAGTGGGTGTGAGCAGGTAGCGGCGTTTGTTGCCAGCCCTGTTGTACCGCAGGTGAAGAGGCTTGGCATTGACAGAAATTACGAAGTTTGAGTCGAATTTTACTCGAAAATCAAGCTAGGTCTACACGAACAGAGTCTCTCCTAGTGTAGCTAGCTCCTTGTTTCGCAATGGGAAACCTCCACAGCAGCGTTCGCTACGACAGGGACACCGTGATCCGGTACCTCTGGAAGGCCCTGCGTGCGATTCCAGTCCTCCCCGTTAACCCCCACCTCGCTCCTCTCCGTGTCCTCACGAAGGGCAACGACGGCTACCACGATGTCGGTAGCGTCGCTAGTTTATGCAAACCAGGAGCTGACAAGAGCTTCTTGCGAGGTCTCCTGAACCCTAGTGTTCTCCAAACTCTCCCCGGACTAGGAAAGAAGCTCTTCACCACCGTAAGCATCGGCACGCAGACCTACACCATCTCAGACGACCACGGTGCGCTTGCCAAGCTCTTAGTCGGGGAAGCAAACGCAGCGGCGTGGTTTTCCAGAGCCAAGTCGATCGATGTCTACCTTCCAGAGTGCTGGGTCCGCGAGTTTCAAGACGAGAACTGGGACGAGATGCTTCAGCACTTCGAACCCGACATGAGAAAATCTTTTCTGGGGAAACCCGAGTGGAACGGCAAGTGGAAGCTGTATATCGTGCAGAAAGTGGTGCTGGTGTCCCATGTGCAGATCACCGCGAACTACAAGACCACTGCTGGACTGAACTTCAATTTACCGGAGGTGGTGCCTGGGGGCAAGGTGCAGACCAAAGTGAAAGTTCACGATGAGGAAACCGTCGTTTTCACTCTGTCGGCCACTAAGAAGAATCAGAAGCTTCCGATTGCGTTTTCTGGGCTTCAATATACGTATGACAAGTTTGGTGTTCGGGAAGCAAAGCAGGGGGAGCGTACTCGGAATCAACCGGATACAGCCGAGGGCGACAGTTCCAGTCATGATGAGGACAATGAAAACGACGAGGATGGTGACGTCGTCGATGAGGACACTGCGGCGAATGATGCAGACATGGGTGATTTCTTCGAGGACGAAGACGACTGGTGCATCAGTGTAATTTCTAGCCATCACCATGATGAGGAAGACGATGATCCAGCGCCGGATTCTGCGTCGCCTGCTGGATCGCTTCCACAGGATCTGGAAGAAATCAATTGAAGTTATCAGCATTAATTGAAGCTTAATTTGTTGAGAGTACAATCTTCTACTCCTCCGTATACTGCGTTAGTTAAAAAGTAGCAATAACTAGGTTCGTTAGGAAGTTAACTGAGGGTTCTTTCCACTCTCACGCTGTTCCGAATGTATGTGCTTTCACGTACTGGTAATATCAGTTCACCTGTGGTGGAAATACATGCATCATCGTCTCTGGTTTACAGTGTATTGTAATGTTTGAATTGCAACATAATTCTCGAGGCATACCATTGCATCCAGGTATCCCATTTCAATCTGGAAGCCTCATTCTAGCTGTAAACATTTCTACATGTGTAGTTGATTTGCGAGAAGCGTTAATTTTGTTAAACTTGGTGGTATTCCATGCGCCATTTTGACATTTACATTAGCTTGCTATGCAGTGCCCTTAGATACGAAAATTAAAACTTCCTGTGGGAGGTAGAGTCGTAGACGACGAAAGAGGAGGAGCTCCGGGCAGATGCGCTCTCTGGCAGGCCGGAAGCGCATCAGTGCTGGGGCTCAGCCAAAATCTAGCCCTGGCCAAAGTGCACTCACCATTCGAAGGCAGCAGATCGAAACCCAGTAATTTCATCTAGTTTTTGAAGAATAATTACCCATTCCTTCACTTCATTCAGCCTCCCTTTCCTCGTACTTCCTTCAAAGCTTGATCAAAATACTTGAAAGCCTGTTCTCCAGGTTTCAGAATCTGATGTTTGGCATCAAGAGATGAACGAAGAAGCCCAACACGTGGGAGCTTCTTCTCCAAGTAGCGCACAAACTTTGGTTTTGAGTCTTCACCTCGATGATAAAATTTTACTCAAAAGTGGCATAGGTTGGAACATAGTTTGGAACTTTTCCATCGTCTATACAAATCAATTGCAGCCCTCGAGCCTCTTCAATGGGAGAATTTAGATTTTTCATGTCTAGAAGAAACGTTTCTCACAAGTTACCTCGATAGTCACTTGAGAAAGCCAGAAATACTTATATACATTTCCAAATTCATATGCAACGTCAGGACATGGAATTCAACTATTTCTTCAAAGAACAATAATGGTTCTCCATTAAGAACTTACTTTCAAATTGACCTAGAAATTCCACCTAAATGAGACAACTATAGGATGTGATGCTAACCTTTATGCTTGAATTAAGAACATCCAAGAATGAACTTTTTTCTTTCAGCACAAGGCTCAGAGAGAAAGAATTCCAACCAGCATGGCTTTGGAGTCTGGTTCCTCGAAATCCCATTGTCTAATACATCGAGAGGGCTCCCATTGAATGCCGCAGCATGGGCGAGCACACACTCACTCGTAACTAAGAAAACTGGACACTTCTCCGTAAACTAATGAAGGAGTTCACCTGAGAATATGTCTATGGAGGCCAAACTGTGTTGAAATGCAAGCAGATAGCAGCTGGTGGCTAGCAGACGCCCGTAACATCGACAACAGAGCATACAACAACGTCAGTAGTATTCGCATCCTCGCCATCATCTTGGATGATGAAATTGAAAGTAGAAAAATTGGAACCCGTAGTCAAAAGACTGGAATCCCTGTCACCGTTGAAGTGGCGAGACAAATCTAAAGTCTACTACCAAGACCCTGAGTCCAGACACCCGCCGTGAGCCTTCGCCACCGGCACCAAAAAAACTCCCTACAGCTTGCCATGCCTACTTTAATTAGAGTCTAGAAAGAAACAATACAATCAAAAATAATTTGTAAAATTCATACAAAGTGAAAAAAACCACCTACCTCTGTTAGCAATATAGGAAAGCACTCTATGAAGGTATAAGCAAGCCAGATAGCTTGATCCCCTCCCACTTACCAGCTATCTTTAAAAACTTGTGATTGAAACAAAAATCCACGACCCTCGCAGGCAGATCTCAAGCTCAGAAAACATTTTTGACCTCGAGAAACGTCGACGCACCTCGAGTATGAAACCTGTACAGGTGCTGGCACCAGATACAGGCGCAGCCCTTGTGGCCAGAAGTATGCCCACATTTTTCTAAAATCTCTGAGTAGTACGTAAACTCTTTCTCATTCATATCTCCTTGCCTAATCCAAAGTAAGGCTTGAAAGGCGCTATCACTCACATAATTCTTTCTATGTAAAACTCGCGTGAGAATATCAAGACCGTGAGGTGAATCAACGATCGCTTTGTGTGTTGAAGGTGTGACACACATGTTGGCAAGTGTGGCTGCCGCGGAAGAACCAAGATATGGATCGCCCTCGTCAACGCAACGGAGGAGGACAGGAACACCACCGCATCTCACAATAGCATGCCTTGTTTGGGTGTGGTTGCCCATGGTGTAAATGATTCGAATAGCCATTTTGAAACGCGGGCTCATGAATGGCTCGTTCTTCGCCAAGGTCACAACTCTGACTATCCCAAAGGACAAACGTCTCTGCTCCTTGTTGCTTGGGTCATAGAGAGATGTGGTATTCACAAGCATACCTCGCCTGTGCGACCAATATGGACCATCAGGATTATCTGCCGTCGAATCCACTTCATCATCATTAATGGTGCCGTCAAAGGGTCTTGGCAGAGCATGAAGATTTGGCGGAAGTTTCTCCCAAACCACACTCGTATTGTAAACATTAAACACTGTCAGGCTGCCCTCTGTCACCAACTTGTCCAGCTCATCCGGCACAACCTTCAAACTTCTAGAGTTCACGAACCACAAGTAGACGAGATCTTTTAGATTCACGAACTCTGCAGGGATCTCCGTAAAACCACCACAAGCACCGAACGAAAGATACTTCAACTTGCTCAAATCACCCAAAGCCTTCGGTATCTCTGTTATCTGCAGCATATCACATTCCAGCCTCTCCAAGCTGCTCAACTTTCCCATCGCATCAGGAAGAGCTCTAAGCTGGTGGCAATCGTTCAGGCATAAATAAGTCAGGCTCGTCAGCTCTCCAATCTCAACAGGCAACTCCTCGATCCCGCAGCTTTGCATGTTCAATTCCACCAACTTCTTCAGTTTGCCAACCTCAGCCGGAATTTCAGTCAGGGAGGAACACCCGGCCATGTTCAGCTTCTCAAGGCTCTCCAGCTGACCGATCTCTCGTGGCAATCGCTTCAGGCCTAAACACCAACTTAAATCCAGCTTTTCCAAACACTTCATGTATCTGATTTCTTGAGGAAGTGACACCAGATTCAGATTCGACGTCAAAAACAGCATGCGTAAACGCGTCAAATATCTGAAAATGATGGCATCACTCGGGTGGAATGTCTCTATCTCACTCTTCGCTATCACCATCTTCTCGGTCTCAAACTGGTCCTCAGAATCTCCTGATCTCACATACTGAGAAATTCCCCACTCCTCTGGTAGCCTGCTATTGCTCAACTCCCACGCGAACAGCCTCTTCCTCTTCTTGAGAGATCTCTGCTCTTCAACTAGCTTCACGGCGAGGGCTCTGAAAATGTCGTGCACGTGGCACCAGTAACCGACGATCTTCACCAAACACCTTTGCTCCAGTTCTTCGAGTATCCTGTACGCCCCATCCTCTGTAATACCAGGTTTGGTCCACATGTCCATGAGCACGGCAATTTCAATCTCCTCCCGCTCGGGAAATGCTGCGAAGTCCAGAAAGTAGTCCTTGAAGTCAATCCCTTCACCAGATACAGGGTCACTCTCAGGGAGATCATCATAGCTGATCATCACTTGCTTGATCAGGTTCTGATATTTTGTCGACTCTTCGTCACCCGCGTTTTCGGCCGTGACGTGTTTCAGTCGATCTCGAACTTTTTGCCACGAGTCAATTGACCTTTTACCCCATCGATCAGCACCAATGGTCGCGAGCAGGATTGGCATGTTACCACAAGCAGCAATTACTTCGTCCACAGCAACTCTCAAGTTGTTGTCCGTCGGCATTTTACCGTTTAAGAACGCCTTAGAACAGAACAAAGTTCTAGCATCATCATAGCTCAGAACATCCAGTTTTTCAATTTGCTCATCTGTGTCCAGTTTTGCCAACTCCGCAGGTTTCCTACTAGTGATGATGCACTTGCTCTCTTGAGGGAACATCTTCACGAAGGAGTCTCCCAGCAGCCTGTCCACATGGTTCTTCTCCCAGACGTCGTCTAAAAAAAGCAGCACCCTCCTCAGTTTTGATAGTTTTCGCTTAAGCTCCTCTTGTAAAAGATTCTCCGTGTCTAGTTCCTTCGAAGGCATCTCTTTGCAAATCTCTGAGAGCAAACGTCTTTGACAGTCGATAATGTTAGGATGTCGTTTGACAGGAATCCAATAGACGCGGTGGTCGTAGTAGTTTTTGATATCTTCATCGTCAAGCAGAGACTTAGCCAACGTGGTCTTCCCTATTCCACCCATTCCAGCAACACCGAATGTTTCACCTCCTGTTATCCCGGCAACTGACGCGGCCTTTGTCTCTCTCGTCAACAACCAGCTTTTGAGTTTCTTACGGTGGGAATCCTGTCCAACAATAATGTCTGTCCGATCTGCAAGCAAATAGCATTACAAAAGTCTATCAGAATGTAACAATGGTCACCTGCAAAATCAATGAAATCTCAACAGTGAAACAGCAGTAGGACAACAGAGACACATCTTTTGCCTCTGAATTCTATAACACACAGGAAAGACTGGGGTTATGTGGTTACTGAGCTGTTTCAAATGCATGAACAATCTTCTAAACCAATCTTCAACGTAATATTTCTGGTCCAGATCTGCGTATACCATTCTGGCTACTCTGCTTTCCAAAAAGAAAAAGCAGCAGCAAACAAGAAGTTTCATCTGCTCTATACTCCAAGGTAATCAATTAAAGACGCCTGAAGTGAAAGAATTTGGATAATCCCAAGTACCGGATGTCAGAAATTATTTGTATATATCGTGCAAACTATAGCTAAGACTCAGCACAAAAGATGTTCGATAATTCCTAAAATTATCACAGGCTTCACTGTGCAATCTAGACTTCTAGAAGATTTTCCCTCATTCAGAGACCATGGAACATACCACAATCGCGAAGTTGCTTCCTGATGAAGCGCAGCAAATCAGTAAATATGCTGTCGTCGAGAGTTTCTGGTCTACATATATCAAAATGATTGCGCGATGAACATTTCTCTACTATCGTATTCACCTCTGTTGCATACTTCTGTGCAGCCACCAAATTTATTTTCTGCACAAAGCAAAAGACTCATAACGACGAACTCAGTAAATACCATCTATGACAAATAAAACTAGTTGAGAAAACCAGTAACACCACTAAAATCCCAAGGAGCAAGACAGACAACCCAATAAAACTGAGAGGTAACTAGAAACCACCTTCTACCACTGGTCAATCTCAAACTATTTATCACCGAGTTCTCGGAAGCCAAGCAGGTGGTGGCTACAGCGGAGAAACTTACGGAACCATATGTTTCTTTTCCTTCCTCAAAAGACAGGGTGATGTCCTTGTACTTTTTGCAGAAATGTTGGCGTGCTGATTGCATTGCTCCTGCAGATTCCATAGCCTCTTCAATCTCTGATTTCCCCACAACAGACAGATTCCCTTTCTCCCGCTGGAGTGCACTTTCTAATGCCATGAGTGAGAAGTTCTTGGCTCCTGAATGCAAATCATATGGCACCCCGTAGAATACAATCCCTCTCAACCATTTCTTGAGATTTTGAACGGACTCTTCCTTGCTATTCAGAACATACTGGATGAGCAGACCTCCCAATCCATGCGCTATGAATATCAATGGCTTTGTAGCCAGCGTTCCGAGATCCTTTCGTACCTGCTCTGCCAGCTCGTTCAATGTTCGCTTACTTGTCTTAGGTTCAGGCTCAGGCTCAAGCTCAAGCTCAGGCTTGTCAGTAGACTCGGAATACTTCAAGCAAAACACACGCATCGGAATACCGCCCAGTTCCTTCGGTAGCCACTCCCTAGGCCAGCAGACTGGAATCGCAGATTTTGTAAACCAAGAGGATAAAACTGCAGGATATTGCACGCTGTCACCAAACTCGTAGCCATGAAATAGGACTATGTCCAGCTCTGGAGTTTGATCTGGTGTTTTGAAAACCAGCGGCATCCGCTTGCTTAATTGGTCGGGCGCTCTCCAGAAAAGTTTGTGGTCCAAAGTGCTCTGGACCGATACTGTCTGATAAAGGTTGGCCTCGTTGACAATTTCCCCGACATCTTTGTCATCGTGGTTCTGAATAAGTGACTGAATAAGCGCCGGGACAAAAGCAGTTTTATGACATGGATCTGGCTCGTCAAGTTTTTCTTCCTCAGATGAAAATACAGCCAAAAAATCTTTGCATGGGTCTTGATGTCTGCCTTTCTTGATCAGAGAGGTGGTAGACGATTCTCCAGCTACTGAGTTGAGAGTATGCTTATCGGATTTCCAGATGCGCGAATTGATGAAGAAAACCTTAGGCTTTCCAACCAACGCCTTACATCTCTTAAATGGTTCGATGATATCCTCCATAACGTTTACTTTGTTACCCTCGAGATCTCGGATGAATAGACGGCCATCGCAATCCCTGTCACCGTATGCGCTTACAAAGCATACGAAGCAATTTGTAGAGTCGCTCTTGAGAAAACTGCTAGTCAGTTTCAAGTCAGTTTTCAATTCATCAGCGCTTTTATCCACCAAAATCTTGACGTGGAAACCTAGCCTTTTAAAGAGCTGGTGCATCCTCTGTCTATCATCAACCGCCCGTTGGCGAATTACGCCTTCCCGTTTCTCAAAGCTCACAATAACCGCATCGACTGGTGGATGTTCATCACGCCAACCTTCAGGGTATGAGATGAGATATTCTCCTCTCTCCATTGCTGACTCCCTTAATTGTCTGGCAGTTGGCATTGCACGCTCGGGCATGCAATCGATCATGGCAGTCCGCATTGTATGCTCGGAGATGCAATCGACCAGGCCTTGACAACAACCAACTTATTCCAATTTCAAACCCCACAAACCTTTACCGATCGAGAAAAACTCGAAAGGTCAACAGTCACAAGCTCCTCGATGGAGCCTGCGCAAATTCCTGAAAAAAACAGTTTGCTTCAAAAAGTCAGACGGTGCTTTTTTGGAAGAAACAATACGAAGGAAATAGGTTGTATGCACCAGGAAATTCGTTCTACCTCAATTTTGATTCCCCTTAACCAGTCTGCCTAATCTCCATTCCACTCACGCAATCTGTGTTTTGTTTGAAAAGATACACCTCACAAACCCAACGCGTCTCAGACTCTGTTCCAAAAAAAGCTGCAACTCCTAGCCCAAGCGTGCGAAATATGTAAGGCGTGAAAATTAAGTCCCCAAGAAAACACCAGAAGAGTTCAGAAACTATTTTAAACAAAGAAAGCCAAACCAAAATTCTATGAAGCTGCCACCCCCAAAACGAAAAGCCGTAGGTGGGTGTATTTGTCTCTGCGAAAAGGTGATACCACGACATATTTTAAGATATACACACCCAAGGAGGAATCACTACGGCCAATTACCAAACCAAATATCTGTAGGACGTTCATAATTATCTTCCAGAACCTCACAAGAACAATCAAGAGTCCAGTCGAACGCCTTACTTCAACTTGAGCTGGTCGGACATCGGGCCAGAGCAGAGAAGAGATGGTGAAGGTGGACGGCATCCATTTCCACACACGAATCGAACTCGGAACATTTAAGTTACCGACAGTCACCAAACTCTGCTCAAATCCACCGTTCCTCGCCGCTTTAGTGCTCGACGATGTACTGTCTAAATCCCATGCGCATCACCACGAGATGTGCAACGATTGTCACATAATTGAACAGCCAGCTAGTATGACGCCCAAAACTAGGTTACACTTGAGCTCTTGACAACGATCACAGTTCCTCTCTACACAGTGCTGCTGGAAACATGGAAAATTGGAAATGAGACAGTATCTCGGAAAACATGGAAGAACAGGGTACTAATGACATCAAGAGAACCATAAATACTGGCAAAGCTCCGTGACAGTAGTCACACGAAGAGCACCTTGTGAAAAGCAGATTATGTGCCCCAAACCTGCAAGGGACCGAGGAGTAGGAAATTGAACCTCAACCACAACACATCATTTACCGACACAAATGCTTCTCTGTAGGAGAGAAGAAAATGCCGACAAAAACAGTCCAAACCCCAAATTGCGAAAAACGCGTGCGAATGTGGGAGCCACCACTGCAACGAGTCTGCTTGATTGGTTGATTTGGGTCTGAACTTTGAATAAGCTAGTCGCTCCTGGCCATACTGTACACACAAACCCTACTTGGGAGGTCGAAGCTCCCAACGTCCTGGAGATTGCAACACGATAAGGTAAGGTGGAAGTACCCAAATACAACAGTCTTCCTTCGGTTGTCCAATTCGTTTCAAGGGTGATCGCAAGAAACACCCTTGAAACGAATTGTTGCGTTTTGGATTTTCAGCATTTTTGTACTTTTTGTACTATGAGTCACCTTTAGTACTATTTGGGATATAGAATATGATATTTAGATAACAGATTGGGTTCCAAATTTACTATTTAAACAACTTCTAATGTTCATTAGTGAATGACACCAAAAAATGGCAATGCTTAATTTTGCCATAAAAAAGTTTTCATGAGCAAACAGAAGACACTATAGGTCCATAGTAGTATTATTGAATCTTGTTGTGTACCTTGAAATACTATTTTGAGCTACATGCTACAATTTCCGCTAAAAAATGAGACTTTCACATTTCTATTTTTGAAAATTAGAAAATTCATTTGAAACATTCTTTTTTAAAATGGCCATTATTGCAATCTAAGGGCAAAGATAGAATGTTAAAGCTAGAACTAAAAAAAACTTTTTAAAATTAATATAAACTCAATCTAAATAATTCATACTTTAGGCCAATATAAAACTCACTTGGAAAATGATTTTGGAAATCCCTCTATTGAGAAAATGTATTTCAATACTATCAAGTATCTTTTTTGAAGAATAACATTGTCAAATTTGATACACTAAGTCTTCTAATAGAAATACACCAAAACAACATGTGTAACATATGTTCAAAATTCAATCCACCCTACTTTATCATTTATTTTAAATTAGAAAAATTAGAAAAATTAGAAAAAAAATCTTTCATGCTTGAGAAAACTTCATTTTAAATTTCACATTCATTTAATCATTTCTGCAGTACTTATGGCATAAAACAACTTTTGCATTCAACATGTGTGACACAAAATAAGACATGTATTTCTTGCAATCACCCTCTGTAGGATGGAAATGATTCTACACTTCCATCAAAGAGGATTCCATATTTCCAATGATTATCAGGTCAAACTATCCCAAAGAAATCAGAATAATAATCATTGAGGGCGTCACTTTCAGGTTACCTTGCCAAGTTGCAATCACTTATCTGAGCGCAGAGATGGGACAACAGATCTCGCAAAATACCCCGCACGAGACGATCTCGTAGATCCCATCTTCACACGCAGATCTTTTGTCCCGAATAGCGAATTCTTACTCAGGTCGCTGGGATCCTTCACACCATCAGGATGACAGCCCAATAAGGCATAGAGTTTCTTCGAAAGACTGCATATTGTTTATTAAATACAACGAATTTGTACAAAAGCAATGCCTTGGGTTTCAGAAATGGACTTCACTCACTATGAACTCCTACTTGTGGTACTAAACAATACTAGTCTCCATATGTGCTCCAGTTCTGAGATGTTGATTGACATTTGAAAAATCCGCATTTCCCAGCGCACCTTCAAAAAGTTCGAATGTTGACTGCATATTGTAGTATCAAACACGCTATTCCACTCAGTCCTTTAAATATCCCAGGTAGCAGACGAAGGAAATTTGCTCTGATCCCGCAATTCCAAGAAACTGAAGCTGAAGACGACAAAGAATCCGAAGGCGAAGAATGAAAAAGAGAAAATCGTGCCTCAGACTAAATTTCGCCTCCGTAACCTCCAGATCCAAAGTAGTCTCGCCTGGTTCCTGCAATGGCTTGACTCTTCTGATGCTCCAGCTTCGGACACTCGCTGATCCGATGACCCAATCCTCCACAATACGCACAACCTTTGACACCGCTGGCCTTGGCAAGCTCCTCTGCCTCCTCCATGGGATCGTCGAGGGTTGCCAACACAGGAGGTATCCTCTGCTTCGCCTCCTTTAGCAAGTGCTTCAAATCCAAAAGAATCGTCTCACTCTGGTTCTTATTGATAAAAGAAGTGGCAATACCAGTTTTCCCGCATCGTCCTGTGCGCCCAATCCTGTGAACGTAATTCTCAATTTCCGCAGGCATGTCGTAATTGATCACATGCTGAATGTCCGGAAAATCAAGTCCCTTAGAGGCCACATCCGTCGCTACGAGCACATCCTTGTTACCAGCCTTAAAGGATGCAATCGCAAATTCTCTCTCTTCCTGGTCCTTGCCTCCGTGAATTGCGACAGCCTCGACACCCTTCAGGAGCAAATACTCGTGAATGTCATCGACATCTGCTTTGTTCTCACAAAAGATCAGAACAGGTGGTGGCGTTTTCTGAAGGCATTCCAGTAAATACACTATCTTCGCTTCCTGCTTTACATACTCAACTTCCTGAATAACATCCAAATTTGCAGCACCAGCTCGGCCCACGTTCACCACCACTGGCTTCACCAACGCACTCTTGGCAAAATTTTGAATCTTCTTCGGCATAGTCGCGGAAAAGAGCAATGTTTGTCTCTGCCCTCTAAAGTGGTCAAAAACCTCCCTAATATCTTCTTCAAACCCTAAATCCACGAGCCTGTCAGCCTCATCCAATGTAAGGTACTTGCAGTTATCCAGATTCATCTTCTTCTTCGCAAGCATGTCCTTCAATCGACCTGGTGTCGCGACAACAATATGCACTCCGTGTTTAACGACCTCTAATTGAGACCGCATATCTATACCGCCGATACAGAGCATAGACCGTAGCTGCGGGTACCCCTTCTCAGATAGCACCGCAGTAAACTCTTCCACCACATCAAAAGTCTGGCGAGCAAGCTCTCGGGACGGACAAACTACTAATCCGAAGGGGCCCTCCCCGCCCGCCAAGGGCATCCTTACTTCCTCCTGCAACGCAAGCATAATTAAGGGCAAAGCGAAGACTAGGGTTTTCCCCGAGCCTGTGAACGCAATACCGATCATATCTCGTCCGGATAATATAACTGGGAGACCTTGCACTTGAATAGGCGTCGGTCGTGTGATTCCCTTCGTCTTCAATTTCTTCAGAATAGGCTCCGGAAAGCGCATATCCTTAAAATTTTTAATAGGCGGGGGGATATCGTCTCCTTCTACTAAAATATGCCATTGCCGTCGAATCTCATCACGCTCCTTCTCACTTAAGCTTCGAACTGATGAAGGAGGCTTCCATCCAGTTTCCATGGGCTCGGTGTACGAGATACCCTTGGCTAGCTCATGGACGGGCACCAACTGCTTCTTCTCCGATAGTCTCTCAATCATCTCCCTTTCCTGCATCACCAACGCTTCGGTCTCTGTGATTTCGGGCGCGTCCTTCTTCAGCTGTGAAGACTTCACAAGCAAACTCGGCTTGAGCTCCGACGCTTTGACCGCCTCAAGATCCTCCACGTCTGCCCCTGCATTAGCTCCAGCAGCGCCCTTCGCCGCTTTTTTGTGAAGCAATTGCTGCGCTGCCATGAGACGCCGCTTCTTCACGGGGACGTATTCTTCAACTTCCTCATCGTCCTCCTCTACTCGATTCCCTTCGTGCTCAGGCACTTCCTCCTGCACTGCCATTGTTACAGAAAGTATCTCCAAACTGCAGCAAGACTCCTCCAGAAAAGGCAAAAAAGCAATCACAAAAGTCGCGCAAGTTCCTAATTCCCTTTCAATCGAGTTTGCGGAGAAGAAACTACGAGTAGTTCACTGAACCACAACCAAACGCCTGCCGATTCTCGCAGAGCTCCGAGGACACATCTAAGAAAACTCGAAACCCTAATTATGTTCTGAAGCTTCTGTTCTTTATCAATTCTCATCCGCAACCGGATGAATTCCAGTTTCGGTTCCGAGAGCGCTTTACGGTACATTAACCCTAGACCGCCCAAGTGGACGAAATGTGTCCTCACACATACTGGCAATCAACTTTGAAGCGCTATAACATTTGCATCCAATGTCTGAATCCAATAAAAATTGTTGGGAAAGTTGTGCATGCTAGTCTAGTTGTTATGGTAAAAATTTCAGATCAATCCAAGACGTATTGAGTTTGTGAGAGTCATTCAAAGTTCACAGGTTCAATTTGGGTTCATCACACTACGCTGTAATGACTGCAACTTTGAGGGCTTGTATCTTTTTCATAAAATGTTCGTTTTCAGTAAAATTTGTTGAGTTTTGTCCCCTTTAAGGTTTAGTTATTGTGGTAATATTTTCATGGCAATCCAAGTTGTTTTGAATGCTTGGGAGCAATTCGAAGTTTAAAATCCAGACATATTTGCAATTCAGTGAACTTTGGCGACTCATAACTTCTCCATACATGATTCTTTTTCAAACATTCTTGTTGGAGAAGTTGCGCATACTTGTCTAGTTCTTGTGCTCAAAATTTCATGTCAATCAAAGAGGATTTGAGTGACTGAGAAGCATTTTAGTAGAAGGAGTTTCAGTCATAGATGTGATTTTTTGCTACTTTTTTCACTGTTTTTTAACATTTCAAATCCATTTTGCAGACACAGTGATTCAATTGTGTGATGTTTTTTCTCACCAAATTTTTTATCTTTTAGTTTTGAATCACTTTGTAGCTTCAAGTTTTGTCATTTGAGTAGATTTAGAAATCAAATTTCACCTCCAAATGTGTTTTCAAGAAAATTTCAGCACCTTTTTTTAACACTAAAACATTATAATCTTTCAATCTATACGGTCAAATGACCCCAAATTTATTTCACACCATCTACAACATGCACACTACAATATTGTACGGTTAAGATCTTCATAACTTACTCTAATTTTGACTCTTCAGACTTGCAAAGGCAAGCAGTTTTTAAGCCTGGTTGGACCTTGGGCGGTCTAGGGTTAACTTGCGCTCCACGGCAACTAAGGGAGAAACACCCATTTCCGTCCCTGGACCTATTCCTCGATCCTAGAGTGCCACTAAATCTGTCCATAAGCATTCATTAAAGCATCCGACAAATGTTTAATTCTAATTTGCTGATGCAGTTGTAAGACACATGTATAGTTTTCATTCATTGATAGCTGATTTCAGCACGTGTTCAGTTAAAGGTACACCTATAGGACGGTTCCAATGGTCTAGGGAGCCAACACTTTGGAAATTTATAGAAATTACAACTGATTCCGAAAATTAATTAATTTTTTTTTAATATCCATGATTTTCACTCGCTAATACTAGAAAAATATCATTTTTAGAAAAAGATGCCTCCAACTATGCTGAATTCCTTAAATGGACGATTTTGGATGTTTCCACTGTAAGGTAAAACAGCCCATTATAGACCAAATGACGAGTTTGCCCTCATGTCACTGCTGAAATCTTCTAATTTTTTTTCCACATGTGGACAAGTAATAGAAATGATGAGAGCAATTGAAACTATATTTTTTAGACAAAGTCTTCTAATTTTTTTTTCCACATATGGACAAGCAATAGAAATGATGAGAGCAATTGAAATTGTATTTTTTTTTGACAAAGTGTGAATTTGTTATGAATTTTTGAAGTGTTCCACCCATCATGGTTTCTATACTACCCCAAACCCAACTAAAATTGTATCCATAATGGTCATCTCACTCACCTAATGCAGTCAAAATATTTTCTAATATAGAAGGCTTGAAAGAGTCACTTCCTACAATGAATTAACACTAAAAAGCTAAAAGTTCCTATTGTGGTCACTAATCACCCCATTCCTATTAGTGAAGACATTGATTGTAGTCAAAATCTCATTTTCTGGAAAAAAAACACTATAATGGGCTCAGTTCTAGGAGCCCTCAATGGGTAAAAAGTCCGTAATGGGTTGTTCTACCTTAACTAATGTTCTACAAAAAATAATTACTTGTAGTAAAATTTTGGAACCCTAATGGTTTCAAAAATTAATAAGCCTTATTCTCAAATCTAAGGAGAATTAATCCCTAAGTGTCGAGACTCATTTCTAGATTTGACGATTTTGGAAAAATCATTCTAAAGTACTATTTAGGAAAATATTTTGGAATTGAGATGCAAATAAAAGTTGTAAGGTTTGAGTTGTACATTCTATCTATACAATTAGAATTATGAACGTTATCATCAATATTTTTCTATAAATTTTAAAAGGAAAAATTCAAAATTCCTTTTAAATTGAATTACAAGGAAAATTTTGTCATTTTTTGAGAAAATTTTGTTGGGATAGATCTGAAATGAGGTTTTCTTGACATAGTAATCTTTTGAAATTTAAAAAAAAATTCTATAGCCTCATTTTTCCAATTCTAAGATTGAACTAGAATTGATGCAAGTCAATCACTTGATATACTTCCACATTTGTAATTTTAGATAAATTTGTACTCACGTTTGTACTCTAGTTACACCAAATCCAACTTTGGAATAAGACAACAACTTTATAAAGTATCTTTAAAACTTAGGATGACTTTCATCCAAGTTGTAATGAGAAAGAAGTTTGATTTTCAATGTGTACATTATTCAAAAATTGGACATCGAAGCCCTCTAAGGTTAAAGGATGATTGCAAAAAACACATGTATTATTTGTTGCATTTGGCAACAATACTCATGACTTTTTCTAGAATACTTTAAAATTAGAAAATCAATTTAAACTTCTCTTAGAAATATGATTAATGTATACACCTTTAAGACGAAGGTACTCAAGAAAGGAATTGCATAGAAAAATTCTCTAAGTAGGAGAACTTGAAAAGTGCTAAGTGTCAAGAAAATACATATTTTCATGTTTTAATTAGGAAAAAATAGTAAAAATAAGTAAATTCAAAAATAAAAAATATCCATTTGTATCAACTCTATGGAGATGGTCATTCACCAAAAGAACTACTAAAATTATATTTTGTATGTTTTAAAATACAAACAGAAAGAGGTTCACTTTGTAGACTTCTACACTACATAAAGTTAACTATTTCTAAAAATCTTTTATTGGAGAGTTAGAAGTCTACTAGGAAACCATTTCATCCAAATTTCATTTCAAAATCATTAAAAAAAAGGTACTCCTTAGTACTAAAAACCCCTAAACTATAAAGTATGAAATTCAATTGGGGTCTATTTTTGGATGGTAAATTATTTTTGAAAATTAGGAAAAAAAATTAGAAAACATGTATGGTAGTCATGAGTACCTTTCCTATAAATCTTGAGTCATTTGAAACCAAAACTTAAAAGTTATGGCCAAAAAACAAATCAACACATACCATGTGACACAAAATAGGACAAGTGTATCTTGCAATCACCCTAAACATAAAGAACACCAAAATTCCACCAAAGATGTTTGTACAACTTAACCCCTAAAGGACTAAGCTGTGTTTTTTGGCAACATGAAAATTTAAAGGAACTCACTATGAACGAAATTTTTATATTTTTTCTTTGAATTTTGCACACAATACATGCCCAAGGAGTATCTTTAAGGTATAACAATTTTCATAACTTTTGAATATATGGTTAAAAATTAATTGCATAATATATTATTTTCTTTGATCTATGGGCAATCCATACAACTCAAAAAAAATTCTTTAAAGTTAATTGAGTCTCTATGATTTAGTTTCTAAAAACCATACCTATCCACAAACTAAGACTCCTCATAACTTTCATCTCATTGATCAAAATGGATTGATTCAAAGACTATTTCCCACATACATATATACAAATCAATTTTATTTTTTCATTTTTTCAAAATGTAATTTTTGAAGAAGTTTTTCAAGGTGCCTAGGCTATCCAAAGATCAAAGAAAACCACATATCATGCAATAACTTTCAACCATGTAGTCAAAAGTTATGAAAATTGTTGAACCTTAAAGCTACTCCTTGAGCACATGTTGTGTGAAAATTTCAAAGAAAAAATACAAAAATTTCATTTGTAGTGAGCTGCCCAAAATTCCTATGTTGCCAAAAAAATGTAGCTTGGTCCTTTGGGGGTTAATCCTAAGGACATGTTCATTGAATAATATAGGGTCCTAATTCATTTATCTAACTTTTCAATAAGGTATAGATACTTTGAAAAGTAATGTGTTCATTGAAAACCATGACTATTAATTTCTTATGCATTAAAGAAAATCATTTAACTTCCAAAATTATTTGAAGTTTTTCTAAATGGTAGGGAAAAATATTTTATAAATTGCCAAATAATTTATTAATTAAAAAAATTGATGGACCACTGCTTCTAATTTTAACATGGAAAGTCCTAAAGCCTTGTCAAGGAACAAATAAACTTCAAATATGATCATGTGACCTCAATTTTTGACTTGACTATTTGAAAATTTTCTAAAGATTAGAAATAACACATTACCTTTCTTGGAATATCAATTTATATCAATTGGGAGAAATAATTATGCCACCTTAAGTTCAAAACAGTGTTCTTGAATAACATAAAAATATGTTAAAAATGTCAAAATACATTTTTGAATTTTTTCTTCATATAAAATACTTTTGTCTATATAGAAACATTTTCCATTCATTTCATTTTGACTAAATTATGAGAAAATTTCAGAGAGTCTTCTTTATTAGCCAATCTAAGTATCTTCACTAAAAGATAATTTATAAGATTTACTTTGGAGCTCTTTTTTGCAACTTTGCAAAAAAAGTATTACATTTTAGTTGGACAATCTCACCATTAGAACAAGTCTATCTTTCTACTATTAACAACTAATTTAGTTTTTCTTCTATTTGAAATCTACTTTTACTTTTTTAAAGAATAAAAAGTAAGCTATTTTTTCTTGATTTCTTCTTAAATTTTTAGCTCAATTTTCTTAACATGAAAATTTAAAAAACTAAAAATGTGCAACGCAAAAATTCAAGTTAAAAAGATTCGAAATCTTGTATTCAAATCAAGGAATGTGCAAAAAATAATGTTTTCATCACCTTCATTACAAATATCTTACAATCTACATGGTCAAAAGTTTTGAAATTAATTTCTTCCACACATTCTAATATTATTCTATTTAAGATTGTATAGTCAAATATGCAAAAAAAAATATTAAATGTTTTGCTCTTTGCAGTTTTAAGTGGTTTTAATAAAGAAAGATCTTAGGACTTTAGGGTTAATTTTTATTGGTTATTGGTTTGATAGTCAAGTAGGATAGTAGAAGGCAACCTTTAAAAAGTTTCTTTTTTCAATGTGATCATAGTCAATATTATTATATTGGTGTTAATTTTGTATATTTACTAGTTAATAACTAAAATAAGACTTCAATGCAACAAAATAAAATTCATTTGGAAATTGCATGCCAAAATTATGAAGACCCCAAAATTTTTTGGTAGAAGTTCTAGGATCACTTCTTTAGTAAAAATAGATATTGATTAAATAGATTTACATCTCATGAAGAAAGCACTTTTAGAAATTTAGGTAAAAAACACATTTAGGTATCATTACCTTAACCCATGTAAGGAAGTCATTAGAGGGGATTTGAGGCCTCTAAAGGGCCATTTTGGGGTTGTTCTCCGAAACCGGTCTTGTAAGTGCTGGCCGTTGTCAAGCCAGAATTTACCCAAAAAAATAAAATAAAATTGGATCCTGAAATTTGAAAAAAATCCAAAATTTTATTTTTTTCTAAAAAAATAAAATTTGATGATGTGGCACTCTCTCAACCACGTAGTATTCCTGTTCACGTGGCAGAAACTACGTTCCCGTAGTCCGGGAACCCGCAGTCTTCCAATGGCCTCAAAAATCCTCTTAGTTAGAGGTTTAAAAGTGTCTAATGGATTACTTAAAATCCAAAATTGCATGTGTTCATTTTAGAATTTTGTACAAAAGAGTAGGTTTACACAATAATTTGACTTCTAATAAATGCTTCTGGATCTTCCTAAAAATTTGATCCATAAAGTATGAAAAGGATGATTTCTATGGTGACTAGCATGATGTTCAAGGATTAATTTTGTAATACTACTACAAATACCATGTATTGAATGGATGATAGAAAATCCTTCTATATAAGACAATAGTACAAATATTCATCTTTGTAATTTTGTACAAAAAGGAATAGGTTTTACACAATAATTTGATTTCTCATGAATACTTTTGAATTTTTTAAATAAATGATTTATATATTACCAAAAAGAACGATTTTTCTAATGACCAACTTATCTTTTTAAGATTACTAATTTATTTCTTAAAATTCTATACTCTTCAACAACATCGCAACATTGTATAACTATGCAATCATAAGGGGATTTTTGGTCAGTTTAGAAGACTGCAAATTCCCAAATGTTGCGAACATTGTGGGAATGCTGGGAACGCTATGCTGATGTAGTCAAGCGACTGCCATGTCAAAAAATACTAATTAATTAATCATTTTAATTATTTATTTTTTTAAAATTTATTTTTTTAATTTAAAAAAATCATTGTCTTGCTTTTTAATACATTCTGAATTTTGTGGAAAAAAAAATTTAATTCTTTTTTTTTAAATTCAAAAATTTAGAAGAGTAAGGGTTGATTTGCAGCAATGGGAAAAGTTTCAAGGAACAACCCCAAAATGGTCTTCTAAGAGCCTAGAAATCCTCTTATGGTTCCTCTCTATGCTCAACAACTATTATGCTTTACTAGATATATATAAGGGATTTATGAACTAACCTTTAAAAGATATTACAAGTCCTACAAGCATTTTGAAAGTCAAAACTAGAATTTTCATATAGTTTTTGGTTTTATATGTTTAAGCTGAAATACTAAAGATCCAATAATCTATCTTTTTTTCATTTGAATTTTTTCAAAATGTATAAATTATAATTTTGATTAATCTTTGAAAATAGCATGTTGGAACCTCAAAATACACCAATTTGGATTGTTTTCTATTGAAGTCCTCTTAATATGAGCTCAAAGAGTTTATCAATCATAGAATGATGCTTGTCACTATTATTTTCATTTTTCTAACTAAAAAACATCATACTATTTTAAGCATTCCTATAGCTATGAATTTTTAAAGAAATTTCTTTCAAAAATAATATAAAATCAATTTGATGGTTTTAACTAAGTTAAAATTGAGATTAAATTTGAGATCCATATTACCACAAATTAAACTTTATATATTTTAAATTTTTGATATTCATATTCTAATGCAGATATCTAATGAGGTTTGATGAAGACTAGACATGAAATGATTGTTAACCACCAATGATCCAGAGGAAGATGCTCTCAAAATGGACCAAAACTACTAGAATTTCAGCAATTTGTTTGTTCATTTTTTCTTGAAATTGGATAATATGTAATCATAGGTTCTTGTAGATCACATATATTGAAAGTGAGCACCTCAAAAAGTTTCAAATTATTTGATTGCACAATTTAATAGATATTTAAGTTTATAAGTTTTATTTAGTTCAATGAAAAAATTATAGCAATGCAATTCAAAGGAGAATATCTTAGTGAGAATATTTTGAAATGATGACCTTTTGTATTCAATGAAAGACAAGAAAGTTGAAATTTTTCATTTAAAATTTTACAACATTTTGGTCATTTTGCAATTTTGGGTGGAACTTGCAATGCTTGGTGGGCACTAAAAATGTGAGAAATGTTTGTAACAAAAAGTAATGAGAATGGGCACATTGAGTGTTTTTTTCCTTGAATTCTCTAGATTTATCTATTTTGAGGTAGTCCATAAAGACATTGGTGGGTTGACTTTTTCATCCATATCTAAACTTGACCCAAGAATATCAACCATAAACTATTCTACACCACTTGACTTAAAAAAATTCTATAAGGTAGATTCAATTTGGAATTTAATGAAACTATTGTCCTTGGATTCATTGTGGAGAGTTTTTAGACATTATTTTTTTTTAAATTCAAAATTTGAGAATGGGAAGCTCAAAAAAGAGGGGCAACAATTAGAAAATGGTCACTTTGGTCATTAAAGGTTAATTTAAGGATTGGGGTTGGTTGAAGAGCCATATAAAACCACTTTGGTCACTATATGAAGGGCCTTTTTAAGGATGCAAAAAGGCCCCTACTTCATTGGAAAACAATGTTAAGGTAGGATGCTCTAAGAACAACCTTGCTCTAAAAGCAATTACTAATACATAAGTACATTTTATATTCTTCAATATATCAATTGTATACATTTCAAGAAGTGGTTGCTTCAATGATCAGTGTGTTCAACTTCTAAAATCCATAACTAATTCCTAAAAGGTCCAAAAAACATGATACAACTTGAATTGGATGCCAACATCATTTTTCTTCCTACAAAAAATCACTAATAATTGTTTTAAGAAGCATTGGTTCTCCCTAAATGCAAATAGCTCATAAAATGTCACCTTAAGTGCAAACTACCTTATGATTTGAGTTAATCCTTTTATTGGCACTATAGTGCTAGATTGCACAATTTTTTTTAAAAATTCTACTTTTTGCCAACTAATAATAATCTTTCTTCGCCAAAAGTCTTTCATATCTATTCAAAATGTAGATGAAATCATCAAATTTGGATGAAAAAGTGCATGAATATGATTGTAAAGCATTGTTTGATCCAAAAGATGGACGGATGTAGAAATACAATGCTTCACCAAATTTTAAATGATTGACTTTTTCAAAAACCAAAGAAAAGGGGCTGATTGGAGTCAATATGATCTAGCTTTCGGTAACATTAGTAATTCCAAAATTGGCATAATTTTGCTCAATTTCTACTTGGTTCCTTCATGCCCATAGTATAAAACCCAAAAAAATCTTCCAAAAATGAACATTTGGCTAAAAACCTTGAACCCATTCTGAGATTGTTGGTCCACACTTCCCCTAAGGTAGATGGCTCTTAAATGGAGCGGGTTTTAAAATGGTGCCCTATCTTAAATGTACAGTACTTGTACATGTTGCTTTTTCATAGCCTTCAACAGTGTATTGACAATGTACATTTTAGCTAGGGCACCATTTTAGAGCCCTATGTCCTTTCAACTTCAAAATTTGTTAACTAATTCAAAAAAGCTCAAAAAAATATGAAATGAGTAGGGTTAAATGTCAATTCTACTTGTCTTTCAAGGAAAATTGACTGAAAAATATTTCTAGAAGTTTTGCCTCCCTGAAATTCTGTTTCAGCCCTTAGATGGTCCATTATAGGACCTCTTACCTTAAGGAAGCCACCCCAGAAGCTCCCGCTCACTCCACAAATCAACTGCCGCGACACGCAGACAAGTTTTCTACCAAAGCTTACCAAAGCCCTACGTCAGCCCATTCCCCCTGTTCATTTGGCTACAGAGCAGTCCATGATTGTGAGCCATGTCCCACAAGTGTCTTTCGCTCACAGACTGTGTGCTCCACACGACTCTAGAGGTGAAATGCATTCCTTCCCATTTTTCAAATGCATTGAAAACAGTTTCTCGACTTTCTTTTCCATATCTTACTATCGAAGTGCGTGTAAAGCTCTCTCCAGTACCACCTTGAATCCTTTCGCATAACAAGGATGGGATACGTCTGGGACTGAAAGCACTCTTTCCGTGATCGCATTCCCCCTGCACTGATTTGGACTGGCTCTTTGTGTCTTGTTGCAGTTTGCGATCTTTTTGTGTTGGCAGTGGAAGTGTTGTTTTGGTGAGCTATGGCGGCTTCGTATTCGGGTGTGACGCACAAGCAGACGGCGCCGGTGGTGATTTTCTTGGGGGTAGTGGCGTTCGTGCTGCTCGTCTTCTGGACATACCATTTCCGAGGGGGGTATGGACTCTCCGGGGCGCCTGTGTTTAATGTAAGTGCTTTTGGGTTTTTGTTGGGTTTTGTTATGGTCGGGTGTGTGGTGGAAACTGGGTGACTTAATCTAGGGTTAGAAAATTGTCGTGTTTAGTTGGATTCACTAGCTCTGTGTCGTAGTCTTGGACTTGTGATACACTGATTATTATTGTAGTGCGTGTGACACTAATTTTCCAAATTCACAGTGTCTTGAATTCGTGCAAGCTGAAAAATTCCTGTATTGTGAGCCAATCTCCACGAAATTGAAATTTTTTGGTGACTCTGATTTTCTAGGTGACGCTAATTCCCTCTTGACTACTAGGACAATCAGTGTAGTCTGTTGGAATGGGGGACTGGTTTTACTGGGGGACTAGTATTACTGTGTCGCAGTTTCTAAGGAGACTCTTCCTGTTCATTGTTGGCTGAACATCACGAAAGTCCTTCTCCACTGATTGTCTACTGTTTCAGTGTGGCTTGAATTGATCGATAGGTTAATAGAAAAATGACACTCTTTTAGTCTCATTTTGTAGTGTTTTATCTGTCTGTAAGAGGGTGTTTTGAAAGATTTAAAATTTGCTAAAGGACTAAGAAGACACTAAAAGTATAATGAAATATGGCATTCTGTATAAACTGATAATCTTTGAGGAGGAAATTGAGGTAGATGTAGTAATAGAATTTCGAGATGTGGAGTTTTGATTTCCATCGCAAGTAATCAGGCCTTGCCATCCTATCAGACATGCTAGTCTTTCAGTCCGCCTGTAGATTTTTGTGTCCCGAAACATTGAATGCTAGGTCCGTTCTGACTCTTACCACAAAGTGGATTAACCCACGACGAGTAAGGGTGTTTGTTTTTTATGTTTTTTTCACTGATATTCTAATCCTTTTCACTTTATTTGAGAGGATTCTATTGCACTAAAATACATATTATTTGAATATTATATGAATAAATTATAAAAAATTTAAGTCTACCTTATAGGTTGAGCAATAGCATGGGTGGACTTTGACTCTTTGGCTATGGTACATTGTCATGTGCACTAGATTCTAAGTATCTACTTGTTGCTACTCAAGTTAATTCAATTTGTATGTGACGCTCTAGTTGTTTTACATTCCATTTTTTTACTATGAACCATTTTTATTTTCATTGTTTTAGTGGCAACTGGGAGAAGAACGCAGTATCCTATTTACCCCGCAGTTATTAAAATCTAGTGGAAAATGTGATTTCAATTAGTGCTTCTCGCACTGATTGAATTAACTTGAGTTTACTCACGTATGGCCTACACACGGCAAAAGGTCAGTCATGGGAAAGTGTTCCCTACCTTAGAAGATAGACTTCTCGGTTGTGAATGTCTGCAAGTCTATGTTTCACCCTACCGGCTTTATGTTGTAGGGAACAATTATTGTTCACAAGGGAGCCCATATGGTGCAACTCTTCTATGGAATCATTTTCATCCCAGAATTCGAAGCTGTTGGATTTGAATGGTGTTTCCTTTCACGTGATTGAATGAATAGCAATGTCAACAGGAGCACTTGGAATTTTGAAATAACTGAACTGATGTACAGTAGCTCGTCACTAAACACTTTGAGTGATGATGGTGATAATTGCAGCTTCACCCCCTCTTCATGTTCGCAGGCTTCATCTTCTTCTCGAGTCAAGGTGAGTCGTCTGTTTCCTCTTCGAGTTTTGCTGGTTTATCTGAAGTCCTATATTCCTCTGTTTTTTCAATCGAGGAAGTTTTCTTAGTTCTGATGGAGCTTCTTTTGGTGTGCAGGTATTATTGCTTACAAGACTGTGAATGGAGACAAGAAGTACCAGAAGGCCGTGCACTTGACTCTGCAAGGAGTGGCATTGCTGTTGGGCATTGTGGGTGTCCTGGCTGCGTATAAGTTCCACCGCGACGCCCATATTCAGAACTTCTACAGCTTGCATTCCTGGTTTGGAGTCATTGTGATCGTGCTCTACCTCGTGCAGGTAAATCGTTTCCTTCTCCCATGATGCTTACCTATCCTTCCGCTACTTTTCAAAGGCTCAAGAACTTGAATTTCTTCACAACTGTTTTGAATCTCTTAATTCACTAGTTATTACTTACTATGAAATTGAGGGTTCTAGATGATGTAAGTGATCTCTGACAGCATCAAAAAAAATTCTCGCATCATCTATAATCTCAACCCTTCATCTTTAATCAGTAATTACTTGGAAATCGAGACAACAATAACGTGAATTTCTCCATATTCGTCTCTCATGTTCGCTTGTGTTGAGTTTCGCATCCTCTTGACAGTCCAGACTCTTGACGTTCATGAGAGTCGTGACATTAAGAACTGTGTCATTGAGGCAGGCTTCTAATTAAGCAACGGTGCCGTATATGTGTTGCAGTGGGTGCTTGGATTCGTGGCCTTCTGGACCCAAAGTGTGTCTGCTGCAAAGCGTGCGGAGATTCTTCCCTGGCATGTGTTCTTGGGCCTGGCTGCGTATGTGGCAGCCCTCATTACAGCGGAGCTTGGATTGCTGGAGAAGCTGACCTTCCTTCAAAAGGGCGTTCCACCGGTGGATCTCTGGGCTTGGGAGGCCATCCTGGTGAACTCCATCGGCCTGGTGGTAGTCGTGTTTGGGGCTGTGGTGGTATTGACTGCGGTGCTGCCGAACCCCCGTCGGCAGGAAGGTTACAGCCCTTTGGAGTAAAGTTCCACAGTTTTTGCAGGGTGTTGGTTCCGTCCACCTGAATGTAAAGTTTTAGAGACCTGTAATATATCTTCTTTTCTACTCTATTGCTGTGCTCAGTTAAGGTCATTGTGCATAGTTCCTATTACTAGACTGGTGAAGTACTGTCTGCGTTAAAGGGTATAGGGTTCTTATTGGCGAGTGAGAGAAGATTCCGAGGGCATCAAAGAACGCTCCGTTTGGATACTGTATGGGAAAGCTATTTAGGGTCAATATTTTATTGGTATATGTTTGAATCACTTCCTTGGCATTTCCTTGCCAAATATGTACATATTAAATAGAGGGTAAACATTGGATATGGTGGCTTGGAACTTTCGGTGTTCCTACCTTATGTGCTCTCTATTGCATCAATTTTTGTATTGTGTGTATTTTATCTACATTAACTTTGAAAGGATGGGTCAGTGATCACCTCTGTAGTTGAAAGTCAAAATCTTTCACTGTGTGCTCCCATTTTGTGACTGTAGGGAATAGAAGTTTCACACGAGGAACCTAAAATTCAGTTAGTCCTTGTTTTTTGGATTTTTATGGGCAAGGATTATAAAGATTAAAGACCCGACCTTGCTTGTAAGATCTTAACCTCCAACATCTACAAACTCCCCCTTAACGAGAATGTATCCTAAGATCACTAATCTTCTCGCTAATCAGCGAACGGAAATACCTAGAGGTTTCAACTACGGAGCATATCTCAGTGGTCTACAACTTCCAGTTCAGATTTACACAAGAAATTTATACGTGGATTTGTTTCATATGAAGACGACAGCATCCAAATGTGAAATATTTCCGACCTCGCTTCAGTGGAGATGCGGCAATTAACTCCATAAACATTAAAAAGAGAATGATAACGGGTGTTCTACTGTGAGCACTGAGCAGTACACGGTCAAGACAGTCACACCAGAGTAGTAAGTGACCATTACACCAAGAGTAGAAGATTGTGCAACACTGGAAATAAAAGGGACGTACAGAACTAGATTTTTGCCTTCAACATCAATGGAATAATATCAAAATATCAAAGACGTTCTTTGCGCCAGATCGAATTCCTTGGTGAGTCGTTTATAAGTGGTCCATCCCCATCGATCTTCTCCGTGCGCTGGAGAAGATTCATGACCACATTCAAGTGCAGCCAAAAAATGAATGAACGAGGTCACAGACATTGTCTTGCAACCCTGTCACTGCGATCGAATGGCTTTCGTGCTTTCTTCTAGTCTACGGAAACCTCCGTTCCAACTCTTGTCAATGACCAGGTCGACGTCAGAAACTCAGCCTGCAAGGAGCCTCCGCCAGTCCACTTCTACTCTACACGTCGCCAGCAGAGTGGGCTCCTTCAGCAGTTGTAAATATGAATTTGAATGCTAGCTAGCTACTGTGGCATGCCACCACCTAAGGCTCCCCCGGGCACCGGTCTCGCCAATCCTGGCAGTAGTCCAGGTGGGGTATTGTCGGACGAAATCATGGGCCTCCCCCCCAACATCATTTGCGGCGGGGTCATGTTAATCTCTTGAGGACGCCCACCAAGCATATGAGGTGCAGTTCCTGCAATCATCATCTGTCTTTGGAAATGGCCCTGTTGCATGGTCATGGCTCCTGCGTTCATGGAATTCGCCAGACCTTGGTACATTTGCTGTTGCACGAACGCGGCATGGCTGGGCATTTGGTGGTTGGCAGCAACGCCTGCACCTCCTTGGAAACCATGACCATACAATTGTCCTGTAAAAGAAGGAGGAGGCGCTTGCGCGAGCACAAGCGCCTGCTGCTGCTGCTGCGGCTGCCTGGGTGGAGATGGGGGCGGGTTAGAAGAATTCGACGCTCCACCCAGATGCTGGGCTGCTATCTGCGCATGATCTGCAAAAAAATTTAATCGGTCACGGTCCACTGTCTCACACTCTTTTCCTATCGCGCCTTCTAACTCGTTCAGGAACTTTATCTTCAGCTCCAGTTTTTTTACCTGTAGGGAAACACAGGAAGTCGTTAACCCCAGGGAAATATCCCAGTACTGAAGGTTATATGTGCCAAAGTACCAAGGCAATGCATGAGAGTACCTACCGTCCAAGCTATGCAAAGAAAACCATTGATACCTACTAGAGTGAAAAAAAAGGCTCCCCAGAGTTATTCCAAAAAATCTAGATCTTACACCTTGCAAATAGTAGCGCAATTTAAGGCAGTTTCTAACGTACACCCTGCCAAAAGTAACGTAGCTAAGTGCTTTAGTAAGCCGTTAGGAATTAGATTCTCTGCTAGCGAAACAAGCCTAGGGCACGGGCAGTGCATCTAGCTTGCTGACAATGCTCACTTGGTCAGGCCTTGCAAATCTGTTGTACTGCAATATGAGGATGTCAAAGTGCCCACAAGTACAACACCAGAGCCCCTGCAATGAAGAGGCTATGGAAATTACCTGCTGATCAATGACGACTGTGAGTAATCGCTGCATCTCACGCTCTTCCTGGTCAGCCAGAAGCTTGGCTTTCACTGATGCAGCTGCAATGGCACTTGCTGCCGCCCGCTTCACACGTCCGGCCACTTTCGCCTCCTCCAAGACATCCAAACTTTCCGGAACATCAGATTTTTGAACAATCTTCTTACCTGCATGCATCATTCAGGATCTCTACGTAAGTGGCAAGTAGCACAATACCATTCCACACAAATGCCAAGCTAAGCTAATCCGTAAGTGCCCGAGCTTTCACAGTGAACTTTAAAAATAGAAATAACAATTATCACCACAAGGATGCATGAAGGATGAGGTTGAATCTCGAACCTAAATTGGGTTCTTGTCGAGGTTCTTGTTGAGTGGGTGCGTCATCATCATTTTGAGCAGAAGCCGTGTTATCAGACACAGGCAGTTTGGCCTCAGCAGCCGGGCTCGAACCGGCATCACCTGTTGCTGCAATCTCATCTCCACTTTGCGTCTCCTCATCTCCCTGAACTGACCTGCGTATTTCAAACACGAGAATTAAATTGGAATGTGCTTTAGGTCGCAAATTGTGAGAAGCATATCTAAAGCAATTCAAAGAAAAAATTAACAGCTTTAACTAACAACGATTAATTGAGACAAATCCTACCTAAAAAACTAATATCTTTGTTCTCCAGTTCCAAATTATCCCCTAGCTCCCAAACCAAACTTAAAAAGGTCGTCATAAAAATAATTCTATCATTAAAAAATGAAGGACAGGATTCCTGTTTTCTATTGATACACTTTGGGGCATTTAGAAGTTAAAACCTGTCCGGATGCTGTGAAGTACTTGGATCAACATCAGCAACTGGATCTTCCAGTATCATAGCAGTCCCTGCCGCAAGATGAACTCCGGGGTCCTTCATTTTCAGTGCGGCTAAAGCAGCCTGAGCAGCCTCTCCACACAGTTTCGACCCAACCATTGTCGCAAGGAACGCCATCTAAAGCCCACAAGAAACTGTGTCAAAACAATTTACGGCAGCTACAGAATGATATCCCTAAACAAGAGTCAACTGAAAATTGATTGAGATTGAACTACGTGGTAGTAAATAAAAGACCAGCTCTTACCAATCCAACACAAAATTACCAACCACAACACACAAGTGCCACTGACGAGTCTCAATCACATCCCGAATTACTTCATCGGCCATAAAAGCAACTGAACATTCACGAGATGGGCGTCTTATCGTGGAATACCAGCCAAATCCTGCCCTCATATATAACAATAGAACGCTTTAACCCCTCAAGAACCAAGAGGTCCAAATTCTGCCACACAGAATCTGGCTTCATCTGAATTATTGATTTTTCACACTGTGACAAATTAAATTGGTCAATTACAAGCAATTAATCCTTGTCCTGTAAGGTCGATACTGAACAAAGGCACTCATACGGGGGTTTAGGAGAGAACTACCACAGTAGATCTTATAAGAAACAACGTACCTGGGCCATGACAGGATTGCCAGCTTCTGCAAAAGCTGCAAGATTTGGTGGCAACACAAGCTCTCCAGTTCGGGACTCATCTCCAGTTTGGGACTCAACTGCATTGTCTGTGCTTGTTACAATAGCAGTGTCAACTTCAGGTGCTTTCTCATCTGCTTCCTTATCCTCTTGTTCACCTTCAAGCGTATTATCTGTTTGGGAGATAGGAGTTGTGGCGGGGGCCGCAGTACTATTTGAAGCAGAATTGCCTGCGTTTTCTGAAAATGGATCTTCGACAGGAAGCCTCACAAAATGCAAGATGCACTGCGACTTTGACTTGGTCGCAACATGCTCAGCTATTTCGTTCCAATTATCTCCGTATAATTCTAACGCCTCCAGCAGCAGCAGCGTTTCCTGATCCGTCCAACCTCCACCATTTGCATTTGATGCTTCTGTAACATCCATTTTCATGAAATCTGCCGACACCATGTCGGGCCCGAATAGCCCTTCATTATAGCAATCAGGGCACAAATCAAAATCAGCCTGCCCCCACACAAGAAATAACGGTCTTGAGTCAAGAAACAAATGTGATGAGAAAGATTTTGAAAAATCAATCATCAAATGTTATAAGCATCAAATCATTTAAAATCACTTTGAATATGCTAAACAAGTTTAACCCTGTAACGCCGCTGGGGACACTAAGAGTCCGATGGATGACAGAGAATTCTTGCATGTAAGACAGAAGTGCAATTGTTCACCCTCGGAAAGTTGAGCAAAAAGGGGGAGGTCATTAACAGTTGTTTGGTCTCCAATGAATACTTTTGATATTTTTAAAGTAAATGATGCGCAAGGTTCCAAAAAGAATGACTTCCACGGAGACCAGCCCGTCCTTCCAGGGTTAAACTTGGGATGCGCAGGGAATGGCATATACGGTACATAAAGGCAACAGCGCAGATCAAAGGGATTCACCTGCTTCTGACAGTGATACCGTTGTTTACTGCAATCTGCACCACAAGAATTGCAATGGTAATCCACTTCGGCTCCTTCCCCAAATGCAAGCATCTCCGCAATGACCGCGTCTGTTGTTTTGGGTTTCATAGGAATCTGTTGAAGGACGGGAGCACAGTTTGTATCAAAATGATACAAACTAGAACCTTTCCGTGGCAAAGCCCGCAACATAAGCGCTGCATCCGACTCCACAACAGGAGAGCAGTGCTTCCAAGAAGGTAGAAACTCAGCTGGAGCATGATAATTAATCAGACCCCAATGATCCAAAAATTCCATAATTCGATGAATGGATTTCTCATCCACGCCATTAAGATGCTCTTGCACATCAGCCACGGCGATCACCGTTCCCAAATGCTCCCGGTACTTCTTTAGTACTATATTCCTGTAGTCCATATACACCTCAGGAGTTTTCCCTGGCACTTTGCCACTAAAAAATTCCGGCAAACCCCTCTTCTCCAATGTATGTATTTCAGTCCACGAAAACCAACCTGTAAGACAACCAACATAAAACCCAAGCATTCCCATCAGATGAATGCACATGATTCAGACTTAGACATTACAAAATATAGTTGAATAAACCTCCTCTATTGCCACAAAAAAGCATTGCCAAAGGCTTTGGAGTCTCACAACATTCACGAAGACTTGATTTCAGCTCTTTCACATATCCAGCTTCCCAATCTACGAAGAGTTGCTAAACCATCCCAAACAAAACATACAAATCAATTATAAATCAGAGCAAGGAGCTTCTTCCTACCAGCATGACTGGGAATAGTGTGGTGTTTCTCTTCCTCCGCCTGCGCCATGACACTGGACGTCGCCAAAGACGATGACACCTGCACTCCAGTGGCCACCGAGACATCAGCGGAGGCATTCCCATCTGCTTTTGGCCCATCACTTGATGTTCGTGCTACAGCTACTGCTTCTGCTGTCGCCCCAGAGTTCACTTGCAAATCGCCCTGAAAATTCGAATTGGATAAAGCCTTGACTCCTTTCTCCACCTTCGCCTCCGTCCCTGGCTCCACCGACTCGTCGGGTTTTGTTGCAACATCCTGCTTGTTGACAGCATTGAGATCGGCTGCGAGCTTCTTCGGCACGGGCTCCAAGGGCTCCACGGGCTGCACAGGCTCCCCGTTGGCTGTCGTCGTCGTGTGGGGCGACTCGCCTCGTGGGGGTCTCTTGTTGAGAGCCGGCGACCCTGGCGGGGTCAACCGTTTGCGCTTCAGCATTCTCGCGTTATTGTTCGTGACGACGCCGTGGTCTGCTGGCTCAGAAGCAGCCTCACCACTCTCTGGGGGAGGAGGAGGACCTTCCTTGCTGCACGCCTTCACTCCAGCCTTCACCTTGATCTTCAACCCTACATGACAAGAGCCCGTAAAACACCATTGCAGTAGTTGGAAAAGAAGAAGAATCTGTGAGGCAAACTCCACCCGTGCACTCTTCAAACTAGTTTGTTTGGTAGAGCTCCTACACAAATTTCGTGGTACTCCGTGCATCAGGGCTAAGGAGCTGCGATTACCAACAAGAGCCTTGCAATTTATCACCACCGACCGACTCACCATCGACAAGAGCCCTGCAGCATTCGCTTGTGCTTCCATATCTGAGCTACAGAAAATGCCATCGACTCGAAGGTGAAGCTTCCGATCCTAATTCATCAGGAAGATGGTAAGTGATCTCGTCGTCAATCCCCTAAACCTACTAAAAGCAAACTCTTCGCCCAAAAATTCTCGAATACGGACGAATTCCTCATCGCGTCATAACCTCCGCCCTACTGCATTGTCCTACTCCCCAAAATGTGCATAACGGCCACACTCTCGAACTTCAATACTCACCCAACCTAAACTCTGTTTTCCAACTCTCCCTCGCTAGTTTCCCACAGCACACACGATCCTCCAAAACGTCGACTTTACCTCGAAACCAAACACCAAACACCAATCTCCAAACCCTGCCGACCAATTCACGCCCCGAACGATTCGAATCCCTACCCCTACCACCAAAACCCAAAAAACCCAAAAAACCATATTCCACGGGCACCATCCCCCAACCGAAACGAAACCAAAATACGGAGTCCTCACCAGCAGGAGACGCCGCCGCCGCCGCAACAGCAGCAGCTCGCCGCGCGGCCATGAAAACCGCCACGGCCTCCCCTCCCACCCGCCCGCCCGTCCTCAAACCCTGGAACGGCCACCACGAAGCCTCCACTCACCACATCAAACCCTCGCTAGCAAAACCACCATTTCAACACAACCTTGAGCCTCCACCCCAACAGAAAACCTCCTCCGCCATAGCCAGCCAGCCAGCCAGCTTGCTTGTTGCTTGGCTTCCGCTGGTTGTTGGAGGCCAAATAATTGCTTGCTGCTGCTGCTGCTGCTTAGGATTCTCTTCTTCAGCTTCGGTTGCTTCGGAAGTTGGGTTTTGGTGTTGTGTCCCGTGGAAGGTTCTCAACGACAACTTACTGATGGAGAGATGCAGTTGGGCTTCTTCGATTGCTTCCAATTTGGTGCAAATTTGGGGAGAAATCTTGGCGGAGTCAATGTGCGTCTGCATTCGGGATTATTGTTGGGCTCTTGTTGGGCACTTGGGGTGGGGAGCGGGAGACGAATGTGGGGCACCGTGGTGGTAAGCTCTGTTAGGAGGAGAGGACTAAGTTAGGGCGGGAGTTCCCTTTTTAATTTAATTATGTGCATTCCCTCCACTCCAGCTTTCTCCGGGTGGTGGTGTTTTTGAAAAATGATAGTTTTCTCCAATGGTTTGTTTAAGTTTTTTTTGAAATTAGCAATATTGGTACACACTTCAAAATTTCCATATCATTGAATTTACACTATGGTTAATTATATTATAGAATATTATAAATTCAATGATAGATTTATAGAAGATTGTTACATTAACCTTAGAAGGGCAACGAAGCCCTTTGCGACCATATAGTATATTATGAGTTCAATAATATTTGATTTAAAAATACATTGACCAAATACTTTCCAATATTGAATAATTTAACAATCACAATAGTATGTAGATAACAATGTATAGCAATTCATATATTAAATTGCAATTGAAAAGTTACAAGGTTAAATATATGATGTATAAAGGGATCCCAATGGTCTTTTAAAAGTTAGTACTTTTGAAGCTAGTATTTACTAATTTACTACATATATTGTATTGTAGCAAATTGGTTAAATATTTCAATTTTCTCTCTACTTTAGTTTCACTAGATTTTTTTTTCAATTGATAGTTTTCTGTACTACTATATTCAAGTTTGTTTCTTCACTAATATTATAAATTCAATGATATTTTTAAAGAGTGGTGTTTTATTAATCCATGTTGCTAAATTTAACAACATAGCAATTTCAAGCAGGTATGTCTAATTAGAGATTTTCATATTTCAAATCCAAATTTTAATTGAAGGTGGGGACAAGGAATATTTTTCATTTGTTCTAAAAATCAAGACATTTGGCACATGAGTCAAAAGTTAGGGCCTAATATGTTACTTTTTTTGTCATTAAATGAATGTTGTCTAAATTAGGGGAGATTTGAAGCCTGTGGAAGACTACAAGTTCTTGTAGTCTAGGAACACAAAAATTGCCACAAGAATGCAAAAATTGTTGTAGGAATGTAGAATTGCAAGAATCCTATGTGGTTAAGAGAATGCTTCATCATTAAAAAAAAATTCCCATTTCAAGACACACACACAAACTTTTGTTTTTGGTAATTACTGGCCTAATAAGTGGCCAACAATTACGGGAACAATTTCAATAATGGTTTTCAAACAGCCCTCCCAAAGGCCTCAAATCCCCCCTAATATGTCATTCATGTGTTGAATTTTTGCCTTTAATCTTTGTATTTGTCTTTTTCACTTTACTTTTTTTTCTTGCATCAAAATAAAGGCATTGAAAATTGTTTTTCTTTTAGAAATCCAAATAATTGTAGAGAGGCACAAAATATCATGAATTAGAAAATTAGTAATAATAAGAATCATTTAATTGTTTGTGGTCACCAAAATACCCCTAATACAAACTCCCTAGCTACATATGGTATACAAACCTCCAGACAAAGTAACCTTCCCAAGTAACTACATGAATTATATACGTAAATAGATTCTATAAAGGTTGTTTTACGTAAATAGATTCTATAAAGGTTGGTTTAAAACAAGTCATGATTATAAGTAGTCAACTTACTCAAAAAAGCATTAACATTATATTGTAGATTTCATCACTTTGTTTCAAAAGTTCAAAGAAACTTTAAGTATACAAAAGAATAATCATTTTAAATCAATAGATAACAATTCTTTGTACACAATTTGTGTAATAACAATAAAATCAACCAATTTGGTCCTCAAAAAGGTACCAACTTTTAGTGTATGATTAATCAATGTAGGTGTAAATATTACCGTATTGTACATAATTCCTTTTGAAAAGAAATGAACCATGATACTAATTTGGTAATGATTGTAATTTTGCACTCTCAATCAGTATGACTAGAAGTTCTTTATAGCACAATTTCAAAATGTCATGGTTAAATAATGAAAATTCAATAACCAAGTAAGGACTAATGATAACATCATGTACTTTTTTCCTTTCAAATTGATGTATAGATTCAAATAAATAATTAAAATTATTATGATTTGCTTGCTAGCATGTATATGATCAATTTGTCCATTTTTTATGACCATGTTCATTAGGATGTGCACAATATATAAAGATGAGATTTGTAAGTCATATGACTAAAAAGTTCATTATTGAAGCCATGACTATTTTGACACCTATTATGTATTTGAATTCGAACTTTGAGCTAAGATTATTTGGTATTTTTGTCATATATCTATCACAAGGCAATTATACTTTGTCACTTTGATGTAGGATCTACTTACAATGGTAGTCATATTAAACAATTGATCATTTTTAGGCGTCCTTTTATACATCAAACAATGGATTAGATATTTATTCCTTTAAACTTAGTCACTTTAGCTAGAATGCATTTAATTTCAACTATTTAATTTTCATTCCATTCAAATTGCATACTTATTCTTCTATTGCCATATTATCAGTTTCTAGATTCATTTTTAAAATAAACTTGCAAATTTAAACATTACAAATCAATAAAAATTTAAAATTTAAAATTTATTATCTAAAAAATTTATAAAAAATTTATAGACTATAATTCAATGAACTATGAATTTTCATATGAGGTTTATAATTTATAAATCACATAGGTATGTCTTATTTATAAGAATCTAGGATTTTGAATTAACAAATTATAGTATTAATATTTTATTACATGCTACTAGTAGCATGAAGAAAAATAGAATCATTCTATGAATAATGTTGATTCAAATGGAATATAAAAATGAATTTTTAATTAATGTTCTTATTAATGTTGTGTGTAAAATTATAGTATTGAAGACTTTGTAATTACCTTTATGAGTTTATAAGGAAAAAAACAATTACTATTTTAGGTCACATTTGAGTATCAAAGTGTGTTTCAAGTACAACTTTAAAATTAATAATTTAAATTGTTTGAAACTCATTTTAAAGGTGGATATAGTCATTTTATACTAGATATCAATTTGTCTATTTTGGGTTGAAATTAGTTCAATTAGTATTTTTTGAATTGACATTTTTTTTTTGTATTGACAAATTCAGAATTCAATTCTAAAGTGCACAGGATAAAGCCTATGAAATTGTGAGGCTTCAAGATTAAAGTGTTAAAATTTTGAGTAGTAGTACCAAAGTGTCACTAGTATTTTAAAGCCATTTTTGTTTTTTTATCTACAATTGAACTTTGAATTATCACCTATGCCACTGAAAGATTTTATATTTCTGATTTAGATTTTTTAAACTCATCAACAATTGACAACATTATATTGTGACAAAAAAATTCAAGGTTTTAATTAAAATAATGACCTTGTGATGCTCCTAGAGTCAATTCTCTTAATGCAAAGATACAACCTATTTGATTTCCTACCATTTATCTTTGTTAAGATAAAATCCTAGTGACATTTAGAAGTATTCAAGATTTCAAATTTCATTTTATCTATATCTTCATTATCCACGTAGAACTATCTTACTTTATCCTATATGTCTTCATCTTGTAGCTATTTACCTCTAGAATATTCTTTAGTATATTTGTCTTGATTTGAAATCTAATATACTTGTCATAAATTGGCATTTGTCTTACTCTATTGCATTGCATTGCCTAGTGAGCTCATCATCATGTGGAAGTTATCTTACACCATTACATTGCTTAGTGAATTTATCATCATATGGGAATTGTCTTATTCTATAGAATAGCCTCTATAGTGAATTTATCATGTGAGAGTTGCCTTATTCTAGCGTATGGTCTAGCAAAAATATAATTAATTATCTAGGAATTATCAAACCTAATGCATTAAATGGCACACTTGTCATGAATTGGGAGATGTCTAATTTCAGTGTTTTATTTAGTGTATGTATCATGATCTAGGAGTTGCTAAGTAACTCTACAACCCTTGTCATTCAAATAAATTGTTTGAACCTAGTACACAAAACCTTCATCTTAAAATATCTATTAGATGTGAATAAGAATGAAAATGAGAATAAGATTATATTCAAGAAATTAAAGATATAGAGGATTGCTATGAACTAGATAGAAAAAATAGTAGTCTTAGTTTCAACCTTTGTCTACACATTTATACCTTAAGACATGTTGTTTGTTTTGTTTGTTTGTCAAGTTGAGATCTCCCGAACCGTACGTCCTCCGTTTGCGTGCTTGGTACTGTTAAAAAACTCTCGGTAAGGAGGGGTGCATGGGCTTGGTTTCGGGGCATTTGGACTCATGGTGAAAAAATTATTGAATTTCAAAGTTTTATTGAATTAAAAAATTAAAAAATATCTTTTACTTTAGATTTGACTATGGCAACGACATAGGGTACACTAGTACATACTAAAGCAGCTATGACTTCTTCTCAAACTCAACTTCAATATATAGACTTATGCAACTAAGAGTTTGGAAGCTACTTGAGAAGTTCCTCTAAAGTAAAAGCTTCTTGAGATCCTTCTATGTCCGTGGCATCTACTTGCACACTAACCATAGTCAAGTATAATTAGTATACACGTCACCATAAATTAGTTCATCCATGCAATATAAATCATTCAAAGCTCGAGACATGAAAACTTTTAAAATTACATTGATAAGAAGGCAAATGAATCACTAACAAAAAAATGATTGGTAATTGTCATAAATCAATTGCAATAGGGGCTTACAAAACCAACTTCATGATCCACAAGATAATTCAAGGTTGGTCTCAAGATTGAAGTTTTAATTATAAAAGTTTGGGTCATATTGTTCAAGCTCTAATTAGATTTGTGAAGTTAAAATTTTGTCATTTTCATGCATTTCATTCATTAAAGATGTGACAATTTCAACTATGTAAATATAATTAATTGTAAAATCAAAACATGCAAAAAGTGAACTAAAACATGAAGTCAATATGGTTTACATAGATGATTATGTCAAAGGAATTTGGATTTTAATAAGAGATTGATTAAATATAGCCAAAATTTAACTCAATTTTACATTTGAACATCAACTTAAAACTTATTTGGTGTAAAGTAGCCCTTAGGGTTACAAATGAAGCCTTTATACTTCAAGCTTATTTATTGTGCAATGGGATTCAATAAACTTGCAAATTGTTCAATCAGTTTTTACTTGTAACTTCAAGAAGCTCTAGCAAGTTCTAAGCAATCAATCAATCTTGAAATCACAAATTCAAATGGAATTGCAATGAAGTGCATTTCAACTTTGTAATACATGAAAAACGAATGATTTAAAATCATACAACTATTAGGTTTTTTTTTATATACTATTGGTATCTACCATTTCATAGGAAATCTAAGGAAGATAGACAAAGTTTTTTTGCAATGAATGTAAAGTATAATCAAGAAATTATACAAGCAATTCAAGTGGTATGGCATCAAATATCTTTACACCAATTGTAAAGGATCATTTCTAATATGTGTAATTAGATATAAGTTGTCATTTTCACAAATGATGACAATATTAGATGGTAGATTGGTAGATAGTGTATACAAAACATTAAATTCTTTGTATAATTTTCAATTACATATGTATATTTGTAATTATGATGAAATAGAGTTTAGTATGATTCCAATGCAATTTGCGGTTCAAAATTCCATTCATAGACGTACATAGCCCTTCCAGAGTTCTCCTAACCTTAGAAGGATCAAAGAAATTGTAAATTTATTGAATCCTACTGTATTTTCTATGAATCAAAGTCTTTATTATTAGAATTTAGCTTGAATCGTTAGCTAAGGTCTCATTTAGTGATTGAGTCTCTAAAAGATGAAAATGAAAAAAAGCCCAATAACTAGCCATATCTAGGTAATTTTTATAGACCTTTTACAATTCTCAACTTTTTGAATTTTATTACAATTGCAAAAGTAAATGAATTTATACTACATTAAGAAATAGGACAATTTGCCATTGGCTTAGATGTCTTTTGCAACTAATGAGCTCTACCATTTTTAAAAGGCAATATCCCTTTGAGGTAGTATTTGAGTTGATTTACTTGAATAAGACAATTTATATTGAATGTTAAATGAGCTTTCATGTACCAAGAATTCTAGAAGGCCTAGTATGGCAATTTCTTCATCTTGGCAACATTTCTTAAGACATTTCTTGTGAAATTTGCAAGAATGGAAGGTAAACCTAAAAACCAATTCAAAGTACTCGTCTCACAAATAAATGTGAAATTTTAATATTGAAAGTTCACCACTCATGCAATAGCACATAAATTTCAAAATCTGTGGCTTGTACTATAGGAATACTTCCAATTGCAAGGAATTATATAAACAATATTGCCTCTTGGTATACAAGACAAGGGTTTAAGGGCCATTTCAAACTATGTTTTGAATACTAAGCCGTATAAAATTCCAAAATTTAATTGCCACAGAGCTAAAAATTGGAAGTTGGGACTTCACACTAAAAAATAGGTCCAAAGTCCTACATCACTCCAAAAGACTACCTACATCAAAATACTTTTGGAACTTTTGGCATCAAGGAATTGTGACTTTGAAGTCAAATTGGGTTTAGCCAAAATAAAAACCCAACTCAACTTTCAAATCCCAATCATTTATTTGAACATAGAAGGAAGAGAAAAATACCATGTAAGGCATTCTTGTAGGCTCAATTTCCCCTAAATCTGTTCAATGTAGTATTGATGTTCAAAAGCCTAAAAATGAATTTTTGATTTTTTGACTCATTTTTTGGGCACTTAATTATTATATAATATAATGCAAGAGACATGTTGACATTAGGAGTTGAGACTTTGATCTTGACATTATAATTCCGAAGTCTCACATTTATTATTTTTTATTCACCTTCTACAACTGAGGAAAGTTAAGATTTAACCTTGAACCACGACTTTCAAAGTGGAAACCTAGAACATAGTTTGAAACATCCTTACCACCCAACTTTTCTTGCGGTCTAAGTTATACATTGAGCTAGTTTTCTTTTGATAACCAAACTGATCATGACTTGGACTTCGCCAGCACATGGAAGCCAACCACCGCCTGACTCCATATTCAAATGTTTGAGATCCGTATCGAGGTGTCGTCAGAGGCTTTATATCCACAGCCTGATTCGAGGTCTGAATTGAGGTGACGACTCTGCGATGCTCCCGAAGTCGATTCCCTCGAGGGTTGGCGAAGACGCCGCCTATTTGATCCTCAAAAGCATTAGAATTCACGCTTGCAGATATTCGTCTTCGTCGTGGCGAAATCCTACTGCGACGAACTGGAAGGATTCCCCCATTTCTACTTGGTTTGTGATCGTGGACATTATTGTTTTGTGTCAGAGTTCTCAGTATTATCTCTGTCGGTGAATTGCGTGGAGCAGATAGTGTGGACTGTGGAGAGGTGGCCTAATTGAGATATCGCATGTGGTTGTGTGTACGCGAAGATTTTTTATGTTTTTCATTTTTCGTCTGGTATTTATTATTTGTATGCTTGTTTGCGTCTTTGCATGGTGATTGAAGACTTGGAGCTCTGTATTTTGGTTGTAACGACACGCATCGGAGAATTGGGTTGGTTTTCAGGTTGTTGCGAAGCGCTGCGCGTCCGTTTTGAGAATTGATCTGTGGTTTTCTTTTGTATAGGAATTGGTTCTCGCTTGCCTGTTTTTGTCCTGTTGTGAGGGCGGACAGTCTGGAGCTTAAATCCTGGGGTTAAGGTTAATGTGTTGCGGAGAGATCTCTGAACAGGCGTGGTTTTTGAGTATCTACGCTTTCCTGAAATTTTGACGGTTAGTCCAATGTTTCTGAAATAATTTCGATTCTGTATTTTTCGATTGGATTGATGTAGACGGTAATAGACGCTATTCGGAGCATTCTGTTATTGAGTTTCCTTTTGGAAGCGTTCAGAGATTGGTACGAGATGGGAATTTTGACGGAGATCGAGGACGAAGTGGAGTTCAGTCGTGAGATTTCAGGCCTTCAAATTGATGGATCACGCAACTATACCGAAGCAGGGGACGATGACGAAGAGGCTGATGATCTGCTAGTAGGGTTAGGGTTCGTAGAGCCAATCGAGGAGAAATGGAAGCTCGCGAGGCAGCACTTTCCGAGCAAGCTTGGCGGCTGTCCAGCGTGGTTGGACCCCGTTAACATTCCTGCCGGGGCTCAAAGCACTTGTGGAATCTGCGAGAGTCCTCTTGAGTTTCTGTTGCAGGTGTACGCGCCCATCGATGACCTGAGTGAAGCATTTCACCGGACATTGTTCGTTTTCATCTGCTCCAACGTGGCTTGCCTAGAGCAGGACCAGCAGCATCAGGGCAAGGTAGAGAATCCACGCCGCAGTGTGAAAGTCTTTCGCAGTCAATTACCGCGAACGAACTCGTTCTACTCGTACTCTCCGCCCGTGAGCGAAGAGGACCTGCCAACATGCGACGGCGCTGCGTTGTGTACGTGGTGCGGGACATGGAAAGGTCTCAAAGCATGCGCTGCCTGCAAACAAGCCAAGTACTGTTCCCGGAGTCACCAGGTGGAGCACTGGCGAGGCGGCCATGCTGCGTATTGTCGGCAAGTGCAAGCCTCGAGGAAAGAAGGCAACGAGGTGGACACTACTCCCATTCCAGGACCTGTGACTGAGAAGCTCTTTCCAGAGATGGAGCTTGTAGTTGACGAAGAAGACAATTACGAAGGCGACGAGGATGACAGTGATGGACAAAGCTTGAAACCGACGAAAACGAAAGCGCAGTTGCTCCTTGAAGATTACGAGAAGAGACGAGCATCCGGGGAGGATTTTTCTGCTGCTGATTTGGAAGATGTCCATGAAGCTTCGGCAGATATGCAGTTGTGGGCAGCTTTTCTCGCCAGGATTGGAAGGGCACCGCGTCAAGTACTGAGGTATTGCCGTTCTCCATTAGCAAAGCCCTTGTGGAGCTCAGTGAATGGGCAAGCGAAGAGTGTCGACATCCCGCCGTGCACCTACTGTGGCAGTCAACGTATCTTTGAGTTTCAGGTGTTGCCTCAGCTGCTGAACCACTTGCAGTTCAAGGATGTGGCTAATTCTCTGGACTGGGGAACTATTGCCGTGTACGCTTGCGAGCGCTCTTGCAGCGCAGGTGTGGCTAAGGGTTATGCGGAGGAGTTTGCTTGGGTTCAATCTCCTGCACAGTAGTTTCGTAATAAGGGTTTGAGGTATAGGTCCAGGTTTTAGGATTTATGGCTACCGGGAGCTATATGACGTGATTGAAGTATTTGTCAAAGATGAGACCTGCATTGGATCAAAGAAGTCCTTGGCTGATGCTGTGAAAAGCTGCAGAGTTGGATTCCCCTTTGCAACAATCGCTATTGCTGAAGCAGGGCACGGATAATTGTAAGTGAGTCGCGGACGAGTTGTTTCGGAATGAGGGTTTAGGGTCTAGGTTCAGGGTTTACGATTTATGGCTACCACCTCCTGATGGGAGCTTTATTACGTAATTGAAATTTTTGTCGAGAATGAGACCTGTATTACATTGAAGAATTCCCTGACTGATGCTGGTGAATAGCTGCAGAGTTGGATTCCTCGTCGCAACGTTTGCTATTGCTAAAGCAGGTGACCAGAAAATCTGAACTCATTGAAACTGCTGTGTCCCATCATGTCTGAAGGAGTAGCAAGCGATGCTTTTGAGAAATTACACGAGGTTACGGGGCTTGCCAATTTGACCTTGCTGTGCTTTCATAGTCTGAAGGAGTGGTGACATGAATGCAGATGGGCTTTGCAATCTAGATTGGATACAGATACTCTGATAAATGCTTAGGCTCAAGCTCATGTGCTCAAGCGGGCTTCGGATAAGTATCAATATTTCCATTATTCACATCTCTCAAATGAATGTCTTTTAGGTTTGCCTCGGATGAATATGAATTAATTTTGGGTATTCGATTGTTTACAGTGTGACCGTGAAGGACGAAAGGTTCAAATTGAGCCTCTTGCTTTTTTTTGCAGATCAGAGTGGGTCAGATGGGGACTGTTTTTATGGAATTTTTGTTTTGACCAACGCATGCTAAATTTTGCTCCACTTTTTCAGATGATATCAAAAAATTCTGCATCTGGATTATGCTTTTCACAGTTCGATCAATTGAAGTGGTCATTTGCTGACCAAGAATCCTTGTTTTTTAGGGCTCAGCTTTGCTTTGTATGTCTGCAAACACATTACACTAATAATGGTATTTAGTGTTGGCAACACTAATTATGAATCACAACATTAAATGTCAACAATCTTGGTAATGTTACTAACACTAAATGTCAACATACTTGGACACTATTTGTCATCTATTGGATGTAAGTTTTTTACAAGTTTAGATTTAGTATTACAAAAATTAACATAAATATACACTTGCTTATTCAAATGAATATTTTATTAAATGAAAATTATAAACCTTTGCAAATTTGTATTTTAATTTATTTAAATAAAAGTAAAAACTCCTAGAAAGAAGTCGTCTTCACATGACAAAAATGAGAAATAAAAATGAAAACTAATTAAATATACAAATATTTCATAAGATAATATTCATTGAAGATATCAAATATGCAAAATACACAATTTGTTTAGCATATTGAGCAATGTCTTATCCATCAAAGTATAGATGATGTTTAAATTTGCAACTATTTCTTAAAGATGTGGAATAATTGCCCCAAACTTCAAGAGCCATCAACACCTAATGCCATGCCACAACATATCATGACTTTTTTAGCATAAGGCATATTATTGCAATCTACTTGCCTATTGACATCTTCAACTCCATCAATACCTTATTGAAGAAAAAATCTCTTACCAAGGTTGGTAAGCTTACTAGACTATTGACTATTTGCATGAACAATATTTTACCAAGCATTGGTTCCAATTTATTTTGTTTTTTTGGCTTCCTACAGCTTGGTCCAAGCTTTTTTTTCTTTGAAACGATAAATGTATTTGCAGGTTGACAAAGATGTATTGAACAAACTTGCAAATACTTCAAAACTATTTCCTTTTTAGCCAATTCAATCTCCAATCTTGTAATGATATTGTAACTATTAGAATTATCAACCCAAACCATTTTAGTTCATTGTTGCACATTAGCTTGAAAAGCCCAAGGTTCTTCAAAGTATTGAAGAAAAAGTATTTGATCCATCCAACCTTTGGGTTTTGTTCTATAAGTTATTCATAGAATGTCATCATTAAAACCTCTAATGGAATAAATACTAGTTGCATTAGTAAATATTAGGATAGGAGCTTCTATAATGGCTTGACATCCTCCGGAGATTTTAACTACCATAATTATGGAATTTTCATCTAAACTTACTTAAGTATATTTGACAAAAGTGTCTTTTTGAAATCCTAAAGTATGCCCATTGTCAATGTTGACAATGAAATGAGTTTTATCAATGTATTCTATGAGTTTTTCATCTAATAAGCCACATTGAAAATCCCCTTTGCAATAAACACAAAATGGTATGTTGTATGCATTTCAATAAAGTACTCTTCCTCTGCTCTACATGTCAGTCTATCTTGTTAAAATAGTTGAACAATATTGTGAACATCCATAAAGTGTTGCATTCAACTATTACATATTTTATTTGTAAGCAATATATCATCTTTTGGAACTCTAGACTATTGTCTATATATTGAATCTTAATCCAATAATATGCTCAACACCTACTCAATTAGTAAGCTCAAAGAAAATTTGACTCTTATTTTTTTGAATTGTTCAAAAGTATCAAGAAGTTTTTGGTAAAGCCATAGTATTCACTTGGAGCGTTTCTGGCCATGTCCAGATGCAATCTTTGTATGCAACTACTTCTAAATACCAAGACAACTTCTATTACAAGAAAATGCTACATTGGAGTCTTTACTAGTGTCATGGGAAATTTTATCACATAGCTTTCACCATGGTGATCGATGCTCTGATAAAGTTGGTACTTTCTTGTCTTCAAAAGTGTTGTGTAAAAAGGCCTCTAATACCATGCAATGCCTCATCATCAATCGTCCAAGCAGTTACATATTATGTGTTGCAATAATAGAAACTTGTTGCCATGGGCATGAAATGCCAATGTTTGGATCCAGGTTGTGAAGAGGAGGAGATTGGCAAACCACATTGACATCCATGGTGCTAGAGGGAAAATCTTGATAATTGAACTAAATAACAACAAAGGTTACAAATAAGACTAATATATATAAGATGAGTGGTGCAAACAATCTACACCTTGAAAAAATTCTAAATCTCCATATCCTTTCATTCGCTTAGGAATTTAGAAGATAATGAAGTACAAAGAGTTAAAAATTATCTTGGCTTGTGTATTAAAAAAGTAGAGTACCAAAGAATTGTTGAGTGGTTTAGGATGTTGAGGTAGTCAAAATTTACTAAGCTATTGAAGACTTCAAAGCAACAAGTGAAGGGAAGGAACAAATGGGAGGAAGAAGCAAGTGTGTGTGTGTGTGAAGGCAAGCGGGGGAGGACAGAGGTAGGACAAAGTAGGGATAGAGAGGAAGGGCAAGTGGCAAATAGGGAGAGAGTGGAGGGCTAGGTGGTAGACAATAGGAAAGAACAATTTGGCAAGTAGAGTCAAGAGAGAGCGAGGTGACAAGCAAGGGAGGGAAGTGGGGTAGGGAGGCTCAAATAATTTAGGTAGAAAGGTAGTGAGAAAAACTCAAAATGCAAACTACTTGAAATTTAGAGTGTGTGTAGTAAGAGCTTAGGTAACACTATTAGTACTATAACACTAAAATACCATTATTAGTGAAGTGTGAGCAATGCATTTGTGACATTTTAATAAAACAAAAGTGAAAGTAATTTAAATTTTTTTAAATTCATCCATTTTTAAAATTGAAAATTCAATATCTTTTCTCTTGTAAAATAAAATTCCAAATAAAGTTTGCGTATTCCTTTAGGAGACTTGAGGTTTTTTAGACCTTAGTGAATTAAAGAAAGAAACAAAAAAATTTAATTGTAATTATCCAACCAATCAAATGTAGTCCTTATTTTTGTGCAGACAATTAAATTCTTGATACCATTTTTAAATTGTTTATGAATAATTAGTATTGAAGGTTAACTATGAAAAGCATTTAGTTTTAGTTGAGAAAGGTAAATATTTGATTTTTGAAAAGTCTTCAAAGGTATGTATGTATCAATAAAAGAATAAAGTTTTCCAATTTCTTTCGATTTCATATTTAAAAAATTGTATTTATATTCATTTGTCTAAAAAATGGTCACAATGGAAAATATAAAGTCTTTCCATAATTTTCAAATGTTGATTTGGAGTTATTTGTGGTTTTTGTTTATTAAGCAAAATAGTACATTTCAACAATTGTAAAGTTGATTGTATAATGAATTTGATAGTTTCTTCATTTGATCTCAAGGTATTTGGAAATGTAATTTAGAGTGCTAATACAAATTTTAGTTGTTTATGTAACCTCCAAATCTTACATGCAAATATTTTGGTAGCTAACGTAGTGCCTTGTAGTCCTTTACTGTTGCCAATGTGCAACAAATACCAATCCTTGCAATGCTACAAGCCTATTAAATACAATGAGAGCTTGTTGTGATGGTCTATAATGGCCTCCTTCATTTGCTCTACTTTGGCACTATGAAACTTTTTGACCTTCCAATCTTCCAAAGCCCACTTGAAGGACTTGCTCTCAAGAACCTACTTGACACTCTATAACCTATTGTAAGCTCAAGACCACATCTCTAAATGGCCATCATTGTCATTGTATCCATGGAAAAGTTTGGAGGATAGATGGATACCTACAAAAGAAAACCAAACCCATTTTTAGTCAAATTTTACATATTGTGAAATAGATTATAATTAAAACAAACTTTCTACAATGGGTTTTCTAATTCTACTTTAGATTGGCATATACACAAATCAATATTCTCTCTCCGATTCAACAAAAGAAAAAGAAAAAAACCATCTCTCTAATAGGCTAGCCATAGAAGAACTTCTAGTAAAATGGATTGAATTAACAAGTACAATGCAGGTGAAGAACTACTATGAGTAGTGGGTGGATTATTGCTTTTTGCCTTTGAGACATTCATGCTTTTCATCAAAACATCTTTTAAAATACAAGCACCGTAAGTCCTTCATATCTATGACACTTGAGATCCAACACATCATAAGAAACAAACCCTAGGTAACAAAAAATCTTGAGCATACTAATTAAATTGACTTAAATGCTTGGATACCATAGTTTATTGATTTAGAACATGAGCTTGGATAATATAATTGAGCTATTATAGTTGTAAGATAGGATTGGTAGAAAATAAATCTGTAGAAAATAAATGCCAAAATTTTAGGGAAATTATTTTTCAAACCACAAAAACATTGTATAGTAAAATAGAGAATATTGAAGAAATTCTAATTTTAGAATTTATCAATCCTTTTGAAGAAAAAAATTTGGCAAAGAAGTGACAATCCTATCCTTCAGTTATTGTGAATTCTTTTGTTGCTTGTTAGGGAAGTTCAAACACAATAGGGAATAGCCCTTCAACACTCCAAGGACCCAAAAGTGTATTTCTTTAGTCTAGAAGTCTAATTTGAAGTGCTATAACTTTTGCATTCAATATTGAAATTTGATAAAACTTGTTGTGGAAATTTGTGCTTTTTCTTCTAGTTTGTTTGGTGAAATTTAGACAATGCATATACATATGTATATATATGATGGATTGATCACTTCCAAATCACACACTTAGCTTACACTCTAAATTGGTGGGCACATTGTATTATTTTAGAATATTTTTGGTTCTTCTAAACTAAAATAGTACTTGAATTTGAATTCTTAAATTCAACTTGTTTAGAAGGTAGGCCCAATGAGATATCATATACTTTTGAAGTTGATGATTGAAATTTTTTTTGGTAATTTAGAAGTATATAGATAGTAGTATCCTATCTTGCCTTCATTGAAGATTACATCTCTCTTGAGAATAACCTTCCACCTAATGCAATCATATAACCTATAGACTTTTGTTTTACGATCAAATTCTAAAAATAAACATTTTTGAGACTTGTTGTCAAGTTTTCTTCTTCCTTTGGGTTATATAAAATACACTTAAAACCTTTGGGAAACCTTATATGACATTAGGCTTTGTACCTATATATTTGGCTTTATAAAACTCGCTAAAACTATTTTGTATAGAATTGTTTTTGATTAGGTAGGTTGCTATAGCCATTGCCTTTATTTGCAAATAAATTGGAAGGTGGGAGTCATATAGTAGGCTCTTCACCCTTTACATTATAGTTCTATTTTGCCTTTTTGATACACCATTTTGTAGTGTAGTATTTACTTGAGTATTTTCTTAACAAATGCCATTAATAAAAATAAAAATTTGAAAAACCTACCTACTATTATTTTTAAATTATAACATTTGTCAAGAACTTATTGCCAACTTCAATTTCAATTTTATTTTTGAAGTTGTTAAGTTTCTTAAAGCTCTTGCTTTCATTTCCAAAAATTAAGTTCAAGTGTTGTAAGAATAAATGTCAACAGAAAATGAGAAACTACATATAAAATGATCTTTCTAACAAAGGGTATAAGTTGCATTGGATCCCTTAGGTCTAAATGAATCCTTTCTACTCGCTTACTACCCTTGGTCTTCGATTCCAAAGGGAATCTTTCTCTATATTGATAACTAGTAAAACAACACTTACAAACTCTATAATTTTGTTGATCAATGTTTGAAAGACCAATAGCATTTTGAAATTTTAATAAGAAACTTAAGCCAAAATAATTTAACACTAGAAGAAAATGGGGTTATAAATGACTTGTTCACGATGACTGCACTGCTAACAATGACTACAAAATGACTACAACATGATTATTTTGTAGTCATTGTTGTCGGTGTAGTCATTGTGGACAAGTCATTTATATCCCCATTTTCTTGTAGTGTAAATGACCAAATCAACAATGCTATAAGGTATAAATATCTTTATGCTTTGCAATTTAGCTTGAAAATTATCTCTAAACTAATTGAGAGTGTATTAGATCAATGGATTCATGTGATTCAAAGCTATTGTGTAATCATGGTCAAATTTTTTCCAAATCCAACAATGCAAATAAGCTAAGAGAAGGCAATTATGAATCTAGTATTGGCAAATGAATTGACAAAAATCAATTTTTTCGTTATGCTAGAAACATAAATAAGAAGCCTTAAATTTATTTATATGGAATTCGTTTTCATAGTAGCTATCTTAGATCCTTTAATAGGATAGAGTTCTTTGTCCAAAATTTTGACCTTATAAATTTCTAATGATCAACAACTATATGCCTAGAAGCTTTGTTGTATAACAATGCAAATGTCCATTCTTTCAATAATAATATGAATCATGGTATTGTTCTATAATGAGTGTATTAGTCCCTCTAAGCCCGATGACTTTTTAACAATTAAGTTTTTAAATGAATTGTGCCACTTTGATATTTTATATGCATATAGATAAGCTTGAAATTTTTTATTTCAACCGTACAAAAGTGAAGACTACTTTGTCTAGTATTCATGGAATTAATTGTGGAAAATTTTGACCATTGGATTTTTTTAGATTACAAAAATTATGGATGAAAAACTTCATAGGCAAAAAACATAGATTTTGGAGAAAAATAATTATAAGAAGATGAATAATGTTTTTTTACCCCCAAAAAATTGTCTTGGAATCTAAAGAAAATGTAGTATTTTTAAAATTAAAATTTTTTTAAATTAATAAACTCCCTCAAATTTGCACACATTTTCAAGCAAGAAGAGTAGAAAGCCAAATTGATCAAATTTGGATCTTAAATTTAAATAAATAAGATGTGCATAAATTTTTGATATAAATTTTTTTTTTTACTATTATCATATTTTTTGGAACATCTTCAAAACAATTTGGAATCATTCTAATTATTTTGTGTTTATAATCACACTAGATTGAACTTTTTATTTATAAAATTTCTGAAAAAAAAAATTTGGAAAAAAAATCTTCAAATCTTCCTTGCTTGTAAAGGAATAAACGCTAGAAATCTCCAAAAAAATATTTTTCCCCATCTCTACTATTCCTTTCATTGAAAAAACATTATATTTGCTCCGTTTTTCTACAAGACTACATTTCCTAAATAAAATTAAAATAGAATATTCACATTCAAATTTTGAAACTCAAACAATGCAACAAGTATGTAAACTTTTTACTCTACAAGATTTTAGTTCACAAAATATTGAGATTTATTTCACCCTATTAAAAATTCTCCTTCAAAAATTTGAAGAAGAGACTTTATATTCCTTTAGTCCTTGAAGGATTAAAAAACTCAATATGTCACTTCACACATCCCATATCTTTTGAAGATGTGCATCCTTGATATGGATGTGTAATTTATGGTTGTCTATAATCACTAGTAAAACAACTAGGGTTTGTAAAATATGAGCAAAGAGCAACAAACATTGAGCAACAAGTGATGAGTTAGGTTTGTAAAAATTCTACAGCTTTCAATATAAGACATCTAGATTAAGTAGGGGTTTTAAGGGGACCAAAAAATAAAGAAACTTATTAGAAAATATGATGTATATTTCTATCATTGTTTGAATCCCTATCATAAACAAAACTCTCTCTTATTTTGTAAAGTAGGAAAAAAGCTTCACTATGTACTACACATGATTCTATTCTCACTATATGTTGCAAATTTAGAAATAGATCAAGCTTTACTACTACATGCAACAACTAACAAGGTTAGTTGTATTGCATTTTGATACATGTTGACACAATTTTCTAGTTAAGATAATAATCTTGACTATATATTGATTGAGGAAGAAGATGATAATTATACACAAAAGAAATTCAATAACTAATCTTGGAAGGTGATTGCAAGAAACACTCGTCTTTTTTTTTGTCCCCTTAACCTCCAATAGGTAGTTTTTTGCTCATAACTTTTGCATTTTTTGGCTTTTGGCTTGAAATTTGAAATGAAGGTGTACACAGAAGTTTTATATGTCGAGTAATTTTTTCAATTTTTATAAAATTAGTTTATTATTTTTTTCCTGCCTCCAATTGGATGCCTACCTTGACCATTTTGGATTTTTTTTAAGGTAGATGGCTCTAAAAGTGACACTTTAAGGGTGCTCGGCCTTTCTAATGGGTTTTAGATGCCCGAATTTTTTTTCACTTATTTTTCACTTGAAGAAGAATTGATGTGGAATCTAATCCAAGTGGATTCATATTTTTTGGAGCATTTATGAATTACTTATGAATTTTCAAAGAACTCTCTGGTAGGTCCCTATTTGTAACTGTAGCCCTTACAAAAACCACACACATGTGGTCTGAGAAAATATATGACATTACCCAAATCAAGCATTGTGGCATGCATAAAGTAATAGAAAAGGTTCCTAAATGTGACCCTTTCTAAAACTTAAATGAAAGCTTAAGTCAATTAATATTTTTAGATTTTTTGGCATACTTAAGAAGGTAGTTGGGCCATCATTTCTTATTTTGAAAAAAATTTAATGAACAAGTATTTATTTAGTTCAAAATGGACCCATTGTGGCTCTTAAATCAACCATTAAAGAACTATAAACCAAACCTTATTAAGTTATGACGCAACCATTAGTCCATTCTCTCAGCAAGACATCAATTTTAGAACCTCCTAGAGGACGGTTTGGAAGGAGGGTTTGTTTTAGAGCCACCCACTATAGTCCTATTTTTGACCCAAAAATCCAAATTTAAAGCCACAAATTAGATAAGTTGGAGGTTTACTAATATTACAAAGATTGACAATGAGTTTTTATGAAAATAGAAATATGTTTGTTGCCCACATAGGATCAAACAGACCTTCCTTTGCACAAAGGCTATGAAGAGGGAAAAAATTTCCTAAAAGAATTTTTTTATTGCAATGTGAGCACAATCTTGTTTAGAAAAATGAATCTTTTTAAAACAATTTTTGAATATTTTTTGAATTACTAAAAATGAAAAGGTCCACAATCCCTTTTTCTACTGTTTTTTGCTACTACTAGCCTCGTAGTACTTTGTAGCTGTCTATAGGATTGGATAATACTGATTGACAGTCCAGATTTATAGGCTCCCAAAATTGATGGTTAAGATTTGCAAGCACAGTGTTGGCGCACTATATTGCAAGTATTACACAATATTGCTAGTCTTGTGCCCCAAAACTACATTTTTGAGCCAAAAATGTGAAGTATTTCTTGCGATCACCTTGGTTGTTATACAATACAAATTCTAAAAATTTCACCTAAAAATGAAAAAAACTACATCTTAATTTTTATTTTATTTATTTATTTTTATTTGCTACTTTGAGATCTCCAAAATTGTGCATCTCTTGATCATGTACATCTTTTGATTACATTCTCAGTACTACAAAAAGCTCTCAACAAAGAGAGGGGAAGGACTCAGTTTTGAAGCATTTGGAGCTTTGGTGTGAAACATATTAAATTTCAAACTTCTTCTAAACTAAAAAATTAAAAATATTACTTTTATTTTTATTTAGGTTGTGGTAATAGTGCAAGGTCTCTTATAAGCATTAGTATTCATCAAATTGACAGGGTTGATCAATTGCAAAAAACACCTATTTTATTTTCAGTCACATATTCATTGTCGAAGTTGTTTTGTGCTATAAGTATTATAAAATTGATTGAATGAATATGAAATTTAGAAGAAAGCTTTCTGCAATATTAGAAAATGCACTTGAGTAGTTTCAATTTTTTCAAAACTAATTCAATAAGTGAAATTGAATTTTGAATATATGTCACAAGGTTTTGGTGGGTTTTAGTACTATCAAATACTTCTTTTGAAGAATTACATTGTCGAATTTGGTATGCTAGGTCTTCTTATAGAAATACATTTTTTAAAAGAGGGATTTCCAAAACATACTCTAAGAGAGTTTTACATTGGCTTGAAGTGTGCTATAGTTTGAATGAATTTATATTGCATTAAAAATGGTTTTTTAATTTCAGCTTTGATCTTCTTTCTTAGATTTTTTTGCTCAAAGTTGGAAACAATGGTCACTTTTTAAAATTAAAGTTTCATTAACATTTTCTAATATGGCAAATTTCGTTACGTTGGCAGTATTCCATTAGTTTGACATTTTGACAGCTCAAATTGCGTGGTCTCAAATCTACATTTGCCATAGATTTTTGAAATCTACATGTGTTGTAGATGTTTGAAATCTTAACTTGTCCATGATGTTTTAGACTGCACGACTTGAAATCCAAATTTGTCATAGATTTTGAAAATCTATATGAGTCCTAAATGTTTGAAAATGTATACTAGTCGTAGATGCCAGTTTTCAATTTAGACCATTTGGTCTAAAAAATGGCATTTGGAATACCACCATTTTAACAAAATTTGCCATTAATTAAAAAAAATGACAATGCAAAAGTCTCATTTTTTAACATAGATTGCAACCAATGGCTCAAAATTATAATAAATTTAGAATATCTAGAAAGACTTGATAGTACACTTTATAGTACCTCTAATTTGTCAACATAAATGATTTTTTTATGGCAAATTAAGTTATGCCATCCATCTTAGTCTTCCAGTAATGAACATTATAAATTGTTAAAATCTGGCATAAATTTGAAATCCAATTTACCATCCAAGTTTCATATCCAATGCCCCCAATAGTACTAAAGGTGACAAGTAGAACTAAAACTACTGAAATACTGAAAATAAAAAACACAACAAATATTACAAGTGTTTCTTGCTATCACCCAGAGCTGCAAGATGGCATGTGACTAGTAGCTAGCTTTGAGTGTTATATTCCTCTTCCTCTTGCAGAAAGTTACAAAGTACGGGCCTGCCACATTTGACACTTTCTATTGCTACTCCAATCCAAAATTGGAAACTTTCACAACCATTTGTGGGTCTACCCCGATCGAAACCATCTCCAAATCCACTCCCGGTGTAACTTATAGTGGAGGTTGGACTCACCTCACAGATTCGCCTGCGACTGGAGAATTGGACACTTCCTTTCTTCACCTTAACCTTGTCGCAGCACTTCCGAAGTCCTCAGAATTCCATGAGAAAGAGTACGTGGTGCATCAGGAGCAAAAGGTGGACGTGAAATTCTCAGAGAAATCGGAGTGCTGTTTCTTCTCCTCCACAGAGAAAAGGCGTTTTTGAAAAATTTCTCACAGAATTTCTTGAAGCCCCTCGACTTGGCGCAAGTATCAGAGCTCCCAACCCAGAAATTGTTGCGGAAGTTGTGCAAGCCATAAATTCTTGCGGAATCGTTGCAAACAGCAGAAAGGGGTGTCATAGCTCCTTCACGCGGAACGGCTCATGATTGGCTGCACTTTTGCCTCGCTGATTTCTCCGACTTCACAAAAAACTGGTTCTCGGGAGAGCCGTGACTACCTCTACTAAGTGTCTAGTGGATGACAGAGAATTCTTGTAAGACAGTTGCAATTGTACGTTCACCCTCAGAATTTAGTGTAAAAAGGCGATATCATGAACAGTCGGGTTTGGTCTCCAACGAATATTTTAAATTTTTTTAAAGGAGATGATTCCATGGTTCCAAAAAGTATGATTTCCCCGGAGACCAGCCCGTCCTTAATACAGGGATCATCGGTTCGCACCCACTGTAGTCCCTTTGAAAATGCACCAGAGTAGTGCGAGTATGTGTCAGCGTGCATGGACTCTTGCCCATCCCAGAGCCCAACGTCGTCAAGCAGTCCATTTCACAACCACCCTCCAAGTGGATGGTTGCGATGCAGGGCTTCGTTTCTGTGTAACTATGTTTAAACTTTCAAGTTCGACGGAATATGCTGATCGATCCAAACTTGATCAGTACGACAACTCGTTTGGATGATGAACACCTTCGATCTAGTAACGCACAAGCATGCTCTACGAAGAGAGAAGGACGACCGAACCAAAGCACATCAAACTTTGATCTACTGAGAAATTTCTCAAATCTTTCGATTTGTCTTCAATCAGTCCATTTAACAACAACCACCCTCCAAGTGGATGGTTGCGATGCAGAGCTTCGCTTCTGTGTAACTGTGTTTAGTCTTTCAAGTTCGATGGAATATGCCGATCGATCCAACATGATGAAACGTCCGACAACTCGCTCGACCAACACCTTCGATCTATATTGAATCGAGCACAAGCATCCACATCTTTCGATCTGCGCAGGCGCGCAACTGATGAACGTGAAGTCCTTCATGAACCGATTCGTACCCAACTTCCAGAGGTAGGCCCCAAGTAACTGAAAGTAGGGAGCCGGATCCCAAATCTTCTCTGTGGTTGGGGCTTCCGCGCGTGCTTTGCGTAGGAAAAGTCGGGGTTGCGGTTGCTCCACATCGGCGAGGTCTCATTGGCCACAGAGTCCGCCATACATGCACAAAGTCGGAGTCTAGCTAGAACTGCATGCCGTGTATCGAAGTTCGGGTGTGGCTGCGGCCCAAAATCAGGCCTGTCATTGGTTGGGAATTAAAATCAAATGCTCTTGTACTGTACCGTTAGAGGGGATTTGAGGGCTCCAAAGGGCCGTTTGGGGACTCTTCCCGAAACTGGTCCGGGAACGGCTAGCCACTGTCAGGTCAATATTTATTTAAAAAAATAATAAAATTGGGTTTTAAAATATGAAAAAAAGTCAAAATAAAAATTAAATAAAAATTATGATGTGGCACTCTTTCAACCACGTAGGATTCCTGCAAAATTGAGTTCTTGCGAGAGTTTTCGTGTTTTGGTGTTTTCGGACTATGGAAACTCGCACTCTCCTAGAGGCCCGAATCTCCTCTAATGCATTTTTTTTGAGTGGAAAGAGATTCTTCACTTGTCCAGTTAAGAATTATACTAATTAGTATGTCGTATGTTGTTGCCATAGTCAAAATCAAAGTGAAAGTAACTTTCTAATTTTTTTCATTCATAGAGACTTCAAACTTTCATATTGTAGGTCTCAACGACATGAAACAAAGCCCTTGCATCCTTCCTTGTTGAGAGCATCCCATTTTTTTTTTAGTTTTGGAGAAAGTGATTGGATGGTGAATTGGTGATCATTTAAAATTTGGTGAAGTATTATATTTCTATATGGACCATCCATCTTTTGGTCCAAAAATCACTTTTCAATCATATCCAATCACTTTTTCAAGTGTAGATCTTTCTTAGCTCTACTTCCTTTAGTTTGATTAATCCCTTTAGTCCCTTTAGTCATTTCATTTGTCTTTCAATTGATGATTGGATGGATGGAAGGGAAGCTACTACTTGGAATTGTTCTACTAGTCTTTGATAGCAATCAAAAGCCAAATTTAAGTAATTTGCAACATCACAAAGTGCAACAAGAAGATTATTTTGGGACAAAAAATGAAGACTAATATGAAGATTTTTTTGGTTTTGGCATCAACAAAATAATAAAATACAATTCCAAGTATACATGATCATGTTTTGTATGTGAAATGAAATTTATTAAATACAAAAAATTAAACTTTGTATTTGGAAAGTAATTGCATATCATAGCACACAACTAACACAAGGGTCTATAATGCATTGAATGTAGGCAAGCATGCTTGATTTGTTCTAAATTTGTTCTTAAAACTATGTCAAAATTGCACCAAGATATCTATCCACTTCTCTAATGACTTATTTCTTGACCTTTATAAAAAAAATCAAAATAATTTATCCTTCTTAATTTGGATTGACTCTATTAGAGATTACTTGAATTACAAAAGAGATTTTGAATTCTTTTTCACAATTGTTTATTGTTTTTTACAATAAATTCCTTCCTATAACAACTTTTTGTAGCTAGCTTCTTGTGATAGTTTGATACTAGTATTGAAAATAACTTTTGACTTTTGACCTTAACTATACATGTACAACAAAGATCTTCTAGTCAATGTACACATATACCATGGTTGTCATATTGGACGGAATATCACTGTTCACGAACAGAATCGGACGAATTAGGGTTGACCGGCTGCGAACTTCAAATGGCTGTAACTTTTGCAAAAAGTCTTCAAATCGAGCAAATAAGATGTTTTTTGGCATCTACATTTTTCGGCATCTACTTAAAAATGTAGATGCCAAAAAACATCTTATTTACCCGATTTGAAGACTTTTTACAAAAGTTACAACTGTTTGAAGTTCGCAGTCAGTCAACCCTAACTCGTCCGATTCTGTCCGAGAACAGTAATATTTCGTCTGATATGACAACCTTGACATATACTATGTAATAAATCCTACATAAAACAAATTGGAATAAACTTATTCCCTATATCCAAATTAAAATTTGTTGTATTTCAACATATGACATTAAATACACTCCTACATGTTTACCATAAAATTACATAAAGATATGATGAATCTATAGTTTTTTCCTATCATATAGTGGATTAAGTATAAGGTAGACATGCCTATTACTACCCTGATTTGCAACCTAGCTATGTTGGGGCCAATTCCAAGAGGGGCACATATATTTAGAAGTGTGCACACGTTTCATGAATCAAACCCAAGTGAAATTTTAGACTAGGGTCATAAACAACTCATAAACATCCTATTATCACTTAATCAACAACTAGATATTCTTTATTTAAAGAGTGATACATTACTCCAACTTGTCATTAAATCCGTGATATTGTCATAGAATGAAGGAAATGGGGGGGGGGGGGGGGGGGGGTTAAGTGGATATAGGGCCCCAAACCTTGATTTTGTCATAGAATGAAGGGAATGGGGGGATTTTAAGTGAATAAAGGGCCACAAACCTTGATTTTATCATAGAATGAAGGGAATGGGGGGATTTTAAGTGGATATAGGCCCAAACTAGTGACGGAAATGGGTTGGTGGCTAGTTGCGGAAATTGGGTTGGAACCGGAAATGGGCTGGTTTAGCTGATGTGATATTAAAGAGGGCGAAAGAAAGAGATGGCCAACTGCCCAAGAGCGGCGAGCGGCCCACTGACCGATGAGTGGCCCGGAGAGTGGCCACACTGCGAGTCTGCAACTCGCCCATCATTTTCACCCGACCCGGGCCCGTTCCGGTACCGGGACCACACACGTTCCACACTCTACCCTATGCTCCTTTGTTCTTCCTGGCGGCCTCATCACCTGCTCTTTCAAAACCAACTGACTCGAGTTGCGAAGTTGCACATTGTGGATAACACTGTCAGACTCGCGTTGGGATGCAATTTGGATATCTCCTTGGGACCCAGCTTGGAATTTGAGTGCGGGAAGGAGGTTTGAAAGGAGGTTTGAAAGGAGGCTGGAGACGGCGGGACGGTGTTGTTTGAAGCGGAAGCGCACTTGATGTGGAGAACTGATTTGGAGCGGTTACCGTGGAGTGTGGATTGAGTTCGTTTTAGCGACCGAGATTGAGCGGTGATTCGTGGTGATTTCTTTGTAGTGATTGCTGCAGCTAGCGGAACCGAAGAAGCAGGGTGAGGAGTTTTGTATTCAAGATTTTGTTGGGGCGTTGTTTTTTCTGTTGAGAAGAAGTCTATGGGAGAGAAGGTGTGTCATCAGGTGGTTATTGCGGTGCGGGGCTCTGGTGTGAGGAGTTCCGAGAAGTTGTTCGGCGATTTCTACAGGGACATGTTAACCTGAGTAGTTTTTAAGCGAGTTTGTGGACGAGTCAGCAGTGGGAGAGGAGGTTGTTAATTCGAGCCGTTTTCGCCGTGCGAGAAGAGTGGTGCTGGATGGTCAGAGTGGTGTGTGTAGGGTTGGCCTCTTGGAGGGCCGCGCAATTGGACGAGAGAATACTAAGGAGCTGTAAGTATGGGGATCCATACGTTGTTGCGGCCCTCGCTGCACCCTTCGCCGAGGATATCAAACGGAGTGCCGGAAGTGGTTGCAAGGGCTCGCCCGGGTGGAGTTTTGTTCGGAAGTCAAGGTTGGAGATGTAACAATCTTCAAATTATTCATCAGGAGCGGCTACATGGCGACCTAAAGTCTGCTTTCAGGTGTGATGTGATATGATTCCTGAACTTTCTTTCTCTGAACGCGTGGTCGAATTCTCACCTGTATTTTTGGGTTCGGAGCCCTGAGGTCAATTGGCTGGAGAGAAGATTTCGCGCGTTTCATTTTCGGATCTTGTGATGGAACATCTAAGCTTCGGCATTTCGTCCTTGTCTCTTTGTCGCATCTTTTTCGTCAATTGAAGTTGGCAGAGTCATCATGATTGTTGGGGTAGTGGAAAGACCGTGGTGTAGTTGAACCGCTGGATCTGCATGGAGTTTGCCAATCTTGAAATTGTGTGGTGTTCGTGGTGCCGTAGGCGGAGCGTTGGCTATACCTCGTCCAGGTGCTTCTACCAAGATCAGGGTGCTGAAGTGATTCAAGTAGTTACCGGTGAAACCGGGTTGAATCCAGTGTTCGCAAACGACTTAGAAGAAGCAAAGAAGGGGATCTTTCCGCTTGAGGGTGAAGCAGTCGTGGAAGTCTTGTTACCTACTATGCAGGTACGTGTGCTTGCCGTCTGGTTGTCTCTTCAATATTCTTGATGGGTCTGGCAGACGCCGATTTTGGATGGTGTTTTACAGGTTGTGAGGGGAAAAGGTTGCGGGTCAAAGTAGTGATACGTTCTCAGTGTGATAAATTCATGTTTCTTTGTGCTTTTAAAACTAAGAGACTCGGGAGTGGATTTTTCATCCTTGTTTAATCTCTCTTTGTAGATCTTTCAGGTCCCATTGCATGTATGTATGATTCTAGAAATGCGTTTCACTCGAATCCCTTGTAGGACCGGAAGCGTCTTTTGGGCACGTTGATTTATGTTAATTGTTTTTACACCAGGTTCAATCTCTGGAAGAGCAAGAGAAGTTAGCCGCTACTCCAGCACATCCTGAGGGTCTTTACGGTGAGAATCTATTCTGGCTGACTCAGCGACTGCCAGAATTGCTTAGGGTTTTTTCGCATCACGATGTTTTATTCACACCTTTTCTCATTAGCGAAACCAAGATTTTAATAGATAGTCAATTCCGTGGGGAATACTGCTGTGTGTCTTAGTTGTCATGATCATTAGCAGCACGAATTCGTTTTATAACGTGTGTTTTTTACTTGTTCATTCCTTGTACATGTGCATGCATCTGTGGCCTTATCAAGTACGATCTCTTTAGATGTTGCGGCTGTAGTCTGAAACTTAGGTGGTCTCGTTTGGCCATGTGTTTGGTATTGTAGTGCATGTGACTGAAAATCTTGGGATATTGATGCGTCTGAGGGTTGTCAGAAGTCATTCTTTTGTTTTAATCTGGCACTCCTCTTACAATTAGTGCTGTCAGAGAGAGAGAGAGAGAGAGAAAGAGGGACACAGCACAGGTTAATAGGTCTTTAGGTTCGCACATTGCCTAAAGAAATAAGGAGAAGAAGTTAAGGTAAAACAAGGGCCGCTAGCTTATATGAGGGACGGGGTTGGAATGCTGCCATGCCAGCAATGTATCCTACATTTGTCGCCTCGTGCTTTATGGAGCGAATCTGGCGCTTTGCTCTACCCTTGGTGGTAGCTCAACTGCACAAATCTCTGCTTCCTGTTGCTGTGGTCAGCTTTGTTGGCCAGGTACTTTCTGTCTTCCTGCCTTTCTCGCTTACGGAGTGTTCTGTTGCTGGTTTGCTTGCGTAGTTCAGCCCTCTTTGGCAGCTATTTTGCGTCCTGCTTTGTGGAGCACACTTGGCACTTTGCCTGGCCTGCTGTTATAGCCGTGATGCACCATACCCTCCTTCCTGTTGCTGTGGTCAGCTTCGTGAGCCAGGTAGGTGCTCCTGCCTTACAGTTGCAGCGATTCCTGACGACTGCATCTGATGATCTAGATGTGGCTATGACTGACCGAGATATGATTGTATCTCAGGTGGTCGTAGACATTATTGATAATTGCGTTAGAAATAAACCTTTTTTAATTCGGTGAGCTAATTACGACTGCTGGGTGGTCTAGGTTCACGTTGTCCCTCATTTTTTCAGATCTGGTTGTGCGATGTGAAATTATACTGATGTTGCATTTGATTTGGTGGCAGCTTGTAATATTTGCTGCAGGTCCTTGGGTAGGAGCTCTGATGGACTCCATGCCTCGAGTGGTTGCCTTCAAAGGCTTATGCGTCTTGCAGGTCGGTAGTTGTCGTATTGTCTCCAATGCATTGTGAAGCACGTATTGTCTGCATCTACCTGGTTTTGATACTGCCACAGAAGGAATTTGAGACTATACAGATATAAATTTGTCTTGATGATCGCTCCACTCTAGTTGTAGTTCTCTACTAACAACGGCTACTGTAATTCATCTTGCAGACACTATCTATGTTGACTTCAGCAGCAGTCACTGTATATGCTCTTAGTGGAAGAGCACCGGTAGCTTCTACAGCCGCTGTTTTGTTCCTCCAACCCTGGTTTTTGGTGCTAGTTGCAGCCTCTGCTGTGGAGCGACTGACCGGGCTTGCTACTGGTGTGGCTTTTGAGAGAGATTGGGTCGTTCTGGTAGGTTTCGTTGTTGATTGTGGTGTGCAGCATGTCTACTGCGTTTATTGTGTTTTTTTGTACGTTTCATGTCCATTATTTATACCCTTTTTGAATCACTCTCTGTTCCTAATCTATGCATCAAATGATATGGTCTCGAGTAGTCCGATCAATTATACAGTCCCTTTCATTAGTAACTTGGCCTGCTCATTTGTGCTTTTATTTAAATCCTTGTGGAGACTGATTGATTGTTCTTGTCTGGGCAGCTTGCAGGGGCTAACCGTCCTATCGCACTAGCAGAAGCGAACGCTATTCTTCGAAGGGTTGAGCTCGTGTGCGAGGTATTTACAGTTCTCCCTTTCTTGGAACTTTTTTATTCATCTATCTTCACCCGTTGTCGTGTCGTACGCTGCCATTTATTGTTTTAACCCTCTATGCGTTTGTTTCACAGATAGCTGGACCGTTCATCTTTGGATTGCTTCTATCTAAATACGACCCAAAGCTATGTGTGAAGTTGGCAGTGGGAGCGATGGTCATCTCTCTTCCTATTTTGGTATGTATCGTGGCCCTTTTATATTGAACGTTAGAGAAATTCTGATTTTGGGTTCAATAGGTTCTAACCTCAACGTTTCTTTAGCGATTAAAAATGTTCCAGAGGAATTCTTGCTCTATGCTTTGACATACCACTTTATTTGATTATTTTCATGTATACTTGCAGCTGAATCTAGTAGACATAACCGATAAACAATCGAAGGGAACTCTACAGCGTCCAAAGCATGCAAATCCTGGGGACAAGACGAAGGGTAGTCATTCAGGCGGACTGCATGAAGAAGCAGGTATCATTGTAGAGCTGTGTGTCAATACTAGGTTGACATTTTAGATGTTCTTAATAGCTTCATACACTTCGCCTGTCAGATTTCATGCAGGGCTCTTTTTGAGACTTTGAATGTGCTTATTTCCTGAAAGTGTCTCTGTCCGAGGTGCTCGTAAGGATTAGGATTTGAATTCTATGACCTCCAGCAACGCCTTAGTTGACTATTGTTACGGGATGTTTTAATATGCAGCTGAGGGTGGCTTACAAGCTGTCATACGGGGTTGGAAACAGTACCTGGCGCAACCTGTTCTACCTGCTAGTTTAGCATACGTGCTTCTATATTTTAATGCTGTTTTGGCTCCCGGCGGATTGATGACATCATACCTCACTCAACAAGGTACTTTGGTATTCCATTATGATAAGCGATTGCATTGTATAATCATGGGCTCAAAGTTTACCTGTGTAACTTTTAGGTTGTTATCAATGAGATGTGTAACTTATAGGTTGTTATCATTGAGATGGAGTAGTTTCGTCCTGGACACATGATAATTTTATTTTCTTATTCGTAGTAAATATGTGTTCGAAATCCCTTTACATTATTGGAGTTCAAATTGACCCAATGATTACTGCCGAGAATTCACTGTTCTTGGTTGAATTTGCAGCATTGAATCCTTCAGTAATTGGTCTATTCAGAGGTTTGTGTGCACTCATGGGATTTTCCGCAACATTCCTCTCAGCTACGATGATTAGCAAGCTTGGTGTTTTGAAGGTAACATTGCTATCCTTGTTCATCTTTATCCATAGCGAAATTCCATGCAATATTATTATAGGAAACAAATACTTTAGGGTTAACAAGACTAATGCTTATTCTTAGATTCTAATATATGTACGTGGTTTGTATTTTGCCCACGTGCAGGCTGGTGCTGCTTCTTTGATATTCCAAGCCTCGGTGCTTGCCATGGCGGTCGCAGTATACTTGAGTAACCCTTTCGGAAAACAAGGTTCACTTGTTTTGTTTCTCTTCTTAACTGTAAGTGTCAATTTGCTCTCGGAATGAACTCTCAAGTGTCAATGTGTTTCTCTTCTTAATTGTAGGTGTCAATGTGCTCTCGGAATTGAAGATCTAATTAGTGTTTTGATCGTTGACAACTGCAGGTCATCTCCCGATTAGGTTACTGGGCTTATGATATGGTCGATGCTCAAATTTTCCAAACCGCCATTCCGGCAACGCAGGCAAATCTCGTGGGAACGACTGAAGTATCGTTAGCAAGTTTAGCGGAACTCGTCATGTTAGGGGTGGCAATCGTGGCCAACGACGTGAAACATTTTGGAGGTTTGGCGGCCCTATCGATGGTTTCAGTTGTGGGTGCTGCGTGGATTTACTGGCATTGGTTGGCCAACCCTACCACTGACCAACGGCGATTATTTCCCCATGATCCACACTTCGATGATTCAGAAAAAGCCAGACAATTGGGTCTACAAACGCTTGTCCCATCGTCTGTGTTGTAAAATTAATCTTTCAGAAAGTAGGGAAATTGATATACCGCACAGCATTGAATTCCTCTTTGGATATGGTTTCGAACGATTGATCATTTAATGCGTATTTCTCAGTATAGGATGTACATGTGATTGTTAGTGTTCTGAGGTCAGATTAATGCACAGATGAGAGTAACATGTGCATTTGCGGATAAAGATCCGTGAATGCGGGGTTATTTGCTTCACCTGGTGCTTGGTAATCTCAGCAAGTCTGCAGTATACTGCACGACATGTTTGACTTACAGTATTGTATATAAAGTTAGGATTCATTGTGATCAACTGCAAGATGCTTGTGACTGGTTTTGGACGTAACATTATTGTTCGCAGGGGTAAGTTCCTCCCCATTGCAGTTTTACATTCTAGTGGCATGTTTGTAAAGCCTTTCAATTCTTTTGTGAAAGGTTGAGTCCCTCAAACTTGAAAGGAAGAAATCCAGATGATAAATACTCCCTCCGTTCCCAAGGAAGTTTTGTTGAAAACATTTGATACCAATTTTATTGATCATGTTATGAAAAAGCATATGTAAAAGTGTTCACATTTTACATGCCCACAATCAATGAACAACATTGCATGGGTCTTAATAAAACTAGATAAAAAAAAATTCTTTACAACTTAAAAAAGACATGAGATTGAAATAGGATAATATTTAATGGAGGGAGTTCATGTTCAATGTTCAATAAAGATTATTAAAAATAGGTTGTGGACTTTGAGAATCTTCCATTTTGAATGCTGATTTCTTATCACTTTTGAGGACATTAGAGTTATTCTAAAAATCTTGAAATGTAACCATCCATGTAGTCCCAAGTTTCCTTCTTATTTGAATTTGAATTCTTTTTTAATTTGTATTCTTTTAGTATGACAACAAAAGGCATACTTGCATGTAATCTAATTACATTTCATTGTCTTCTTTGAAAAATGAAGTTCAAATCCAATCTTTGAAAGAAGATAAAATCATTTTTTAATTTCTTATTTTTTGATGAGGAAATTTGTATTTAACCCCTAAACCCCTAACATCGTTTTCACCAAAAAAAATGCTCCAAAACTGCCATTTCTAATACAAGAGCAATTTTTTTTTAAACCACATTTTTGACTCATGTAACCATAGGATCTTGTAGTAAGGTGGTTTGTAAACATGTGGAAAAAATTTCAGAAATTTCCACCATGTAGATTGCAAGATATAAGCATTTGAATTGACAAAAATTGTTTTTTTATCCCTGTGAAAATCCGGGCAGCTGCACTTCATAAGGTCACATTTGTGTGAAAAAAAGTTCAAAATGGTGGTTGCTCTTTGAATTCATACTTCAATTCAAGTTTTCTACATTCTCAAAAAATTTCAAACCATTTGGAATTGTACAACATATAGGAAAAAATAAGTAAGTAGAAAGAAGTAAAAAATGAGCCAAAATACTAAATTGTGAACATTTTATTCATGGAATTGAAAATTTTCAATCCCAATGGTTAAAATGTTGAAATAAACAATCTACACCTTTTGTTTTTATTTTTTTCCAAAAATAAGAAAAATTGAATTAAATGAAGAATTTCAAACTTTTTTTGTGCTGTGGAGATTCTGTAACTGGCCGCAAACTACCCCAAACTCAAAATCTTCATAACTTTTGACTCATTGATCAGAATGGATTGATTCAAAGCTTCCCATGTCTGTATAAACCTAAAGAATCAATTTGAAATTTCACTTTTCAAAAAAAAGGTTTTTGTTAAAAAGTTTTTTCAGCTGCCCGGTTTGCCCGTCGAGCAAAGAAAGTGACATATCATGCCATAACTTTTTATCCACAAAGTCAAAAGTTATGAAAATTGTTGGGCCTTAAAGCTACTCCTCGAACACACATTGTATCAAAATTTCAAAGAAAAAAAATAAAAACTCCATTGGTAGTGAGCTGCCCAAAAAATCTATAATCTCAAAAAACGCTGTTTAGGGGTTTAGGGGTTAATTTGCAATTGTGGTGGCTAAGTAAAATTTGTTTGAAAATGGCTTATCTTGCCTTAATTCACACTTGCTTTTAAAAAGATATCAAAGTTTTCCTACTCCCTCTAAATTCTTTAACACCCACTTTGAAGACAAATCTACACATATTTGCTTACATCTTTATATGATTGTGTTATTTACCTCAATATCATCAATTTTTTTATAGTGGGGGTTCTTTTTAAAGATTTAAGCATTACTTTGAATGAATTTTGAGAATTGGTTTGATGAAATTGTTTGAAAAAATCAAAACTATAAAATATTCCATTTGGTTTTGATTAATACCAATGTTTACTTTATAAAACACAAAGAAAACACTTGTGGTATTTAGAAATATGGAGGAAGTACTTTGTTTCATCATCTATAGTATGGATTTTAAGTGTTTGGTCATTAACTTCTTATCACCCAAATATTCAATTTCCAAACAACAAACAAATTGAAACTTACTTTTCTTTCTCACTACTAGTTAGATGAAAGTCATCCTAATTTATAGAGACGTTTTATCAAGTTTATGTCTTATGTAATGGTTGGATTTGGTCTTAATAGAGTATGCTTTTAAAAAAAATTACAAATGTAGAAGTATGTCAAGTAATTAATCTAGTCAAAAGTGCAATAATTCTAGTTTAAAATTAGATTTATAAAAATGAAACTGTAGATTTAAAGAGTTCAAAAATTTCACAAAATCACCATGTCAAGACAGAACCTTATTTCAAATCCATTCCAACAAATAGAACTCAAAAAATGATAATATTTTGCTTTTAATCAAATTTAGAAAGAAATTTCAAAATTACTTTCTAAAATATATTGGTGATAATATTGATGAATCTAACCATATAGATGAAACTTAAAACTCAAAGTCTAAAGTAGAACCACCCATGACCAATCATTTAAGGTATTCTAGACATGATTTGGTATAGTGCAAGGCAAAACACATACTTTTACTGGTGCAATGATAGAAATGATGGAGATTGCAAAAACTTTGGTAATTTTATCATATAAAATTGAAATTACTATGAATTTTGAAAGGCAAAAAGTGTATTGGATCTATACCTAATCTATAAACTCTTCTAATTTCAATCACACAAAAAACTATTGTTTTACTCATTTGTTCCTACTTTCTTGCACACTACTTTAGGACATTGTTGTGAACTTTGAGTCCCAACTTTGAAAAGGAAAAAAAAAATCCATTGTAGCATTAGTTGGAAATACATTCATCAACAAGTTGGCTATAGGGTGTTGGTTGGTTATGTATGGTTCTACCTTACAACTTTTATTGTATATTACTTCCAATATATTCTTCATAATAGCACTTAATAATTATTTTTATCAAATCATCAATTCTAGAGAATATTCTATATATTAACTCTTTAAAGACTAAGCTATATTTTTTGGCCACATCATGATTTTGGATAGCTTATTATAGATGGATTTTTTATTCATTTTTTAAAATAAATTTTCACACAACAAGTATCTAAGGAGTAGCGTTGAGGCCCAACAATTTTCATAACTATTGACTACTCGGTTAAAAAGCTATTGCATGATGTGTGATTTTTGTTACTTGTAGGGCAACTTGGGCAATTCAAAAAACTTATATAAAAAGTGTTTTTTTAAAATAAAAAATTGAAATTCATTCTTTAGGTTTATATGTATAATATATATGTGAGAAGCTTTGAATCATTCCATTTGGATTAATGCGATGAACGTTATAAAGAATTTTAGTTTGTGTGTTGGTATCGCTTTTAGAGACTCATTTGTTGGACAATTTTTGTTTTAAGTGACCAGTTCTTTCTTTAGACACTATGGGGTGAGATTACACCAATACAAAATAAACATCTCTCTTTTTGCTAAGTAAAAGTAATCTTTTTGTGCCAAATTTTTCCAAATTTAAAATAAACATCTGCTTTTTGCTAGGTAAAAGTAATCTTTTTGCACCAGATTTTTTTCCATTTCTACTAAAACTATGGATGAAGTGGTCAAGTTTGAATGAAAAAGTGCATGAAGGTGATTGAAAAGTGTTCTTTAGTCAAAAATAGATGAAAGTAGAATTACTAAGCTTTAAAGTAATTGCCATCCTGGCACTTTCTCAGAAAGTAAAAAAAGAAGGGCTGTTGGTGTTCTTCTTGTCCAATGCATGCCTGCCACCTCTACAAAAATGAGTTGCATGATGTCACAACTGCGCTGCGCATCATTGACTGCATGAGTATATTGAAGCCAACTTCCTCAACGATGAGCTGATTGCTCTTCATTCACGTTTCACCCACTGGCAGGTTCATTCGCCGCACTGTCGCTGATTCTGCGTGGTGTTGCAATTTATGGAGATTTGTCAAGTTCAATCGCCCAGCCATCGCCAGCGAAGCTTTCTCGAACTATCAATTCTGGTATTCCCCTTGCAAATTTGGTATCAATCGAGTTCTCTAGAGTTCGGGATCACCCTGTGGAAGTAAGCAATTGACAAGCCGAAGAGAATCGTATGTACAGAATTAGGGTTTGGGGCAGGGTTTTAGGCAGGGTTTGGAGGTCCTCGCGAGCTCTAGATTTCGGGATCACTTTTGGAATTACGTGGGTTGGCAATTGCTCTTCCGCAATTTAGAACACAGAGAAAGGACTGAACCATTTGTAATGAATTAGGGTTTCACGGGTGGAGATCGATGTCGGGAGTAGAAGTAGAACACACTGGAACGGGCAGCTATGGCTTTGCAGGGGGCAGTGGTTTGCCTTTGGACAAACTGTTCAGTCAAGCGCGTCGTGCGTTGTTGATGGCGCGCGATGGATTGGAGAGGTTGGAGCGATTGGAGATGGCGGGGCAACCGAGTAGTAGTAGTAGTAGTGCCAGTAGTCCTCGCCTGGACCCAGCGCAGGGGCAAGGCCCTGCGGCTCCAGACCTTGTGGAGCATTTGAAGAAGGAGATCGGAGAGTTGCAGGCGTCGAGTGTGGACATGGATAGGTTATGGCGGAACCAAGTGTTGGCTAAGGGGCAACGGGATCTGTGGAAGCGACGTGTGGAACAAGTTGCAGAGGAGGTCGAGTCGCTTAAGGCGGGCCTCGATAGGTATCTGGTGCGCCAACACCGGCGCCAAGTTGAAGCGCAGGAGCGTGCCGAACTTTTTCGTCGCACGAGAGGTGATGGTGCTCATATCTTGCAGGTGAGAGCTTGCTCTAATTTTCTCGGGTGCAAAATCTCACTCTGAAGTGTAATCTCTAGGGTCACAATACGTTGTGAATTCTTAATTTGGGGGGCTTTGCAAGAGCTGCCAATGCTTGGACTCGATTGGGAGGCATGCTTGATATAAGGTAGAAAATGCCATACTGTAAGCATTTTAACCGACATGATGGAGTGATTTGGGGAGATCAATGTGAAGATGTGGAAAGATCACTGTGGAATCAAAAGCAATTCGCAAGTATTTACTGACTTGTTGGCAGTTTACAATTTTTGATGACTATGGTCCGGATTGCCATTACTGGACCTTGTGGCAATTTGAAAGACATTTTTTACTTACTACCAACATTTGACACTTTTGAATTTTATTTTTGGTGCTTGATTTGCAAAGTCCATTTAGAGGATCTTTAAGATAATGTATATTATACCCTCAGTTATTCAGTCCTGGATGTTGTTATGCTAGAAGATCATTATAGTCGTAGATTTAAATTTCAATGTTTAGCACTGTATTTTGACCTTGAGGATTTGTCTGTGCGTTTGAATTTGCAAATTTCTAAGATAGTGGGTTCACAAGTTCAATTGAGAAGGTCTAGTTCTCATCCTTCTCTCAACCATTGAGACTCTAGTTCAAAATCCTACATTTGCAATATGATAACATAACCTACGTTTTTTTCTTTTGCAGGTGCACGATGATGAGATGCAGGCAATGCAATCTGCAAAAAATTCTTCACGAATGATGAACGAGATATTAGCCACTGGAGCGGCTGTAATGGGCTCTTATGCAGTTCAACGGGATCGTCTCAAATCAGTGCAACGCAAGGCATATGATGTCGTGAATACTGTGGGTTTGGGGAACAAGTTGATGCGAGTGATAGAGAGACGGCAGAAAGTGGACAAGTGGATTACATATGGAGGCATGCTATTCACCATTATCATTCTCATCGTTGTCATTAGGTGGCTTCGTTGAACTGAATTATATTTTAAGGTTTTGTGAACCAGTAGATCATTCTTTTCGGCAAATTTTATTTTGCTTATGAAATAAGTACTGTCAACATGTCTGACTTTTCTAGAGCAGGTACGCGGAAAGGTTAACAGGCTTTGAAGTCATGTAGAGATCCTCATGCCGGCATTGCAAAATCTAGATAAGGAGCTAGACTTGCGGTTGCCTACGAAAAGCTGCAGGTCTTGCAGTGGCTTGCTTTCCAGTATCAACTAATTGAAATTTCCTCACATTCATTGATGTTGCTTTGGTCCAAAGCCAATAGCGTTATTTCCAGGTTATTGAATCTTTCATTTAATGTGGTCGAAGAATTAGGTGACATTATTTTGACAAAGGAAAGCTTTGGTTGTCATCTTTGAGTGTGAAGTATTTGTTGGGTAGGTCTATGAACTAGTATGTTGCATGGATGCAAATAGTAAGTACCACCCTTGTTCATTGGTTCTCTTAATTAACACTTTGTATTGCCAATAACAAAGTTGCATGGTATTTGATGACATTTAAATTATAGAATTGATTGTTATCAAAAATGTATACCTAGAGGATTGAGCATTGATTATCAATTGTTTTGGCATTAATTCTTTAACAAGTTAAATTCATGGCATTTCAACAATAAAATAATAATGTGATTAATTTGTCTTTCTATTTTAAAATTTGAATCTAAGATATCTACAATCAAGCAAAATTATAAGGAAAGTAGTTCAAAGTTTTTAGTATTTGTGTAGTGTTGGAAAGTTTATTATTTAGAAAAATTGTTGATATTCTCATTATTAAATCTTGTACTTTTTTTTACAAATCAATTGAAACTACAATTTTTGATCAATTATAGAAATTTTCAAATTCTTAAGATAAACAATATACTTTTGGTGATTTTTTTAAGTTAAAACTTTACAATTCATTTGAAGCAAATCTATCATAATAGTTTGTTATACAACAGAAATATTCAAAACCGTCCAAATAAGGAATTCAGCATAGTTAGAGGCAATGTTTTCTAAAAATGATATTTTTCTAATATTAGTGAGTGAAAATCATGAATATTAAAAAAATATAGATTTTTTGGATACAATATGTAATTTCTACAATGTTGGCTCCCTAGATTTGTGGAACTATCCTACAGGTGCCTCCAAAACTGAACCCTATGAAAATCAGCACTTAGCCAACCAAATTTCCCTGTGTGTCCTTCAGTTGTGTCAACAAATTACAATCATACATGTGGCGAATACATTAAGGAAAGTATACTGATGCATTTTGGTGAATCTACAGTCCACTGCAAGGAACAGGTGCAAGAATGGGTGTTTTGCCCTTATAAGTATTCTTTTCCTTTTATATTTATCATTGTTCATGTTGACACAAACTTCAAAAAAGTTATCGAACTAATTATTTTGATTGTATTTTGTCCATAACCCTTCGGCCTTTAGGAGGTCTATTAAAAATTTGAAGGATATCTAAAAAATCTAATTTGTTCAAATCTACAAGAGAAATTTAGATATTCTTGTAGACTAATGCCTAAGTAACCTTAAAGCTTTGACATCATAGATGTGAAAGCAACTGTTTTTATCAATGAATGTATTTTATTTCCTTTCAATCTTAGTGATGAAAAAGCACATAGAAACATATTTTTGTAAGGAAATTGAAATATTGATGAAATTTCAAGTTGATTTGTAAAAATCACATACCCTTCCCTTTATGGTTTGTAAGAAAGTCCCTAAAGCAATCTACAATCAATCACTAAGTTTTAACCTATGAATTACAAATACTATCATCCCCCAACCATCCAAAAATATTCTAAGGTTAACTAATTTGAAGGACTTTTCTAATACATGCAAAATCCCATGCTTATTGTCAATATCATAAAACAATTGTTTAATTGCCATTAATCAAGTCTATTATAGGGTAAATTATAAAAAAGATGATTTGAAATTTTAGGTGAAAATGTTGTACTAAGAAGATTCATTTTAATTGAGGATTAAAATTTTCAACCATAGTTACCCTATTAAGTTGAAGAATTACACTGATTCATTCAAAGGTGCTTTTCTACTATTTTCTACTATTTTTCAACTAATGTTGCTATGTAGCTTTAGTTGAAAAATATTCAATTTTTGAAACTCAATTTGATTTGTAGGGTGAAAGGACAAAGGACTTGTAATGTTTTGTGTCACACGTTGCATGCCCAATACAAAATTGAATATATTATTTGAAGATTTTACTCATTAAAATTGAAATTTATATTAGAGGTGAATGGTACATTGCCTGCACGAGTTCATATTTATATATAATTTCTAAAAAAGGTTTACTATTTATCATTCAATTTTTATAAGTTTCAATATTTTAGATTTTAGGGGAGGTAATACTATATAATGAGTCTAATATGATGTTTTTTACTTAAAAATTTGACCACTATATAGATTCACGTTTGTTTCTTGAATTTTAAGAGGGATTCTAAATAAAATAAATATCTTATCTTCTAGATGCTAATAAGACTCTATTGTGTGTATGTCTCTTAACATTGAAAAATAATTTCTTAAAATTTTTTTGGTGAAATTTCATATCCATTGCATAGCTAACAATAATTTTTTTTAAATTAAATTTTTTTTTTTTTTGAAAGTTTCCACTATTTTCTAACAACAAATAATAAACTATTTTCTTCAAAATTTGCATTGATTTTTGGGTACATAACTCTTGCAACAAATTCTTCTTAAACTTCAATTTTAGAGGGTACATTATTTGTAGTTATCTACTAATTATCTAATTTTTTATTTTTAAATATTTTTCTTCAAAAGCTTGTATTATTGTGAATACTACTTCTAAATGCAACAAATTAGCAATTGCAGTTCTTACTTTCACTCCCCAACCTAATTTGTTTTGTCCCGCCCTAGGTTGGATTTGAAGGACTAAACCTTGGTTGAAAATTAAAACCATATGATGTGAATGAAGATGCAATTGAAAAAACTTTATAAAGTGTAGAATTTAATAAGGTAGTCACACCTAATTCAAGCCTATTTACAAACCCAACCCAAACAAATATTTGCCTCTATTTATAAGAGTTTAGGATTGAAACACTTATTTTCAATACTTGAAAATTCATAATTTATTTATATGGTGTCCAATAAATGCATTCAAGGAAAGTCTATAATTTCCTTTATACTTGATGTTGTCTAGTTTGTATTCTAAAGTTGGTTTAGGGTATTAGTAAATATGTTTGGGCATCTCAAATTACTTTGATAAGCACTGTCTAGTCAAAAAATTGATGCTTTTCAAAAAGTACCCCAATCCTAGCACAAGAAAATCCTAATATACAAATCAAAGATTTTAGAGTTTTGGGGTCAAGACAAGAATTTAGTTAAGTGCATCTACCTTAGATGAGAGTAATAGCAACAATCTAAAAAATGTTGAGATGGATGCTTGAATTATTATAATTATATTAGGCAAAAGTTGCCCAAGTTATTAGGAAGCTACAATAGTATTGAAGATTCATTGATTATACTATTATTGACCTTTCAAAAGAAGAAGTTGTTTAACCTCTCAAGGCTTAAAAGGATGGAATGTATTTTTTTCAAATTTTCAATGGCAAATTCTCAGTAGGATGAAATTAAACAAATCTCAATATATTGTAAAGTAAGGTCTTGTATAGTCATAAGTTAACACTGTTGTTTTTGCATTTTTGCATCTTTTAAAGTTCAATATAAAAGGTATTGAATAGTTTATTTAGTAAATGTAATCCTGAAGAAAGAGGGAGTGGACATAGATTTTTGGATAGGACCTAATTGAAAGGAATAGTTGAAGGGTTTTTTTAATATTCTTTCAAAGATATATTGATAAGATCAATCATTGGATTTAAAAAATATATATTCATACACCCATACATGTATATAATCCAAGTTGGGACAATTTTGGCTTTTTTATTGACTTTTAAAAAAAAGTTGATTTAAGAGATTAATTTTTTTTTAATTCAAAAATATAAAATCTGTCTTTGATTCTTATACCATTTAAAAAGAATTGTATCCAACCACTACAATAAAGGTGATTAAGTTTGATTTCTACTTTGGTTGGAAAATTCTTACAATTTAACATTTTATCATAGTTAAAACTTTAGTCCTAAAAAACACGATTTTTTTATTTTATATGTAGATATGTATTATATTGCATTACATCATGGTATAAACTAAAGATATAGTGTCATTTAAAAATTATAAAACTTTTCGAGCATATCTTGTATTTGATATAATTTCTTTCTTTCTTCCTTAAAAAATGATCAAAAACTTGAAATTTTTATCATTAATAAAAGATATGTAATTTCATCTTTGAATAAAGTTCATTCATATATAGTTGCATAATAGTAGCAAATAGAGTGAAGAATTATGAGGCCTAAATCCATGGTCTAAGGCTATCTCTTTCATAAAATCCATATTCAAACTCTTACTTGGGCAATTTGAGTTGTAGTTTTAATACCTTATAATATTGTTGTAGGATTTAAGGTAGAAGTGTAGATGTTTGTTCTTGAAACTTTGTGTGAAGATCTTGTGGATGTTTTGTGTGAAGATCTTGTAGAATAGTTTGACCTCCAATGAAGGACGATGCTAAATGTGTTTCACAAAGTAAATGACAGAGAATAATTTTTTATTCTACAAAAAAAATTCTTCATATTTTAGTTCATGTTTTTTGTATTTCTTCTCCTCTCAGTTAGTTTGGGGCTTGTGATTGTAATTATAATGACAAAATTTGTAAATTTCATCATGTGGTGCAAATTAAGAAATTTCACATTTTTTTCCCAAGGGTAAATTCATCCTGTGTGGCCCACTTCATGGGCCAGGTTTTAGTGTCCTGCTCCAATGAGTGCTCTTGGATATTTTTGATGATTTACACGATACCCAAAAGGATGACATCTATAGGGTCAACCGGTTCGGAGCCATACTCATCCATCCATCATCCATCCATTAGGGTTTGCCTGTATGCTTTGACCCGCAATCTCCTTCCTTCGAGCCAGAGCCCTGCCGATGATTGTCGCGGGGCCTCTGTCCTCTGCAAGGTCACTTCGAATTGACGAATTTGGCGGTTCTTGTGTTAACGAAAGATGCGTCTTCCTCTCGCGATTTGCGTCCCATCCATCTCTCCGGCCTTTCATTTCGTGCTCTGTGGAGGTTTATTCGGCTATTCGAAAGGGTTTGATCGATTGGGGGCGAATTGCAGCGACGAAGATTGGATTTTTAGTTGACTCTTTCCATTGGTTTATTTTGGTAACTTGAGTTTGGTATTCGTGATCAATTAAGCTCCAGGGGCAGCTGAGCACTTGAGAGCATCAAGATAGGGTTTTGTTTCTTGGAAACAAAAGGGAAATTTATCTATGGGGTGGTGGTAATCAAGGGTTTGGTCTCATGTGGTGTGTGTTCGGGATCGGAAAGCACTGTATACTTGATTGCATTCGAGAACATTTTGAAGAGGACGTGGATTCGTTCTGAATATGGCGTGGCTTCAGTTGATGCAGGAGGTCAGTCCCTATCGCATCGTATATCTTAAATTCTTTCTGAAAGGTTTTACGATTAGGTCAAGTTAGGGACACACGAAATTGACTGGTCTAATTTTGTATGCTCTTGTTGGTAAATGAATGAGGATTCCAACGCACCAATAAATGGGCCATCTGGATCGTGTACGCAAACGTTGCGTCACCAAGGGGCGAAGTCCTTTTTGGTCGATAATCTCAAATTTTCACTGGAAAAGTTGTTGACGTGGTGTATGTCTGCTTCGTCAATCTTACATATTGTTTAAGATTGGGGAATGGTGCTCTTGGGTTAGGGCGATTTCGGGTGTCTCTACCTTGCCAAGTCCTGATCGTTCAAGTCGAGCTCCTGTAAAATTAATATATTTAATTTAATCGTCAATTTTAATTTCTACGTTCGAGTTGACGATCTGTAGTCAACGTATTTGTGAATTGCAGCTAGTATGTGGATTTTGTTGCATGTTTGCCTTTGTCGATGAGCCCTAAATTGAAGAATTTTTTTTGGCAGGGTGGTCATGCTGCAAAGCAAATGGTGACACCAAATGTACTGAGTGGACTCGGGAGTCACTTAAAGTTATCACTGTACCGGTTTCGTTCGCAAGCTCGGAGTTTTCAAAATGAAGGTAATTTGTGCTTTGCTTTTTATTGTTTAGGAAGCTGTGCTGGCATGGAGTAGATTGGTATCTCGTGAGCTTTCATATTCCAGATGATTTTTCAAAGATTTAGAGAAGGGCTGCTGCCTAGTTATCTTTTTCTTTGTGGGGTTTAAGTTTCTCCTCCACGTACCAATTGGTCTTCGGTTCTAGTTGATGAGCTTCCAGTGTGCACTATTGAGGATCTGCCTTTGTTTGTCAACGATGATGCTTGTGTTTATTGTTAGAATCCATGCAGCATACTTTGTGATTTGATAGTATCATTTTGTCTACGCAGGTCGGACATTGTTAGGTGGACAAAGAAAACAAATGTCTAGTTACACCAGCAATTATGCTCGGAGGTTGGAACAAGCAGAAGCTGGAAGCACTTTGGCTTCTGACGATAAACAAGTCGCCCTGTTGCGGCAATTGAATAAAGTGGACCCGGAAAGTGTGATTCGATGGTTTGAGAGTCGTCCTCTCCCACACCTCAGCTCTGCTGCAATGGCAGAGTATGTGAAAGCTTTGGTGAAGGTTGATAGGCTCGACGAGAGTGCCTTATTAAAAACCCTACAACGAGGTAATCACTGAAATTGTTTGAAATCACCTTGGTTTCCTCCTAGTTGGTTAACATATTTTGTCAGGGTACATGCGTGGATTTGACCATGACTTTGAATCTGGACGTCTTTCCAGAAACGAGGCTTGTGCTGTATTGTGACAGATGCGACAGTCAGGCAGTCAGGAGTGTAGGAAATTGTTTTTGGCCTTATATATTTTTTGTGACACTCTTTTGCTATCATATTATCTCTGGTATGTCTCGCTTGTTCGTTACCTTTTTTGTCAGTGTGTAGTCTTGCTTGTTTATTCCTGGTTACTTATATTACTTAGGTTCTTGGCAAGCAGGAGCAGCAGCGTCTACGGGTGGAATGTCATCTGAACCTAGCCTTAACATGGCATCAGCATCAGCAGCTCCCATCCTCGGAAGTGCAGGGGTGATGACAAAAGAGGGACTGCTAGGAACTCCACAAGCTCCCATTCACATGGTCACAGCGGAAGGAGGACTTAAAGTACAGGCCTGGCGAACACTGCGCACCTTGGCCCTTGGTTTCTTGTTGATATCAGGTGTTGGAGCTTTGATTGAAGACCGTGGAATTGGGAAAGGTAGATTACTGCACTTCTTGCTGGTCGTCAACATCATTTTAGAGTAAAATGTTTACATATGTTCTCTGCAAGGGAGTACACTCATGTAGATGTACCTTCTCATGGTTGCAGGTTTGGGCTTGAATGAAGAAGTGCAGCCAAGCATGGAGTCAAGTACCAAATTCAGTGATGTTAAAGGCGTGGATGAAGCAAAAGCTGAACTTGAAGAAATTGTTCACTATTTGCGTGATCCTCAGGTACGTTGTAGTAGATTAATGAACGTGGTGGCACTTGCGTGGATATTCTACCTTTTTGTTGGGCTTAAGAGTCTGATTAAACGTGATTGTCTGTATGCAGAGATTTACTAGGTTAGGTGGTAAGCTGCCAAAGGGAGTGTTGTTGGTTGGCCCACCTGGTACAGGAAAGACCATGCTCGCCAGGGCTATTGCTGGGGAAGCTGGAGTTCCATTCTTTTATTGTAGTGGTAGTGAATTTGAGGAGATGTTTGTGGGTGTTGGTGCGCGACGAGTGCGGGACTTGTTTGCTGCCGCCAAAAAACGGTACGGAGTATCTTACTCTACGTCTCATTCTTGTAGTCACTAAAGGGTACCACCGGCGTTTGTGCACATTTACTAATCTTCCTTCCATCAGCCTCTCTCGTTAATCTCTTTGGTATCCCTTGCTGAGTCTATTGTATCAATACTCTAAAGACTTGGGTGGTATTTATTTGTAGACGTTGCTATAGTTCTTCTTTGCAGTTAAGAAACTAAAGGATTTTAAGCTTTTTTTGCAACGTTGTTTCATACGGGATCAGCACACTCTCTGCTAATCACTTCCAACCCTAACTTGTTGCAGGGCTCCGTGCATTATTTTTATGGATGAGATTGATGCGATCGGAGGGAGCAGAAACCCTAAAGACCAGCAATATATGAAGATGACGTTGAATCAGATGCTTGTGGAGTTAGATGGTTTTAAGCAGAACGAAGGTATTATTGTTGTTGCTGCAACAAACTTTCCTGAATCTCTTGACAAAGCGCTAGTGCGACCTGGTCGGTTTGATCGGCATGTTGTGGTCCCTAACCCGGATGTTGAAGGACGTCGCCAAATATTGGAAGCACATATGAGCAAGGTAATTGATTTCTTTCTTTTTCTTCCTGTTTGTTAGATGTTTTGCCCTGCTGTTTTTTTACCTGTTCCTGAAGGTTCATCTGTTGCTGGTATTTCCTGAATGAAATGACTTTGGGAAAGAACGACTGCTTCTTGGTAGATAAGATGGCTTGAGAACCCTTAGCGTGTTCAAATCTTGTCCTTCAGTTATTCTCTGCTGACGAAATTAAATTGCAGGTACCAAAATCGGAAGATGTCAATCTGTCTGTCATAGCTCGTGGAACTCCTGGCTTTTCAGGCGCTGACTTGGCCAACCTTATCAATGTAGCTGCTTTGAAGGCTGCCATGGATGGACAGAAGGATGTAAGCATGGTGGATTTGGAGTTTGCCAAAGATAAAATCATGATGGGAAGTGAGCGCAAATCTGCAGTGATATCAGAGGAGTCTAGGCGACTCACCGCTTATCATGAAGGAGGCCATGCACTCGTTGCTATTTTCACTGAGGCCGCTTTACCGGTGCATAAAGCTACAATTGTCCCGAGGGGTATGGCTCTCGGTATGGTCACCCAGCTGCCTGATAAGGACGAAACTAGCTTCTCACGCAAGCAAATGCTCGCTCGTCTGGATGTATGCATGGGTGGACGTGTTGCGGAGGAACTGGTATTTGGAGAAGGAGAGGTATGTGCTTTTTCCTTCTTAGCATTCGATGACTTCTATCTGTGATTTCAAGTCTGCTGTTTTTTCATATTCCCATGTCTAGTAGAATATTGTGGTTCCTTGTGCTTAAATTCTTGTCATCCTTCATTGGAGCACTTCCCATATGGTTAATGCTGAATAGAAAAGTTATTGGGCTAATGAGGAGAGTGTATTTTTTCTCCAGGTCACGTCTGGTGCTTCTTCAGACATCGTTCAGGCAACCAGGTTAGCTCGAGAAATGGTCACCAAATATGGAATGAGCAAAGCAGTTGGTGTGGTTGCCCACAATTACGAAGACGACGGCAAATCCATGAGCACAGACACCCGGCTTCTTGTTGAAAGCGAAGTCCGTGAACTTCTACAGAATGCTTACGAGAATGCAAAGAGAATACTTACTACACATCAACGCGAGCTCCACACCCTGGCAGCCACTCTCTTGGAACGTGAAACCATGAACGCTGTAGAAATTAAGGCTCTACTGGCGCAAGTCAAGGAACAATCTTCCAAACCTAGTATTTCCCTTCCCAATCCTCAGCCAATTACTGCCTCTGCTGCGCAGGCAGCAGCAAATGCGGCTGCTGCTGTGGCAGCCGCTGCCTCGGCAAAAACGAAGTCTGCTGCACCTGCCGGTCCTTGAGTTCTGAGTTGGTGTCCAATATTCACTTAACTTGCAGGTCATGCGGAGTGTGACTACCTGCGTATGCAAGGGGCGAGGAATTCTAGTAGTTGAATACATTGAAGAAGAAGAAGAAGAGAGGAAATCGAGATCGATAACATCGACTAGAGCAATAACCTCTGTTCTATTCAGGTTCTGTGACTACTGGTGGATGATGATGAAAACATGCAGGATGACTCTACCCTTTCTCTAGAATGAGCACAGTGGTAGGTTTAGGACTTCAATGGGATCTCCTTGCTTTCTCCACATATGGGCACTTAGATGCATTTGGAATCTTCGCAGTGAATAGCATGCTCTGTACCAGTCTGCTGAATTGGCAACTACGAGAGAGATTAGTCCCTCTGGGGCTGGTGAGTAGCTGCTTCTTGTAGACGATAGCCTTTTTGTTCAAGGAAGGCCTTGGAGACTGTCGGTAATTTATTTTTGAGACATAATTGGATTTATTACGCATTTTGGTGTCTGGATATGCTTTGAGAATTCCTTGCAGATTGCTCCCGTATAGGAGGAGGCTCAGGAATCGCTCATCCCACGAAAAAAATGCATCTGATGATGGACCAGTGCTCAAATCTTTACAATTTTTTTTGGATACATAGAAAAATGAAAACAATTGAAACCCTTTTTGGGGAGTAATTTTCTGATTCACATTGAATAAATTGTGATTTTCCAAAAGGGGCAGGTCCATAGGGTGTTATTGTTGCACATAGGTTGCATCAATCATGAATTGGACTGTGCCTTAGAATGCAATGAATGAGTTCAGAAATTAATTAATAGTAGGCTCAGCATATTCATGAGAGTTTTGGAAAGTGCATAGAAAGTGTTAAAAATAGAGCATGCTATATAATTCACTACACTAGCTTTTGTAATCATTTTATTAGTGACTTAGCAAGCAAAGAGAGACTCTTACAGTGTTGATTCTTGTTGTAATATTAATTATTCAAGGCCAATTGAAAGACCTACTAATGAGTGACAAACTACCCAATGTGTGGCTATTTCACATAGAATGCTAATTGTCTTGAAACCGCTCCTTGGGAATGACATATGACCACCTCACTAAAACTTGGCCATTTTCTAAACCACCAACTAAGGGTAGAAGAAATTTCCAATAAAAGTTTGGAATGTATTTTTTCCTCATTTTCAAGGTTGGAACTAATAAAGTTAGGACACATATTCTAGAGTGTCATAAAGTGTGGTAGAAGTATCGATCGGGAAGGAAGTCTCTTGAATGATTGGACTTAGAAGAGTGTAGACATTGGCTATAGATTCTAAGCACTTTGGGGCTTCTAAAAATCTTAATAATTTCAATTTTGGGAATAAAATCATGAAAAATTTGCAATCTCCATATTTTGTATCTTTCTACATAGGAAAAATTTGAATTGCCTCACTCTTCATGATCTGTTTTAAAATTGCTTAAGTGATCAAATATGAGTAGCAACTTTGGGCCTTAAAACATCAAATACATATAGGAGTTGATTCAACAAATTTATTGATTCCAACAAATTAAAGGAAATTACAATATATTGAGTCAACAATAATTGAGCCCTTGATTGATTTCATAACATTCAATTTGTAAAGATCATTGAATCATGCAAGAAGTGCTCAAAGTCCCTCTAGTGATCACAAAAAATGAGTCTCTAATAAGGTAGAACCACCCATTCCTGATCAGCATCCTATAAGCCAACTTGAAGATTGACGTATTTCCAACCAAGACTAGAATGCAATTTATTTTTCTCCTCACTACAAGAGAAAGGGGTGTTTTAAGTATAATCCTAGTAGTAAAGTCTTTTGAGTAATGACCTTTAAGTAAGGTTTTTAGTAAAATTTTATTGAAAAGATTGTCTCTTAAGTAAATTTTTACCAAAAACCTTACTTAAAGTTCATTACTTAAAAGACTATACTACTAGGACTATACTTAAAACACCCCTTTTTCTTATAGTGCCTTTTCAAAATTGGGACTAAGAAGTCATGGTACATGTCCCAAAGTTGTATGCAAGAATATAGGAAGTGGCGAGTGAGAAAATAATTTTTTAATGATCAAAATTAGAAGAATCTAGAGATCAACTATGGATCCAATGCACTTTTTGCCTTTCAAAATTCATAGTTATTTCAATTCATGCATTAAAATTACTACAATTTTTGCAATCCCCATCATTTCTATCATGGCACCCACTAAATCATGTCTAGAATACTTTAATCGATCAGTTATGGGTGGTTCTACCGTAGGGTGCCATTAAATTAGCCAGTGGTGCACTTCTCTTGAATGTGTTCTGGAAAGAAAACTTGAAATTAAAGTGTTCTGGTCATTTAATCGGTAACTGGTTGGTGACCTGGTATTTAAGCCCAAATATGTGACTTTATGATCAATTTGTTAACTTAGTTGTAGTGTTGTCAACACCTCTCCTAGCAACTGTAAGGCTTTTGATTGCAGAGATGAACTCAAAATTTGCAAATTTTATCATGTGTGGCAAAGAAAAAGTTCCTATATATTCTCCAAGGATGAAAACCAGGGGCAAAACAACCTTTGCAATCGGCTCATAGCACTAGTACAGTACTATAGACTAGACTAGATTGAAGGAGCCTTGTACCATGCTCGATAATGTTGTGTCAATTCATTAAGAAATTGAGCTCAATGTGTAAAAATAAGGATTCTACCAATAGTAGCTAAGTAGATAGGTGAAGGCTCAATGTAATGAACAAGGTGCATAAAAGAAAAGCAATGGACATGAAGGCTATTGAATATTATAGAAGATTGTACCAAAAATCATGTAAATAAGAGACCCACAAATGAAGTAATACACATTTATTTGGATACAAATATCTATGATAAGCCACTTATTCAAACACCTCCATGTCATTCATCCCATGTAAGCCTAGATTTTAGTTGCCAATGATGCTCTCAAACCATCCATCCATCTAATTTTTTCTATAAATCCAACACGGCGTGCAAGTTTGATAGAACAAAAACTGGGGTTTTGCTAAAGTTTGGTGTTGCATTTCTTTCGTACAATTCCTATTTAAACCTTCATTTGACACCACTATTACAATTGGGGACAACTTGTACAATGAATTCCATATTATTCAAGGTAACTATGCTTAATTTCTCCTTCATGTCTAAAATTGATCCCTACATATTATTGTCTAAAATGTACTCCCACTATTCATAAGAGTCTAGAGTTGATTTTAGAAATACCTATTTTTAGCACTTTGAATATTCATAGTTTATTCATATTGTATCTTAAATTCACATCTAGGAAAATCTAGAATCTCCTTTTGACTACCAACAAGATCTTACAATAAGTTTCTCAATATAATAATGGGAACTACGAAAAATTGCTTATTCAATCAATTTTAGGTGTAGTTACTACAACAAAGTTGGGGGGACCAAATGTTTGTTTTTTCTCACAACAAGTTTGAGCATGTTATCACAATAATGTAGAACCACCGATAACTCATCATTTAAGGTATTCTAGAGATGAACTGGTGTAGTGCAAGGCACAATAAGTATTTTTAGAAGTCCAATGATAGAAATGATGGGAATTGCAGAAACTTTGGTAATTTTATTGTATGATTTGAAATTACTATGAGTTTTGAAAGGCAAGAGTTGCGCTAAATCCATTCATTGCCAATTTGTAGACTCTTCTAATTTCGATCTCACAAAAAACTACATTTTTGTTCATTCCTTCCTACTTTTTTGCACACCAAGGTAGCTAACCCCTTTACACACACACACACACAAATTATAGGTTGTTCTATTTCTGAGGATAAGAAGTAGGGATAACGGGCCCATTATGATGCATTGTGAGCAATTGATTTCCTTTGCATTTCTTGATGAGCTTGTGATTGGAATTAGACATACATGTATGTTAAAAATAGGTTTCAAAAAATCTTAACAAAAAAAAATTTATAGTCATTTTGTTTTGGGAGGAAAAATATGAAAATAATTCTACCTCCATCTTAATTCTATCTATTTTTCCATAGGGGAAAAAGATTTCCCCACCAAACTCAGCCGAAAGCTAGGTTGAATTCCTTAAGTGATCCGAAATGGGCTACAAGCTTCTACTTTGGGACCTGTGCCACGAATTTTTAGTCCCAACTTTGAAAAGGAGAAAAAACAAACATTCTAACCTAACCTTGGTTGAAAATGTGTCCATTGACAAGTTGGCTACAAAGTAGCTGGTTGGTTGTGGGTGGTTCTACCTTAGTACACCCATGCCCCATGGTGTGAAGACTTCTGGTCAGTCCAAAAACAAAACAAAACTCCGTTTTAGACTCTTAGTGCAGCCACTTGTGGCTGGTGGCTTTGTACTTTTCTCTTTGCAATGAAATTCCGTTTCATTTGTGCCAAAAAAAATCAAAAAGCTCTTACTGCAGCGAAGCTGCTGCAGCAGGCAATAAGATATTCAGCTGCACGCATTTGAATTCTTCACCCCCAAGCATTTGAATTCTTCGCCTCCAAGCAAAGTGCTGTCCTAACTGAAGATGAGATATTGAGTGGAAACAAATGGACAGAAAGCAAGTTTTAGGACCACTCAAGGGAAGCACCTTGAACGTTGAGGCACCAATAACCAGCCACGCCCCAACTCCCAACTTTGTACGAGTGCAATATTTCCAATCATGACTAGGAATAGATTTCCAACCAGAATTTGAATTGTGTTTTATTTGGTTCTTTCTGAGGTTGAGAGTAATAAGTTCATGATACATGGCTCAAATTAGAAAGCGTAAGAAGTAAGAAGTAGGCAAGGAAGTAATTCTTGAATGACTGGAATTGGAAGATTTTAGACACTGGCTATAATTCACACATTTAAATTCTTCACCTCCAAGTAAAGTGTTGTCCTAACTGAAGATGAGATATTGAGTGAAAACAAATGGACAGAAAGCAAGTTTTAGGACCACTGGAGGGAAGCACCTCAAACGTTGAGGCACCAATAACCAGCCACGCCCAACCTTGTACGAGTGCAATATTTCCAATCACGGCCACAAATAGATTTCCAACCAGAACTTGAATTATGTTTTTTCGGTCCTTTTTGATGATGAGAGTAATTTAAGGTCATGACACATGCCCCAAATTAGAAAGCGTAAGAAGTAAGAAGTAGTGAGTGGGAAAGTAATTCTTGAATGACTAGAATTGGAAGACTTTAGACATTGGCTATTGGTCAAAAGTACTTTTTGGCTCCCAAAATTCATGATCATTTTTATTTGGGGAATTAAATTTAAATTTTGTTAGAATCTTCATATTTCTTGTCTTTCCACATGGAAAAAATTTCACCACCTCATATTATGCACAATTTGCTTTGAAATTGCTTAAATGGTCAATTCGTGGTGCCTCAACCATAAATTAGATCTCATTCTACTACTTGAGCGAATTGCAGGTCAATTGGGAGGGATGATTGATGTAAATTAAAGGACCGGTGGGACTGAAGTGCATGGAATGAGGCCGTTTTTGAGTGAGTTTTCCTAGAAAAAGCAATGAAATTTATTTAGTACGCAATATTTGACAAAATATTATTGATTTTCAATGTTAGAAATTACTTATTTGCTACCAAATCATGTTGTGATTATATCACTTTGTACATTGTCTCACACAAATGAAAAACAGGAATAGTGCGATGGTGAGGCTCTGTCTTGGGAGAATAATCAGTATTAGTTTTATTGCTAGAAAATGTTGAAGAGAGAAGAAATTAAACATAATTACTTAAACATAATAAATAGTGGACTTGACCAGATCTGCTTGGACAACCCTCCTTCGCCACCTAGGGGTCGGCTAGACAATGCCCCTTCAAACAAGCACATGTCTGTCCACGTCATTGTGGTGTAGTATGAACAGAGTTACACGTCATTGTGGTATAGTATGAACAAGGTTACATGTCATTGTGGTGTAATATGAACAGGGTTACATGTCATTGTGGTGTAGTATGAACAGGGTTACAGATAAGATTTGGAAACAGAGATCCAAAACCCATAGACCATAACCAAACTGACTGACGGATACAAGATTTCACGTGTCTTGGCGATCAAGCTCACACCTCACAAAAGCACAACACGTGATTTGAAGGGATCGCTGAAAGGCTGAAGCTCCGCAGTCAGCTTTTTCTTTCAGTTTCCTCCCTCAAAAAAGTATTTTTCTTAAAAGGTTTAGAATGTTCCGAATGGGGGGTATCTTATTGTCTACGGAGTATATCTTTGCCGCCAGTGTCGTGCGGACTTTTCTCTAAAATATAATAATAATTCAAGCGATCCTTGATTGTGACTTCGAAATATTTGATGACGTCACCCTCCCTGACGTCATCACGACAGAACCCTCAATAGGGGCCTGTATATCCATCCACTCACCGACGGTGGTGGCTGTGAGAAATTATGCAGGGCTTGATCCGTAAAGGTATGGGAACAGCGTTGGGGATGTGTTCAATTTCCACAAGGTAGGTACACCCAAAAGTGCCACTTATTCATACTGAGCCTAGTTCCTGCTATTAATTAGTTCAAATTTTTATGTAGTCTTGTTGGCAAGTGAAAGCATGTTCCAACGCACCAAAGAACGTAGGATTTGGATACCGTATGCAAAAGTTATTAACAGTCAAAGTCTGTTTCAGAAAGCGCCATCTACAGTTTGTGAACATGACTGATTTTGGAAATGTATTTGCACTATAGATGGCGCTTTTAGGAACATGGCGCTTTTGGATGTACCCACCTTACCGTAAATTTGTTATGCAAATACCGTGAGTTTGTTGGCTCTGTCCTTTTGGACAAAGTCATGGCATTGACTTGGTGGGTTTTAGATCTCTATTTCCAAATTTAATCTATGATCCTATTCACATTGGACAGATAAACATTTGCTTGGGGGGTACTTGGGTGGACCTTGTTTGGTCAAGGGTTGGAGGTTGCCTAGGACTTAGGCAAACCTTTGGCTAGTCAAGGAGGGTTGCCTAGGCAAACTTCATTGAATTCACTATTTATTACATTTTAATAATTTTTTAAAATTTCCCCTCTATTTAGTCTTTTAGTATTTTTTTAGCAATAAGACTAATATTATTGTTCACCTACAGTAGGGTTTCATAGTCACACCGTTCTTGTTTTTTTCTCTATCATTCACTCTAAATCTAATTTTTAAAGATTTTTTCACCGTTGACTTCCAAGTGTTTTTAAATTGCAACTAGGCTATTTTCAATTCTATTGGCTAACAATGACAATGAACTATGTGGTGGTTTTCTTCAAACATTGTAGAGGAATTGTTGTGGACCTTGATGGTTGTATGTTTCAAAATATGTATGAAGCCCAATTTTGGATATAATATGGAATTCTTTTGTGTATTTGATATAGATATGCATGAATTGATGAAAAAAGAGAGACCAATTACTAATGACTATCCCATGAACAATCAATAGGGTATTGTATTTTCAATTATGGAAAAAAAACATTATTAATTGCAAGAGTGAATCATTCTCTTTGCTTTTTCTAACTTTCTTTAGAAGTTGTAAGTCATTGGTTTATCAAAAATCTAAGGTCATAAATATGTACCTATGACATAATTTTTTGAAAATTCATAATTGATTCAATAATGCTTAAAAAATATCAAATTTCTTGTGTTGAAATTCCTCATCTATTTTTCTTTGTCTTAAAAATGAGCTAAAAATATTCATGTATAAACAATTATAAAAAAGGTGGACCACCCTTTAGATGAGTGGTTTCCAAGCCTTCTACTTTATGTTAGAGAAGTAGACTCTTTTATTGCATATTAGATGCTTCTTAAGAGTATAATTGCTCTTGTTAATTAGGTTCATTTTCTTCCCAAGTTCCAATCAAGTTTGAAGGTCAAACTACACTACACTAAATAGGGTATTTAGTGTTGGATTACATTTAGTGTAATTACCACCCTACTTGACCCTACACTAAATGTCAATTTTAGGATGATTAGCGTAGTGCTAAACTTCAATGTGCCGCCTTCGTGTTGTCTCATAAGAGGATTTCTGGCCCTGAAGAAGACTATTTCAGGGGTGTTCCCAGAAACTGTTCCCATTGCTGCAGACCAACCCCTTGCTGGTCTGGATTTTTGAATTTTTTTAAAAAAAAATTCAAAAAAAAATTTCAAAAAATTTCAGAATGTTTAAGAAATAAAGAAAATGATTTTTTTTTTTAAATTCAAGAATTTTTTTTTCAAAATATTAATTAATTAAATTAATTAATATTTTCTGATGTGGCAGTTGCTCTACCACATCAGCACTGCGTTCCCAAAATTCCCAATGCGTTCCCAGCATTTGGGAACTCGCAATCTTATAAATTAGCTGAAAATCCTCTTATGTCATTTTTTACCTTCTAACACTAAATGTAAACCTCTTCATATTTCAGATTTGCCATAGAGTACTTTTAGTGTTAGAAATTACATTTAGTGTTACTTACTTTAGTAGGGTAAATGATGTTTAGTGTCATGGTTCGCAAATAGTGTTGCCAACACTAAATACCCTATTTAGTGTACCAAGGAGATTTGTCCCCTTCAATTTTCATTTTCCACCCCTTGAGAAAAATGTTAGAATTTATTACTTACCATCAATTATAAATTTGGGACTGAGAATTTGAAATCATATTTGAAATCATATTTGAAATCATATTAGGAATGAAATATTTAGACATACAAAATCTACTGATTACAAAATCAAAGGACAAATTTTTACATCTATGTTCTACATAACCTGGTTCAAGCTATGAAGGAGGTATTTCTCTTTGCCCAAAGCCATAAGGGTACATACTATGTTTCATATTTAGGGCTTGAACAAGACAAGCGACCACATAATTTTGATTGTTTTATTTTGGGAATAATTATGTTAAATTTGTAGATCAAATTTCTAGGTAGTTTCAAATTTATATTTTTTGTATTTAACTATGTGCAATGACATCATGAAGAATTTATGTTTAGTTAAATACCAACTAAAGGTAGGAGGTCCATAAAGCACCCATTTCTTTGGGGGAGATTAGTGCTCTTAAAATATTTTTTAATAAATTTTTCTCATATGACAATTGGCATCTAGCCTAAATTGTTTCATACTACTTTTGTCTTATTTACAAACTCCCAAAATCTTCCCCTTAAGAGAGTAATTGTATTTTTAATCATATTTCTAACAATACATGCATTCAAAATATATAAGCCATCCTTCAAATCTATGCAAAATCTCCAACATAGGTGTAGTCATTTAGGCACGTAAAATGAATGTAAAAACTAGAGAGTTTGTGATTGTTGTTACCTTTGTTATTTTAAATGATTTATTAGAGGATAGTGGCAACAATAGGATTCTAAAAACATATTTCTCAACCCAAAAATCTATAAACAAGGAACATGGCCCATTTTATGATCAAATTTCTACAATGTTGAAGTGGTCATTGAATGCATCATCAACACTACTATGTGAAGAAGCAACAAGTACAAGGTGCTCCATATAGGCAAGGCGAAGTTTGCTAGGCCAAAGGAATGCTCTTGAATTGTTTCATTTGCCCCTACAAGTTCATTCAATACACCAAGTACTTACTCAATAGTCAAAATCAAGAAATGGAGTTTTTCAATGGAACAAGAATTGTGCCTGATTTGGAGGTTTTCAATGGATCATAAAGAGTTTTTTTTGGATCTTTGAAGAACCACTTACAAAATTTGGAAGTTGAAATGCAATGATCACTGCAAGCATCCGTCTCATGAAATGTACACCATTTTTACATTTCTCGTGCAATGAGAAAGTAAAATGTATATATAGTATATACATTTCAGGAAGTGGACTGTTACATTTGGGGGCCGTGCATTTTCTAGACCTCAATTTTATTATGCACTAGTGGCTAAGAAAGAAACACCCAATGCCACACCTATACCTTAGATTGGACCCTAGACTCATTCAATTGCGTCTGTAGACTGCAGTGAATGTGTTTGCCAAATGCTTGATTGTAATTCGTTGATGCGATCAAAGGACACATACCAAAATCTAATTGGCAATTTATTGATTCTAGTAGGGTTCATATTTGAGTGTACCTACATGATCATTTTAGTGGTCTACAGAACCAATACTTTGGAAAATCATAAAAATTACGTAAGACATCGAAAAAGTCCACTTAAAAAATAATATATTCATGATTTTCACTCGCCAATACCAGAAAAATACTATTTTTAGAAAAAGACTGCCTCCAACTATGCTGAATTCCTTATTTGGACGGTTTTGGATGCTTCCACTGATTGATGACATGATTTGCGGCTCCTCTGTCAACAAACGTCACTGACAGACCTCAGCCACTCTGCTTCTTTCTTTCTTTTTTTAATTTTTTAAAAACAAACACATGGACAATTTCCATTGCAGCCACTCTTTCTGCATTTGCAAGCAACCATGACAGAGCCAGAGGAGTCTGCACTTGCCACGTGCTCATTTGTAATTGATGGAGGACAAAATGTACCTAACTTAAGTTCTGTGAGAACTGAGAGCCACTCTAAGCTTTAGGTCTCTGGGTCATTTCAATCACATTTTTATGTCAGTCTGGTGTTGACTGAGATCTCAGTGGATTCAAACAAATTTGATTGATTATAAGTTATGTTATGTGGATGGGACTTTGTACTTTTTCTTTTGCAATGAAATCTTTGGCACTGGCACTCAATAGAAATTGTCCATGTTTAAAAAATTTAAAAATTTAAAAAATCTTTGGCACCAAATTCTGGCTACTGCTGCTTTTGCTTTGCCTTCTTAGTCCCTCCTCAAAAAAATATCAAAATTGGAGAAATTTCTTGCCAGGGACTTGCTCCCCTGGTCTTTGATGTACTGTTTCCCTTTATCAATGGAAATTGTGCATTCGGTTAAAAAAAATTAAAAATCTTTGGCACCGAAAACAAACCCTAAAAACATCTGACAAATTTGATTTAAAGGGGAACTTTGTCTTTGGCATAACAGACACTGCAGTACTGTACTAGCTGGGATGACAGATTTTGCCCCTGGACTTCACCACAGTTTCTCAAACTGAAAGTCATAACCAGTTGTTGACTTTTCAACACTAATTTGGCTCTATACTATGGGCTACCCATCACCATCACAAGTTATAATTCATAACCTTCTTTCCTTTTAACTTGCTTCCTACACCCTTGGATCATGAAGGTCAAAAGTTGTGATTGAAAAGTGAATAACTAGTTACGTCTGATAACCTACTTGCTATTATCGTAGCTTGTCTGTTATCTAATATGGAGTACATAACATGGCTATCAAATTCTGTTTCATTTGTTTTAAAGAAAAGAAATTGCTCACATCATAACTTATAATATTCGTGAAATGAATCTCCGTCATAATTGAATTGAATGTGCAATTTAGAAGTAAAAAATTAAATTGATGGTTTGGTGGGTTGGTGACAACAATAGAGGAGCTAACCCATTTCCAACCACTTAAGCAATTACACATATATGGAGTGCACTTTTTCAAACACAAAATCTTCCCCATGTATAGACCTAGAGTTTGGAAAGATTACATTTTTTCCCATAATCTTATCACACAAAAGACGTTAAATCCTGTAAACGAACCTGACTTGGCGCCGGTAAATCCAGCCCCCCGCAGATAAAACAGGTTTTACCAGGGGTTGATGAGGGTTTTGGGGTTTATGTTTTGTTGGGTTTTTTGGTTGTGTCAAGGTCCCCCCTAGCTAATTCGGGGTCTCTGAATCCAAATATGAATTCAGAATTTGAAAAAAATAAAATTTGAAAAAAATAAAAAATTTCAGTGTTTACCCTGGGGTAAACTCAGCTGCGCCACATAAGTTTCGTTTACAGGATTTAATGCACGCCTTATCACACAAAATGGAACTACTCTCAGTTATTCAGTGGAAGATTCTTTTTGACCTATACAGTGATATTGACCTTTCTATTTCAGACTATAGAATGATTGCAAAATCAACCAAAGGCTGGCCGCAATGTTGAACATTGCAACCCATCATAATGCGCCACACCTGCTCTGGGAATTGTACCACACCTTCACAAAAAGAGAGCAGAGCAGCCTAAAGATTGGAAATGGGAGGTGATGAGAAATGGGTTGGCTCCTGCGTGCTTGCATGCTATCATAAGTTGAAAGGGTAAAGGTCTGTGCCGAAGTCTGTACAGCATAGTCAGAACACTCACTCAGACAAAGAATCCTCCAGGAAATGGCATTTTTATTTTTTATTTTTTAAAACTTTCTTTTGGAGTTCATGGAAGTTATGCTCCAGTGCACTTGGTGGGAATCCGTCCTTTCAAGTGATTGCTGGCAACTGAAGGAGTTCTAGAAGATCTGAGTGACATCAGTCCGGACCTGCGACTAAGCTTCTCCACATGGTTTGAATTCTTTTGAATTCTCCATACCGTACTTGGGCCATGAAAAGTGGGTAACGTAAACCAGCCGCTCAGTTGAGTTATTCGTAAAGTACGCTAAACCGGGGTTTTAATGCATGAGTTTTGTGAAAAAATCGGTTGAGTTAAAAAAGTTGAAATGAAAGTGGGTATGAAACTTATTTTTTCATCAAAATGGTGCCTAAAAAAGTTTGGTCCCCACTTTTGAAGTCGTGTGATATAAGTATCTTGCAAAAAAGTTTGATGCTTCAACTATAGTTGCCTTCTCAACTTCAAAAAAAGTCATGCTCAAAGTGGGGGGACTTTACAAATAACTCAAATGAGCGTTTTATTTATTAGTGATTCAGCTTTTTCTAAGGTAGAAACACCCATTTCCGTCCCTGTATCCATTCCAGAGCCCTAAAATTTCACTACCTTAAATCTGATCATAAGCATTCATTAAAGTATCCTACAAATGTTTAAATCTAATTTGATGACGTGGTTGTAAGACACATGTATAATTTTCATCCACTGACAGCTGATTTCAGCAAAGTTCAGTTTTAGGTAGGCCTATAGAATGGTTCCCGCTATAGTAGTGGTGTAGGGAGCCATCATTTTGAAAATTTATAGAAATTACATATTCCATCCAAAAAATTTAATTTTTTTTGAATATTTGTGATTTTCACTTGCTAATACTATAGAAATATTAATTTTACAAGAAAATGCCTCCTACTATGATGATGGTTTGGGGTATTTCTACTATAAATACTAACTATAATTTTTGATGAACTTTTGATGAAGTGGCTATTTTTGTTCATTGTAGGGAGAAAACAATTCCACTAAAGAGATGAACATTAATGAATTTTGGCTATACTTAGATTTTGATGAGAAAACAAAAGTAGCAACATATCTATCTTTGTAAAAGATGTATACTAGCGGGAATTGAAAATGTAGTCTAATGATTAAGATTTGGCGACTTTGTTTGGAATGTATGGCCATAACAAGAGTAGTACAGGCGATTATAAACTTGTGCTTATTGAATTTAGTGGCAATGTTATCTTTTGGTATGAGGCTAGATGGCTAAATACAATTAGTGGATAGTAAAATTAGGCAAATAAAATATAATTTTTTCTCCATAAATTCCTACAATAAAATCAAACTACATGGATAGTGGGTGAATTTTGGCAATTTTTAGCCAATAAAAAAACACTGAAACCAACCCATGACAAGCAAGATTTCTAATGCAAACATCTACAAAGTAGCATTTTTTTTAGGAAAATTTCATTATATATCAATGAGTTATTTGTCACATGGTAATGAAGGTTGTGGTTGACAATATATTCCCTTCATTCATGAAAACATGTTATCTTATGTTGTGCAAATGGGCCCTTGGTGAAAAATAGGTAGTATATATATTGTATATATTGCCATCATTACTTTGTTTACATCTCCAAAATCAAATATATATATATATATGTTGAAATGCAATTTCAAAAACATCCATAAATTTTTTTTAATCCCTCATTAATTTTGTATCCAAATCTTACATTCTTTTGTATGTTGAAACCTCATTTCATTTGCCAACAAGAAAATATGAAATTTGACTAGTCTTACAATAGTAATAGTCATTAGTCAAAAGAGTGGCACTTTTAAATGTCCCTACTCTAAATTTTAGCACACTTATGAAATCATGTATGCTTTTTCACTTATAAAAAGTGAGCAAAAATAATATGAAGGTTTGGAGCTCTCTTGAGTGGACTTGGAATCATTTAAAAAACTCTTGGCCAATGTAAGCACTCAAACTTTTTAATTCTTGGTCCTAAATGTAAAGCATCCTTTATACTATTGTCCATTTATCTTAATGTGGATTTAATATTATTTGGTATTCTAAGCTAAGTGATTACACGCTATAATATAGAGTTTATTTTTCACAATGTGACATGTGTTTTTGTGTCATTGTCTTTTTCATATACCTACATTTCCAGACTTGCCTAATATCAAAGTAAATGATTTGTTCTTTAGTCTTATTGCTCATATGATAGTGGTCATTAAGACAAAGATGCCAATTTACACCATTCTCAACCATATTTTTCTATTTGTGTTTTATATTTTACTAGGATGACATGAAATGAAAAATCCCTAGTCCTCATCTTTACCTTAACTCTCTAGTAATTGGTTGACCATTTTTTGGTTGATTTTTGGATTTTTTGTATATCGTAGTTTATTGAACATCTCATTTCAAAAATCCCAGAGAACAACGCAATTAGAGTGTCTTTGTATCCTACTAACAAAGCCAATTTCAAGGAAATGTGTGCAAAAATGCATTAGCTACACTTGTCCAAACTTGAGTTGGCCGCCCCTTCACATGTGAAATATTCCAAAAAAATATATAATGAATGTAAAATATGACTATTTATATGTGTGAAAGAACTAGTTGAAAGGTTTAGGATTGATTTCTAGAGCATTTAGTGTAAATTAATGCCTTGTTGAGGCAAACCATATTTAGTACCAATGTCATAGGCTCTTTGCAACACATCAATCTTTGAAGGTTAATTACAATGATGTGAACTATTGGATCACTTTCATTTTTAGTTTGATTCAAGGATTTCTCCTATAGAACCAATTCATACAATTTGATTTTGAATTACATCTATGGAGTAGTCACAAAATGGGACTTTTCAAGAATTGTTTGTAGAAATTGCGCCTGCCCCCCTAATCAACCACAATCACTAAAGGGTTAAGAAAGACTATTTGTTTGTTTTGTTTGTCACATTGAGACCTCTTAACTCGTGGATCCCTTGGTTGTATGCTTGGTACCGTCAGAAAGCTCTGGGTGAGGAGGGATGCACGGGCTTTATATTGAGGATATTTCAACTCATGGTGAGAAAATTACTCAGTTTCAAAGTTTTAGTGGATTCAAAAATAAGAAAATTACTTTTACTTTGGATTTGACTGTGGCAACAGCACATGGCACCCTCGTTGGGATGGGATGGATTTTGCAAAATGCATGAAATCAAAGCATGATTTTTGACCTTTTGGCTTCGTAGTTAGGTTCAACAGACGAGAGGTGTTGTGAGTTAGATTGTGATTATTGGAAATATTAAAAAAATTCTTTCGCCGGGGCTTGTCCCTTGGATTGCATGTACTTTTCCCTCTATCAATGGTAATTGTCCATGTGTTTAAGAAAAAAAAAAGAAGCATGATTTTCGCAAAAAGCATTTTGCAAATCGTTTTTTTGCTGTAAATAACAAGGGAAAAAAACCCCTCTCCCGCCCGTGTTCGACGCTCATCGCCACGGCGCTTCCACAGTCTCGACTGGCTGGTGCCGCGAGCTCACACCACTCCTCCGGCATCTGCAAACCAAGCCAGGCAAGCTTATTGGCCCTGCAAACGGCCTGCCCAGCTTTACTTGCGGCCGAAGGCCTCTCCGTAACAGTCAATCTTGGAATCATATAATAAGCTACTGGACGGTCCACAAATAGGGTGCCATGGAACCTTCGGCTGCAGCAACCAACAGAGCACACAGTAATCAAGTTCAGTAAGTTAGAATCGTCGTCGACTCGTCGTCAGTTCGTCACAAGTCCGGGCTGTCCGGCCAGGCTCGCTGCCTCACTGTGGCAGAGGCTGACCTCCTCAAGTGTGATCCCCTCTCACGGCACTCCCGCTAATAAATAACAAATATAAGTACCTGACCTTTTCCCCAGTTTCCCTGCTTTCAGTTCCTGTCGCGCACTCCCGCAGTCACCTCCGAAGAAGCTCCCCCGAAAAAGCTGATGCTTAGATTCCCGGGCAACACGTACGAACTGCAGGGGAAGGGATAGATGGAGCTCCCGAGGTGCAGCTTTGCCGCAACGTGAAAAAGAATCGGAGCATCCCTCCAAAAGGGCAACGAACTGAAATGAATGCTACTGGCTGGCCAGCGAAGAGGATGAAGCTGGTCGATGTGGGCACTCGGCCGTAGTGTGCTTTGCGGTAGAAGAATGGCAGCGACGATGGTGGATGGTGGTTTCAGCATCATGAAGTTGTGGTGCGATGGGGAGCCGTGGTGCTTGGAAAAAGTTTGTAGCTAGCTTCGATGGTGTCTGCGCTGGAATCCCGACTGGTTTGCTGGTGAGATGGCTTGAATGTTACTGTTGGTTAGTGGAGTGTCACTGTCTGGAGGTACCCCTGTTGCCCGACTGGCGTGTTGAGTTCTGTGCGGCACGATTGCTGTTGCATTCCTTTGTAGAGAGGTTTGGAAAAACTGTGCCTAGATCTGTGAGTGGTTCGAAATGGGCACCGGGTTTGTCTGGGCGCGAGGGCGAGCTTGGAAAAGAGGGGGATCGGACGGGGATCCCGAATCCCGAGTATTAAGCTAGGTTTTGAATTGGTGACTGAGGACTTCGTGAATTTTCAGAGCAAGAGAACGGAGGATTGCGGGAATGATTAGGCTAGGATCGAAAAGGTTTGAATCATTAGTGGTTCCGTCTCGCAGGGATTCAGGAGAGTTGAGTGGGTTGGCGTGAGGGGGGATCGAGTAGAAACTTTACACATTTTGCAATTTCATGGTTTTCGCGAAGCGCCGCACCAGGGGTGTTCAAGCGCAGGGGGAACAAGGAATTTTCTAACTAGGACCGCAGATAACTTTGACTGCAAATGTTATGTCCGCTCGCAGGTTTTTCGTTTGTCTAGGTTCTGGGTCCCGAGGAATTCGAAGCGCCTGTCTCGTAACCCGGGAGAATTGTTACTGTTGATGTACCGCTTTGTAGTGAGACTCTCAAGTTTTAATCGTTCTTGTCGATGAGCTAAACTGTGTCTAGACTTTTCGACGATTGGCAATAGATGATTTAAAATGTGTAGAATTCGAAATTACGTCAGGAATAGTACTGCATCCATTCATTGTCAAGGCCCGAAATTCTGCTGGCTATGGCTTCCAAATGTGAAAATTTCGGCCGCTAGATGTTCAAACCGCAGCTTTGGGGTTCCAGACGCGCAATTGCAAAAGTGCGAGTGTCATTGAAATTGTGTCATTTTGATGGTGCAGGTGAATCACGCCTAACCGAGAATCATGAAGCCGACAACATCACGAATCTTGCCCTTTGATCGACGTAGCCAACCAGCAGTCGCAATGACCCACTAGTTGTAAACATTACAACCGATTTCACTTACATTTCCGCAGTTGAGGCATCTAGGATCTCTACAGATTTGAAACTATGGACCCTTCCGTGATCTTGGAGATGTCGGACTCCAGACGGGGTGGGGAAAATGTCTTCTCCCGCTCCTCCACACAGCGGAACCAGGAGGACGACGAGGAATCGCTCAAGTGGGCGGCACTGCAGAAGCTGCCCACGTACGACCGCATGCGCACGGCCATCATGAAGAACGTGGGTGCGGATGGGAAAGTCCAGGAGGTTGACGTGCGCAACTTGAGCCACGAGGATCGACAGCAGATCATCTCCAAGCTACTACGCGTCACGGAGGAGGACAATGAACGGTTTTTGTTGAAGTTCCGGGAGCGGATTGACAAAGTGGGGATCGTGTTACCGAAGATCGAAGTGAGGTTTGAGCATGTCAATGTCGAAGCGGATGTGTATGTGGGGAATAGGGCGTTGCCCACGTTGCCGAATTTCTCCTTGACTCTCATCGAGGTTAGTAGTGTCTTTCCAATCGAGCTCTGAATGGATTCTTCTTCACTAGCTCCTGCTGCAGAGTGAGACGTCAATTCTATTGAGATGGCACAGCGGGCTCTCCAGTAAGAAGGAAGTGTGGAAGGGCGAGATAATTCTACCTTAGGGATGCACCTTTTGCATTTTGTTTTTTGAAGTTGAATCTTAAGATGACATTTAATAATCATGCCAAATTTCAAAACATGCAAGTCTCTATATTTACGTGGAGAAGGATTTGTATTTTGTTTGTGCGGTGATTGGCAAGCTTACTGTAGGTTTGAGGTTCTACGGGTAGGCAAGCACCTGGGGTCTGGAAAAGTGCCAATGTTGTGAAGTTTTGCCGTTTTAACAAATTTTGAGGTGTTCGTTGTGTTTCAACTGATCTGAACCTTAAATGGTGATTGAGGAAATTTTCGAAACTCCTAGAAATGGAATGCGGATGCTTCTTAATTTCCACTTGATCTTGTGCTTCTCAAGCTCCTTGAGAAAGAAAGAGCCCACTCATAGCAGCAGTTCACGGCGGATTCAGTTTTAGTCGAAGCACTGTTTGATAATGTTCTGGATTTTGTTCTGTTTTGTGATTTGTTGCGCAGACATTGTTAGGCATACTGCGTCTCTCCCCCTCGAAAAAGCAGAGACTCAACATCTTGCACGACGTCAGCGGCATCCTGAAGCCATCAAGGTACCTTCAATTTTCCTTCAATTCTTTCCTTCTGACCAATTGTACTCTATTTGGATTTTCAAATGAACTCACCCTGTTGTCGTGCTGGTGTTGCGGTGGTGTAGGATGACGTTGCTTCTCGGCCCACCGGGGTCCGGCAAGACGAGCTTGTTGTTAGCCTTGGCCGGGAAGTTGGACAAAGCCCTGGCGGTTTCCGGCAAAGTGACCTACAATGGCCACGAAATGACAGAATTTATCCCGGAGAGAACGTGCGCTTACATCAGCCAGCGGGACCTTCAGATGGGCGAGTTGACGGTGCGCGAAACGCTCGACTTCTCCGGACGCTGTCAAGGCGTGGGTCCTCGATTCGGTACGCACACGGTTTGGCAATAGTTGAACTATTGAACAAAATGAATCTTCAAAGTCACGAATCTTCAAAATAGTTGAACTATTGGACATCTATCTTGAAGATTCATTTTGATTTTTTTTCATTCTGTTTTTCCTCTTTTCTGAAACAGATTCCTAACATTTGGTTGGGCCGGTAGAAGCACTAAGCACTTGAAAGCCCTTGTTTTCGGCTCTTGAATGTCACTTTCTGGATTAATGAAAATTTTCAAAGTATTGAATCTTCCGAGGTTTTAGGGTTTTTGACTTGTGAAGATGAGAACTCTTGCAATTGAAATGGTGTGAGTTTCTAACATCGCAATCTGGATGTTGTGCAACAGAAATGCTGTCAGAGCTCGCTAGGAGAGAGAAGGAGCTCGGGATCAAGCCCGATGTGGATATGGACGTCTTCATGAAGGCCACCGCTCTCCGCGGCCAAGGAACCAGTCTCATGACTGACTACATTATAAAGGTCTGAATTCTAGCACAACCTGAAATCGTTGGCTCAATTGTATTTTATAGCAATGTAAAGCTAGGAAATGTAGCAAGGATCAAATCCAACACCGTGCTCGTTTTATCATCATTTTATGTTGGAGTTCCAAAGCTTGGCGTTGGTGATTTCGAACTTCCTAGCCCTGTTTAAACATTATGGAGGTTGGAAAACATCTGGATCTAATGTTGATTCAGCAGGGCTTCGCATTAGTTTGCGCTAATGTAAACTTCATGGGATAAACATCCAAAATTTGCATGATAAGGGGACTCGTGTGTGCCAATTCCCAATTTTCTAACTCCCATGCGCAGTCTCAACGTTAACCATCCGAAACCATGTCCTGGTGATTACGAAGCCCTTAAAAATTCAGAACCCTAAACCCTAAACCCTCACGCCATGCACATTTTCTACGTGAACTTCCAGACCCAACATGGCCCGGAGATTGCCAAGCCCTTGAATTCCTTCGTGCAGCAAAACCCAAAAGGATTTCAATTGTGCATTTAATTAACGAAATGAACAAGGGTTTTGGAACCTGAATGTTTTTGTGCACTGAAATTGTGGCGTGTGCACTCCAGATTGCGAAGCCCTTGTATTCACACAGCCGAAATGTTGTGTGTATTGTTTTCACGAGCATGAATTAGGGATTTGGAGCCTGAATGTTGTTGTTTACTGATTTAGTGGCATGTGCTCACCCCCAGATCCTGGCGCTGGACATCTGCGCAGAGACGCTGGTGGGCGACGAGATGCGTCGTGGGATTTCCGGTGGGCAGAAGAAGCGCGTGAACACGGGCGAGATGCTTGTGGGTCCTGCGAAGGCGTTGTTCATGGACGAAATTTCCACGGGATTGGATAGCTCCACCACGTTCCAGATCGTCAAGTGCCTGCGCCAGTCGGTGCATGTGCTGGACGGCACCATGCTGGTGTCGCTCTTGCAGCCGGCACCGGAGACCTTCGATCTTTTCGACGACGTCATTCTGTTGTCCGAGGGACAGATCGTGTACCAAGGCCCTCGAGACCTCGTGCTCGACTTCTTCCTCCACATGGGCTTCCGGTGCCCTGAGCGCAAGGGTGTCGCCGACTTCCTCCAGGTGCGGTTGCATCATCCCTGATTCCCTGATTTTACATTAGCGTACTACGACTTACGTTCGGGAAAGAACTTACCAGAGTCAACTCCCCGTGACGTGCCACAATAGCATTCACACTGTGTGGCAATCAGATTCAAACTGTTTCAGAAATTGAGACTCCAGCCAGCGCAGGTAGTGAGCTGAAAGATGAAAATTCCTTCGTCGATGAATGAATGGATCTGAATTGGTGGGACCGTGTGTGACTTCTTTCTGTGCAGGAGGTGACGTCGAAGAAGGATCAGGAGCAGTATTGGCATAACAAGGCGGAACCGTGGCGGTATGTGTCGGTACGTGACTTTGCGGAGGCGTATCCCCAGTGGCATGTGGGCGAGAAGCTGACGGAGGAGTTGGCCGCGCCGTTCGACCGCAGCAGCAGTCACCCCGCCGCGCTCGTCCGGGAGCGCTACGCGCTGACCCCGCGACAGCTCTTCCAGGCCTGCATGGACAGGGAGAAGGTAACGCACTCTTCATTTCGATTTCCCCCAAAGGACCTGGAAGGATTCTTGGTTTGAAACTGTCATTTGAATGTAAATAGGATTCTTTGGATGGTGTCCAATTTTATATCAAGAAAATCTGTGAAGGATATTGCGTGCATTGGCCGTCTTAGAAACTAGAAAACCTTCGTAAGGTTTAGTCAAAATTAATCAGGTGGAGACAAGTTGAGGCTTTGAATGGGTGAAGTTCATGCAAGGAACTTGAATCTGCTATGCAAAAGTGATATGAATCATAATAATTAAAATTGGAAGACATGGACGTTGTGATTGTAGGTTTTGATGAAGCGCAACAAGGCAATCTACATCTTCAAGTCGGTGCAAACTAGCATTGTGGCTTTGATCACAATGTCGGTGTTTTTTCGAACAACGCTTCATCCAAACAGTGTTCAGAATGGAGGATTCTACCTAGGCGCGCTCTTCTTTGCACTCATCAACATGATGTTTAATGGATTTGCAGAGTTGGCAATGACCATTCAACGCTTGCCTGTGTTCTACAAGCAACGTGACTTGCTGTTCTATCCACCATGGGCGTTTGTTTTGCCTACGTACCTTTTGCGCTTGCCGCTCTCTCTCTACGAGTCTTTCATTTGGTTGTGCATCACGTACTTCACCATTGGATTTGCCCCCGAGGCTAGTCGGTAAGCTCTTTCTCACACTTTTATCCTCTTGTGTACGTTGTTATATATTTGGTGTTGAATTGTGAATCTATGGCATGTTATGGAGTGCCAAATTTGGGACATCTTAGTGCACAATGTGGGTAGTCTATAGCAATGGCGACTTAGAGGTCATTGGTATTGCTTAGAGAATGGCTAGGCAACTCTTTGACACAACTATTTATTGCCTTTTCCATTGCTTGTTTATCCCCTATATTTTATTATAGTAATATTATAGCACTTAAATCCTATGTAGTGGAGTTGTGGCATTGTATAAGGTAACTACATCTAAAATTGCACAAATAAGCAATCCATTACAGTTTCTAGTATTATATTAGAATTTTTTGTTGGGATCATATTGGTAGATGCTAGATTCTTTTAGAAAATGAATTTTCTAAACACCATATGAACAAACTACAAATTTTTTTCAAAGTGCTGAAAATAGGTGTCATGAAAATCAATCATGGATTCTCATTAGCGGGAGTACATTTTAGACAAGAATATGCAGTGTGCAATTGTAGGAAGCATGCGATTTTCCTTGGCATGTTGTTTTTAAGGATCACTAATCTTTCAACAAAAAAAAAGAAAGTGTGTGATTTTAGGTGTAGTTAAGTTAGGACAAATATGAAGGGGGAGTAATCTCTATTACTGATTAGTATCTTTTGGTTCTTTAAATTTTTGAAAATATTGAACCTTGGACGGACGAGCAAAATTCCCGGCGGGATAGATGATCGTTTCTTCGCCAGAGAGGTAGGGCGGAAGGCGCTCCTCCGCTCTTACTTCCGCCAGTGGCGATGGCGACGTCAGGTCGCCGCTGCTACAGGTGTCCCGCACGATGCGTTGCAACTTAGAAATGCTGTTTGGTGTTGGGTTTAGGGTGTAGCGTCTGCAGTTGTGCCACTGTCGTAAATGTCGCCATTCTAACGGTCATGGCGAGTAATCTGCTCGTGGAATGCATTGTCAACATCGACGGAATATCTCGGAATTGGAGCCCGTGGGATACAACGATTTTCTATTTCGGCATAGAATTCCGTCAATTTCAAAAAATTGGCGCCCGTGTTAATCAAAGCTTTCCCATGGGTATCTATTTTGACGGAGAATTGGGCCAAATTCGAGGGGCTTGCAGTAAGAATCTATTTCGACGTAGAATTGCGCTAAGTTCAAGAAATTGGTGCCAGTGGCGATTCAAGGCTGACAACGAGGATCAGTTTAGACTTAGATGTTAGTCAATCACTTCGACGTAGAATTGCGCCAATTTCACAAACTTGGCGCCCGTGGTTACGAAAGGCTTCTGATGACGATCCATTTCATCATGGAATTGCGCGAATTTTAACGAAGTTGGCGTTGGCTTCTCTGTTTGCAGGTTTTTCCGCCATTGGTTGGTGTTGTTTTCAATGCACCAGATGGCGCTGGGCCTGTTTCGTTTGATCGGCTCGGTGACGCGCATGATGATCATTGCACAGACGGGAGGCTCCTTCTCCATCATCGTGCTGTTCGTGTTGGGAGGCTTTATCATCTCCCGGGTGAATATTCATCCCTGGTGGATTTGGGGGTATTGGATATCTCCCCTTTCCTATGCCCAGAACGCCATTGCTGTCAACGAGTTTCTAGCAGACAGATGGGACAAGGTAAGCTTAATCCCAAGCCTTTGTGAGGTTTCATAACAGTGATAAGCAAATTCAGGGTTTAGGGTTCTACGGGTGTAGGTCTCCACCATCATCTGAGCATTAACTCAAGGCAAAGTATTCTGCAGCTGTCAGATGTTAAGCTTAAGTTTGGATTACCTCTTAAGCTTCAGTTGATGTTTTCTCAAGTCCTCACTGACTGTTGGAGTCGGACATTTTAATGATGCTGGAATATCAAAATGTAACAGAGAGTGATGGTTTCAGGTTAGTGGTCGTTAAAGGTGGTTCTTCCTTTTAATGCGGCGTTGTTGAAGGAGCTGCTGAGCTGAGTCAACATTCATTTTGGGGGTATTTCAAGCGGGATTGCTAATGTTGTGTTGTTCGTTTTCTTACAGCCAACCTTACCGGGGCCGTTTGATGATGCACCATCTCTTGGGCAACAAGTGTTGCTGAGTAGGGGCCTTTTTCATAGGGGCTACTGGTATTGGCTTGGAGTGTGTGTCCTCCTCGGATACTCCATTTTATTCAACCTCCTCTACTGTTTCTTCCTCAAAGTTCTCAATCGTAAGTTATTCCATTCCATGATTGTAAATTTGGGTACTTTCTCTGACAGATTGTGCTGGAGAGGGATTCATTTAAGCAATGTATTATGGAATCTACTGTAGTTACATAGCACGTTTTCTCAATTTTGAAATCAAGGGCATGCGCTATCTTTTGATGGGTCGGGGACCTTTGAGCAAGTGCTGTGGACATACAAAAAGATCGTGACTTGCCCGCCTAGCTTGATGTGACTTTGCTGTGCTGCAGCTTTGGGGAAACCAAATAGCACATTATCTAAAGAAGTTTTGGAGGAGAAGAAAGCCAACCAAACTGGAGAAGATCCTGCCCAGTCGAATGTATCCACGAGCAAACATGCTGAAGCTCTGGCGGCACATGTTAGCAATGAGCACTCAAATGGTAATGCATCAGATCTACTTAAAAGAGTTATCCTCTAATTCATGTTAGTATGAATCCGAGATTTCTTTGCTTAAGCTCGAGTCCTCTTATTTACTGACACAGGATTAGCAAACTCCCGTTACCTACTTCATGACTACCTTTAATATTTGCTGCCTATGTTCATTGAGTAGTCTTCACCCAAAACAATAGAATCTTTTCACTTGGGATCCCTACTTTTCACACTACGACATAGTTTGGATGCTTGACAAGTATGCTACAATCAATGATAATGTATATGAAGGATATTGTAGAATATCCTTTTCGTGAGCGTCGTCATTAAGAGCTTAGATTGTAGCATTAGAATGAAATTGTTTTAGCCAGTTTTAATTGACTGGTACTTGACTGTTTGATGATGACTGCAGGATTGGCAAATGGTTCTGGTGAAGTTGGTAGCGAGTCTCGACGTTTGTCGAAAGCATTCTCCCGTTCCTCTCGAGCTCGTTCTTCACGATCCTCTGGATCAGAAAACGCTTATGAGCAAGCGATGGAGTCTGCCAACGGAGTGGCAGCGAAGCGAGGGATGGTGTTGCCATTCACACCGTTGTCTATTGCTTTCCACCATATCAACTACTTCATTGACATGCCAGCTGTATGTGAACATATTTTTTCCATTCTTCTCTTTCTTTTCGATGGCAATAATTCGTTTTATGGATGATAAATGATATATAATTAACATTGTTTAGCAGTTGTGAGAACTCACCCTTGAGGGCAACGAACACAGGACCGAAAAGTTTGATATTCATTGTAGAAAGCATTTTGGGCACTCGGAAGTGGTCATTGGATGAGTGTCCTATAGCTGTAGCTCTTGCTACCTCTTGCCTCAGAGCTCATGATCGTTTATAAAAGAATCTAGATTCCTTTTCCAATGTCTCCAATGTATGTGTTTTCCTTCCTGTAGCCTTTATTACCTCCTACCTAGGTGAGCCCTAGATTGTGTACACAGAGATCTTCTAGACTCGTTTTCCAAAAGGTGTTGAAGTAGTCTTGCAAGACTGTTCTGTACATCAACCCGTATCTGAAATATCGGTCTACCTGTACTGATCATATTAGTTTACTTGTGCAGGAGATGAAAGCCCAGGGAATTACTGAGAACAAACTGCAGCTGCTGAGTGACATCAGTGGGGCATTTAGACCCGGAGTGTTGACAGCGTTGGTGGGTATCAGTGGCGCTGGAAAAACAACGCTGATGGACGTTCTGGCAGGAAGAAAGACGGGTGGCTACATTGAAGGGGACATCTTCATATCCGGCTACCCTAAAAAGCAGGAAACGTTTGCAAGAATCTCCGGGTATTGTGAGCAGTTTGACATCCACTCTCCAAACGTTACGGTGCATGAGTCGCTCATCTACTCGGCTTGGCTCCGCCTTTCCAAAGCAGTTAGCCCGTCTGTAAGAAAGGTAATGTACTAACTGGATTTCCTGGTGTTATTATATCATCGTAAACCATGTATAGAGTTTAGTCATATATTTTGGGTTTCGATTGTCTTTTTGGAAGTCATCAGGATCGGGAGTGAAAATGATTTGGCAAGCATTTGTGGAGGAAGTCGGCCTTCTTTTGTTAATCGCAGATTAGCTTGATTGAGTAAACTGGCTCAAATTTAATAATTCAACATTAAGAACTGAACAGCTTGGGATGAATGAGAAATCTGAATTTGCAAGCCTTGTTGCTCTAGTTACACCTGGTTGCACTGCCTCTAATCAAACTGAATACGAAACTCAAATAAACGTCAATTTCTGTATACATGCGCCAAAGAGCGCTAAACCTGCGCACGTGCAAGAGCACAAAGCTCTGAAAACTAGAACCGGTATAGATCTACATGTCAGGTCCCCAAAGTCATGAACTCATGCCAATCTCAACGAAGCGGATCATGTGAAATGAAAAGTGAAAACCTTGATGTTCTGGCCTCAACTTCTAACTCAATTGAATTGAATTTGATTCAAATACTTACCGGTTCTAAAAAAACTTTCCTTGGCGCGATTCAGAGTGCCTAAACTGTGCACATTCCATAGTACAATCTCTAGTAGCGAGGACTAGGAACAGCTTTCCATTCCACATCCCCAGGCTTAGTCATGAATCCACTCCAAATCCACTAACCTCGATGTCTTATTTTTTCCCCTTCAATCAGGCCTTTGTGGAGGAAGTCATGGAGTTAGTGGAACTCACCCCCCTCCGCTCCGCCATAGTGGGCCTCCCGGGCGTCACCGGCCTTTCCACCGAAGCCCGCAAGCGCCTCACCATCGCCGTCGAACTCGTCGCCAACCCTTCCATCATCTTCATGGACGAGCCCACTTCCGGCCTCGACGCCCGTGCAGCCGCCATCGTCATGCGCACCGTTCGGAACACCGTGGACACAGGGCGTACCGTTGTCTGCACCATCCACCAACCGAGCATCGACATCTTCGAGGCTTTCGATGAGCTTCTTTTGTTAAAACGAGGGGGGCAGATGATCTACGCGGGGCCGTTGGGGAGGAGGTCTCAGCATCTGATCGATTATTTCCAAGGGGTGCAAGGAGTGCCGCCGATCAAGGAAGGCTTCAATCCGAGCACGTGGATGCTGGATGTGACGTCGGAGAGCGCCGAAAAAAATACGGGAGTGGATTTTGCGGAGATATATACGAGAAGCTCGCTGTATCAGTGAGTTCTTCTTTTTCGATTTGCCTCTGGGCCTTGTTTATTGCTGTCCCTGAGTTTGAGTTCAATATGTCTGTTTGGGGTCTGGGAATGGGCGTAACCGGAGAGATGTCTGGGAAGTTGTGCAAAGTTAACATCATCTCTTCATTCTAATTTGTGTCCCTGACCTAACCAGCAGAGATACTGTCTGTTAGCAGTGGAATCATGGTAGGGGGTGAGATTTGGAATTTTGCACTAAGTGAACTAAGTAGTATTCAACTAAGTGAGAGCTTGCGATTGGTGGGAAATTCCACTGGAGTTACTTTAAACCCGTTGAGTACTTAATGGATATCTCTTAGGAGTGCTTCACTGTGCGTCCTAAGTCCCAACTTTTTAAGTCTTCGTTCAAGGTCAAATCCCAACTTGGGCTCTTTAAGGTGAATATTGAAAATGAAATGTGGAATTTGAGACTTCTTAGATGTGTGAAGACAAAAGTTCCAACTCTAAGTCCCAACTTTTCTTTTGTATAGTGTTTGTAGCAATTAAGTGACCCCAAATGGATCAAACAGTCAAAACCTCCTTTTGGCATCACTGCAGCATCAAATTTGCATCAGGCAAAGTTAGACAAATTTCAGCGGATGAGGATGGGTTGTATCGTATTTCTCTCCTAATTTTATATTCAAAGCAATAGTTAGGACTTGAATGCCAAGTCGGGTGTACAATTTTGCTAATCCCAATTTTGCCTCCAAGTCCCCACTTCCTTGGGCACCAAAGTCAGGGGACCAGGACTTTCCATATATTTTCATTGCAAAGTTGAGGTCTTTTCAAGTTCTTTGCTTTGGTATTTCTCCGTTATTTAATACGTAGTAACAGATCAGGTAAAAGTTACAACAGTGACAGCTTACATATAAATTCACTAGCTACGAGGCATTAGTTCAATTGTGCTATTTTTTTGACGTGAGGGAGTTTAATTTCATCTGTGGCTGATGGTCATGTGTGATTTTTCAGACGGAATGAAAACATGATCAAGGAGCTGAGTTCTCCTGCACCAGATACAGAAGACATCTCTTTTCCAACCACATACGCGCAGCCGTTTTGGCAGCAATGTATGGCTTGTTTATGGAAGCAGCACAGATCGTACTGGCGGAATCCATATTATAATGTTGTGCGGATCCTTTTTACCACCGTTTGTGGACTTATATTGGGCAGCATTTTCTGGAAGTTGGGCGCCAACAGGTATGTACATTGCACTTTGAATTCTTATCAGATTATCCTAACTCCCATGTGCGAAGTCTCTCAAGAGCGAATTGCAATTGATATTTTGAATTTGATTCTACAGTGATCTACTGTCGAGGAAGGTGTAAAGTCTCAACTGCTCTCCAGAATTGTCTGTACTTCATTCTGACGTTTTGCTTAAGTTTGGGGGCGCTAATTTGAATTTTTTGAAAACAGATCAACCCAACAAGACCTCTTCAATCTGATGGGAGCCATGTACGCGTCTGTATTATTTGTGGGCATCAACAATTGTTCTGGAGTACAACCTGTAGTTGCAGTAGAACGCACGGTTTTCTACAGGGAGCGTGCGGCAGGAATGTACTCCACCTTTCCGTACTCATTTGCCCAGGTAAAGAACTCACGCTATAAATTTCTCAAGTAGAAAAAGAATTTTTATTTTCCAATTTTTGTACAAGACAATGCTTGAAGAGTTTGGAGGCTTTAGAGCTGTATATATTTTACACAAGGTAAGCCACCCTACTTGTGTCATGCAATTATTTGTGCCACCTAATTTGAAATGTATGCGAATGTTACATACTGGCACAAATAGGGTGGCTTATCTTAATACTAAAGTCGCTCTCCATGCCGGGTTTGTACTTTTTGGTCAATTTGGATTCTTAGAATGAGCAGAATGGTTGTGGATTATGATCTTTTTCTGGCTAGCCAATGTGGTGACTGGACGTGAATTTTTTCAAACACTAATCATGGCATCATGTGATTTGAAGTACTTGATTGATCCTCAGCCTTGCGTACTCACAACTGCAAATTTGAATTGTGCAGGTGGTGGTCGAATGGCCGTACGTGTTTTTGCAAGCCTCGATCTATGGAAGCATCGTGTATGCCATGATCCAGTTCGAGTGGACCCCCGCCAAATTCTTCTACTTCATTTACTTCATGTACTTAACCCTCCTGTACTTTACTTACTGGGGCATGGTTACGGTTGCCATCACTCCCAACGCGCAATTTGCAGCCATCATCTCCTCAGCCTTCTACGGGCTTTGGAACTTGTTCTCCGGGTTTTTGATACCTCGTCCGGTACGTCCTCTGCTCCCATCAACCCTTTGAATGACACTTCGTTATTTTGCAATTGAACTGACGTCCTGCTCAATTTTAGCGACTTCTAGTTCCATGTACTGCAGATTTCAACTGGTTCCTTTCACACTTCACAATAGTATTATTGTTGATGCAGAGTAATTAATTGGCATTTGTCGTGAGCTACGCTAATTTGTGTATAATTCTGTCTGCAGGAAATGCCTGTATATTGGGTTTGGTACTACTGGGTCACCCCCACAGCTTGGACCTTGTATGGGTTGATAACATCCCAGCTGGGTGACGTCACCACCACCATGAAGTCGAATGGTCATGATGTTGTAGTCAACGTTTTTTTGAAGCACTACTTTGGTTTTCGCAAGAGCTTCTTGCCTTACGTGGTCATTTGGCATATTTGCTTTGTCCTTCTCTTTAGCGTCGTCTTTGCCACTTGCATCAAAATCTTCAACTTCCAGAGACGGTAGACACCACAACATACTTACCAAAGATGGAACTCTCCGTACAATACTACAAGGATGATCAATAGGAGAGGAACGAGTTAAGAGATCCTTTTCCAAGAGTTTAGGTTGGTTATTGTAACATATGAGCTTGTCACAGCATTATTGTTTAGTAGACGACGAGATTATGTACTAGTCAAGGATTTTTTAAGAATGTTGTAAACTTCATTTTTGGTGAGTATCTTATTTTGCTTAGTGGTAGCTTCACCTGGAAGGGTAAAGATATGTCTCATGTTTAGACTGTAAGTTTCTCATTCAAGTTTAGACAATTTATATTTCAATGTCCTCATTCTGTAAATTGCAAAGTCGCAGGTAGTTTGGTTAATGCAAATATCTGGCTGTTGTGCTGCATTAATCTTGTAAGCCACTGCGCACACAAAGTGTTTGATGGATGACTTCACGTGAGATTGTCGGTATGATGGAAAAAATGTTTATTCATCCACAGTTTTGGGGAAGTTGTTTGAGTACATTATTGGTGAATAATATTGCAAATTTACTTATTGTGGTACTATTGACTTTCTAAAGAAGATGATGCTTTATACATATATCATCTTTGTAATGTATCTTGTCCATTTTTTGCTTTTTATTCTTGACTTGAATTTTAACCATAAAAATGATATATTTTGAATTTGTGTTCAACTCATGAAATGAAGCTTATTGGGTGTAATTTCAACTCTACTTGAGATTTCAAAATATTTGTAAATTTTAATATATCATAGCAATACAAAATTTGGCAATATACTATGGTTTGTCCATTTTCTAATTTTAGAGTGTCACAATAATTTTGATTTATAACATGATGTTACTAGTAGACAATGGATGACTTTTTAGATCACTATAGAAATGAGAAATGCACCTATTGATCCAAAAATCATGTCATTTTTTGGTGACTACCTTGGTCATAGGCCAACATCGTTCTAAGGGCAAAATTTGAAATTTTTTGGTGGTTATAAGATAGGCTTCTTTTTCAATTCTTTTATCAAGTATGAAAGTGGTGATGTAAAATGTTATTGTGGTACTCCAAATTTCAACATTCATTTACATATTGGATAGAAAATATTACAGTCATGCATATCTCATGTCTATTACTATATTCTCATCTACAATTTGGCAATTTCATTGAAGATTTCTTTTATAGTTTGAAATTTGATGATGATAAACCTCACAATTTTTTGCCATTTTTTTAGCCAATTAATTTTTTTTTGTGCAATCCGGCACTAGAAAGCCAAAAAAAGCCTTGGTAATCACCAACACATTTAACAAGTGCTACCATCCATCTTCACATCATGAATTTCTAATGTACAATATTTTAGCATTTCAATATTATTATTGGAATTAGTACATCCACTTCAAAATTAAAGTAACATTGTAAGCAATAATTTCACATCCTATTGCATAATACAAAAGTCATGATGACCCACCATCATAATTGCAAGCACAACATTTTCAAATGTAAATAATACCCTCAATTTTTTCTTTTAGTCAAAACTCAAAAGAGGAATTTACAAGCCTCAAGCTAATATTATGGCTAAAAGTGAACAAATGAAATTCAAATCAATCTTAGCAAAAACCGTTATTGTCTATAAATGATAACAAACTATATATTGGCTAATACTCCCTTTGTCCCACTAAAAGCTTTCTAATTAGGCTGATTTATAGTCTTTGTAAGAAGAATTTGGGAAGCTTTTAGTGGGATAGAGAGAGTATATGACAACCACTAAAATTGGCATTTAGATGTCCACATGTCTAAGGTAGAAGTACCCATTAAAATTAGTGTCCCCATGGGCGAAGCCTATGATGGTACTCATGTCCATCTGATGCAGTTCCATTATGGAGAATATTAAAAAATTGATGAGCATGGATGATGGCCATTGTGCCTTACAATGCTGTAGGATACATGAATGAGTCATGTGCACGCGATTTCATGAAGACCATGAATTGCATTAATTGAATTGGTGATGTGGCAACGGCCAGTCTACCTGACAATGGTTGCTGGAGAAGGGGCTACTAATCACAATAGAGCATACAGTACATGGTGGCAGGGTAATAAATGAGCGTGAATTGGGTTATTTGGCGGTTGAATTGCAAGTATGTACAATCATAATGAAGGGCGTATACTGGCGGCTGTACAAAGAAAGAAACCTTCATCTTCCCTAATTTTAACTTCTCAATTCCTCAGTTGCTATAGACGTTTGCAATGATGAAGCTTACCTTCTCTGTTGTGCAAGCTATGAATGATTTTACCATATGTGTAGTTGAGCAACTTCTAGAATTCATATTGTAGAGCATTTAGTGTTTACAAGATGGATAGTGGCAATGTGCACGAAGATTCAATCAATCATAGTAATGAGAGGGTATTCGAGCGATGGCTAGGTGAATTATTGTCTTAAAACACAGTAGGGATTGGACCTTGGTCTCCTTATATTAGTCCTGCCTTCAATTCTATGCATGCAAGGCAAGCAACAGAGTTCATACATCCAATACCTAGGCCAATTGCAAGAGAAGCTTCACATGAGAGCTTTTGGAATTGGCAGCTTAGACAACCTGCAGAACAATGGAAACTATAAGCACTGAGAGCATTGACTGCATTGGAGGGAGCGCAAGGGAAGCATAGAGGTGCTGTTGTCAGAAGGGTTCCTTCGATCCGTCCACAGGCCGTCCAGCCAAGAACGGAGGCAGTGCATGAGAGATCTCCGCCGATCTGGGCAGAGAGTACTCCAACGGACCGGCGGCACACACCACCCAATTGCATGCCGAGGGAGAGTTCTAGAACCCTTCAAGGACGGTATTCTCGGCCGCGGTTGGCTGCGATGGTTTAGAAATAGGCATCTTGAACTCATTCTAAAGTCAGCTCAAAGCTTGGAGGACGGTCGGGCCAAGGGACTGAATCCAAGTAGTGTAGCTTCATTCTACAAGAACCTCACCATTGCATACAGTAAATACAGCTATGAAACCTTTCACATTTGGAATGTAGATGAGTCTAGTGCACAAGCTAGCAGGGGAGGTAGAGGCACTCTTGTTTTTGCTAAAAAAGGTAGCAGATCCGTGTACAAAGTGATTCCCAACAGTAAAGAACACCTCACAGTTCTCTTCTGCATCAATGCTGCTGGCCATTACATCCCCAACTACTACATTTTCAGAGGTAAATGACAACAACGCAATTTCATTATAAGATGTGAAGGTGGATCATGCTTTGCAATGCAGATCAATGGCTGGATGACAGCTTTCCTATTCTCAGCTTGGCTAACATTCTTCCTAGAGAAACTACAAGAGAGGTATGGCATTTCCCAAGAGAATAGGCACCTGTTGCTATTGGACGGACATGGTTCACATGTCACTTTGGAAGTGGTGATGAAGGCTCAATCTCGAGGTCTTGACATTATCACATTCCCTAGCCATACAAGCCATAGAATGCAGCCATTAGATGTGACTATATTCAAGCCTTTCAAGACAACATTCAGGGCCTCCAGAGATAGATGGTCTAATGCAAATTATGGAAAAGGTGCAAGCAAAGAAGTACTTGCAGAGTGGGTGTCTGTAGGGTTGAAGAAAGCACTTACTTGCAAAAACATACAGAAAGGTTTTGCAGTCACTGGAATATGGCCACTGCTGCCATCAGCCATGAATCGCTACATAAAGCCTAGCAATTGTTACATAGAGCCCACAACAACAATTGAACCAGACGTAGTAGAAATAGAGGAGGACTCTGACAGCAACGAAGGAACTAAACAACAACACTTCAACATGGCTGAAGCAGAGGCACCTCAATATTTTGTTGAGAATGAAAGCAGTGAGGGTCCTTCGGAAGACAATACAGACAGTGACAGAGAAGATGTAGTGTAGCAAAAAAGAAGACCTCTATTCCCCTTACCCCGAGTGGACCTCCCGCAATGCAAAGACAGCAACAAAGTGGAGCCACTCATTGACTACTCCAAATCTATACTCATGACATTGGACGACTACATCAAAGCCATGAAAGCAAAAGCAAAGTGCAGAGAAGCCATATGCAAAGCACGAGAAGAACGGCACACTAAAGTAGAGGCACATAGAACTCAACGACAGGAAGAGAAGAATCGGAAAGAGGCGGACCGAATGCTACAGCGAGTGCAAGGTGAGCGGAAGAAGGCAGACCGTGAATGGGAGAAGTCCAGAAAGCAGGTTCAAAAGGGATGCCGAACTCGGACCAAGAAGGCGGTGCGAGGAGGAAGCGACGCCGTAGGCTCTTCCGTAGGCCGTTAGATTTTCAATTTGCCGGCCCTCCTCAGCTCTCCCGCCTCCAACTAACGGGGAAGCGGGTTTGAACTGCCACCGGGTTCCCCCGAAGCAACGGCTCTGCTAATGGAGGGCGGGCTATGGCGGACAGGGCGGGGTCCTGTGGACTCTGCAACGGCCCTCCCTTACTTTCCCGCTCCAAACGGACGGGGAGGTGGGCTCGATGTCATGACGGGGGGCCTCACCCCTCGGATTTTAGGGTCATCCCCCACGAGAGGGCACCCTCTAGTCTTGGCAGTTTGGTACCAGCACGGGCCAGGCTGCCAACCCTTTTTTTTTAAATTTCCTGACGGCTTCTATGGCGGGCCTACTTGTATAGTTCTGGGTGTCATATGTCATCATGTGAAGGACAGCAAGCACTATTTTTGAGCATACTGACTTTGTAAATGAGTCCTTCATGACTTGAAGTGTCTAATACCTACAAACGTTAATGCAAATACCACTATTTCCCACTTTCAATTCTCACTGCCAGCACATGCTTCCCTCTTACAATGAAGTGTTTGAACCAATGTTTTTCTTCCTCTACTGTGTACTTTTGATAATTTTCTTTTCACTTCATGACTTCATTTCTTGGCTCATTCATGCTAACTTCAGCACAAATGGGTGCTTCTACCTTAGTTCCAATCACAAAGAGATGAAACACATTAAAGTGATCAAATGCTATTTTAGAACTTGTAAAAAGTTATAGAGAATATGTATATCAATTCTCAGCCAATAAATAATAGCATAATTTGGAAAAGTGATTGACCTATCAATTGTCTACCAATAATAGAACCCTAAAAAGTGATTGGTCTATTGGTAGCTAGTCACTAGCAAACTTGGAAAAGTGATCAAGCTAATAGGTGCTAGTTGCTAGCAAAACTTGAAAAGGTATTAGCCTATCCTCTGTCAATTGATAGTTGTGAGAAGTACAAGAAACCCGTGTTTATTTGGATGCCAAGATTTTGCGTTAAGAATTACAATGCCATTGTCTTGTAGAAGAATTCTACTTAGTTTAAATTTAAATTTTGAACAATGCAAATTTTTTATTATAATTATTCACAACTCCATCTTGAATGAGTGGGATGGATTCTTCACTTTTAAATGGTAAAGAGCTATATATGATGAATTTGATTCTTGCCAAGGATGCATCATTTAATTAGTACTTTTAGTTTGGAATTGCACTTTTTACATCACAAGAATTTAGCAATTTAACCCCTCAAAGATCATTATCCCTTCAAAAGACAAATGGGATTTTAGGTAGGGTCTTACAGTCTCAATTTTTGTCTTTATTTTTTGAGTTTTTTTCACATAAAAGAAAATTAAATAAGAATTTTAGGAATATATGTATTTTTTTTCAATCAGATTGCCCAAGAACAAAAGTTATGCTGAAACAAGTTCAAAACAAGGGAGAGAGAGTAGGCCAAAAAAGAAATTTTAATTTGAGTTTAAAATAAATAAACAAATTTCTTCTTATATAATACATTTTTGTCTACATTAACCCCTAAATGTCTGAGGCCTATTTTGAGCTTCTTGGAATTTGTTCTAAATTGAACAAAAATCCAACATTTTGATAAGTTGAATCAATTTTTTTTGAATTATAACCATACAAATTCAAAGTAGAGATGTTAGAGATGACATAGGAAAATAAAACACAACAATATCACTTATGGATTGAAAGATTATAATGTTTGATCATGAGGTTGTAAGAACTATGAAAATCTTTGAGCTCTCTTTTTGCATGTCAAATCTAAAATGTTGGTCACCAAAAAAATTTGAGGTTGAAGGACCTAACAAGCATAACTCCAAAATATGTATAGCTTCTGAAAATCTACTCTACAATTTTTTTAAATGAATTTGTAGTGTGATTTTTTCTCTTAGATCTAGTGTATTTGAGGCTCATTTCCAAGAGTTCTTAACACTACAGAATGTCAAGATTGCAATGGATATGCTTGCACTAATTCTTGAATAGGAAAATCATAATCATTTACTTTCAAAATTGGATTATCAATGCTAAAACTAGACTTCAAAAAGAATCTTCCAAAAATGTAAACTACTACAAATAGAAATTTGGTAAGGTTTTATTTAACTTCAAAGTTTTTTTGACACAACATTTGCATGCCTTAGGCATTTAGGGGTTAAAATTTTTTGACTCATTCCATTTGGATTTGTTTTGAGAAAGTTATAGACAATCTTGTTTCTTAGGCAATTTGATCATCTTCCTAAAAAAATAACTTGTAGAATTCATTTGTGAATGCAATTATTATGATTTTTTTTTTAAAAAGAGTTCTAAGGGGTTTATTTTTCTTACTAGAACAATCTCACCATTGGAAGTAGTGCATTCTAATTCCATATTAGAGATATTAATAATTTAGATTTTTCTTCTATCTTGTACATATAGTAAACTTGCCAATCACCGCACAAGCAAAATTCAAATCTTTCTCCACAATTTTGTAGAAACTTGCAAGCTTTGAAACTTGGCATGATTATTAAATGTCATGTTAAGATTCACTACTGAAAAATAAAGCACAAAAAGGTTTCTTCTTGCAAATTTCATTCCAATTCAAAAGTAACAAGTTTGAAATCTTGTAAGAAAAAACTTGTGGCCCATCACCACACAATGTATTGAGCATCTATAATTTCATGCGGTGATTGGGAAGTTTAGAGTGTGGAGAGTAGATAGTCCCCTATGCGGTGATTGGAAGTGTGTGGCAAATGGCATGTATACTATATTTCTTCTTAACAATTTTTTAAAGAATAAAATTTTTTAGTATTTTCTTTTCTTTTCTAGACCTTCAATTCAATTCTCTACCATAAATACTTAAGTATAGAAACAATAGTGCCAAAATTAAAGTTAAGAAGGTTCAAAGTCAAATAATCTAGTCCTAGAATGTATTGAAAATTTTGATTAAATTTTTTTTAATCCAAATATCTTTCACCTTGTGTCGTGAAATTTTTTCCACACATTTTTATACTAGTTGGGCAATAGGGGGGATTTGAGGCCTCCGAAGGGCCATTTCAAGTCTATTCCCAAAACTATTATGGAAACTATTGGTTGTTGTAAGACCTGCAATTACAAAAAAATTTAAAAAAATTTGGGTTCTTGCAACAATTTCTACATTCCCATAATTTAAGAACTTGTAGTCTTTCAGAGGCTTCAAATCCCCCCTAATGTTGAAGATTTTAGAGCAATGGTGCTATTACATGAGTATGAAATGTGACCATATGAGTCTTGAATATGTATGTAAGTAGATATACTTCCACTATTGAAGGTACTTATAGCATAAACATCTATAATTAGGTGCTTATATTATAAATACATTATAATTATAGAAGCTTTCTTTAATGAGGACACTTACACTATAGCTGTATAGTCTTCTAGGCTCATAGGCTCATTGGTTCACACTTCTAGGCTCACATAATAGCAACCCACGATTCTAAAGTTAGATGTGCAAAAAAAATAGTTATCAAATGTTCTTAACCTTTGCTATAGAATGATAGTTTTAAATGTTTTTTTGTAGAAAAATACCTTGGTTCATTGGAGGTTAAGGTAGAAAAAACAAAAACCATCCTTGTATCCGTTTATGCATTTTAGATTCTCCTTAAAGTGTTCCTAGACTTCCGTTAAAGCGTCCCTAAAAGTGTCATTAAGTTGTCCCCTTTCTTAGCCCCTATAGTTTCATTGCCCCCTCGGAAGACAAACTCAATTTTGGGTAAGTTCCTATGATCTCAATTTTTGGTGAAACCTTTTGAAATTTTTCTCATAAGATAGGAAAATTGATTAGATTTGTAGAAATATAAGTTTTATTTCAATTGGTGCTTGGAAGAAAAAGTTATTCTATAGAAAGCCTAAAATTGAACTCAAAGAGCAACACAAAAAAAATTATTTTTTCTAGACCATTGACTCAATTTTTTAATCCAAAATTTTTTAATTCAAAGTTTCTATAATTGTAGTGCAAATTTTTTCTACAAATGGCAATTAAAACTATTTAAAATTTGAGAACAAAGTTTATGAAAAATTTCAACTTTAAAGGTCATATCTTCCGATCTTTAAAGTCAAACTTCATGAAATTTTTACCACATGATTTTAGACAAGTGAAGTACAAGATGCTATGGTTAGATTTCAAAATTTTTCCCCCCTTTTTCTTAAGCAAATACAACAAACATGACAATTTTTCATTTGTTTTTTTCCAAAAACTTGACCTCAAGACTTGAGAGATTAACTACAATTAGTTGACTATTGATTTTGTGAGATTTTGATTATAAATTTAACTACATGACAATTCAATAGTCTAACAATTCAATAGTCTAGGAAGTTTCCTCTTTGAAAAAGTCATAGAAATTACATTGCATATCTATTTTTTAATTTTTTAATTTTCTTCATTTTATGATTTCCAATTTCTAATACTTCACAAATATTAGTTTAAGAAAAAAAACAAGTTCACAAAAGCAACTAAGCAAGTTAGATTTTCATTGGGTGTCAACACTGTATGTGTAGATCAATTTTGGCAAGTTCATACTGAAATATTTTACTTTTTGCAATTCAACAATTTAGTAAACATATAGGAACTTTTAAAATTTTCAGCACTTTATGAGGATACTCCTAATTTGGGATTGATTCATTCTATTCATGGACAAATGTGTTCCTTTTTCTAATTTTTTTCAAGAACAACTTTTTCAAATTTTTAGAAATAGTTGTAAATAATTTTCTAAATTTTGATATCTTCCAAATTTTCCCTCAGGAGTTATTTACAAAACTGACCAACACATATGGTAATATAATCAGAGTGATTGACTCGGGAGTCAATTGGATCTGCTTGCATTTGCTCTACCTGGCCTTGCGGCTACACTATTTCTAGCATGACGGATGGACTTCTATGACACTCACAAACACAAATTTAAGTAAGCTTGAAGCACCAATAACTAACCAGACCTAGTACTCAACTTGTATCATTAGAGGAGATTTGAGGCCTCCAAAGGGCCGTTTTGGGGTTGTTCGTTGAAACTGTTTCCGAACTGCTGGTTGTTGTTAGGCCACCATTAACCGAGAAAAAATAAAAAAATAAAAAATGGGGTCCTAAAATATGAAAAAAGCTCTATTTTATTTTATTTTTTCAATTTTTTTTTAATGACGTGGCACTCTCTCGACCATGTCGGATTTCTATTCAGGTGGTAGAAAGTGCATTCCCGTAGTCCGGGAACCCGCAGTCTTCCAATGGCCTCAAAAATCCTCTAATGGGGTGCAATATTTCCAATCAAGGTCAACATAGATTTCCAACTAAAGTTTGAAATGTTTTTTTTTCCTTATTGAAGTTAAGACTAATAAGATTATGACATGTCTCAAATTAGTGAGCAAGAAAGTAAGAAGTAGAGAGTTGGAAAGTAATTCTTGAATGATTAGAACTGGAAGACTCTAGTCATTGGCTACTAGTCAAGAGTACTTTTTGGCTTCCAAAATTCACAATAATACCAATTTTGGGGATACAATTCTAAATTTTTTTCTATCTTTGTATTTCCTATCTTTCTACATTGGAAAAATTTCCACCGCCTCATAATATGCACAACCTACTCAAAAATTGATTAAATGATTGGTTATTAATGCGTCAATTACAATCATGGCACACTTAATTTACACACTATAGTGGGGTTATGCATGAAAGTTAATCCTTAACCCTTTAGGACCTAAAGAGCCCCAAGCAACCTCTTCAATTCTTCTAGAATCAAATTTGCATATTAAAATTTTATAATTTAATTTAAATTATTATTTTTCTACAAATAAGAAATCATATCTTCTATCTAATGTGATTTTTAATTATTTTTGGAAAAAAAAATGAAATTTATATGATTTCTTAAAGTTTATGTCTTTGAAAAATCATAGTAATTACAAAAAAGCTCACTTTACCATGAAATTTTTATTGAAAATAGAGTTCATTATATTGAACATTAGGGTGAAGTTGGCATGATCTCTATAGTTATACACAAATAAATTCAATACAAAAACATGTTCTACAGTGCATTTTTGAACTTTAAAATTTCCAATTTCCAATTGCCATAGACAAATCATCATTGCTCCAAATTTGATGGCCAATGGTTCATTGGAAGCAAAATACCCATGCCCTCACATCTTGTTTATACCTCAAGAGCTACTAATGCCAAGAGAGTGTTCCAATTTTCAAAATTCAATTTAAAACAACCAAAATTGGCATGCTAGGCCCTAAAGGATTAAAGAACGGAGTAGTGACCATGGAAACTATGCATTTTGATATCATGTGATACCATCCACTTTGAATAAGTCAAAAATATTTATATTGGAAGTCAAAGTACTATAGAAGATCACTCCTTTCTATCTCTAATAGCAAGGATGAATAGTTGAACTTCTATCTTACAAAGAAAGATTCTTTATCATTTATTGGACACAAATACAAAAAACATGGCAATTCATTTGTTTTTGAGAAGAAATTGAACTTAGGGCTTCAGAGATTAAGTGCAATTAGTTGACTATTGATTTTGTGAGATTTTGGTTATAAATTCAACTATATAACAATTCAATGGTCTAACGAGTTCCCATTTACATTAGATGTTTTTTCAGGGATTAGAAGTCTATTTTAGGCCCATTTCCAATGTTGAAAACAGTAAGAATAAAAAATAATAAAATAATAAAATAATTTATTATTTTTAATTATAAATCTGACGTGGCAGTGTCTCAGCCACATCAAATCGCAGGCATGACAAAGTTCCCTTATGTTCCCATAGTCAGGAACTCGCAATCTTCTAACTAGTAGAAAAAACATCTAATGGAAATTACATTGCATATCCAATTTTTTTTAAATTGTTTAATTTCATGATTTTCAGTTCTAATGCTACACAAATATTAGTTTTAGTAAAAGGTCCCTTTAACTATGTTGAATTGCTAGTATTGATGGGTTTTAGGTGTGTCCACTATAGGTGTGGATGCAATTTGTGCAAACATGCATGTAGGCACCAACTATGAGTTCTAAATCACTTATTGTCGTGTGATGAAAACAACTAAGCAACCCGGATTTCCACTGGGTGGCAATAACTTAACCCTAGAAGGCCCTTTGCAACCATATTGTATATTGCAAACTTGGTCATATTTGATTAGGTTAGCATTGACCAAATACATTTCAATACAAAATAATTTAATAAATATGATAGTATGCAAATAATAGTGTCTCATAGTTCATATATTAAAACACAATTGCAAGATTATAAGGTTAAATACAAGTCATATAGAGGGTTTTCAATGGTCTTTCAAGATTTAATAAGAGTAGGATGATTGCAAGAAACACTTGAATGTATTATTTTCTGTCACACGAACGTTACATATTGATCTGTTTTTTGGCCATAACTTTTGTGTTTTGGCTCCAATTGACTCAAGATTTGTTGGGAAGGTACCCATAGCTATCATAAACCTTCCATAATTTTTACATAATTTTCAAAAATAATTTATTATCCAAAAATAGACCATAATTGGATACTACACTTTGCAGTTTAGGATTTTTAATACTAGGGAATACTTCTTTTTAATGATTTTGAGATGAAATTTGGATGAGATGGCCTTCTATTCCTCTAGAGGAGGATTCTTAAAAATAATTAATTTTATATGGTGTGGAGGTCTACAAAGTGAGCTCCTTTCTGCTTGTATTTTGAAATATATAAAATATTATTTTGGTGGATTTTTTGGTGGATGATCATTTCCATAAAGTTGTTGCAAATGGACACTTTTAATTTTTTGTAAATACCTATTTTTACTATTTTTTACTAATTAAAATATGAAGATATGTATTTTCTTGGGTTTTAACACTTTTCAAATTCTTCTACTTAGAAATTTTTTCTATGCAATTCCTTTTCTGGGTACCTTCGTCTAAAAGGTGTATACATAAGTCATATTTTTAAAATTTTAAGAAAATTAGTTTTCTAATTTTAAAGTACTTCCCAAAAAATCATGAAAACGCAACAAATAGTACAGGTGTTTTTTGCAATCACATAGTAATTGATTCAAAGTTCATTAGGTTTGCTTGTATTTGCTCAACCTAGCCATAGATATGCTATTTTTGCATGATAGACAGACTTTCACGACACTCTCAAACACAAACTCAATAAAGGTTGAGGTACCAATAAGCAACCACAGTGCTGAGTACTTGACTTGTATGGGTTTAGTATTTCCAATCAAGGCTAGAATAGATTTTCAACCAAAGCTTGAAATATGTATTTTTTTTCCTTTTGAGGTTGAGAATAATAAGGTTATTACACATGCTTCCAATTAGTGAGCAAGAAAGTAAGAAGTAGAGAGTGGAAAAGTAATTCTTGAATGATTAGGATTGGAAGACTCTATCATAAGCTACTAGTTCAGAGTACTTTTTGCCGTTTTTGGCTTCCAAAATTTACAATAATTTCAATTTTGGGAACAAAATTTTGAATTTCTTTCTATTTCCATATTTCTTGTCTTTCTACATAGTAGAAAATTTCTACCACCTCATACTATGCTCAATCTCCTCCGAAATTGCTTAAATGATTAGTTACTAGTGCCTCAATGTTAAATAAGATGTACTAAGCTTAGGCACCAGAGTGGAGTTATGCATAATTTAAGTTAATCTTGGAAGCATAGACTGGTAGTTCTAGAATTCATGCATTTTGATATTGTGTGACATCATCTACTTTGAATAAACCAAATATACTTATTGAAAGTCAAAGTATTGTAGAAGATCTCCCCTTTCCACCTTTAAAAATTGAGGATGAATAGTTGTACTTCTATCCTACAAAAAAAAATTCTTTGTCATCCATCGGACACAAAATGTCCACTTTAACGTTTAATCCTTTAAGGATTGTAGTTGATTTGGAGGGTGGGTGTAGTTCTTCAAGAAAGTGAATTAATTTTGTGCCCACTCTAAGGATGTAATCTTAGAACAAACCGTATAAAGTGTTGCCATAAGGGAGATTCTTCAATCTAACAAAAAGTCAAACTCATCTAACGGTACAAATTGCTATAAATAAAGTAGAAGGTCTATAAATCAACCTTTTAAGGGCTAGAAATGAATTTTAGGGAGGTGGAACATCTTTAAATATTTTTCAGTAAATTTTTTCCTCAGAGGCATTCAAGTAGAATAGGCATCTAACCCAAGTCATTTCATATTTTTTGAAGCTTTTTGAAATTAGTTACAAATTTTTGAAGTTCACAAAAAACGGTCATCTATGGTCATCAAAAACAATACCCTTCTAAAATGTGCAGATTTGGTACATTGAAGAAAAAAAATGTACCTCTAAATCATGTTTGCTTTTAGAGCCTTGGAATTTGAGTTGTTTTCCTTAATCTTCAAAAATCAATGACTTGAATGACCCTTTAGAATTTGCGCTATATAAATTTCAATGCATAAGTCTACTTTGGGCATTCATGAGATTACAAAGCAACACTTATGCCTTGTCAAGACATCAAGATAAAAAAAATCTCACAAATTGGGAGATATTTTTTTGTACTTTTGTTGAACACTTCCTATTTTAGGGTCCAGGCCATTCAAGTTTGCAACCTCATAGCTAATGCATGAATGCTTTAATTCTCTTGAAATTGTTTGAAGCGCATGAAGACACTCTAATTGTGTTACTCTTTGAGATTTTTGTGATCAAATGTATTTTGAACAATATTAAGCCGAGAGTGCAAAAATCAATCAAAAAGTGGTCGACCGGTCCTTAAAGAATTAAAGTAGCAACACCCATAATCCTCATTGTATCCATAACCATCTCTTCTAAAATCTTGAAAAATCTTGGGAAGTGAATAGATGTGATTACAATGATGTACCACATTTGAATATCAAATATCAGACGTCAATGTTGGTATTAGGTGTATTCAGAGTGTCTTTAAAAATTCATAACTTACACTCACAGTGTCCAAATAATTCATTTTAAAGTGCATTGAAACTGCTTTTCTCTTGTCAATAAGGTCAAATAATTTGTTGGATGTCTATAAATAGAAATCATATTCAAAAACCTTAAATTGATGGTTATGGGTGCTGCTACCTTAACCCCTATTAGTAAGCACTCAAACGACCATTTTTTGGTTGCTACCCGACTTCGGATAGAATTTTCGGGCAAAAAAAAAAATTCAAAATTTTTTTTCCAGTTTTGAAAAAATTCGGTTTTCTTTCAACATTTATATTCAAAACTAAGATCAGTACGGTCAAAAAAATTATAGTAGATATAGCACAAAAAGGTTTAGAATTGCCTAGTGTTGAAAAACTTACAATTTTGGGAAAGTATTGATGGTCTCATCACTAGATCTTTTGCATTTTTTCACAAATCAATAGAAACCACAATTTTGACCAATAAAAAAAAAATTCATATACTAAATAAAGAAATTGTATTTTTGGTGAATTTTTGAAGTTATATCTTCAAAATTCATTTGAAAAGAATCTAAAAATAATTTTATAATTTTGACCGTACGGATACTTTCTACATTTTGTGCTTCACATTATCTTCTTTGATACTAACTTCAAAAAAGTTACAAAAGTTACATTTTATAACACATTTGTGTTTTGTCCTAATCCCTTAGGCTTTTAGGGGTTAAGGGTCACGGTTGCTAGTATGGGAGCATAGAAGTGTGAGCTTATGAGCCTCAAAAATGATGCACCTATAGTATAGGTGCTTATACTATGAAAATCTTCTATGATAAGAGTGTATTTATACTATAAATATCTATATTATAGGTATTTTTACTATAAACACCTTCAAAGGTGGTAGTATATCTACTTATATACATATTATTAGAAGCTCACATGCTCGCATGTTCATGCTCACATGCTAGCATTGTTGCCTGAAGGGTTAATAACATAACTTAGAATCAATTTGCACTCCACTCACTTTCCTCCATTGGTGGGGGCAGAAAGAGAGGCTAAGCTCACGCTCTTTATGCCCGAGTTGGACTGCACGGTCAAAACTGCACCATTCGCCGTTTCCTTTCTCAATTGGGCAGGACTGCATTGGGATCCCACACAGGGGGCTGCAAGGCGGGCCTCCATCATCAAAAGCAATGCAAAGCAAAGCTGCAAAGGGCAAAGGACATGGGCTCTCGTTGACTGCATCTCTGCGGTGCCCCAAGAGAATCAACAACAAGAAAAAAAGGATCCAAGTAGGTCTCCAACATTACTAGTCTCCTCAACCAAATTTTTCTATGTCCAAAGACTCCAGTCCAACATAAGGTAGTATGCTCTAAAAGCGATCATGCCACAAAGGTACATTTTGGTTTCTGCAAATGTACTAATGGTGTATATTTCAGCAGTGGTCGCTTTTAGTGATCAATGCATTTGAACTTCAAAAATTCATAACTAATTCTATACAGGTCCAAAAAAGATGAAACAACTTGGATTAGATGCCAATTCCGTTTTCCTTCCTATGAAAATTTATTGAAAATTGGTTCAAGGAGTTTAACTTCCCTGAAAAAGCAATCAGCTCTGAAATGGTCGCTTTTAGAGCATACAACCTTAGCAAAAGAAAACGACTTGCCTTCGCAATTTAGAGAAGAAAAAGCCAACTTGCCTCAAGCCTTTGACACAAGAATCTTTGCAACAAGAGTATAGGAAATCTACAGCTTCTTTTCACTTCATCCCAATGAGGACTTGGGATTTATTGGTTTTTATTTATTACTTCCTCCATCTCAAAGTAGTCTTCTTGTTGGACCAAATACTTTCAAGATTTGGACAAAGAATAACATTTTTTTCTAATTTTTGCGAGCTTTAAGTAGAGTTTGGTGCACTCTTATCATCCAAAAACTTTGAGTTTCTAAGCCGTTTCCAAAATGAAGTTTTTGAGTATTCAAAAGTGGGATTTTTGAGGCATCTTTGAAGAGTATTTAGTAGCCACACAATTGCTTGGATCAAGACATGTAATCAATTGGTGAATAGTACTAGTGTTATTGGCTTGAGCTCTTGTCCTGTTACCCAATGGTTGCATACTATGTAGAATTGACTTGCTACTTTTTTAATGACTTGTGACCTATTCAAAGGAATGGTTGTCATTGTGGAGAGTAATCTCAAGAGTTCATGCTTTGCACAAGTGCTTCTCTCATTAAAGTATGGCTTTAAATAATTTTGACAATATATTGTAAATGTTTTATAATTGGAGTTCCTTTTTGTCTCTCCAAGCACTTCTTCTAGCATCTTTCTTTCTATTGTTAGAATGTGAAACCAAAAGATCATTTTGGGACAAAAATTGAAGGGCAATTAGAAGATCATTTTGGGATGGAGGAAGTATTAAAGTGAACTATGAAACACAAAAAAGAAAAATTTACTTAAGAGTAGTATAAACTAACATCTTTGTCTCATGGACCATTGCCACATGAGTGATATATCTATAGAGGACAAAAAACTTACATGTTGAGTGGAGTTGGGAGTGTGGAGTTGTGGACACACATGTGATAAAAAGAGATACACCAAAGAACTTATCACCATATGAAAGATAGCTTCAAATATCAAGTAATATGTATTAAAATGAATGAGTGATTGTATGTTGGATCCTTTACATTTATGGCCAAGACTAAAAAAATTTTAAGTTTGAGCATTCACATCCTCAAAAGAGCTTAGAGGATGATTCCCAAGTCAACCAATGAGAGCTCCAAATCTTTCTATTATATGTCTTGGCCCAATTCCATGGTAAGACTACCGCACCACCCCGAAAAGTCAGCCATGAGAAGCTTGGTCGCTAGTCGGACGTCACTCTCTCTTCTAGAACTTCTTCAGGTGCGTGCAACCTTGAGTGGATTCCCACCAAGTTCACTTGCACGAAACAAAATTTCCTCACTTCCTCGAGGATTAATTAATTGCCTCAGTGTCTGACTATGTTGACCATGTTGACTAACTGATACATGCAGAGGACCTTTACCCTTTTAGCATACGTACAAGAACACTTTTGTCACCAACCCACCGAACCAGCAATTTAATTTTTAACTTCTAAATTGTTCATTCAATTCAGTTACAAGATTCATGCTTGCTGTATAATGTCATGACTTTCTGGTAAAGTGTGGTCAAGTCAAGGAGCAAAATATGTCAACCCAGTGACTTCCAAGTGGTTTTGGCCGACTACAGTGATGGTACGCCGAAAGAAAGCTCTTGGGATCACATTTTTATTGAAAAGAGATTTCCGTATACGTTGGACTGGACATAAAAAATATGCAATAAACTACCAATGTCAGAGACCTACTTGAATTGGAAACTTTATTCTGGTTCTCAGTTTCCCACATCGGTACATTGACCTCCATTTGTTTAGGAACGAGCAGGTGGCAAATGCAGACTTTTCTCTGCCATGGGTTGCATACAAAAGCTGCACGGCTGAGTTCAGGGACCTTTGTGTTGAGCAGCATTCTAAAGCCAAATCATGTCAGCAATCAGTACACTAGTAGCCTTGGGCACTGCTAGTTCTGCTGACGGAGTGCGCGTTGACCGAGTGGGGGAGCCCAGCGTGCAGCTTTGCCCCAGCATAAGAGGAATCGGAGCAATTCGAACTGATTGCACTGGCGAAAAGGACTGGTGAAGCTGGTCGATGCGGCCAACAGGACGTTCCGTGCTTTGCGGTAGAAGAATGACAGCGAAGATGGTGGAGTGTTTCAGCAGCATGAAGTCGTGGTGCGTGATGGGGAGCCGTGGTGGTTAGGAAAGTCTGTGTGGCCTCGATGGTGTCTGCTCTGGAATCCCGGCCGACTGGGTTGCTGGTGAGGTGGCTTGGATGTTGCTGTAGGTTAGGGGAGAGTCGTTGTCAGGAGGTACCCTCTGTTGCCCGACTGGCGTGATGAGTTCTGTGCGGCACAGTACAGTTGCTGTCGCATTCCGTTGCAGAGCGGATTGAAAAAACTGGGATTGCTGTGCCTAGATCTGTCAGTGGTTTGAAATGGGCGCCGGGTTTGGCTGAGCACCGGCTATGGCGGTAATGGAAGAGACGGGATACGAGTCCCAAGTTAATGGCTAGGTTTCGAAGTGGTGCGATTTCCAGGAGTACGAATTGCAGAGTGAGCCGTGAATTTTCAGAGCAGGGAATGGAGGATTGCGGGACTGATAAGGCTAGGTTCGAAAAAAGTTCAAATCATGAGTGGGTCCGTCTTGCAGCAGGGATTCAGGAGAGTTGAGTGGGTTGGCGTGAGAGGTGATCGAATGTAGAAACTTTTCACATTTTGTAATTTCATGGTTTTCGCTAAGCGCCGCACCATGAATGTACAAGCGCAAGGGGAGAAGGAAATTTCTAGTGACTTCGGCGCTAGCTAGTAGCGCAACACTAGAAATTTCAAATCGCAAGTAATACAGTATGTCCGCTCGCAGGTATTTCGTTTGTCACGATGAATTCGAAGCGCCTGTCTCGTGTAGCGGCGGGAGGAATATCACTGTCGATGTACAGCTTTCTAGTGAGACTCTAAAGTTTTAATTATTCCTGTCGACGAGCTAAACTGCGTCCAGACTCTTCAAACGATTTGCAAGAGATGACGTATCACGTGTAGAAATCGAAATTCAGTCGAGAATTTTACTACACCGATTCATGGTGCGTCAAGGCTCGAAATCCTGCTGGCTATGGAAACCGAATGTAAATTTGGTCGCTGGGTGTTCATACCGTGAAGGGTTTAGCCTTCAGTGAGAGTATTTAGGCCATCCAAAAATTGTGTTTCGGAGTCCCGATCCTGCTGCAGAAGGCGTTGCGGCCGTATTCTTTAGGAAATGTCATCGTCAGGGCACCAAAATCTTGACATTCATATGCAGAAAGTGTAAAACTGTAGAACTATTGCATACAAAAGCTACACGGATCTTTGTGTTGAACGGTAAAGCCAATCGTGTCAGCAATCAGTTCAAGACTTCAACAATAAACTTAGCTTACCTTTTTTCTGGTTTTCTGCTTCCAATTCCTGTCACTCTGTCGAAATGGTACTACGGAATGATTAATTATGTGTCAAGGCTCGAGATCCTGCTGGCTATGGCTTACGGATGTGAGTTCGGTTGCTAGATGTTCAAACCACAGGTTCGAGGTTTCAGACACGCGATTGCAAAACAGCGAATGTTACTAAGATTGTGTTATTCTGGGTGTGCAGGTGATTCACGCCTGACTGAGAATCATGAAGTCGACACCACCATGAAACGTGCCCTCTATCGACGTAGCCAGCAAGCAGTCGCAATGACCCTCTAGTTTCAAAGATTACAACCGAATTCACCTACAGTCCCACAGTTGAGGCATCTAGAATCTCAACAGATTTGAAACCATGGATCCGTCGTCCGCGATCCTTGAGATGTCGGACTCCAGACGGGAAAATGTCTTCTCCCGCTCCTCCACACAACGGAACCAGGAGGATGACGAGGAGTCGCTCAAGTGGGCGGCGCTGCAGAAGATGCCCACATACAACCGCATGCGCACGGCCATCATGAAGAACGTGGGTGAGGATGGAAAGGTCTCCCAGGAGGAGATCGACGTGCGCCACTTGAGCTACGAGGACCGACAGCAGATCATCTCCAAGCTGCTGCGCGTCACGGAGGAGGACAACGAGCGGTTTCTGCTGAAGTTCCGGGAGCGGATTGACAAAGTGGGGATCGTGCTACCGAAGATCGAAGTGCGGTTTGAGCATGTCAATGTCGAAGCGGATGTGCATGTGGGGAACAGGGCGTTGCCCACGTTGCCGAATTTCTCCTTGACTCTCATCGAGGTTAGTAGTGTCTTTTCAATCGAGCTCTGAATGGATTCTTTTTCACTAGCTCTTGCTGCACGCAGAGTGAGACGTCAATTCCATTGAGATTGCTCAGGGGGCTCTCAAGTAGGAAGAAAGTGAGGAGGGAGTAGATAATTCTACCTTAGTGGTGCACCATGCATTGAATGAAATGAAATTCGAATATAGTTTGCAGTAATCTATTGACTCGGCAATGTACAGTAAATGTGATAATGGCGCGTGAAATTTACCGGCAATTGAATGGAATTGACATGCTATTCTAGCAGTCATAGTCGTTAGAAAAATGTCTCAAGCTTCGAAATTGTGGAGTGCCAATCTCTGAGGATTAGTAAATTTAAGTGCCTAATAATGTATAGCCTAGTTCCCGTTTCAGGCAGGGAAAAGTAGGGTGCTGAATTCCACTGTTTTGCTCTCATGCTTCTCAAGCTGCTTGAGCCCACTCAAAGCGCCACTTCACTGCGGATTTAGTTTTATTTAAAGCACTGTTTGATTATGATCTGGATTTTGTTCTGTTTTGTGATTTGTTGCGCAGACGGTGTTAAGCATGCTTCGTCTCTCCCCCTCGAAAAAGCAGAGACTCAACATCTTGAACGACGTCAGCGGCATCCTGAAGCCATCAAGGTACCTTAAAAATTTCCTTCAATTCTTTCCTTCTGACCAATTGCACTCTGCTTAGATTTTCAAATGAACTCACCCTGTTGTGGTGCTGGTGTTGCGGTGGTGTAGAATGACGTTGCTTCTCGGCCCACCGGGGTCCGGCAAGACGAGCTTGTTGTTGGCCCTGTCCGGGAAGTTGGACAAAGCCCTGGCGGTTTCCGGCAAAGTGACCTACAATGGCCACGAAATGACAGAATTTGTCCCGGAGAGAACGTGCGCTTACATCAGCCAGCGGGACCTTCAGATGGGCGAGTTGACGGTGCGCGAAACACTCGACTTCGCCGGACGCTGTCAAGGCGTGGGTCCTCGATTCGGTACGCACACCGTTTGTCGATAGTTGTTCAACACTCAGAGTTTTGATGATTTTTCATTGAGTTCATCCTCTCGTTAGAATCCGAGTCCTAATTTTTTTCCAGTATTTTGAAGACTAATATAATGTTGTTCGAAGTTGATACATTATTACTAAAAGGAAGTTGATAAAAAAAAATACGATAGATGCGGGATATGCGTAGTACATTGGCATCATTTAACAAAATTAGTACATTGAAAAAGAATCCTCATTCAGGAAATGAAGCTGTTTGAGATGCCTGTTGAGAGTTTGAGCAATTTCGGCCACTCGATTGAAATCTCAGATCTATTCGAATTTATATTTTCGAGCTTTGAGGGTTTGGTTGGGCGGGTAGAAGCATTAAGCACTTGAAAGTCCTTGTATTCGGCACTTGAATGTCACTTTCTGGCGTGATCAAATTTTCAAAATAGTGAATTTTATTAGGTTCGTGGCTTTTGAAGATGGGACCTCGAGCAATCGAAAAGGTGTAAGTTTCTAACCTCGCTATCTGGATGTTGTGAACAGACGTGCTATCGGAGCTCGCAAGGAGAGAGAAGGAGCTCGGGATCAGGCCCGATGTGGATATGGACGTCTTCATGAAGGCCACTGCTCTCCGCGGCCAAGGAACCAGTCTCATGACTGACTACATTCTAAAGGTCCGAATTCTTGCACCCCCTGTCTGAAATCGTTGGCTCAATTGTAATTGACAAGAGTGTAAAGTTAGGAAATTTTGGAAGGATCAAATCCAAAACCGTATTCGTTTTAACATCCTTTTATGCTGGTGTTGTAAAAGCTTGGGAACCCCAAACCCCTGTTGAAGTAACATTGAGAGGTTGGAAAATTGACATTTGGAGGTCGGAAAACACCTAAATCCAATGTTATTTCAGCAGGCTTCGCAGTAGTTTGCCCTTACGTAAACTTCATGGGATAAACTTCCAAAATCTACATGATAAGGAGAGTCTTGTGTGCCAATTCCCAATTTCTAACTCCCATGCGCAGTTCTAACGTAAACCATCACAAACCAAATGACCTGGTGATTGCAAAGTCCTTAAATTCACGCATTCCTAAGTGGAACTTTAGATTTCTGGTGCAACGAGAAATTATCTCACAACATGCGCAATTTCTACGTGAACTTCCAGACCTACATGAATTCCTTCGTGCAGCTGAACCCAAAGGGGTATCAATTGGTGCAACAAGCAATTCTTTCGCCCAGTTTGCATTTGTTTTAAGAGAATGAACAAGGGTTTTAGAACCTGAATGTTCTTGTGCACTGAAATTGTGGCGTGTGCACTCCCAGATCGCGAAGCCCTTGTATTCACATAGCCCAGGTGTTGTGTGCATTGTTTTCACTTGCAAGATTTCGGGGTTTTAGAACCTGAATGTTGTTGTTTACTGATCCTGTGGCATGTGCGCACCCCCAGATCCTGGCGCTGGACATCTGCGCGGACACGCTGGTGGGCGACGAGATGCATCGTGGGATTTCCGGTGGGCAGAAGAAGCGCGTGAACACGGGCGAGATGGTGGTGGGTCCTGCGAAGGCGCTGTTCATGGACGAGATTTCCACGGGATTGGACAGCTCCACCACCTTCCAGATCGTCAAGTGCCTGCGCCAGTCGGTGCATGTGCTGGACGGCACCATGCTGGTGTCGCTCCTGCAGCCGGCGCCGGAGACCTTCGAGCTTTTCGACGACGTCATTCTGTTGTCCGAGGGACAGATCGTGTACGAGGGCCCTCGAGACCTCGTGCTCGACTTCTTCCTCCACATGGGCTTCCGGTGCCCCGAGCGCAAGGGCGTCGCCGACTTCCTCCAGGTGCGGTTGCATTATCCCTGATTCCCCCCAAGTCCTAGAACGCTAATGTACAATCTCCATTCACCATACACTCAGGTGTACAACAAGCTGGAACTTGCGGCATCTACAATTTTTCACATTTTTATTGTATTGAGCTGAAACTAATCAAGTACCAGATATTTCGTGTCAAAAGAGATGAAGTTCTGTTTTCACACCTCTAGCACAAATCGAAGTGCAATGGTCCACGTTCAGTTGAATGCTGAATGGAGCCTCTTATGTACTGTGTTTTTAAAGGGAGACTCTACCTTAGTGCAAATTCGTTTGGGAAAGAACTGACAAGAGTCATCTCCCCGTGACTTGCCGCAATAGCATTCACACAATTTGGCACTCAGATTCAAACTGTTTCAGAAATTGAGACTCCAACCAGGTGGTGAGCGGAAAAGATGAAAAATTTCCTTCGTCGATGAAGAAATGGATCTGAATTGGTGGGACCGTGTGTGACTTCTGTCTGTGCAGGAGGTGACGTCGAAGAAGGATCAGGAGCAGTATTGGCATGACAAGGCGGAGCCGTGGCGGTATGTGTCGGTGCGTGACTTTGCGGATGCGTATCCCAAGTGGCATGTGGGCGAGGAGCTGGCGGAGGAGTTGGCCACGCCGTTCGACCGCAGCAGCAGTCACCCCGCCGCGCTCGTCCGGGAGCGCTACGCGCTGACCCCGCGACAGCTCTTCCAGGCCTGCTTGGACAGGGAGAAGGTAACGCACGCTTCATTTCAATATACCCCCCCAAAGGACCTGGAAGAATTCTTGGTTTGAAACAGTCATTTGATTGTAAATAGGATTCTTTGGATGGAGTCAAATTTTATATCAAGAGAATCTGTGAAGGATATTGCCTGCGTTGGCCGTCTTAGAAACCAGAAAATTTCCAAGCCCTCGTCAAATTTAATGAAAAAGTAAATTGGAACCCCAATTTGGACGTTGCTGTACAATGCTAATAGTCAATTCAGGTAGGACGAGCTATTTCTGAGCGAACCTCACTTGTAGCCAAGAAATTCGCTTGGAAATAGCTCATTGAGGCACATTGAGGCTAATAGAGGCTTCGTCTATGCAAAATCCTGATTGAGGCAGACATCGGTTAGTCGTTTTGAATGCATCACTCTGATTTGAGGTGATTTTAGGCATGTGGAGGCAAGTTGAGGCTTTGAACAGGTGAAGTCTGTGCAAGGATTTGAATCTACTACACAAAAGTGATAAGACTTTGAATTTCAAGGGAAGGATATCAACACAGAAAATCAACACAAAAATCAATACAAAAATCTTGATCATAGACGTAATGGAAAACGGATGCCATGGATGTTGCCATTGCAGGTCTTGATGAAGCGCAATAAGGCGATCTACATCTTCAAGTCGATACAAACCAGTATTGTGGCTATGATCACGATGTCGGTGTTTTTCCGTACATCACTTCATCCAAACAACGTTGTGGATGGAGGATTCTACTTGGGTGCACTCTTCTTTGCACTCATCAACATGATGTTCAATGGATTTGTAGAGATGTCACTCACCATCCAACGCTTGCCTGTATTCTACAAGCAACGTGACTTGTTGTTCTACCCACCTTGGGCATTTGTTTTGCCCACGTACCTTTTGCGCTTGCCACTCTCCCTCTACGAATCTTGCATCTGGATATGCATCACGTACTTCACCATAGGATTTGCCCCCGAGCCTGGTCGGTAAGCAATTCATCACATTGTCTTTTACCTTCTTTTGTCATGCCAATCTCAACCTTGTATGGCCTTTTCATTTCGTGTTGAAATATTATGCTAATGTGTACTATTCACCTCAATTCTATACAGTACGACAAATATGAAGGGGGATAATTTCTATTATTAGCAAAGGTCTTTTGGTAATATCAAAATCAATATAAAATATTTCACATTCGCAAAATTCTAGTTAGGGATGGATCTCCCTTCGTTCCTTTGACAGAGGGGCGGGAGGTGCTCACCCGTTCTTTCTTCCGGCAATGGCGACGTGAGGGCACCCCTTGTACAGGTGTCCCTATGGCGCGTTTTGGAGTGCCAAAACTTGTGAAATTCCAGTGCACGATGCGTTGCAACTTAGAAATGGTGTTGGGTTTAGGGTGTAGCGTCTGGAATTGTGCCATTGTCGTATTTGTCGCCGTTCTAACAGTCATGGCGAGAAATCTGCTCGTGGAATGCGTTGTCAACATCGGTGGAATTTCTCGAAATTGGGACCGTGGGATTCTACGAGGATCTATTTCAACGTAGAATTCCGTCGTTTTCACGAAATTGGCACCCGTGGTGATCAAAGCCTTACAATGGGCATCAATTTCGATGAAGAATTGGGCCAAATTCGACGGGCTTGCAACGAGGATCTATCTCGACGTAGAATTGCGCAAATCTTACGAACATGGCGCCCGTGATTACGAGAGGCTTCTGATGAGGATCCATTTCATCATGGAACTGTGCGAAGTTTAACGAAATCGACATTGGCTTCCCTGTCTGCAGGTTTTTCCGGCAGTGGTTGGTGTTGTTTGCAATGCACCAGATGGCACTTGGCATGTTTCGTTTGATCGGCTCTGTGACGCGCACAATGATCATTGCGCAAACGGGAGGCTCCTTCGCCATTCTCGTGTTGTTTGTGTTGGGAGGCTTCATCATCTCCCGAGAGAATATTCAACCCTGGTGGATTTGGGGGTTCTGGATATCTCCCCTTTCCTATGCCCAGAACGCCATTGCTGTCAACGAGTTTCTGGCAGACAGATGGAACAGGGTAAGCTTAATCCTGAGCCTCTGTAAGTTTCATAACAGTAACAAGCAAATCCAAGTTTGAGGGGTTTTAGGATTTAGGGGTTAAGGGTAGCAGCATCATTTGAGCAATAACTCAAGGCAAGTATTCTGCAGATTTAAGATGTTAAGCTTAAGTTTGGATACCTGACACCGATGTGTCTCAACTATTCTTCATCTAAGACTCCCCATCTGCATGGGTTGACAATGTTATGATGACCTCTTAAGCTTCAGTTGATGTTTTCTCAAGTCCCCACTGACTGTTACAGTCAAAAGCTGGAATGCCAAAACGTAACAGAGAGTATTGGTTTTATGTTAGTGGTGGTTTAAGGTGGTCCTGCCTTTTATTGCGGTGTTGGTGGAGGAGCTGCTGAGCTAAGTGAACATTCATTTTTGGAGTAATTCAAGCGGGATTGCTAATGTTGTGTTGTTCGTTTTCTAACAGCCACCCTTACCGGGGCCATTCGGTGATGCACCAACTCTTGGGCAACAAGTGCTGCTGAGTAGGGGCCTTTTTAATAAGGGCTACTGGTATTGGCTTGGAGTGGGGGTCCTCTTCGGATACTCCATTTTATTCAACCTCCTCTACTGTTTCTTCCTCAAAGTTCTCAATCGTAAGTTATTCCATTCCATGATTGTAAATTTGGGTACTTTCTCTGATAGATTGTGCAGGAGAGGATTCATTTAAGCAATGTATACTGGAATCTACAGTAGTCACATAGCACGTTTGCTCAATTTTGAAATCAAGGGGCACTTCCCATCTTTTGATGGGTCGGGGACCTTTGAGCAAGTGCTGTGGACATACAAAAAGATCGTGACTTGCCCGCCTAGTTTAATGTGACTTTGCTGTGCTACAGCTTTGGAGAAACCAAACAGCACATTATCTAAAGAAGCTATGGAGGAGAAGAAAGTCAACCGAGCTGGAGAAGATCCCGCCCAGTTGAATGTATCCAGGAGCAAACATGCTGCAGCTCTCGCGTCACATGTTAGCAATGAGCATTCAAATGGTAATGCATCATATCTACTTAAAAGAGTTATTATTCATGTTAGTATGAATCCGAGATTTCTTTGCTTAAGCTCGAGTCCTCTTTTTTACTAGCACAGGATTAGCAAACTCCCGTTGCCTACTTCATGACTACCTTTAATCTTTGCTGCCTATGTTCATTGAGTAGTCTTCACTCAAAACAATTGAATCCTTTCACCTGGAATCCCTACTTTCACACTACGACATAGTTTGAATGCGTGGCAAGTGTGCTACAATCAATGATAGTATATGTAACGGTTATTGTAGAATATCCTTTTCGTGAGCGTCGTCATTAAGAGCTTAGATTGTAGCATTAGAATGAAATTGTTTTAGCCAGTTTTAATTGATTGGTACTTGACTGTTTGATGACTGCAGGATTGGCAAATGGTTCTGGTGAAATCGGTAGCAAGTCTCGACGGTTAGCGAAAGCATTCTCCCGTTCCTCTCGAGCTCGTTCTTCACGATCCTCTGGATCAGAAAACGCTTATGAGCAAGCGATGATGGAGTTCAGCAACGGAGTAGAAACAAAGCGAGGGATGGTGTTGCCATTCACACCGTTGTCTATTACTTTCCACCACATCAACTACTTTATTGACATGCCAGCTGTACGTGAACATATTTTTTCCATTCTTCTCTTTCTTTTCGATGGCAATAATTTGTTTTGTGGATGATAAATGATATATAATCAACATTGTTTAGCAGTTGTGAGAATTCACCCTTGAGAGCAACCAACAAAGGATTGAAAAGTCTGATATGCATACCGGGCACTCGGAAGTGGTCAATTGATGAGTGTCCTGTTGATGTAGCTTTTGCTACCTCTTACTTGAGATGGTCGTTTATAAAAGAATCTAGAATCCTTTTCCAATGTCTCCAATGTAGAAAGGATGACAACCCGACGGAAGAACTGAAATATTTGGTCTACTTGTATTGAAATATTAGTCTACTTGTGCAGGAGATGAAAGCCCAAGGAATTACTGAGAACAAACTGCAGCTGCTGAGTGACATCAGTGGGGCATTTAGACCCGGGGTTTTGACAGCATTGGTGGGTGTCAGTGGCGCTGGAAAAACAACATTGATGGACGTTCTGGCAGGAAGAAAGACGGGTGGCTACATTGAAGGGGACATCTTCATATCCGGCTACCCTAAAAAGCAGGAAACGTTTGCAAGAATCTCCGGGTATTGTGAGCAGGTTGACGTCCACTCTCCAAACGTTACGGTGTATGAGTCGCTCATCTACTCGGCTTGGCTCCGCCTTTCCAAGGAAGTTAGTGCGTCTGTGAGAAAGGTAATGTACTAACTAGATTTCCTGGTGTTATTATATCATCGTAAACCAAGGAGTGGTATAGATTTACATGTCAGGTCCCCAGAGTCATGAGTTCACGCCAAACTCAGCGATGTGGATCATGTGAGAATGTAAAGTGAAAACCTTGATGTTTAGGCCACAAGCTCTAATTGAATTGAATTTGATTCAAATACTTACTAGTAGTAAAAAAACGTTCCTTGGCGCGATTCAGAATGCCCAAACTGTGCACAATCCATAGCACAAGCTCCAATAGCCAAGAATAGGAACAGCTTTCCATTTCACATCCCAAGGCCTTGTCATGAATCCACTCCAAATCCACTAACCTCGATGTTTTATCCTCCCCCCTCCAATCAGGCCTTTGTGGAGGAAGTCATGGAGTTAGTGGAACTCACCCCCCTCCGCTCCTCCATAGTGGGCCTCCCAGGCATCACTGGCCTTTCCACCGAAGCCCGCAAGCGGCTCACCATCGCCGTCGAACTCGTCGCCAACCCTTCCATCATCTTCATGGACGAGCCCACTTCCGGCCTCGACGCCCGCGCAGCCGCCATCGTCATGCGCACCGTTCGGAACACCGTGGACACAGGGCGTACTGTTGTCTGCACCATCCACCAACCGAGCATCGACATCTTCGAGGCTTTCGATGAGCTTCTTTTGTTAAAACGAGGGGGGCAGATGATCTACGCGGGGCCGCTTGGGACGAGGTCTCAGCATCTGATCGAGTATTTCCAAGGGGTGCAAGGAGTGCCGCCGATCAAGGAAGGCTTCAATCCGAGCACATGGATGCTGGATGTGACGTCGGAGAGCGCCGAGAAGACTACGGGAGTGGATTTTGCGGAGATATATACGAGAAGCTCGTTGTATCAGTGAGTTTTTCTCTCTCAATTTGCCTCTGGGCTTGTTTATTGTTGTCCCTGAGTTTGAGTTCAATATGTCTGTTTGGGGTCTGGGAATGGGCGTAACCGGGAGAGATGTCTATGAAGTGGTGCAAACATGGTCTCTTTATCCTCTTTTGTGTCCCTGACTGGACTTAACCAGCAGAGACATAGTCTGTTAAGTAGTGGAAACATGGTACGAGGGGGTGAGATTTGAAACTTTGCACTAAACTCTACATTGAAGGAAGTGGAGAGGCTACAATTGATTGAGAACTCCACATAAAAACGTTACATGAATCAAATCTTCATTAGACAAATTTGGACAGAATTTCAGCCAATGAGGATGGGTGATATGGTGTTTTTCTTCTAATTTTATATTCAAAACACTAGACCCTACTTGATGCTCAAGTAGGGCCTCCACTTTTGCGAAACCCAATTTGGCCTCCAAGTCCCACTTTCTTGGCCTCCAAAACTATCCAAAAGTGCTGCCGTGTAGGCGTTTGGGAGTGGTGTGGGACTTGGGAAGTAGCATGAAGAGGCCCTGAATGGGAGGCATAGAATTTAGGGGACCGCAGCTTTCCATGTATTTTCATTGCAAAGTTGAGGTTTTTTCAAGTTCTTTACTGTGGTATTTCTCAGATATTTCATAAAAGATTCAGGTAAAAGTTACAATAGTGACAACTTCCATTTAAATTCACTGGCATAAGTTCAGTGGTACTATTTTCACATGAGGGAGCTTAATTTCTTCTGTGACTGATGGTCATATGTGATTTTTTCAGACGGAATGAAATCATGATCAAGGAGCTGAGTTCTCCTGCACCAGATACAGAAGACATCTCTTTCCCAACCACATACGCGCAGCCGTTTTGGCAGCAATGTATGGCTTGTTCATGGAAGCAGCACAGATCGTACTGGCGGAATCCATATTATAATGTTGTGCGGCTCCTTTTTACCACAGTTAGTGGAATCATATTGGGCAGCATTTTCTGGGGGTTGGGCTCAGACAGGTATGTACATTGCACTTTGAATTCCTTAGATTATCCTAACTCCCAGGTGTGAAGTCTCTCGAGTGGATTGAAATTGATATTTTTAATTTGATTCGACACTAATCTTACAATTCTCTACTGTAGAGAAGGGTGCACAGTCGGTCTCAACTGCTCACCAGAATATTCTGTATTTTCCTTGGCGTTTTTGCTCGAATTTGGAGTTGCTAATTTGAAGTTTTTGAAAACAGATCAACCCAACAAAACCTCTTCAATCTGATGGGAGCCATGTACGCGTCTGTATTATTTGTGGGCATCAACAACTGTTCTGGAGTACAACCTGTAGTAGCAGTAGAACGCACGGTTTTCTACAGGGAGCGGGCGGCAGGAATGTACTCCACATTTCCGTACTCATTTGCTCAGGTAATCAACCCATGCCCTAAATTTCTGAAGCAGGAAAAGAATTTATATTTTCCAATTTTTGGACAAGACAATGCTCAAAGAGTTTGGAGGCTTGAGACTGCATTATTTTACATAAGTTAAGCCACCCTACTTGTGTCATGCAATTATTTGTGCCACCTAATTTGAAATGTACGCAATGGTACATATTGGCACAAATAGGGTGGCTCATTTTAATGCTAATTGCAGGGTTTTTAGGGTTTGTACTTTTTGGTCAATTTAGATTCTTAGAATGAGCAAAATGGTTGTGGATTATACTCTTTTTCTGGCTAGCCAATGTGGTGACTTGACATGGATTTTCAAACACTGAAAATGGTATCACTTGATTTTAAGTATTTGATCAATCCTTTGCCCAGCGGTCAGGATATGTTTTCAGTGTTTCCACATTCCGAAAGTGAACCGTTTTTCCAATCACCAAGTCTGTTTTTTAATCTCTATGTTATATTCTAAATAGAAATTTAACAGTTTTTTTCACCAGCGTTTGTTTTTCTGATGCTTTCAATTTGCAACCGCTGTTTTTCCCAATTCCCACTGGCTAACAACGAACTAACCGGTGGTTCTCCCACAGCATTTGCCTCAGCCTTGTGTACTCACAACTGCAAATTGAATTTTTCAGGTGACAATCGAATGGCCATACGTGTTTGTGCAAGCGTTGGTCTATGGAACCCTTGTGTATGCCATGATCCAGTTCGAGTGGACCCCCGCCAAGTACTTCTACTTCATTTTCTTCTTGTACTTAACCCTCTTATACTTTACCTACTGGGGCTTGGTCACGGTTTCCATGACTCCCAGTGCGCAAGTTGCAGCCATCATCTCCTCAGCCTTCTACGGGCTTTGGAACTTGTTCTCCGGGTTTTTGATTCCTCGTCCGGTACGTCCTTTGCTCCATTCAACCTTCTTGAATGACACTTCGTAATTTTGCAATTGAACTGACTTCCTGCTCAATTTTAGCGACTTCTAGTTCCATGTATTGCAGATTTCAGCTGGTTCCTTTCGCACTTCAAAATAGTATCAGTGTTGATACAGAGTAGCTAAATGGCATTTCATGTAAACTACGCTGATTTGTGTATAACTCTGTCTGTGCAGCAATTGCCTATATATTGGATTTGGTACTACTGGATCACCCCCACAGCTTGGACCTTGTATGGGTTGATAACATCCCAACTGGGTGACGTGACCTCCTTGATGAAGTCGAATGGGCGTGATATTCAAATCAACGTGTTTTTGAAGCAATACTTTGGGTTTGAGAAAACCTTCTTGCCGTATGTCATCATTTGGCATATTGGCTCTGTCTTTCTCTTTGGTGTCGTCTTTGCCATTTGCATCAAGATCTTCAACTTCCAGAGACGGTAGACAGTACAACAAACATACCAAAGTGGGGGCTACTCTCAGTACAATATTACAAGGATTATCAATGCAAGCGGAATGAGTCAAAAGATCCTTTTCCCAGGTACTTCACTCGTAGTTTGTTTAGAAACAATGAGAGGCCTCCTGTAGGGTACATTTAAAATGTTGTAGCTAATAATTTTAAAATTATTCCAGTTACTAGAGCATCACTTTTTTAAACCATAGTATATTGGAACTACTAGAGTACATTGGAATGATCCATAGTACATGGTTTGTATATTTGCAAAAGGTAGTCTCAAGGGAGGGGAGGAGCTTGCATGAAGAACTCTCATTTTCCATCTGCAAGTAGACAAAACAAAATAATAGACAACACCTCATTTTGAATAGTGTATGTGTGTAGCAAAATTTTTTTTCTTCTAGATATGAGCTATGGTTGTACTATATCTTGAATTCTTAAAGCAATCTATTTGTAGGCACATTTTGCAAGATTTTGGACCCCAAAACTTATGGAGTTGTAAATGTATGAGTCATGCTTAGCCAATACAATACTATTTGTGGTTCTTTCATTTTTTGTGGGTTTTTTCCTATTGTACATACGTGATTAAATTGTATGAGTTGTTTGATATATGATGTTTGCATATGTGTTGTTTATATGGGTTGCTTTCAACAATAGCTAGAGTGTGCATGTTGCATTGTTTGACCTCAAAAGTGTGTAAAATTTTTAATTTTAGTAGGATTATTTTTAAATTTCAATTTTAACTACTGTGGGGTGTAGAAAAATGGGCAGAAAATAGAAGTGGAAAAAAAATAGGGACATATCTATTGTGAAATATAGAATAGTAGCTATATAGCCCATGTAATAAAAAGCTTGTCACAAATTCCTTGTTCATTTGTGCAATTGTTCATCCTCACTTAAATCACTATTAAAACTATTCAATTTGATGGTAAATTAAGCTTCTGACCCTTTGTCACAAAGGAGCATGCACAAAGGAACAATAAGAATCACCTTTGAAGTACAATGGTTACAAACATCAACAAGAAAGTGTATTTCAAGATGTTCATTGACAAAGTGTTGCTAGCAATTTGATCTTGTTGGCTAGGTAGTCTTATTGAGTGTGAGGCCAAACCAATTTTCTTCCAACAAAACAATGCAAGGTTGCACATTAATATCCATAATCCTCAATTTGTAGAAGTGGCACAACAAGGTAGCTTCAACATCTATATGACTAGTTAGATGTCAAATAGTCCCAACATGGATGTGCTAGACTTGGATTTCTTTTAGGCCATTCAATTGTTGCAATATCAAGAGGCTCTTTTAACAATTCATGAGGACATTAAAGTTGTGCAACATACATTCAATATGATGTCTCACAAGCTCACCAACAAAGTCTTCCTATCCTTGTAAGTATTGATAGTCAAGTGCTTGCAAGTTGTTAGCAATAATAGCTAGGAGCTCTCACGCATGGATAAGAGCTATTTGAATCAAGTTGGCTTACTATTGTACACATCGGAAGTCAATCTTGAATTAACTCAACAATCCTTGATGCATCTAAAAAAGCACCACAACTAATATAGCTAAGGCATTAGTTATGACAATTTTTTGGCAAGATTGCATAACCCTATTCTCATTTTTTTTTCAATTGGATTTTAAAGTAGTTTGGGGGTGAAAATGGGTCTTTTGTATATAGCATTTCAATTGTTAAAGCACTAGCCAAATTTTCAAAAAAGGTCAAGACTAGCTAGCTTTTCAAACCAAAAAATACTTTAGATACACTAAATCCAAATATTAAAATTCCATGAAATGAACCCACTACATACAAATGGACTCTCAACCACCATAGTAAATCACCTTAAAAATAATCTTGAAGTCAAATTTTTCTATAGGACATTAGTAGAATTTAAATACAAGTTTGTGAAAACCATATCTATCTACAAACTAAAACTCTTTATAACTTTCATCTCATTTTTCTATAGAATACTAGTGGCTTTTATGAAGTCTACAAAAACCATATCTACCTGCAAATTAAAACTCCTCATAACTTCTATCTCATTAATCAAAATGGAATGATTTAGAGCTTTTGTAATAAATATAAATTTAGAAAATCAATTTCAAATTTTAATTTGTTAAGAAAATAATTTTAAGAGAAATTTTGTGAGTTGCATAAGCTACCTATTGAATGATGAAATGACATATCATGCAATAACTTTTAACCATATAGTCAAAAGTTATGAAAATTGTTGGGCCTTAAAGCTACTCCTTAGACATATGTTTTGTGAAAATTTTAAAGGAATTTTCTTTTTTTTTAAATCCATTTCTAGTGAGCTACCTAAAATCTATGTTTTCAAAAATGGTTTTGGGACCATTAGGGGTCATTTAGTATATTTTGAGAAGTTGTTTTTCCTTGTTCTAAATCTTAAATTTCTCCATAAAAATAATTTTTTTGAATTTGAGCCCAACTAAGAAAATGAAGGGCATCTATTATAGTTTCTACTCCAAATTTGAATTTTGAAATTTTTTTGTAATATCGAATATTGTATTTGAATTTGAATTTTGGATGTATTTTCAATGTCTACTGCATTTTAATTATAAAATGCCATGAAATTGAGTTTACACCATAATGCTTGTTACTATAATGTACACCCATGGTGTATTTATAGACTTTTGAAATAATTTCTATTTGATGTGATCTTTCTTCACTTTTTCTTAATAAATTCTCATGAACTCAATCTTCCTAAAAAATATCTAAATTTTTTGTGAAATAAGGAAAACATATAATTTCATCTTAAAAAAAAAGAATAAAATTTTTCATACATATTTAGTTCTAAAATAGCAACAAATTGAATGATGGACAATGAGACTTGAAATTAATGGTTATTGGTCCATTCGTTAAGAGATAAGGGTCCTCATCACACTCATAGAAAGTCTACACATTGTGTAACAATGAGTAAAGTCTTATTTTCTGTGAATGAAATTGCTTGTAAGCATTTTTATTTTTTCTTAAAAATTCAAATTAGAGAGTCAACTAGAGTTTGTACGTTGATATTGGGGTCCAAAGTATCATCAAACCCACTAAGCCATAGCCAAGACTCACTAAGGTAGACCAACCTATTACCACCCTTGCGATTTGATTATCTTAGTGCCAATTTTAAGATGGACAAATATTTTTCAGAGGTGAGCGCATGTTTCACAAATCAAACCCAAGTGGAATCATATTTTTCCAATAAAAATTGTAATTCCTATCAATTTTTGAAGTGTTCAGCCCTCAATTACAAAAGCACCCATGACTAGGGTCATGAATGCCCTAATAACAACCCATAACCACCTTCTTATGTCCCTATAAGCATCTTGTTGTCCACCAATCAGCTAGTGCCACATTACCCTAAATGACATAAATGCACTCATTTTGTCAAATTTCCAAACAAAATTGGCTCATTTCTAGATAGATTTGGATAGTGGAATGGGTAGTAATGGGGCCAAATATGGAGTGACGAAAATGGGTTGCAGATGGAATTAAGCGGGTCTACCTTATTTGGCTATTTGATCATCAAATTTGGCCATGGCTAGCTTGTTAATGGCCTATCAATCCTACCTAGCCCAATCAAATACCCAATTTCCACCTTTGCCTGGGTAGGCATGGGATGCTCTTAGAGACCAACTTGGAATATTAAAGAGATGGACCCCAATTAAGCTTACTAAGGTAGAAGGCTCTTAAATGGAGCGGGTTCTAAAATGGTGCCCTATCTTAAATGTATAATACTTGTACATGTTGCTTTTTCATAGCCTTCAGCAGTGTACTGACAGTGTACATTTTAGGTAGGGCACCATTTTAGAGCCCTATGCCCTTTCAACTTCAAAATTTGATAACTAATTCAAAAAAGCTCAAAAAAATATGAAACGACTTGAGTTAGATGTCAATTCTACTTGTCTGTCAAGGAAAATTTACTTAAAAAAAATTTCTAGAAGTTTTACCTCGGGCCTGAAATTCTGTTTCAGACCTTAGATGGTCCATTATAGGACCTCTTACCTTACACTGTACTATGGTGAGCAGAGGTGAAGAAATGAACAAAAATTATTATTATAAGCTTATATACCGGTTGGGAAAAACAGGCGGCTCCGTAGTGGGAGTGACGGAGGCGAGCTGCTTCCGCCTCTTCGAAACTTCCAACCGCCGCCATGTGCAGTTTGAACGAGCGCCACTTCAGTTCCAGTTGCTTCCAACCGTGAATGTTTGCACGGCGGTTGGGTTGCTTGGAACCTGTGGATTGGCAGTTTGCAGAGACGGGGGCCACTGGCATAACTTCACTCACACACGGCTATTTTTCTTTTCTTCTTTCTGTCACGACTGTTGGATCATTTGAAGACGGAGAGAATGGGATTGGAGAGCATTACAAAATGTGCAAGTGGGCATGCGCCGGCAAGAAGCAGGCATGTTCTCCACAACAGCAACAGCAACAGGATTCTCAGGATAATATCCTTCTTCCTCGATTCGGAACTGCCTGCTGCAGTCAATATGTTCCAAGTCAGATTCCGAGGTACTGTGCAGTTGTCCTCGGTTCATGGAACGGGACTGCCTGCAAGTTGCAAGGAGCCGGAGGAATCGGAGGAGAAACCAGTCATCGCAGACCATATGTTTTATGTTTTTGCAACATTATGGAGAAGCAGCCAGGTATTTCCTCAAATTCATGTGGTACTGTACTTGGTGAGTTGGTGATAGAGTGGAACTTCTATACTTAGGGAATTAGGGCCAGGGCCAGCTTCCCTGTGAGTGGGGTCAGTGAAACAGGTGCTACCGGACAAACTCTTCCCCAGGATGTGAATGGAAGAACATTTAGGTTCAGTGCCATGAGCCCTCGGTTGACCGACGTCAAGGAATGGGAAATACAAGTTCTCAGTTCCAATGCTCAATCGGTTGTCTCTTGACGTGCCATGTGAAGTCATAATTATTCTTTACGACCTCTTGAAGGTCATTTGACTATTTGAACCAGATTTCCATCTTGTGAAAGTTTGCACTCCCTTACTAGAATTGTATTGTAAATCATAACGTGATGCACCCCCTTACATATGGCAAGACAAGTTTCAAAGTATCGGTGGAGTCTACTTGTAGAGAGATTACTGGGTGTGGATACAGTCCAAATATACCTTTACCAACCCAACTCACATGGAAGCTGGCCCTTAGGTAGTAGCCCGGACTACCTAAGCAAGTTTTTTTTTTTTTTTTTTTGGGGGGGGGGGTTGCAATTTGTCTCCAAATTTCAAGTTTGATATAACATTGTGTGTCTGGCTCCCTTCAAATATTGACGTTTGGTGGGAGGCCATTGCAAGGCTTTACTATTCACCTCCAATTCCAAAAAAATGTTGGCACGAAGACAAGAGGACAATACTTCATGAAAAAATATTACTTGCCTTGAAGAGGGATTGTCCCATTAGTTAGTGATGATTGAAGATTTTTTTAGAGATTTTTGATTTTGAGGCAATCCTAGACTGAAGTCACATTCACGAGATTGATTAACATCTGGATTCCAAATTCAATGAAAGTTGTTTTTCTTTTTTTACTTCTATTGTACATCTTCAATGCATTTAGACCAACATTGAAGGAATAATGTCATTGAGCTGGGTATAATTTCTTCAATATTCATGTGATACTTGAATGATGATTGGTACTATGTACATAAAAATTTGGTAATACCTAATGTAGGAGATATAGGGCCTAGTTGTTGGAGCTAAGGATTGAGAATAACAATGTTTTCCAATAGTCATCAATCCAATGCATTGCTCTACATTACTTGGCTCATACAAAATTGATAATGCTACACGTGTATTCAATCCATTATTAAATGGCCTTAGTAAACAATGAAGGAAGAGAAAATTTTGAAAAAAACCAAAGCAACATTTTGACAAGGGTCATTGCAAGAAACACCTGTCCTATTTGTTGCGTTTTGCAACAGTACTCATGATTTTTTCAGTAGTACTATAAAATTAGAAAAAAAAAATTTAATTTTTAAAAATAGGAATAATTTATATACCTCTAAAATGAAGGTTTTCACCGAAGGAAATTGATAGAAAAATTCTCTAAGTAGGAGAACTTGAAAAGTGCCAAATCTTAAGAAAATAGGTACTTTGATTCAAAAATTAGGGAAAAATAGTAAAAATAAGTATTTTCAGAAAATAAAAAGTGACCATTTTTAACAACTTTATGGAGATGGTCATTCACAAAAAAAACCACCAAAATAATATTTCATATGTTTCAAAATACAAGCAGAAGGGAGCTCACTTTGTAGACCTCCACACCTCACAAAATTAACTTTTTTTTAAAATCCTTTCCTGGAGAGCTAGAAATATACTAGAAGACCATCTCATCCAAATCTCATCTCAAAATCATTAAAAAAAAGGTATTGCTCAGGTACTAAAAAACCCTAAACTGCCAAGTGTGACATCCAATTGGGGGCTATTTTTGGATAGTAAAATATTTTTGAAAATTATGAAAAAATCAAGGAAGATGTATAATAGTTATGAGTACCTTCCCTATAAATCTTGAGTCGTTTGGAGCTAAAACACAAAAGTTATGGCCAAAAAACTGATCAGCATGCAACGTGTGACACAAAATAGTACAGGTGTTTCTTGCAATGACCCACAATGGAAACCTCCACAGAGTAATAAGGCCACTTTAGATCTTCAAATATAGGCCCTTTACATCCATTGATTGAATTGAATATGTGTACTCAAACCATAAATAATAGAAAAATCTCATCCATTGTTAGAAAGACCTTTGCCTTCATCTAAATCTAAACATCTATAGGTTGCAAAATTCGAAGAGCACCATATATAGAGTGAGTCAAATGAAAGACTTCCTATCTATGTATGAATTAGAGCAAAACATTGCAAAATGGATCAATTCATTAGGAGTAGAAGACAAAAATTCAAAAAAGAGGAGAAATTTAGACCATCAAAAACTATAAAGAGTAAAGGAAAAACATTAATAAGGGCTTCAATACAAAAATCTGCTTGAGATTCATTGGTCAAATTGAAGTTAAATCTCAATAATGATTGAATATGCTATAGTATTTCAACCAATGTAAAAAGGATCCTACGCCTGATCTAAAGATGCCTAAACTTTCAATTTGATACTCGCTTGTTAGTTGATGTCAATTTGAGTTTGGAAAACATAGGTTAGTGAAAATTTTATATTGCAAAAAATTAACTAGTAGATTTTGTGGTTGAAAAGATGTAATCACCAACCATTAAAGAATAACAATAGAGTTTGTAGTGAAGAGGATGCAACTAGTGACCATTGAAGAATCATTGGTAGATTTTGCAATTGAAAGTGACCAAAGAAAAAAAATAGTTCATTTCCGTAGAAGGAAGAAAACAACTAAGGGAGATCCAAAAAATTTCCAAACTCTCATGTAAGCACCTTCCCAAATATCAAAGAAAAGATAATACCTTTGTAAAGGGAGTACAATTCCTTGTTATAAGGTAACTACATCTAAAATTGTACAAATAAGCAATTCAGCATGGCTCTCAATATGATATTGAATTTTTTTTTAGATAGTCATATTGGTAGTCAAAAGGAGATTCTAGATTCTCTTAAAAAGCATTTTTTGGACTCTATATGCATAAACTACAATTTTTCAACATACTAAAAATAGAATTTATGATAATTGACGATAGACTATCATAAGTAGTGAAAATACAATTGAGAGTGGTCAATTTAGAAAGTGCTTGATATTAGGTGTAATAACCTTACAACATTGATTGTATTTTGATATGTAGAGGTGGTTGAAATACTAATATCTATTAAGTCTTGAACACAAATTTTTATACATTTATATTGTACTTCTTCTAAGAAGAGTATTAAATTAGGTTGCCTTAAACCCTAAATATTTTTTACTATGTTTTCATCAAAAAAAGAAATACAAAAATACCATTTCTAATACAAGTACAAAATTTTAGAAATTTTAGAATTTTTTGCCATGTAGATTGCAAGATAATTATTAGCTTTTAAATTAACAAAAATCATTTTTTGGGCCCTGCCAAAAAATGGGCATCTACTCTTTGCAAGTCACACTTGTATGAAAAAAGTTTGAATTGGTGGATACCCTTTGGATTTATTCTTCAATGCAAGTTGGTTACATGCTTGAAAAATTTTCAAATCATTTTGAGTTGTACAACATATATAAAAAAGTAGTAAGTAGAAAGAAGTAGAAAAGGATTCAAAATACAAAATTGTAATAATTATTTATGGAATTGAAAATTTCCAATTTCAATGGTTATAATGTTGTAATAAACAATCTACAACTATTGTATTTATGTTTTTTCCAAAAATATTAAAAATTGTATTGAATAAAGGATTTGAAACTTTTTTGTAGAATAAAGATCATATAACTACCCACAATCTACTCCAAGCCAGAACTCCTTGTATCTTTTGTCTGATGATCAAAATGGATTGGTTCAAAGCTTTCTTTATAGATATAAATGTAAAAAAACAATTTTAAGTTTTTATTTTTTTTAAAAAGAAATTTTTAAAGAAGTTTTTTTTATTGCTTGAGTTGCCTACTAAGCAATGAAAAATACATATAATACAACAAATTTTTTACTTTTGAGTATGATGTCAAAAGTTATGAAAAATTTTGGGCCATAAAGGTACACCTCAAGAAATGTTGTGTGAAAATTTCAAAAAAAAAATTAAAAACTCCATCCATAGTGAGCTACTAAACAGCACAATTTGAACATTTAGGGGTTAGCAATTAAATTGCCTAACCCCAAGAAAGTCACTTAAAAAGCCATCAAAGTCAACAAATGTATCTACAAATATTTTCATTCATATGCATAGATGTTCATAAGTCCCAATGCCTTAGGATCTCTTTGCATGTTTGGATTAGACCAAAGGTGGAGCTCTATTCACCAAGCTTTGAGGTGCAGTACAAGCCACATCATGCTTTTGGATGTAAAGTGGTGCCCCCCACCCCACCTCCAAATATCTACTTTCTATCACTATTTGAAATTATATGGCATGTGGCAATCAATGGACAAGGCAAGCCACAAGGACAAGTCTTGCAATAGGGAAGACAAGGAGACAAGTGGCAAATGCTTTTAGATAAATAGTAAGTCAGATTGATAGGAAGAAGAAGAGCACACTTGCAAATCCTAAAATCAAGGATGGTAGAGAAAGAGAAGGACTAGAGCTCCTCATCGCAAATCAGGTTGAAAAGCCCAACATGAAACCCCTCCCTAGAGCCCAATTTGAAATCCAGTGGAGGCACTCCTACAAACAGACCCTTATGTTCAAAAGTAGTGCATTCTTGTACTCTATTGTACCACTATATATTTCTATAGTACCAAATGTTGAGAAATTAGAGAGGGGCAACCTAATTTCACTATTCAGGAGTGTTTTTTTCTTGGGCCTCATGGGCCCAGACTCTAGTGCTGTAACATAGTCACAGTGGTTTAAATCTGGAGGGAACATCCTCCATTCACTGCATGCTGTCTAGTTTGACTGAAAAAACAAACAAACTGCTATTCAGTGTATCTTGCTGTACTGAACAAATAGATCCATTTTTTTTAAAAAAATTATCAACAGTAGGTGCACTGCATATGAACCAGTTGTGTCGAAGGTGTCAACAGACAATTGGGCACCGCTTCCAGCTTCTGGAATTTTGTGAGTTCGTTGTTCTGGATGCCTGTTTTTGAGGAATGCCAAATATCTCACCGCATGCCTGGTGACACTGGAAGCACGCGGCCAGAGCCCGGAAGAACTCGGCACCATTCAAAAGACCCAAGCAAGAGGAGGGCCCGGAAGCTCGGGAGCTTGAACGGAGGGCATCAACAATCCACAACCGACCGACTGAAAACCACACTGCAAATACTGATTGTATAGTACTCTCTTTTGGTGTTATAGCATCTTCTTCCTCTCTTTTTTGAAACACTTGGACCAATTCCATTGATAGGGAAAAAGTACAGGGAACCAGTCCCGGAGAATTTTTATTTTTTTAATTTTTAATTTTTAATTTTTAAGTTAGTAAACAACTAAAAACAACCAAGCGAATGAGAACGGGTGACCACCCAGCAGAGGTTGAAGCTGCCAGGGAAGCGATATTGTAGCATCTTCAATGGAAACTATATCCTGACGCAGTAACAAGAGTATGGTGGAAGCACCCAAAACCGTCCAAATAAGGAATTCAGCATAGTTGGAGGGAGATTTTCCTAAAACTGGTATTTTTCTAGTATGAGTGAGTGAAAATCATGAATGTTAAAAAAAGAAATAGAATTTTCGGACATTGTATGTAATTTCTATGTTTTTCTAAAGTGATAGCTCCCTAGATCACTGAAAGTGTGCAATAGGTGCACTCAAAACTGAACTCTGCAAAAATTGGCACTCAACCAACTAGATTTTCCTATGTGTCCTTCAATTGTGCCAGCAAATTGCAATCACACATGTGGCAAATACATTAACTGCACTCTAGAGACATATTTGAGTGACTCTCTAGTCCATTGCACAAGAATGGGTGTTTCTCCCTTAGTGGCAAACAAACACTAAAATGTGAAATTAGGTTGCCTTTACAATTAGGTTGCCTTACCTCAAGAAAGATAAGGTGGGTGCACCCAAAAGCACCACAAATTGGTACTATGCCTAGTTTCTATTATAAAGCTATTCAGATTTTTATATAGTGTTGTTGGTAAGTGAAAGCACGTTCCAACGCACCAAAAAACAGAGCATTTGGATACAACATGCAAAAGTTTTTAAGGGGCAAAGTGTTTCTAAAAGCACCATGTACATAAATTTGTGTACATAAATAATTTTGGAAATGTACACACATTGTAGATGGTGCTTTTAGGTCAATTGTGCTTTTGGAAATGTACATAAATAATTTTGGAAATGTACCCACTTTACTCCACAAGCCATCAAACTCAACAAATATTTCTACAAATATTCCATTTTTACACGTGGAAGTTCATGAGTTCAAACTACATCAATAGCTAATTCAAAAGTAGTGCATTCTTGAAGAGTAACAATGGATATTAATATAGTGTGAAATGTTGAGAAATTAGTGAGGGGCAATCTAATTTCACTATTTAGTAAAATGAAATGGACCCCAATGCACCCTCTATCAAGCTCGTCACTTTCTAGGGTATGGTGGATTTGGCTTTTGCATGATATTTTTTGGTTTAATTTATGCTAAGCACAACAAGCAAGCCATCAATTGTAGTTAAAAGAGATCACAATGAGAACCACCAAATGTATAGCTCTTTTAAGTTTTAACCAATTATCCACCTTTGTCTCTAATACTAGCAAGGTGAATTGTATCAACATATACAATATTAGGTGCTTTAGAGCTCGAGGTAATGTGAAAACAATTGGGTTGATATTTTTTGGAATCTTCCTAGTGATAAAAGCATCCACAAGAGTATGCTCATGATGTGCTGTTGCAATGCTCTTTCATTGGGCCATGACTAATGATGCTCTTAGAACTTGACATTACCATCGAAGAGTAGAAGAGGCTCTATCTTGGTCATTCAAAGTTCAAATCTATGTAATTTTCAAACCATTTTGCTATAAATTTTGATGCACTACCAATGACAATAATTTCAAGTTTTAATTACACCAATCCAAAGATAGTTTTATGTTTGGTGAGTTGTTTTAGGTGTTGCATTTTGGCTATGTTTGAACATTTTTACCAAGATGGATCATGTTTTCACAAGGACAAAGTGAAGGGGTTGATTTTCCATGGCCCACTCATTACTAAATATAATAAGCCCATAGATACAACTTTGGCTTTCGTAACATTGCATAAGATCCTTTAGGTTTCCCTTATTGAAAGGCACCATCTTCAATATAGATAACTTGTATTGTGACTTCTATTTTATCTCAATGCGTGACTAAATTCCTCCATACTATAATGCACCTCATAGGTTGTGAGGTAAGGTAAAAGCACCTAAATGCAACACTTATTCAAAATTGACAAATTTTGAGGGAAGCTCTAAAATAAAATGATGTGCGTTTGTTAGGAAATGGTTTAAGAAACCAACAAAACTAGTTTCTTATTTTCTTAAGCATGTATGAATGTAATACAAATATTTGAAAACACTATGTAGATGCACCTATTGTGGATACTAGACTAACACCAAAGTGAATACAAAAGCACCCAAAAGCAACATACTTTAACCTTGAATCATGTGCATGTGACTCATGACTTTTTAGAAGAGTGACAACTTCTTGAAACCCCACCTATCTACTAGTTGGTTTCACTTGTGCTTGAATTTTAGGTCATTTTTTAGGTGTCATAGAATGAATCATATATTTACATTTGTGTGCTTCTACCTTAGTGGTCTAATGAAAACATTAAGCTAGTCCTTAAAGTTAGAAAAGCGGCAAAAATGAAACCCTCAAGCATTGCTTAATTAACAAAGTTATGTTTCCAATGTTGGTAAAGAAATTGTAGAGGTTGATAAACTTCCGAATTGGAGTTATTTTTCTCTCTTATGATTCTAAATTGCTACTATCTTATAAAGTAGGTACATCCAAAAGTGTGATGTTCCTAAATGTGTCATCTACAATGCACATACATTTCCAAAATCAATCATGTTCACAGACTATAGATGGCACTTTCAGAAACTACATTAGATGAAATCTAAGGGCATTACAGGGCCATTTCGGGTCTGTTCCTGAAACGGTTCCCAATGCCGCTGGCCGCTATCAGGCTGACTTTAACCCCTAAAGGCCCAAGGCCATTTTTTGATGAAAAAGCACTCAAAACTGCCCCTACTATTGCATTCATCAAAATTTTCAACAAAATGTTTTTTTGAAATATATATAACCGTAGGATATTGTTCTAGACTTGTAGAAGAAGAAGTGGTAAAAATTTTGTAGCATTTGACCGTACGGATTGAAAGATATAAGCATTTGAAGATGATTTTTTTTTTTTTTTTTACTGTGCCCGAGAATTTCAGCTGCCTTTGACCATTGATTGTGGTACATTTTTCCTCTATGGACGGTGAATTTAAAATTTCATCATACTCTCAATCATGTTAGGAGTTTCTCCAAGAAATTTCAAGGAAAAAAACGGTGCACAGCACATCCAAAAAAATCTTGCAATGCGACACTGTCCAAAAGTTCACAATGCACAACATAATTTTTGGAGCTCATTTTCTATCACATAATTTAGAAATTCAGAAATCCAAACGGTGGATTGAAAGATCTACTAATGAATTAGAAGGTTCAAAAAAAAAATTTGAAAAAAAACAAATCCTCTTATTCCTATAGAAAATAGAAGCCGAATGTATGTAATCCACAGACTAAATGTAACGGGCACATTCAAATAAAGGGTCCCAATATGTTCTACTGACGTTCCCATTCAGTTCCCATTCAGTTCCCATTCAGTTCCCAAATTGGTTCCCTTCATTGGGAACGTGGATGCAAGCTCCCTTTGTTGTCTTCCTTGACAGATGAAAAGGAGGCTACTAACTTCGGTTGAACTGGGCAGTTTGCCATGTGCTCTTTGGATGACTGCTTAATGCACCTATGCGTACTAAACAGTAGTAAAATTTGAACATGCCATCATCATGGACATGCTTTGTTATTTTTTTTAGCCTCACTGTCACTGTATAATCTCATAGAGAACAAGTAAGGAAATAAGAAGAGAAGCACAAAGTGGCCAAAATCATTTTCATTTAGGACTTTGAAGTTTTCAAATTCATTGATACATTTGAGTTATTTGTAAAGTACACTAAACCAGGGTTTAAACCCATGAGTTTTGTAAAAAAGACGGTTGAGTTAAAAAAGTCGAAATAAAAGTGGGTATGAAACTTATTTTTCCATCAAAATGGTGCCTACAAAAGTTTGGTCCCCACTTTTGACGTCGTGTGATATAAGCATCTTGCAAAAAAGTTTGACGCTTCAACTATAGTTGCCTTCTCAACTTCAAAAAAAAGTCATGCCCAAAGTGTGGGGGGGGGGGGGAATTTACAAATAACTCAATTGTCCAAAATAATTTTAGGCAAGGATAAAAAAAAATTGTGTCCCCAATAATTATTTTATAATGCATCTCTAATGTCTAGTTGATGCATGTAGTGTACTAAAAAATAATTTGACAAAAGTTAGAATTTTTTTTCCAATATTACATTCACATAATGTATCTTTGCTTTCTAATTTATTCATACATTGTCCAAGAAAGTATTTTGACAAAAAAAAAGCCTAAAAATTCACTTTATAATTAAAAGCATTAATCACATTAGTCACACTTGAGGAAATCTCCCACAATTTTGACCCTTTGATTCAAGTAATTGTTGAAGATATGCCCAATAATTATAATAAACTCTAAATATGTCAAGTACACTTTCATATGGGATTGGACATATGAACACCAAATCTTATTCATTTTTGACTCAAGAGCTAAAACAATCCAAAACTATACAAACATATAAATGAAAATGATGCTCCTAGAAAATTGCACCAATACATTATATATAGTGCAAAAAAACATATACAAATTCTAAGGACACTTGATCCCTCTACTCAAAAGTTGTGGAAGATTTTTTCAAGTGTGACTAATGTGACTAATAACCAAAAAGGGCATTGGTCACATTCATCACACTCAAGAAAATCTTTCACAATTTTGGCCCTTTGATTCAAGTAATTGTCCTAAACATGCCCAATAGTTGTAATACATTCTATAATGCTTCTAAAATTCTTAGTTCAATGTACATATTTATTTTCAATATGAGTGAAAAATATACATCTCAAATATTAAAAATATACATGCAAGAATTAAGTAAACATAGACAATTCTTGTACATGTAATAGAAAATTTATATTTACTTCCTCAAACCTCTTACACAATATTTTCATGGTAACGTTGGAAACATCCTTTTCGCCAACACATGAATTTATTTCCACATGTTGGGCAAAAAGTCTTTGGCCTTATCAAAGGCAATGAACCATCATTGCATACTACACATGCTCTTCGGTCATTAGTAAATGCTGGATAACAAACACGTTGACGACAAATGCCCACATCCTCTTGTTGTTGACGTCGTTTGCTTAGCCAATTCCGAGTGAGAGCTTCACAAAGTTGTGTTTGAAATTGCAAGTGCGTCATTGGATGACGATGTTGCTGGCTTGTCTTGCATTTGTCCATGTAAATAATATACATGTTCACAATACTTGTATCAATGAGGAAGAAAAATACCCGGTGCCACCACTTATGAGACCGAGTTTGACATGTATATGATGCTCGAAGTTGGTCTGCAACATCTACACCTCGCATGTGTGTTGTGTATTCAAGATGTACAGGTGATGTTTGGATGCATTCTCGAGTAGAGCCACTTCAGCGTGGAACTGACACTATTGGGAATTCCCATGGAAATTGAATTGGCATAGCACTTGTAGAAAGGATAAGCACAGGTTTCTTATCCTTCCATAAAATGCTGCTCATTTGCCGAGATTCATGCATTCGCCAATCCAATGTCCCTTGAGCATTTCTATTGAAGTCTTTTGTATTCTTCAAGGCTTGGGGAAGTCCAATTCGATTAGATCGCATTGTACCCGTGGCATATGTACCTCTATCTAACAAATCTTTGAAAAGAGCTACACTAGAAAAAAAATTATCCATGCAAATGACATGCCCTTTTCCTTCAATTGGTGACACCAACCGTAGTACTACATTGTGTGCTAGTCTAGCTTCACCATGCACTCCTAGTTGTGGAATATTTACTCCATCTTGTAGAATGGGATCCTTTCCACAATAGACCTCAAAATCTGACACATACTTTGATTTGGAATCTGCAAGGCACGACACCTTCAAACCCCATTTCTGAGGCTTCTGGGGCATGTATTGCCGAGCTGGGCAATAAGTACCCTTATACCGTATCATCATCTCATCTATAGTAGCATATCTACCCACATTCCAAAAGGTCTTGCAATTGCTTCTAATTGCATTGATCAACCATCGAGTTTGCCCCATTTTATCATACCCTGGCATACCTCGATCCCTCTCATACCTTGTTGGATCAGTAATATGTAAGCATTTTGTCAATAAAGCAAATCGATTTCGAGACATGAGATTAGAGATAGTTGGGCAATGAAAAATGGAGCCCTCTTTGTGCCAATAACTTCTTACATTCGGTTGCCGCTTCATGCCCATGTACAAAATAATGGCAAGAAAAACCTTCAATTCTGGCACACTAAAACTCTCCCACTTTGGTCCTCCATATGTTTGACCATCTGAATTCACTGTTGTGGCATAACGATTTGTTTCCGCAACAATGCTCCGCAAGATCTACACTGGCCAAAATATTTCAAAGAGATTGATGAAGGATGGAAATTGCCGCCAAGTAGTATTTGAAGCTGAGTTACCAATAAAATCTTTGGGCTTTGGTTCATAAGTAATGAAATCTTGGTTCCATGAAGAGTCTCGATATATATATTTGATGCTAGACCGATCCACCATATTGCTATCATCATCATCATCACCATCTTCATCACTAAAATCTATAGCCCCATAATCCATCTCAGAGTCACTTCCAAATTCATATTGCAAAGTAGGAGGGGAAAATGTATGAATATGTCTTCGTACATTTCGACGCCGTAGTACACTACTATTTGAAGTGTGCCCATGTGGTGCATCCCAAGAACCCTCCCCAATGACATCTCCATTTTCTACCTCTATTCTTTGCACTTCAACCCCTATATTCGAAATTCCCATGTCACTATTTCCATTGCCCTCCAAACCCCCATCCCCAAGACCACCTCCATCCCCAGAAGCACTTTCATAAACCTCCGCAGTCCACCCCACAGCCTCTCCAAACCCAGTGCCATCGAACCCTTCAGTTTCATCCAATCTCGCTCTATCATCCTCCCTTGCTCCTTCATCCATTTCCCAACCCGAGCCCTCTCCTCCCGGCCTAAGACCAGCCCAACCCCAACCAGCAGACCCACCCAACCCTAACCCAACTTGAACCTCATCCCTGCCATCAACCTCTGCAGCCCCCAAGCCCAATCCAGTAAATCCCACCCCACCTGAGCCAACCCCGACACCAAACCTCTCTCTGCCTTCTTGCCCCGAAGAAGACCCCTCCCCATGCGGTCCTTGCTTCTTGCCAGTACTACTCCCCTGCCGCGCCTGTGAAGTTTTTGAATTTGAATGCCGGTGAAATTTTTGAGGGTGTAGCATTTCTGGCAGCCACCATAGTTCCTCCAAAGTTCGAGTTTCATCAGTAGCATACAATCCTTCATCAAAATCATCCTCATCAAATTCTTCACAACTAGATTCTCTACCTTGAAGCTCATGTTCTTGACTGTCAACAAAGTCAGGGTCGAAATTGCCAATGCAGTCCGTCTGTAATTGTTGGAAGTTGTCATGCGATGCACTTGGAACAGGTGGCACAGGCAATGGCGTTGGATAATCAAATGAAGACGTTGAAGCTTGAATGGGTGGTGTAGGACTCTGTGGTGGAGAATGCACAATGATGGAATCTTGTGCTAGCAATCGGCAACTTCGCCGCAATGGTAATCCATCCCAAGCAATCTAGAAGAAGACAACAAGAAATGAGCTAAGAAACTGCAAGAAAATGGTAGAAATGCAAACAAGTGGTAAAGAGAATAGAGATGAGTACCTCACTGCCTTTTGTTGTTGATTTCCTTCTCTCCATTTTGTCTTGTACTTGATCACTAGAACAACTCAATACAAAACAGTGATGTTGCTTCTTGTGTGTGCATTCATGTGAGAGTGAAGAATGGAATGGCAGGTATGTTTTGGAGGGAGTCGACTCTCTTCTATGAAAAGATGGCAATCAAGAAGTAGTTGAGTTATATCAAAATTAAGTAGAAATTGAAGAGAGCAGATAAGTAGGTAACAATATGGGTGTAGATTTTGTGCTATTTCAATGTATAGAGGTTGAATTTAGTGGGTATTCATCAATGGGTGCTTGCAAGTTGTTTCTTGGGCTTCACAGAGTCATGAAATTCACTGACAATGTCAAATTCGGTTTTGATTTCAACAAGCTAATTTCTAATTCAAGAGAGAAGCAAGTGGTAGACAATAAATGTACTACCTCTGTCATTTAGAAATGGGTGTGTTGTCCAATTTCAACTTGCAATTTGTCAGTTGAATTTGGTGAAGGCACATTGAAATTCAAGGATTATGTAATTTGTTTTCAACTTGCAATTTGTCAACAAAATTTGAATGCAATTGGTCGTTCTAGTCAAAATTTGTCAATGAACTTGCTTGGCGTTGGAGAAATTTCAATCTTCAATGCAATAACGGCAAATTAGTTACAAAATTTATCAAGGCGAAAGGAGGTGAAAGGGAATGCTGTTGTGAGGCATAAGCGCCGCAGTGGCCTGCCACCTTGACAGACAGACCCTGCTCCCCACAATCCCTTCCCCCCTCCCCACCCTCACTCTCTGAGTTGGGCACCCCGCTCCCATGGCTAGAGCTGGGGGACCCCCAACCAGGGTTTTTTTTCTGGTGATTTGGTGCAAAATTGCACCAAATTTTTTGGCTTGGCACCAAGCCTATAGGAAAAAAACAGTAAAATTTTGGATGAAATTGCCAATAAACTTCAAATTTTTTTAAAATAGTGGATGAAATCGTCAAATAATGGATGAAAATACAATGATACATATGCATTATATGCTAATATGATATTTTCTATCCAATATATAGATGGATGTTGAGATTTGGAACTCCACAATAAAATGAAATATCGCCACTTTGGCAGTTTACAAGAAATGAAAAAAAAAACCCTGCCCCAACAATAGCCAGAGCTGGGGCCCCCTCCAACAGTGGTTGTTGGGCCTTCATCCCCTGGCGACCCATACAACTACCAGGAAGGGGGGGCCAATATTGGGGGCTCCCATGGGCAACTCACGGGACTTGCTGCCCAGGCAGTATCCCCATCCTTTGCCCCTGAATTGCCCATGGGAGAAGTCAATGCAAATGAGCTTGCCCGTGCTGCCCCTTGACATGCAAATTACAGAAGAAAACCCATAACTTTTCAATCGTGTGTCCAATTTTAAAAAAAATTAGATGTGCAAGAAGCTAGTAGAAAAGCACATTTAAGATAAAAATTTCAAAAAATCAAGAGAAAAACTAAGATCACAAGTACCTACCCGAAGTCTCTAAAGTCCCCCGAGGGGACTCTTGGGCCTTTAGGGGTTAATAAATAAAAATAAAAATAATAATAAAAAATAAAAATAAAATTTGGGTCCTGAAATATGAAAATAAGTCCTTGAAAAAAAAATTGAATTTTTTTTTAGTACGTGGTAGGGTCGCAACCACGTAGGATTTGAGTTCACAGGGCAGAAACTACGTTCCCGCAGTCCGTGAACCCGCAGTCTCCTAATGCCTCAAATTTCATCTAATGACTTTGACCGTTAATAACTTTTGCATACGGTATCCAAATCCAGCGTTCTTTGGTGCATTGAAACATGCTTTCACTTGCCAACAAGACTGCATGAAAATCTGAACAAGCCAACTTAATAACAGTAACTAGGCACAGTATGAATAAGTGGCACTTTTGAGTGATTTTTGGGCCACCAACTGAAGTCCAAATTTCAGTTGCTGGAAATATCTCAACAGCCTATGTTTCTCCAGAACGCTTTTCAGAATATGATTTTTCAATTGGGACAACACTGTATTGACAGGTGGAGATACTCCAGATATTATTGTTTCAGTCCTTACCTTTTTCAACTTTTTTTGGAATAAGGTAAGGTACAGAATGCATGAATTCAGTTGATCACAGAGTGAGTCATTATTCTTCCGTCCACCTCCAAGATCAATTCTCTGCACAGTTGTGGGAGTGTCCCTGCAACTATCATACTGCAATAAAACATCGGTCTTTAGGTGGAAGCACCCAAAACCGTCCAAATAAGGAATTCAGCATAGTTGGAGGTATCTTTTTCTAAAAATGATGTTTTTCTAGTATTAGTGAGTGAAAATCATGAATATTCAAAAAATAAAATAAAATATTTGGGAATCAGTATGTAATTTTTATAAATTTTCAAAGTGTTGGCTCCCTAGACCACTGGAACTATCCTATAGGTGTACCTTTAACTGAATACTTGCTGAAATCAGTTGTCAGTGAATGAAAACTATACATATGTCTTACAACTATGTCAACAAATTAGAATTAAACATTTGTTGGACACTTTAATGAATGTTTATGGATAGATTTAGTGGTACTCTAGGGTCTAGGAATAGGTACAAGGATGAAAATAGGTGTTTCTCCCTTAGGTGGAAGCACCCAAAACTAAGTACCAGTGTACTAAGCAATTCAACATTGTAGGAGGCACCTTTTCCTGAAAATAATGTTGTTGTAGTGTTAGTGAGTGAAAATCATGAGAAATATTTAAATTTATTTACTTTTGAATGTCATAAGTAATTTCTATGCTTTTTCAAAGTGCTAGTAGTGAAACTGTCCCTTAGGTGTACCCAAATCTAAACTCTGCAAAAATCAGTAGTCAACAAATCAAATTTAAGTATGTATCCTTCAAATGCATAGATGAATCATAGTTAAACATTTGGAAGACACATTAATCAAAGCCTAGGGACACAATTAGGTGTAGTCTAGGGTATAAGGATGGGAATAAGGATACCAATGGATGTTTCTACCTTAAATACTTTTTCCTACAATGGAATTTGTCTATTTGTTTAAAAAAAAATTTAAATGAAGAAAGAAAGTCATCAATCTACAAACCCAGATAAATTGTTGATAAGTTTGTTGATTTTCACTACATTCCATACTTGAAAAAGTTGCATTAGATGAAATTTAAGGGCAAGAAAAGACTGTTTGGGGGTTGTTCTTCTAATGGTTCTCTATAATGTCCAGGAATTGCAAACCAACCTTGACAACCTAATTTTTTGAATTTTTGAATTTATTTAAAATTTTTAAAATTTTCAAAAAATATAAAGGAAGAAAAAATTGAATTGATTTTTAAAAATTATTTTAAAGTTAATTTATGAAGTTATGAATTAAATTAATATCTGATGTGGCACAATCTCATCCACGTCAAACTATTGATGTGGTATTATTCTCAAAGTTCCCACAATCTTGGGAACTTGTAGTCTTGTAATGCCCTCAAATCTCCCCTTACGTATGTCACATTGACACTTTGATACCAATCATTTTTACACGATTCAAAGAAATAATGAAACTATAAAATATTAAATATAGTAGATCTTAAGACTTGATTCAAAAACTTTTTTAAACTATTTTTTTGAGAGAGTTAATTTTTCAATCCCAAATTGACCTATGAAGATGCTTTAAGTGTAAAAGGGTTAACCTTGAAAGGACAATTGTCCATTGAATAAACAATTGAATGTTTGGATAAGTTCCTTTATAAAGTCAATTTTCAATAGATATTTATAAAATTTGAACACAGGGTACATAGTTACACTATTCACCTTTATGGAAAGAAAAATTAAATCCTCAACACATGACTTGAGTACTTTGGGCACCTTTTGCTAAAATCCTCATCAAGTTTTGAAATTTGGTACATATGTAACATGTATGATATGGCATGAAATTGTTAAGAGAGAGATAAAAAGGTAATTTTGGTTCAAAAATCACACTCCAAGATGAACCTCACTTTATTACCTTTTATCAAGGCAAATTTGAAATGAAAAACAATTCTTCTATCTTAGATGTTATATTTTTACAATCTTTGAAGTCAAAGATTTTGAAAAAGTCCCACATATTCTAAAAGTTTTTTCACCAATTGAATTTTTTTTATAAATTCTACAAAGTACAAGAAATCTTAAAGAAAACTGTCATTGTATTATCCTATTACTTGACCCTCTTATATTGGAAGGTGATTTAGGATAATGTAAACTTTTTTACTTCTAATATTTTGCAAGAGTCAGGATATATAACAAGATATACCAATCAATGGTGTAAATCTCCATTTTTTGTAGTCAAAATAATTTAAATAAAAGGGGCTCAAAGTTTGCTAACCTTGTTTGTAAAGGTTCAAATTTCTTTTCTGTTCAAACTTTAAATGTTATAATCTTAAAATAAACGCAATCAAGTATCTTGAATTTTTTTCCTACAAATGGACATAATAGTTTACTACACAAATCTACAATTGGAATTGCCCCAAAAAAGTTTTAATATTCATGTTTGACCAATGCACCCAATATTGGGAATTTCTTACAATTTCTATTGAATGATATTCTCTATCTTTTAGGGATCAATCCTTGAAGGACACTAACCTAGGACCAAGTTAGTCACTCAAAAATGATCTTATGTTGTACATCACATTGTTAGAGAATTAAGAGCATTGTTGATGTGAATATAGCAATGAACAATATTGTATACAAAAGTTATACATGATCAAGTTTTTTTTCCATAGATGTTCCAAACTTGTTTCTTCCAAATCCATAAGGAAGAACCACCTGCAACTAATCATTTAAGATAATCTACACATGATCTACTAGTGCAAGCCAAAGAAAATATTTTCAAAGGAGCAATGATAGAAACGATGGAAATTGCAACAAATTTGGTAATTTTATTGCATGAATTCTGAAAGGCAAAAAGTGTGCTGGACCCATTGCCAATCTCTAGGCTCTTCTAATTTCCATCATTCAAAAAACTACTTTTCTACTTAGCGATTCCAACTTTTTTTTGAGCACTTTTTTAGGACAGTTGTCATGAACTTGTAGTTCGAACTTTGAAAAGGAGAAAAAATCACATTCTAGCCTGGATTGGAAATACATCAATCCACAAGTTGGCTATGAGGTGCTGGTTGATTATGGGCGGTTCTACCTCACACTTTTATTATGGAGATGTACACAAAGTGATGATAGCAGTTTTTAGGCAAGGATGTTTTTGGGTGTACTGGACCCACTCACCTCATGTGCTGAAAAGAAGCTTTAAAAAAGGGAGATGGGTCACTATGCCACATTTCTCAAAGAACTATCCAGTCAGTCTGTGGTCCTGGTGTCTCCCGGCCGGCCACCTGTGTTCCATTGTATTTTGCCCGTTGCAATGGAATCCCATTTCATTTGCTTCAAAAAAGAAACAACATTCTGTTTCATTTGTTTCAAGAAAAAAAAGAAAAAGTTAGTGGTGCCAAATTGTTTTTTCTTAAAAATTTATTTTAAAACAAATGAAAACGGAGTTTACGACAAATCTTCAGTTTTTCTGAACAGCAGGGGAACCATTCATCAACACTTGCTGCTGACACCCAATACAGTTTTGCGGCATGGCTCTCTGACTGTAACTTAGCCACAGAAGATTCGATTTCCCAAAGTCAACCATAAGAAATCATGGTGCAGAAAAGTAAACTTTGTTTTTTCTTCTTCTTGGAGCAAATGGACAATTTCCAATTGACAGAGGAAACAAAACCTCGAACCGAGTGAAGTAAGTAAACTTAGTTTTACAGAGTGAAACTCGAAAATCTTAGCATAAGGATTTGGTTTTTGTACCATGCTGACTCCGAATCTCACCCGCTAATCTGAAGGACTCAGAACTAAAGCTAAAAAGTTCGGCAGCTGCTGCACGGGAGCAGTGCTAAAACCACCGTCATCACCGTCATCATCCGGTGCCAATTCGGGTGGACTTATTACTGCTGGGCTAAATTGGAGCCCCTCCCTAAGTCCCTAATCCCTCCCTCCACCGCAATACGAGATCACCCCTACCCATAGTACGTTATCGGCTAGAAACTGCTTGCTAAAAAACTTCCCTTGAAGAAACAAACTGCGAGTCAATACCGAATTCAATATAAGCATGAGAAGGAAGGACGACCCTAAACCCTAAACTCTGAAGTCCAAGCAAAAAAATGGGCTGCTATTGCATCCCCCGCGAGCAATTGGGAGTGCAGCCCAATTTTGAGTTATTGGGTATTGGGATTCGGACGGATTTTGCTTTGTCTTTGACCAGCCAGGCCTTCAGATCCTACCAATTTTTGCTTAAATGTTGGATGTGGTTGGTGTCAAGTTGAATGGCGAAAGAATGAAGAGAACGTGTGTGTAAGAGTCCGGAGCTTGCGACTATTACGAGCTCGGCGGTGGCGGCGCGCGCAGCCATTCCTTGGAGGTTTTGACTCCGTTTCCACCTTGGTGCCGCTGGAGCAAATTCGCCTTGTACTCGGCCCACGTGAAGGAGCGCCGGAACTTCAACGGGTGCTGGGCCGTGATGAGCTCCTCCGGTACTTGAATGGTCTCCTTCGCTGGAGGAGAAGCGAAATACACCATCGACATCCGCGCTTCAGTTTCGTTCACCACCGCCCGGTGTTCGACACTTCGGAAACGTCCGTTGGTCCAGGCCTGCAGCAATCCATCCAGGGATGTACGGTGAGTATAGAACATTCCAAGCTTTTTGCTGATTCGGAGACACTTGGGTACACATGCAACTTGGCAAAATATATACTATGATATACTAGTGTTGAAAGAGTGGACTGGTCAACACCGAATGGTGAAAAATCGAACCTATGGAAATCATTTCCTGTTTCTGAAACAAGACATCAAGCCCAACTGGGCTGCAGATAGGTCACTAACAAAAACATCCACTTGCGACCACGTCCATCCAAAACCCATGGGAACCTTTGGAAGAATCATCCACTAAATCCAAATCCAAAGTCTGACGCTCCCCGTTCAATTGTAGGCCCCCCATCCAGAACCGACATGACCGGAAACAATTGGTGAAATACCTCAAAATAGGGGGAATAAAACATCGACTCACAGTCACCAGATCAAAACGTGGGGCCCTATCTGAACACGCTCGGTTGTGGCGGAAGACCCGTGGATACTTATTAGGGCCCTAGAGCTTAGGTGGCTAGGTCTAAAAATAACCTATGGGTGACCAATTGAAAACCCTAGAAAATCTAGCATCTCCCAAAATAGAAAGGACCCACCTTCCATCCAAAAGAAAGCAACGCCACATGCCATGAACTGAACTGCAGACTTTAGAGCCCCCAAAAGAAGAGTTGTAAAGAAAGTAAAGGAATAAGAGAATACGAGGTCAGCATTGCAGCTTCCTTTCACAAGCTTCCAAACTAATGTGGACCCCGTCCTCAGTTATTCGTGGTCAGGAATGTTGCATTCCCATTTCCCGCGAAGGCAGCTCCCTCTTGAGAAATATCTCCCGTTCACAGCTCTCAAATCCACAAACCCATGCAGTGGGCTCGCTCATTTGTTTAAAAAAAAAAAAAACCCACAAACCCTATTGTATTTTTTCTCTTGCAGTAAAGGACTCCTTTATTTGTGTCAGAAAAAAAAAACATCCACAAACCCATATAAAACTGAAAACTAAAAAGAGAAATTTTTAGCCTCAAACAATTAATTCTGCCGGATTAAAAAATAGTTTTTTGCATGTCAATTTCCGTAGGAAGATAGAATTCTTTTGATCGATTCTTCTTTTGAAAAAGCAGGACATGCTGACGTCACGACAGAAAGGTCTGTTCCCACTGAGTAACTTAATAACCTCAGCCTGGGATTTGTGCACTCAGCCAAAAAAGAAGCGTAATAATTCAAAGGCTAAGATTCGTATATCGGTCCAGATCTTTTTTATTATTTGGCATTTGAATTTCTTCTAAATAGTAATCGGTCAGATTTGACAACGAAGACCAACGCAGCAAGTGGGACCGGACCATTGACAGAGTGCCACGGGGCGCCACGTCATGAGCTAGGGCCACAGATGTGGGGTAGGGATGTCCCTAGTCTCGTCATAACTTATAATTCCAATTACCACAGTACTGCTGTACTGTAGTTCGGAGTACTGTAACCGAGCTCACGTTCGCAAGAATCATGAGTCCTGAGGTGCGGCCCCCACAATGCAAAGAGGGCGGATTTTAAACTTCTGAAAGAATCTAGATTCAGCCACTTTCGACAGGTGCAACCAACACACAACCAATCCTACTCAGCTTCAGTCTAATGAAATCAAAAACAAATCCCACTCAGCTTCAATCCAATGAAATCAAAAACAAATCCTACTGAGCTTCAATCTGATGAAATCAAAAGCAAATTCTACTCACAGATTATTACTAACTTAACCCTTGATGGACGCTGCGGACAATTAGTGTCTGATGGATGACAAAAGAATCTTTAATTGTAGGAAAGAAGTGCAATTATTCATCCTTGGGAGATCTTCTACAGTGCTTTGACTTCCAATGAGATATTTGGCTTATTCAAAGTAGATGATGTCACACATTATCAAAATGCAGCAATCAAGTCCAAGCTAAACTGAACAAAAAGCATGACCAAACCCAAGTGAACCTAAGATCCATGTTCAAACTCGAGGGCTTTAAAAATTGGAAAATTGGTGTGATTAGGACAGTTGATTTTTGGTTATCGGAGCAAATGAACTCGAAACTTCCTAACCGGTACATGAACAAGCGAGCCCAGCCGAAATATGTTCACACCCGGGTTGGACTTACGTTGCTCACATCACTCCGGAGAAAGAGAAAATTAGTTGATTTGGGTACCTCAACGGTGATTTTTCAAGAATGAACCCAAGCTTTCTAGCATAGGTGAGTTTGAACGAGCAAGCTGAGCTGAAGAAATCTTCAGCTCAGCTTGCTCGTTCAAACAGATTTCGTGTTGAAAGTGGTGTTTTATGGGAGTCTGAGGAATGAATCTAGATACACGGCTGGAGTAGATTTTTTTCTTTTTGGAAACACATGGACAAAGTCCATTGACTTGGGCTAGATTTTCGGTTGCAAACATCACTCACTCTTCAAGAAAACTCTTACAATGAAAAGGAAAATTAGACAGTATACTGGAAGGGCGTACCTCAAAGGTATCACCGATGTTGATGATGAGTGTATCAGGCTTGGGCTTCAACGAGATCCAAGTGCCGCTCTTGCACACTTGCAAGCCGCCCACTTTGCATTGACTCAAAATGGTCAGCAGATTGGGATCCGTGTGGGCTCCTAATCCCAGGGTGAGAGACGACAGCGGGCAGGGCGGGTAGTAGTTCATCCGGGCTATACAATCCCCGGCCGTGCCATTGAACGGCTTCACAAACGTGTCCGTGGGGAGTCCCAGTCCTTGAGCACAAAGCTCCAGGATTTGCATCGCCAGCTTGTCTAAACGCCCATTGTACTCCTCAATACTATTACTGCACCCAAAACACAAGCACAGAGTTCACCACAAAACTCTTGTTATTTATTGCACTCAGAACTCTTCCCGACGGGATTCGCTAATATGACATTCTGAAGAATCCCACAGAATCGCCTCACTGTCGTCAACTGCAGCACACTTGCCTAACTATCACTATCATTAAGATTAGGGTACCAAGCCCCTCACAGAATCTCCAAATCAAATACCATTCCACCAGTAAAAGTCTCACAAATCTAATCCCCCTTAGTCACTCTCCCAGACAGAAACTAAGCCATTTCAAAATACTAACACAAGCTCTACCGCATAATGTGATTGTCGCTCAAATTACTAAGGGAACGACACCCAGGGACTCAAACTCGTCACTGGATTCCAATCTCTCCAACTCAGGGATTCTTACACCAGCACTGAATTAAAACCTTACGAGCTCAAGCACATATTCATACACAAGCATTTCACAAACTCTCCCAGCAAAGCCATCTCTCGTACCTGAATTGCTCTGCATCTGAGGGACTGAACACCTTCTCCACTGGCGCCCTTATCTCACACACAGGGCTCCACCTGCACTGAAACCGATCGATCCACGGCTTCCCCGCATAATAAAATCCGCTCTCCACCCCATAGCCAAACCCTTCATGTTTACTATTGCTCGTCCCCACTCCTTTCGTCTTCTGCTCCAGCGGCAAATCAAAAAACTTCCTTGCCTCGGTCTGCATTCGCTCGACGATTTCCACCGGGACGCCATGGTTCACCACTTGCACGAATCCCCACTCAGAAAATGTCTTCACGAGAGTGTTCGCAATGGCGTCACGCTCCGAGGGGATGAGGAGGTCGGAAAGGTCGACAGTCGGAAGCTCCTCGGCGAAGTGGAAGTCGTTGTGGGGAACGGAAGGCCACTGGTCTTTCGGCCAGATGAACTCGCTTAAATCTGCGCTGGCACCGCGGAGGAGGTTGGATTTGACAGCCTCAGGACGCAGGAAGGAGTAGCTGTCGCTAGTGCCGCGTTGTAAGCCGCTGGCGCCGCGTGGGGAGTTGGTGCTGCTGCTGCGACGATGCTCGTGCATCAGGGGCTTCATGTGAGACGGCTGGAGTTGCTGCGCGACCGGCATGGTGGCGGATCGAACACAAATTGGGCAACAATCCGCAAAGCCTTGCAACAACTGAAGCGCACTCCCACTGAATTGGACTACGTACGCATCACAGAAGTAAGCATACTCTGTTCTTGCGACATAGTGGATCTCAAAATGCAGCCGCAATTTGACACAATTTCAAACGAATCCAACTCGCGCAGCCCTCCCTCTCTCACACCAAACGCAACTGAAGCGCAATGTGGAAAGCTAACGACGCGATTCAACGAATGAAAACAAACCCAACTCGCGTTACGACCACGATCGCCCAGTTCCTACTCTGCTCTCCAACCTCGGGAATCCACTCCCTAACCTCGAGAATCCACTCACAAAGCTCGAGATTCCACTCACAGAACTCGAGAATCCACTGACAAAACTCGAATGTGGTCGTTACTACACCAAACGAGGAATTTATACTTCCAAACGGAAGCGACAGAGTGCAATCAAAATGTGGACTGCAGTGGGAGCTTGGGTTGAGGTGGCGTGAGCTGAGAGGAGTGGTGAGCTACGGCAAGATAGACGGCGGTGGTGATGAGACAGCCCGGGAACTATCCTAACATAACATACTACCAAGTTAATAATCAGTTGTGTGAACCCGTTTTGTGATTTGTGAAGAGGGTATTTCGAGTTTGTTGCGATGGGGTGCAAGGTGCCTGCAGTAGCTGCAGCGACCAGGTGAAGGGGCGAGGAGGGAGACAAGTGGTGTGCGCGATATGAAGGACAGAGCAAGTTCGTGATATGGAATGGCGGGGGTGGCCCTGGCTTTTGTAGGCGGCGGGGAGAAGGGGGAGGCGGGGCCCAAGAAAGAAAAAGAAAGGGATCCCACCTGCCTTGCTAGGGGAAAGCGGTCAAACTAAGTTACAATTTCTTCTGCAATCTGAAATTCGATGGGATTTGTACTCCGTATTTAGATAACGGATGAGCCGTGCTAGCAGCAAATAGGTTATTGTATGTAACCGGCTGTACATTTTTCATTTAAAACCTTTGATCCACATGATCCAAGGGAATATGAAGCAAGTTGAAAGGAAAGATGGTTATGAGTTACAATTTGTAATGGAATGGTAAGGGAGAAACCAACCCAATACCGAACCTGTACCTTGCACTGGATCCTAGACTCATCCAAAATCATCCCTAGATTGCAGTTAATGGGTTTGCCAAATGCTTGGCTTTAATTTGTTGACACATATTAAGGACACATACCGAAATCCGATTGGCTCACTGCTGATTTTAGCAACATTGAGATTTGGGGGCATCTATTGAATAGTTCCAATGGTCTAAGGAGACAACACTTTGGAGAGTCATAAAAAATACATATGGCATCCAAAATTCTTTTTTTAGAATATTTATAATTTTTACATGCTAATATTAGAAAAATAATATTTTTAGAAAAAGTTGCTCCAACTATACTAAACTCCTTGTATGGACGGTTTTGGGTGTATCCACTGTAATGATGATGGGTTGTCAATGGCTTGGTGACATGTTAGTGTTGAAAAGTCAACAACCGGTTATACTTCAAAAAACAACATTGTATTTGGATAGCAACTAGTTTCCACACTTTGGTGCCCAACATTTAATTAACGTACAAAAATAAGCTTCCATCTTGAAATCATAATTTTAATAATCTCAATAATAAAATGTATTTATTTTTAAATTCACCAAAACTATCTCACAATCTCACATATAGTGACTTATAAAAGTTGTTGGCCACCATATAAATCGCTCTCATAAATTGAGAAATTAAAATTATGAAGTGAACTTTGGACATGTTGTAAAGAAGTTAATCTACTTTCATGTGTATGTTTCCTTTAAATGTATTATTTTTAGACCTAATATTATTTGAATGAATTTTTATGGAAAAAAACCTTTTCATAAGAAGTCAAAATGTCTTGGTCCCTTTTTATAGGAAGAATGTAGACTACATCTTGACTTGAACCACATATAACAAGTTTTATGAATTTTTTTTTTATTCATTGAGATCTTATTGATTGAAATTTGACCCTAAATTTTTTAATTTTTTAATTTTCACTATATAAATATATATATATATATATATATATATATATATATATATATATATATATATATATATATAATTTGATGTTATTGTGAATTTGATATAGATGTCTATATTATAGATGATAAATAGAGTATTTTTGACCAATCTTTTGTATAAATAACTTCATGTTCATCCAAAATAACATAAGAATCTTTATAACAATCTTCTAGTAATTATGAAAACCGATGTGTCCCTTATATAATGTTATTATATATGGAAGAAGCAACTATGCAATATGAGGTTCTATCTTTATAGCAACAACTCACTTTTTGAGTAAGTTGTATTCTTTAAACTTCTTCACATGTAGCTTTTGGCAATGCAAAGTCTTCCTCTTTACAATGTAAATTCAACAATCTATATGTAGTATTGTGGAATTCAAGAATCTCAAACACTATAAGAGCCACAAGCCCCAAAGTTGAAGAACGATATAAAATTTGTAGAATTTATGAGTTCAAATATGAATTCAAAATCTCCAAATATAGACATTAGAATGGAAATACAATAAATAAGGTATCACACATGCATATTAGATTCAACACCTTCATGCCAAATTCATTTAATTTTGGAATTTGGACAATTTGACAATTTGATTTGCTTTTCTTGGATTTTGGCACTTTGCTCTTCCTACTTTTTTTTAACAATTCCAATTCTAGATTAATATTTTCTACTTAAAATGAAAATTTTATTTAAGATATATTTCAAATTTTCTCCAATTATTTATGAAATTGACCTACACATTAGATAGAAACATTGTTTAAAAGTAACACTCCACTCTCCATTCTTTGTCACCTAAAAAAAAGCTTAAAAAGATTGCATTCATTCATGATTCAAAACTTCCACAACTTTTATTTGACACAAATCACTATAGTTTTTCAAAAGCAACTAACGAGAGATGAAATTTTCTTTTGAAACAACCAATGAATGCTGAGACATTTTGGGCTTCAAGGTTCTCCATTCAAGGCAACTCTATTGTTATATATTGGTTGTGTTATATATTCAACTTTCATCATTTGTAATATATAAACAAAGCATTGGAAAATTACAAAATGACTTGGGGTGTATTTCCTTGGAGTTCATTAATAATCACATTAATTTATTTTGGTCAATCTATGTTTGAGATAGTAAGACCAAAAGAAGTATTGCTTTTAGGTATTTCTATCTTAAATTCTTGCATTTTGGGCCAAGGCGAAAATTAAGATTCAACTTTATTTGTGCAATAAATGCTATGGTGAGTTGTTGAGCTAATGAAATGATGCATAAATCTACTATAGGAATAGATCGAAGCATATTTGAATTATAGTAGAGTTACTTATTTCACTCAAACCCCTTGTGATGACTTTATAGCCTAGTGTTGACAACACTTGGATGCACTATTCATTGAAAAAGATTCTTTGTTTATATCTTCTTTTCTAGTCATCTATCTTCCGCCCTTGTTTAGGAAAAGTGCTAAAGTAAAATGTAGTAGGTGAGTATGAAACTAGAATGGATGTAGATGAAAAATCTACATTTAAATTGAATGACATATTCATTATTAGAAAAAACTTGGCTTCTTCCACATTCTTATCTTTGCATACATTGAGCTCAATTTCTCAATGAATTCTCTACATTGTTGAAATACTTGAGTTATTCATTATAGATACCTCAATTTTATTCATCGACTTCCATTTATTTCCTTTGATCTTATAGATCCTTTTTTAGGTCTAATAAGAGTAAGAGTGTTTTCTTCTCTAATATTATGTACAAGCAGTGGTGATGAAGTTGTTTATATCTATGGTCTTGGATGAAACATACAACATATGAATGAAAATTCATTCATCCCAAATACATATATTTTTCCAAATAAGCAATATCAAACTAAGATTTTGCAACAATCTAATAATTTAATTCATTGATTGAAGAAGGATCTCTTGACAAAGATTTCTTAAAGTTTTTTGATATCTCTCTAAAAAAATATTTGGTTAAGGAACTCTCTTATAGGTTAACCCCTAAACCCCCGGACAGCGTTTTCACCAAAAAAAATGCTCCAAAACTGCCATTTCTAATACAAGAGCAATTTTTTTTTTAAAACACATTTTTGACTCATGTAACCGTAGGATCTTGTAGTAAGGTGGTTTGTAAACATGTGGAAAAAATTTCAGAAATTTCCACCATGTAGATTGCAAGATATAAGCATTTGAATTGACAAAAACTGTTTTTTTATCCCTGCGAAAATCCGGGCAGCTGCACTTCACAAGGTCACATTTGTGTGAAAAAAATTTCAAAATGGTGGTTACTCTTTGAATTCTTACTTCAATGTAAGTTGGCTACATTCTCAAAAAATTTCAAACCATTTGGAATTGTACAACATATAGGAAAAAATAAGTAAGTAGAAAGAAGTAAAAAATGAGCCAAAATACTAAATTGTGAACATTTTATTCATGGAATTGAAAATTTTCAATCCCAATGGTTAAAATGTTGAAATAAACAATCTACACCTTTTGTTTTTATTTTTTTCCAAAAATAAGAAAAATTGAATTAAATGAAGAATTTCAAACTTTTTTTGTGCTGTGCAGATTCTGTAACTGGCTGCAAACTACCCCAAACTTAAAATCTTCATAACTTTTGACTCATTGATCGGAATGGATTGATTCAAAGCTTCACATGTCTGTATAAACCTAAAGAACCGATTTGAAATTTCACTTTTCAAAAAAAAGTTTTTTTGAAAAAGTTTTTTCAGCTGCCCGGTCTGCCCGCCGAGCAAACAAAGTAACATATCATGCCATAACTTTTTATCCACAAAGTCAAAAGTTATGAAAATTGTTGGGCCTTAAAGCTACTCCTTGGACACACATTGTATCAAAATTTCAAAGAAAAAAAATAAAAACTCCATCCGTAGTGAGCTGCCCAAAAAATCTATAATCTCAAAAAACGCTGTCTGGGGGTTTAGGGGTTAAAGATTAAATCAACAATGGTATCTCTACCTTGAGCCCAATATTATAAGGGTTGATTCTCATTATATGTCAAGTCCAACCAAATTCATAATATTTTTGATTGGTGGAGAATTGAGAATCAAAACATGAGGATATTTTAGCCTTTGGAAGACATTAAGTTCCCAAATTGTGGGAACTTTAGAAACTCTAAGAACTCTAGAAACTCTACCACATAATTGAAGTCTAATGTGTACAAGCCACTAATACATTAGATGATAATATTTAATTATTTTTTCAAAAAATTCAAAAAGTTCAAGTAGATTTTAATATTTTAAAATTTAAAATTTTTAAAATTTTTTAACCTAACTAGAAATGATTGGTTTATAAGATGGGTAACAAGCTTGATGCAGTTTTTTAATGTCCAAAATCTCTTTTAACCCCTAAAGGTTTTTGACTATGTTTTCACCAAAAATGCTCCAAAACTGCCATTTCTAATACAAGTGAATTCTTTTTTAAATTACATTTTCGACTCATGTAACCGTAGGATCTTGTAGTAAGGTGGTTTGTAAACATGTGGAAAAAATTTCAGAAATTTCCACCGTGTAGATTGCAAGATATAAGCATTTGAATTGACAAAAATTGTTTTTTTATCCCTGCGAAAATCCGGGCAGCTGCACTTCACAAGGTCACATTTGTGTGAAAAAAAATTCAAAATGGTGGTTACTCTTTGAATTCATACTTCAATGCAAGTTGGCTACATTCTCAAAAAATTTCAAACCATTTGGAATTGTACAACATATAGGAAAAAATAAGTAAGTAGAAAGAAGTAAAAAATGAGCCAAAATACTAAATTGTGAACATTTTATTCATGGAATTGAAAATTTTCAATCCCAATGGTTAAAATGTTGTAATAAACAATCTACACATTCTTTTTTTATTTTTTCTCAAAAATATGAAAAATTGAATTAAATGAAGAATTTCAAACTTTTTTTGGACTATAGAGATTCTGTAACTAGCCACAAACTACCACAAACTCAAAATCTTCATAACTTTTGACTCATTGATCGGAATGGATTGATTCAAAGCTTCCCATGTCTGTATAAACCTAAAGAATCAATTTGAAATTTCACTTTTTTTTAAAAGTTTTTTCTGCTGCCCAGGCTGCCCGCCGAGTAAAGAAAACAGCATATTTTGCCATAACTTTTTAACTGTGAAGTCAAAAGTTATGAAAATTGTCGGGCCTTAAAGCTACTCCTCGGACACACCTTTTGTCAAAATTTCAAAGAAAAAAAATAAAAACTCTATCCGTAGTGAGCTGCCCAAAAAATTTATAATCTCAAAAAACGATGTTCAAGGCTTTAGGGGTTAATGCCTTGGGCTTTAATACTAAATCCCACAACATGGTGCACTAAAAATTGCCTACTTGGGTGTCGGGTGAATGCAAAAAACACTTGTACTATTTGTTGCATTTTTTGTTTTTGTTGATTTAGTACTATGAGTATTGTAAGTATTATATAGGGTTTAGAGGATGAAATGTGGACCGTCTACTAAAATTTAGATCTACGGTTCTGATGACAAATGGATCCAAGGTCAAGGATCATAAAGTCACCATAAAAACAATCCATAGTTGCAGATCATAGAAAAAAAATCTACATTGCACAAAATGTGGGCCCCTATTAGGATTATATAGTCCTACCATGTACCTTGGAGTCCTACTCAAAGATAGAAACTCATATTTATACTAAAAAATCATAGTTTTGCATTTCCATTTTTGGAAATTATTTAGACCATTAAAAAAATTAATAATAAAAATGGCCATTGTTCCTAATTTGGATCCCTTTTCAAATATTGAAACAAAAAGAATTTTTTTAATTATCAAAAATTGATTGAAAATATTGCTCATTTTAGGCCCATGTTGAACTTATCACAATAGGCAATCAAAAATCCCTCTTAGAAAGTTGTATTTCTATAGTAGGAAGTACTCTGCAAAATTTCATAATGTAACTTTTCAAAAAAGGTACTCCATAGTACTAAAAACCTCCAAATTGTTATTTGGGACATTCAATCACTAGTATTATTTTAATATTAAAATATTTTTGAAAATTAGGAAAAAATTAGGGAAGGTGTATGATAGTCATGGGTACCTTCTCTATAAACCTTAAGTCATTTAGAGCTTAAATACAAAAGTTGTAGCCAAAAAACATTTTAGCACTTAAATTGTGACGGAAAATAGTACAAGCGTTTCTTGCAATCACCCACCTAGCAAGTATTTTTTAGAAGTTTTGGTCAAATGAAGTGTGACTTGGGGCCCAAGTTGGGTTTAGCTAAAATTAAAGTTCCAACTTTGACTCCAAGTCCAATTATGTGTGTTGTGTATAATGTGAAGATAATGACACCAAAACAAAACATTTTTGTTGACTATTTTATTTAGATATCTATACAAAGTTGAGTGAATGCAAAAAATGCCTTGGAAAATAAACTTTTTGATCCATTTTGGAACATAATCTATATTCACTATGTAATATTATGCATGCAAAAACTAGATATTTGGAGTGGGAACTTTGACCTTTACATTGTGAAACTTCAAGTTCTGCATACAATATTTTTATTCACCTTCTACAATCCAAGAAACTTTGGATCTTGCCATAGAGTAAGACTTCGTGAAATGGGACTTGGGACATTGTAAGAATGTTAGCAACAACCAATTGAGAAGATAATTTTTGACCATAGATGTATGTTTCTTCATCCATTTCTCCTACATGCTAGGAACTCCTTTTGACTTAGGATTTCTTTTACAAGATTCAACCTCAATATAAACATTGGGAGAACTACATTCATGACCATTTTTTTAATCTATATTTTCATCCACTACCACTTGCTATTAAATGGGACTCTGGGATTTTCCTCCTAAGATGTACTTGTACAATAATAAAAGCGCAAGGCACTCTACAAGGGCACAAAATTTTGGCTAAGAAAAGAATTTTCTATAGCCCATTTTGTTTTGCAATCTAACCAATTGGAGACTTCGTGGTTATTTGATGCAAGACCGTCTCTAAATTTTTGTTGCCACACTTGAAGATACAGTGCCCCGCACACTTGACCTCACTACTTCTCTAATATGAAAAGAGCCCAAATTTAGAGCTCTGATTGCTCCATGATCCGAAGCTATTGTGACATCCAACCTATTGTACGGACCTTCCATGCTTTTTCCACATCATTCTACTTTCTATATCAACATGCCTTGCAATTTGAAATTGTATAGTCATGTGATGGGGGATTTGGTGTTACAATAGCCCCATAGCAACATGATGAAGCAACCATCTAAATGTTATGTACTATTGATCTTCACTAATAGAGGAAGATCAATGGTACATAACATTTAGAAGGTTGCTTCACTATATTGTGTGGGGTTGCTTTTATATTACTCTCATTGTTCCATTAAAAACCTCCAAAAATCTTCCCCTTGAGAAATTAACTCTATTTTTAGTCATAGTGCTAGCAATACATGCATTCAAGAACAATAAACCATCCCTTAGATTTAAGCAAAATGTTTGGTTTAGACATCCAAAATCCGTGTACAAAGTTAAATTTTTTAGCATAGTTTGTAAATGGTACTGGTTCTATCATTTAAAATTATTTAAAGGGTGGTGGCAACACTAAGATTCTAGAAACTTATTCCAAAACCTAAATACCAATAATAAAGAAACCTAATTGACTTTGTAATCTAATTTTCTTAGCAATGAAGTGATCACTAAATACATTGTCAACACTAGTATTTGAAGGAGCAATCCATAAAATGAGCTTTAAATGGGCAAGGCTAAAATAATTTGTAAATCTAAAGATATGCTTCCAAATTGTTTCACTTGCCCCCACAAGGTCATTGAACACAAAAATAAACCTTACTAAATGGTCAATATCCAGAAATGGAGTTTTTTAGTGGAATTGAGATTCTACCTAATTTGAAGTTTTTTAGTGGTATAGAGGGAATACATCACACCAAGTTCTTTGTATTAGAAAAAGACAACCCTAATCAATAGTTTTAAGTTGATTCAAACGCTGTGATTTTGCAGTTTTCAACTTAGTTGTGTTGAATTGGACATTTTCTCTTGGACCTCTTGATTTGGATAGGGTTTGGGGTAGTGCCCATGTCGGATTGATTCTGTTGTCTACACTCCTTTTTTTTCCAGCACCATGGGGCCAGATTACACCAATTCAAAATAAATGTCTTCTTTTTGCCAAATTAAAGTAATCTTTTTTGCCAAAATTTTTCTAGTTCTCTTTAAAATATGGATTAAGTTGCCAAATTTGGATGAAAAAGTGTATGACTATGATAAAAAAAAGTTTTTTTAAGTCCAAAAGACAGATGAATGTAGAAATACAATGCTGCACAAAATTTGAAGTGATTACCATCTTGGCACTTTCTCAAAAAGTAAAAGAAAAAAAGGGTTGCTTGTCTATGGGTGAAGATGCTCTAAGCTTTGTGAAGTAAAATAGCGGTTGACTTGGGTTAACCCCTAAAGGACCAAGGCCTTTTTTTTGTCAAAAACCTCTCGAAACTGCCATTTCTGTTGCATTCACCCAAGAAAATAAAATAAAATAATTTTTTAAGAATATAACCATAGGATCTTGTATATAACTTGATTGAGATCATGTGGTAAAAATTTCATGAATTTTGACCGTATAGGTTAGAAGATATGAGCATTCAAAGTTGGAAATACAATTTTTTTTGAACTGCGGACTGCAGTTTCAGATGACTTTGATTGCCGTTTGTTGAACTTTTTTGCACTATAGACTTTGAATTTAAAAAAAATTGTGTTTAATAACTGAGTTGAGAGTCTAAGAAAAAAAATTTACACAAAAAAAACTTGATTTTCATTCTTTAAGAAATTGTTAAGTAGATGTAGGTCCAAGATTTAAAGAAAAACTAAATGGTTAATAACTCTAAGGTGGGATTGAAATACAATAATCCCAATGGTGAGATAGTTTTAGCAAGTAAACATAACCTTGTCCAACAATTTCTTTTGAAAAAATGTGAAAATTGCATTGAGAAATGAATCCTATAGGTTCTTTTTTTGAGAAATTATTTAGATTGCCCGAGAAATAAGATTGTCCATAACTTTCTCATTTTAAGTCCAAATAGAATGAAATAAAGCTTCACATGTAGGCAAAAATATATTATTTCAGAAAAAAAAATTTAAAAATTAAACTTTGAATTTTTGCAAAAAAGAAATTCTGCCCGCCGAACTAAAATTTGGGCTTTTTGTGGTATAACTTTTGCTCCCAGTCACCAATTGAAATAAAAATTATATTCCCATAGAGCTAATCAGTTTTTCTATCTTGTGAGAAAGTTTTAAAAGGTTTCACCAAAAATTGAAGTCTACGAAACCTGCCCGAACTCCAAATTGTCCCCCGAGGAGTTGAACCATTATAGGCTTGATTGTTTGTGGCTAGCTGTAACAGCCACTTCATGGTGCATAGAGTCAAACTATACACCATGACTGCAAAAAAATTCTTTAATAAATTTAAAATTAAAATTTGAATACCCCTCCCCATCTTATAATCTTGGGAGGGTGGGATTGCAAACAATTAGTTTGGGATAATCTCATGCTGTCATATCCATATTCATATGTTGTCGTTTCCATATTCATATGTCGTCATTTGTATATCATCATTCATATGTCATAGTTGAACCCTGAGTATGCAAATATACATATTTGTATTGTATCCATATTTCAAATGTACAACTGACAGCTATTGATTTTTCTTGGAAAGAGGGGTGGGAATTTTTTTGAAATGAATTGGACGGTTCCTGATTTTCCAAAGAAGGGGAGGCCAGGGAATCGAAACAGGTGACAGGCACTTTATGGTGCATAGTTGGATTGGGGAAAAAACAACTAAAGAAAAGAACACAGTATAGAACCCTTTTATCAGATTGCTGTATATCAAATAAGTTACTGTAAGTCTGGATTGCATTTGATGGACCCTCAGTCAGATTTACGTACAACAACAATGGGGCCAAGTAGGGGTTATTTTGATGTTGGATTCTTCCCATATGGCTCATTGGTTAGTGGATCTGCTAGTTTCTTGTGGTTTGGATGTTTTTCTTGCCTCTGATGGGTTTTGCAAATGGATTTGCAACACAGACAATTATGTACTCCATATTAGATCACTGAGGAGCCGCCCCTAACAAGTGAATAGGTGATGAGTTGCAACTTGTGATGGCAATGGTGATGGGTTGACAATGGGGAGGTGCCACGTTAGAGTTGGAAAGTCAACAGCCGGTTATGGCACAAATAAGGTAAGTCCATCTAAGGTAGATGTACCCGTTACTAACACACGTCCCATCAACAATAAATAGGGTACCCTATTTCAAATAAGATTGGAAGGAATTTTCGTTTTCTCGTTGAAATGTGTGTCTGTATTTTTTAAGGCTTGAACCAATAAGTTAATGACACATAAGTGAGTATAAATGTAGGAAGCAATTAATAAGAATGTATTCTTGAATGATGGAAATTAAATGACTCGAGATGTTGGTTTTAGGTCAAGCCCAACTTTTGCCTTTCAAAATTCATAGTAATTTCAATTCAAGAGATAAAATTACCAAAAAAATTTGCATCTCTATTATTTTTGTCAATGCATCTCTAAAAATATTTGCTTTGCCTTGCACTACTTTGGATTATATCCAAATGTGTTTATTTGATCAATTATGGGTACATCTACCTTATCTCTTATTTTAACCTTTCATAGATCAAATTACGTTTTTTAGCAACACAGAAATTTTGGTCAAGGTGAATTTGGCCCTCTTGCTTAGCGACACCAATTCATTCTAGGGGTGCAAGTAAAAATAAAAGCCCCTATTTTGTGCTTGATTAATTTACCTACTACACCTATCCTAATTAATTTGGAACCTCTGACTGCAAATATGAAATCAGAATTTGCGAATTTTATCATGAATGGAAAATTAAAAATTGTAGAGTTTTTCTAAGGGTCCGAGCAAGGAGGTCAATTCACCCTGGCCAAAATTTAGATAAGTACATGTGACTAGATTTTATTATTTTTCTTTGAAATTTTCACACAAGATTTTCCCAAGGAGAAGATTTAAGGCCCAACAATTTTCATAACTTTTGACTACATGGTTAAAAAGTTATTGTATTACATCTAATTTTCAATGTTTGGTGAGCAACCTCGGCAGTCAAAAACAATTATGTAAAAATGAATTTTTTGAAGAATAAAAATTTGAAATGGGTTCTCTAGATTTATGTACACATGGAAAGCTTTCAATCATTCCATTTTGATTAATGAAACAAAAGTTACAAGGAGTTCTAATTTGGGGGCAATTATAGATTCATTTCTCTAAAATAAATTTTGGAGTCACTTGTTTAATCCAATTTTCAATATTTTTGAAAAAAATAAAAACATTGGGTGTAGATTGTTTATTACAACATTACAACCATTGGAATTGGCATTTTTCAATTCAATAAATAAATTATTAACAATTTAGTACTTTGAATAATTTTCTATTCTTTTGTACTTACTATTTTTTTCCTATAAGTTATGCAATTCCAAATTATCTAAAAAATTTCAAGCATGTAACCAACTTGTTTCAAAAAATGAACCCATAGAGTTACAACTATTTTGGACATTTTTTCATGCAAATGTGCAATTGCAAAGTGCTTCTACCCAATTTTTTATAAGGCCAAAAAAAAGGAATTTTTGTCAATTCAAATTTTCAAATGCTAATATCTTGCAATCCACAAGGTAGAAATTTCTGAAATTTTTTCCACATCTTTTAAACCAACTTACTACAAGTTCCTATAGTTATATGTGTAAGAAAATGTTGTTTTTTTCTAAAATTTTGTACTTGTAACGGAAATGGTAGTTTTGGAGCATTTTTAGTGAAAACATAGTCAAAAACCTTCAGGGACTAAGTTGGAAACTTGAACTAGATAATTAGAAGTGATGAGTCTTTGAAGGGCAACAAGAGAGAGGAATTCATCACAATTTTATAAAACAAAAGTGTTCATGTGGAGGTGGAAAGCTTTTGAAGTGGACAATTTTGGACATAGTTATTCAAAGATTTAACCTCTTGACTTGGAAATGTTTTGATGCTATGAATAATATCATATAGAGCACATTAGATGAATTTTGAATAACCTAGGTTACACTAATATCTTCTTACAACCTTTGGCAAAAAAAATTCATTAGGATTCCAAATTTTATGCATCTCTTGCATTTTGATTCATAAGCATTTGCCTTCATGAACAAATTCTTTATCACTTATCCTTGCAAATGCTTATTTGGATTCAAAGTAGAGAATTTATAATTAAAATGTTATTCAAAGTAGAGAATCTATGATTGCTTGCCAACAAATTAAAGCCCTTCACAATATTTGAGACATCAATCAAAATGGAATGTACATAAGTTTTCAACAAATATTTAAATATAGAATACAAATTTCAAATTTTTATTTTTGAAGAAAGTGACTTTTTGGATTTTCCTAAACTATCTATATTATAGGTAACATATTAGGAGGCCATAACTTTTAATTCATATTTTGAAATGTCATAGCTTTTAGTGCACATACAAGATATTTCTTGTCTACACTTCCTATTAAAATTTGGGCCCAAAACATGAAAATATCTCTTGACACATATGTATCCAAATTTGCTATGTTGCCAAATTTAGCAAGCTTGTCCTTTAGAGGTTCACCCCATCTTTTGTAACTTTATAGATTATTCTCTCTCAAAACAACAAGAGGCAATAGAATAATATCATTTCTCCCTTTCATCTCCTTGCACTTGAAGTTGAAGAGCATATAGAATAAGAAGGTAATAGAAAAAATGAAAGGTAGAACAATGTTTTCTATTAAAAAAATCATTTGATATGATCTATGTGCAATTAAATGAAAAGGTATTTGATTTAATATTATCTGTTATCAAAGAAAATTATTCATCTTTTTTTTACCTCCCTTCAACCTAGCCTTCAACTGATTAATTTGTTGGATACACAACCTTGTGCACAATCCTATATGCTGACAAGCTATTATAAATTAGAAGAAATCTAACCTAGAACTATATAAGTTTATTCAAGTATCTATTGCACGATTTGGAATATTGTGGGCTTCTTTCTTACTAAGTAATTAAATGAATTTTTGATGAATACAATCTAATGACTGTACATATTTGGATGAAATTTAGATGCAAGTCGGATGCATATTTGGATGACAATTTGATTATTCAAAATTAAATTAATATAGTGTATAGTATGTATGTCTCTATATATGTCATAGATGCCTATATTATACTCCGTGGATGTTTATGTTATAAGCACTTTCAATGGTAGTATAATATCTACTTATATATATATACTCAAAGTTCACGTGCTCACACTTTCAAGCTCTCATACAAGGACCATTGGTGTTGGTTTGTCCATCAATCAAGTCAAGCATGTGTCCCTCTTTGCTTATTTATTGTTGTGTCCTCTAACAAACCATTTGTGGCTATTGGATTTGCATTCTAACCTTTTGCAATGAAATTCATTTCATTTTTTTCAAAACAAAAACAACATTGGGAGTTATGTTGATTACTTGCAAGGCAATTTTAAAAGATCATGGAGGTGTTTAATGTACACAAAAAATCTTGCATCAAGAAGATGTCCAAGAAACTACAACTATAGAAGCAAGATTTCCATTTTCTTTTAACTCTTTTTTGGAAGAATCAAAATCCCAATGTCCAGTACAAATATTTCCTTTTCTAGATCAAGCATTAAATTAAATAAATTAAAAAATAAATTTCATTAATTGAAACTAGAATTTGTACTATTAGTTCTAAAATTATTCTAATATGACAATTTTTAGTGCATTGAGTGAAAATTTTAAAAATAATTCAATTTTTAATTTTTAATATATATATATTTATTTATACTACTAATAAAACATGTGTAAAAATTTCAATCCACTTGGCTTTATAGATTGTGAAATATTAGTGTTTAAAGTTAATGAAAAAAAAGTTCACAACTTGCCCAATGGCTAGCCTTCTCTATTAGCAAAATGCCCATGTTGCTTCTAAACTTTCAATCCCTACAACTTCATCTTGGACATCCAATTAAAGGAAAATACATTTTCAAGATGCTTATTGATAAGTGCATCTTAGGTAACAATTTCAATTTCATCCATTCAAAATTAACTTCGTATGAGCCTAAATTTTCTTTTTCACTTTAATTTTTTTTTCATTTTAAAAACAAATAAAACAAACTATGTACATAAGCTTTTCTAAAATCTCCATAGAAACTTAAAGACCTTACATTAGGGATTGAAAAAAAAATTCTTCCCCCTACCTCACTGTACAAATGTGATTTATTTTGACTGCAATTGACATCGATATAAGGTGGTACACCCAAATGTGCCACAAATTGGTACTATGCCTAGTTGCTATTATAAAGTTGTTTAGATTTTGACATAGTCATATTGGCAAGTGAAAGCATATTCTATTGTACCAAAGATTGCAACATTTGGATACAATATGCAAATTACAAAAAGGGGTACAATTTAGAAGTATTTAATCCAACCCCTTTGGTTCAATTTGGCATTTTACCTTGGAAAAATGGGCCTATGACCAATGTTTTTGCTCCTCTTTGTCCATCACTTTGCTACCGTTTTGCAACTATAAATTCATGAAAAAATAATATTTATTTAGGTAAAGTCATCCAAAGGGTAGTTTTGCATCTTCAATAGTGTTTTAAGGTTAAAGATTTGCATTATCACTTGAGTTGAACCCCTTTAAGTAAATGGGCGTTATAACTTACTAGACAAAAATGATAGTGAAGCAAGCAAGATAAAAATACTATGCACAAGAGCACTCACAACTTTAGGGCTCCTATTGGGCCCTCATGGTAATTCATAGCCCATTGTTGTTCACACAATAGAAACTTGAAAAATAATCTCTTAAGAAAAGGTTCCCTATCTATGTCCTTGGGCAAGATGTAGAATTTTAACAAACATTATAAAAAGAAGCCATAATTTTGTAGCATTTAACCACTATGAAACATTAGGATTCAAAATATTTCTCAGATTGTTTGGTTTTGTGAGAAGTTGGTTTGTTGCTTCAAAGCATTGTGAGCTACTAGGGAAGCTCCATGTGGTTGTCTAAAGTGTAAAATGTTGGCAAGGTTGGGTGCCTTGTTGTAAGGCAGACTAGTCTAATTTCAATCACTTCTAAATTCCGTCTACTACTTTTGACCCCAATTTCATCCATTCAAACATCCAAATCTATCTAGAGAATGTCCAAATTTTTTCAAGAGTATGGCAAAATAATTGCAATACCCCTCAAGGCCCAATGACTTTCTGACAATGAAGGTTTTTGATGAATTGTGCCACTTTAACCCCTAAAGGACCATTGTCCCCTCAAGGGACAAAATGGATTTCAAGCAGGTTCCCATGACTTCAATTTTTGGTGAAACTTTTTGAAACTTTTTCACAAGATGGAAAAACTGATTAGCTTTGTGTGAATGTAATTTTTATTTCAATTGGTGATAGGGAGCAAAAGTTATACCACAAAAGTCCAAATTTTCATTCAATGGGCAGAAATTTTTTTTTGCAAAAAGTCAAAAAAAAAAATTCAAATTTTTTTTGTGGGATAACATATTTTTGCTTACATGTGAAGCTTTGATTCTCTCTATTTGGACTTATAATGAGAAAGTTATGGACAATCTTGTTTTTCGGGCAATCTAAACATCTTCTTGAAAAAATAACTTATAGGATTCATTTCTGAATGCAGTTCATACAATTTTTCAAAAAAAAATGTTGGACAAGGTTATGTTTATTTATTGAAACAATCTCACTATTGGAATTATTGTATTTCAATCCCATTTTAGAGTTATTAACAATTTAGTTTTTCTTTCAATCTTGGACCTACATCTATGTAACAATTTTTTAAAGAATGAAAATCAAGTGTTTTTTGTGTGAATTTTTTTTCTAGATTCTCAACTCAAATATTCAACAAAAATAATTATAAATTCAAGTTCTATAGTGTAATTTTTTTTACAAATGGCCATCAAAGTCATCTGAAAATGCAGACCCCAGTTCAAAAAAACTTGAATTTCCAACTTTGAATGCTCATATCTTCCAATCTATACGGCCAAACTTCATGAAATTTTTACCACATGATTTTAGTCAAATTAAGTACAAGACCCAATGGTTAGATTCTTAAGAAAATGTATTTTTTGTTTTCTTGGATGAATGCAATAGAAATGGGAGTTTTGAGAGTTTTTTGACAAAAAAATGGCCTTGGTCCTTTAGGGGTTAATATTTTTTTGCACATAGAGTAAACCTGCCATTAACTGGATGCATCCAATTACCGGATGCTGATACTATATAAGGTAGGTACACCCAAAATGGCACCTGACCTTAAAGCGCCATCTACAATGTGCATACATTTCTGAAATCAGTCATGTAACCAGACTGTAGATGGCCATTTCAAAAATAGACTTTGACCGTTAATAACTTTTGCATATGGTATCCAAATCCTATGTTCTTTGGAGCGTTGGAACATGTTTTCACTTGCCAACAAGACTATATAAAAATCTGAATAGCATGATGACAGGAACTAGGCACAGTAAGAATAAGTGGCCATTTTAGGTGTACCCACCTTAAGCATTGTACAACAAATGGAACGAGAAATTAGACCAAGTCTGCACAATCACCATATGCTGTGCGCTGAAGGGCTAGGTTATTTTTTCCAAAAGATTTCATGCATGTCACTTTCAAGTTGCAACAAAATTTGCAAGAAGAAACCTTGTTTCGTTTTGTTTTTTTGAGCTAAGCTTAACGTAGCATTGAACAATTGTGCCAAATTTGAGAGCTTGCAAGTGCCTATTGAGTTATAGAGAAGGATTTGAATTTGTTGTGTGCAATAATTGGCAAAGTTACCCTATATGTGCTTGAAATTCTTAATTTCAACTATACAAAAGTCAAGACTATTTTGTCTAGTATACATAGAACTAGTTGTGGAAAATTTAGACCGTTGGAATTTTTAGATCATAACAATTTTGGATGATCAACTTCATAAGCAAAAAACACAAATTTTTGAGGAAAAATATATAAAACATGAATAATGCTTTTCTACCACCCATCCACCCACCCACCCAAAAAATTATTGGAATCTAAGGCAAATGTTGTATTTTTTTTAATTTGAAAATTTGAAAAATAAAAACTCTCTCAAATTTGTACTCATTTTCAAACAAGAAGAGTAGAAAGCCAAAAATATAGATATGTGTAAATTTTTTTAATTTAACAAATGCTATTATTATCATATTTTTTGGAATCATTTCAAATATTTTTTGTTCTTAATCACACGAGATTGAACCTTTTTATCTTTAAAATTGCTAAAAATAAATTTTTGAATTTTTCTTTGAAATTTGGTTTATTTGTGAAAAATAAAGATTACAAATGTTCAAAGAAATGGTTTTCTTCCATCTCTACTACTCTTTTCATTGAAAAAAATGTATATTTGTTCCCTTTTTCTAATAGACTATATTTTCAAAATAATTTTTTGAATACTTCTCACATTCAAATTTTGAAAAAAAAAATGAAACAACTATGTAAACTTTTTATTCTACAAGATCCTAGTTTACAAATATTGAGATTTATTTCACCCTAACAAGAATTTGCCATTGAAAATTTGAAGTGGACACATTATGTCTCCTTGGTCCTTGAAGAGTTAAAATCAGAATAGGGTAGCGTGTTAGTGCTTGATTGGTGATTTTTTTAATGCTAGTAGATGATTGGGAGAGTGGTTTGGAGTTGTTTATGGGATGTTTACAGAATTTAATACTATCAACAGGGTTGTAATTTCAAGAAAAAAAACTTCATAAAGTCAACACCCACTCTAAAGAATTTGGCACTTGACATTGACAAAGTTTCCAAACTCCAAGTCTACACTTATCAATTTTTTGGAAATGGGGCCAGCTATCCATGGCAAACTTGTTCTAGTCCAAACTTCAACAACCTTCTGTGCAATTACCCTAGTTTAGCTAATCCAATACATCCAATTAAAACTAAACCCTCATTCCCTTATCTTAGAAAAAATCATACTTCGAACTAGACAGAAGGATTGCATGATTTTAATTATGTTAATTTATGTCACAATCCAACACATGCCCTCGATGCTTTAACCCTTAAGCGTCTCAATCCTTTTTTGAATTTTTGCACATTTTTGTTTATAGCTTTGTACAGATATATCATTTTCCAGAATTTAATGAATTTGATCATTAAAGAAGATTGTTTTTTCTAGATTCAAGTATTAGATTTGACAAATGAGAGGTTAATTGGATGAAATAGGGCCTTGAAGCCCTCCATTCATCGTCTAGAATATGGACGTCGGCGCGCTTCAGGGTTAAACTAAAGATTACTTTTTTTAAAGCACAAGTGCAAATGCTTTGAAATCTTATTTGCGTTTGCCTACTTTTTGTTACAAAACCTATTGTACGTCCAAGTCAAATTCACCACATTGATGCTAAAATAATTTAATTTCAAAATTCAAGCAATTGAACGCCTTGATTTGGATTCCTTGGCTTTTAGCACTTTGCCCTTTATAATTTTTTGATACTCCTAATTTTGGATTGATGTCTTCTAAGTTATTTGTACACAAACCTGTTCCTTTTTTTTCTAAATTTTCTCTAGAAGAATTTTTGGATATATAGAATTAGCAACAATGAAATTTTTTCAAATTTTCAAAAATAGTTGTACAATTTTTACAATTTTAGACATGTTCCAGATTTTCCTTAATTAATTAAGATACATAATTGACCTACACGTAGGCTATTTCTAGTCTGGCAAGTCCGTCTACTGCCCTCTGCAGCCCATCCAGCCCTCAGCTGGCAAGAACTCTTTTTAAATTGGGTGTTGGCCTTTGATATTTTCGAAAGCACTCAGATGACATGCAAGACTTGGGGAACGGCGGGCACACGCTCTCTCCCTCGGGAACGTGATGAGCAACGAATTCATAATTGAATGTCTCGCTGAGCTTGGCGGCCGTTGGATGGAACTTAGCTCTCTTCGGTAAGATGGTGCCGTTTGGCACGAATCGATTGGAGAAGCTGACACGGCCAGCTGCGTTACACTAACTGCAGTTATGATATGTTAAGGATGGCTTTCTGGAGTAACCTGCCCGACCATTGATTTCTTTCCGTTGATTTCTTTTTCTTTCCACTTGCACCGTGCAGGCGTCGTTGGGGCGTTGGGCTGAGCCCCACTCTACCGACATCCCCAAATCTGCCCGGAGCTGAAGTTAGGGCTCCTTTAGTCTTAGAAACTTCACAGGGAGTGCTAGAGTTGAAAATAGTCTTTGCATTTTCATGTGAACTCAATGGGTGGGGACTCGGAGGGAGACAATAAGAAATTCAGGTGTACTAGATTCTCTCAAGCTTTACTATTCTTTTCCTGTCTGATTGTCCGTTGAAATTGGTATAACTTCTCCTCCTCCTATCCCACTTGCCTACCTTGGCAAGACACTCAGTTGCTTCTGTTTTGTCTTATTGCTTGAATAAGTATTGTTCTTGTCTACTAGGCAAGCATGTAGGTGAACCCTTGAAGCATCCCAACGGTTGACACAAAATTGAGACTCAAAATCAGACTCTTTGCAATGCACTTCACTTGTACCTGGGCCGTATGGCATTCATCTATCCCATTGCAAAAAAGTGTAGGCAACTCTCTAAAAGGGACAAGCACTATCACCAAGGAATAAAGTTTATTTTTCCTTAAAAATTTTAACCAAAATTAAATTGGTTTTCTATTTTTTGAAATCTAACTCTCCTTACTTGAGGAGTTTTGAAATCGCGTTGAACTTGCAATGGGACAAAGCTCACAATATCTACGTTGGGTAGAGAGACGTGTCCGATTCCATGTGGAATATATAATTTTTTAACTAGTTGAAGTTTTAAACTAGTTCCTATTAGTTTAAAATTATGTATCCCACGTGGGTTGGGACACCTCCCCCCACTTCATGTAGATATGGTAAACCTTGTCCTAGTGCAAACTCACATCTTGCTACATGCTCATCGAGTGGATGGAAAAAACACGTCCCATTTGGGATACTTAAATTAGAGCTAGTTAACTCCAACAAATTTTTTACTATATTTTCACCAAAAATGCTCCAAAACTACCATTTCTAGTTAAAGTACCAACTTTTGGAAAAACAGCAACATTTTTGGAGATACATAACTGTAGGATCTTGCTATAAATTGGTTTTGAGAAGATGTGGGAAAAAAAGTTATAAATTTCTACCACGTAGCTTGCAAGATATGTGCGCATTTGAATTGACAAGTATCCATTTTTTTAACTCTGTAAAAAATCAAACAACTACACTTTAGATGGTCACATTTATGTAGAAAATTTTCAAAAATGATGGTTACACTTTGTGTTTGTTTTCCAAAGCAAGTTGGCTACATGCTAGAAAATTTTCAAATCATTTGGATTTGCACAAGGTATAGGGAAAAATAGTAATTAGAAAAATATATTGAATGATTCAAAATGCTAAATTATTAAGAATTTATTTATGGAATTGAAAAATGCCAATTCCAATTGTTGTAGCATTGTAATAAACAACCTACACCTCTTTTTTTTTAATAATTTCCAAAAATATTAAAATTTGAATAAAATAAAGGACTTTAAAGATTGTCTTTGTAGAGATTCTATAATTATCCCTATACTACCCACAAACTAAAACTCTTCATAACTTTCGTCTCATTAATCAAAATAGAATGATTCAGAAAATTTCATGTACATATCAAATCTAGGAAACCAATTCCAAATTTTGAATTCTTAAAAAAGTGATTTCCGAAGAAGTTATTTTGGTTGCCTGGGCTACCCACCAAGCAATAGAAATCATTTACCATATAATAATTTTTTTACCATAAAGTCAAAAGTTATGAAAGTTTTTTACCTTAAAGCTAATCCTCGGGCATATTTAGTATAAAAAAGAAAAAGATTAAGAATATTTCATCCATAGTGAGCTACTCAAAATTGCTAGATGTTGTCAAAAAAATGGAATTTAGGGCTTTTGAGGTTAAATAACTAGTTCTAATTTATATATCCTACATGGGATGAGTATCTTTCATTTACTCTATGTTCATGTGGAAAACCATGAGTTTCCAATTGTAAAGTGAAGTTTTGTACATCCTCTTGAGGTGGTAGAGGTGTCAATCTATGTGGGATAAATGAGAGTATGAACTTGAAGGAACTCCTTCAAGTTCATGCTATTTGTTCCACGTGGGTTGGGACACCTTCTACCACTCCAAAATGATGTAATGCGCTCCACTATTCACTTGAAAGTTCAAACTAAGATGAACATATTTTTTTCATCTTCTCTTTCGAGGCATGTAAAATTTCCTTTCTTGTAGATGAAAATGCTAACAAACATTTCATCAAACAAAATTGAATTGGAGGGTAGGTTGGAGGTTTGTACCTTGAAGTCAGGATCAAAAGTACAACCACCCCCCATACTTAGCTACAGGCAAGGCTCTTCATTTGGCCATATGGTCATCAAATTTGGTCTTACCAGGTCTATTTTCGAGCTTGGCTTTGTGCCGTAGGGCAGTAATTCTAACTCGGACCGACCATATATGCAATTTTCATCTATAGCAATGCAACTCTAGAGACGCTCTTATAGAACAACAAGGGAACAAGAAATTATGCTAGTATTGGGGCTAATTCTCAATATGAACATCTCCTACAATCCTTAGAATACCCCACACACTCTCGTTTTGGAATGATAAGCAATCAATTTTAGCATATGTCAACCTCTATCTTTACTTTTGCCCACCAAATTGGCCAAATTTGAAGGTGTTACTAATCCCTCTACAAGCTATATTTTCTTTTAGGATTAGCAATACATCATTATAAATGATAGCTTACTTTTGTTTTTGCAAGTTATGTGATTTGTAATTGGTTGGAAGTATATTTTAGTGAGTTTTATTATTGAGGATGCAAGTGGACATCCCCTCCAAATTGGATGGTTTTCAATTGAAAGGGCTAAGGTATTTCAAGGGTTGTATGAGGTGGGCATGTCCAAACCACTACTTCTAGCTATTGAACCTACTTGTTATTATTATTCAAGTCAAATTTTCATTGATTTTCTTATTGGCTAGTGAAAGAAAGTTGCCTATACATATTAGTTTGTGACATTTGGATACCAAATGCAAAAATTATGAAGGGTCAAAAAATTTATGGTAGATGTTCTACAATCATTTCTTTAACATATCACTACAAAAGAAAGAGGTGTTTTAAGTATAATCCTAAAGATAATATTTTAAGTAATGACCTTTTTAGGAGATTTTCATAAGAATTTATTGGAAATACGTATCTTTCGAGTAAAATTCTTACTAAAAATCTCCTAAAGAGGTCAAATGTTACTTAAAATATTAACTCTAGGACTATACTTAAAACACCTCTTTTTTGTAGTGTATGTACATATTGATTTTTGAGATGTACACAAAATGATGATGGCAATTTTAAATGGGGTGTGATTTTTGTTGCATCTACCTTAGTAGGCGTAAAGAATAGAATATTTCATTTGTAGATTTCAAGTATTGGGTTATATGGAATAAGCCTATTACCACTCCAATTAGAAATTTGAATATTGTAGGGCCTATTCTAGGAGAGGTACATATTTTCAAACCCAAGTGAAATCATAATTTTCTAGTTGAAATTGTAATTTTTGTGAATTCTTGAAGTGGTCTTATAAAACCATTCATAGAGTGGAATCATATCCATCCTAAATCTTGCTCACTCATGGGTGATTGCAAGAAATACCGGTCCTATTCTCCCATTTTCACCCATTTTCACATCTACACCCATTTTCATGAGATCTTGCACTTTTCTAATCTTCCTACTTAAAGAATTTTCCTAAGTCTTTTCTTCATGGGGTACCTTCTTCTTTAAAGTGTATACATTGGACATATTTTTCATGCTTTTTTAAAATTGTTTTTCTAATGAAATAATACTCCTGGGAAAAAAAGTGTCCAATTCCAAAATGCTACAAAAAATGGATTTTATTTCTTGCAATGACCCTCAGCTAGTATTTTGATATAAATTCCTAGGTATGCTTTATAATTGGCTCTCCTTAAAAGTAGGAAAATTATGGAAAATCCAACTTTTCAAAAATCAACTCTACTATTTTGTTTTGATTTTCATTGTTGGCATCGATGTGTGAAAATACTAAGTTTTTAAAACTTTAATTGCATTGATATTTCTTCATTACCACACACTGTAATATCACATTTTAGTAATTATGTTAAATCCGAAAGGGCTAGGGTACATTAGAGGCAAAAATTGTGAAGAATTGTTACTTTTCAAAACAAAGAGAAAAGAATGAAAAAAAAAGTCTAAAAAATCTCAATTGTACAAATTTGACCTAGACTAATACCAAAATGATGGAAAAAATATTAAGAACCTTTAATAGTACAGATTGAAAGATCATAAAATTTGAAGTTTGAGAAACAAAATTCTAACCTTGCTCAAGAGGACCAATAGACTTTAATTCCTCTTAAAGTGAGATTTTTATACCATTTACGGGTGTTTTTTTGACATTTGTTCTTACATCATATAAATTCATCCCTATAGGAATAAGGCCTTTTTTCTACAAAACACACACTAAAAATTGCCATTTCTATAGCAAAGTATAAAAAAAATTTGAAAACCATTTTATTCTCCATGTCCAAGTATTGGATCTTACTCCTAATTAGCATGAAAATGTATTTAAAGATTTAAAAAAAATTCTTCACACAAATTGCAAGATGTGTGCATTTAAAGTGAGGAAAACAAGTTTTTCAGCACATTGCAAGACTTGATTATTTGACTTTGAACCTTCCCAACTTTAATTTTTTGCACTACAAAGTTTTGAGCTTTAAATATTTATCGTAGAAAATTGAGTTAAAAGTCTAGGGAAAAAAGGAAATTCAAAAAGACTTATCTTTTATTCTTTAAGAAATTATTAAGTATGAGAACAAGGTACAAGATAGAAGGAAAATCTAAATAATTAATATCTCTAAGATAGAACTAAATGCACAAATCCGAATGGTGAGATTGCTCTAGGAATAAAAATAAACCATGTAGAACTTTTTTTTTAAATTGTAAAAATTGCATTTAGAAATGAATTCTATGAGTTATTTTTTCCATTAGGAGAGATTTGAGGGCTCTAGGAGCCCGCAAGTTCCCACAGCCTGAAATTCCGTAATCAGCCGCGCGAACGCAGTTCAGCAGGGAATCCTACGTGGTCGAGCGACTACCACGTCATTAACTTTTTCTTTTTTTGAAAAAAAATTGGACTTTTTTTCATATTTTAGGATCTATATTTTTTTATTTTTTTAAATTTTTTTTAGAAATTCTGGCCCGACAGCGGCCAACCGTTCTCTAGACTAGTTTCAGGAACAGTCCTGAAACGGCCCGTTGGAGCCCTCAAATCCCTCCTAATGTATGAGATTATCAAATTGTCTAAAAAACAAGATTGTCTACAACTTTCTCATAACAAATCCAAATAGAACAAATCAAAGCTTTCTACGTAGACAGAAATATAATCTATGAGAAGAAATTTTCATTTTCATTAAATTCAATATTATATTATTTTTTGGCATACCTCTTTCCCCCTATTTTGAGCTTATTTAGGCATAACTTTTATTCCCACACACCAATTGAAAAAAATTATATTTATATGAAGCAATCAATTTTTCTGTCTCCAAAACAAATTCAAAAAATTCAAACAAAAATTGAGCCCATAGGTACTTGCCCAAAATTCCATTTGTCTTTTATAGGAACAATGGTCCTTTAGGGGTTAAACTCCAACAGAGTTCGAAGTTTTTAGGAGTGGTTTTGCACATATTGCCTAAAGGTGCTCAAATTTCCCCTAAAGTTCAAATCAACATCATTTTTGATCTAGGCATACCATTGAGAAAAAACTAGATTCTTACTTAGGAAATACATACTTACATCTTGTGTCAAGAATTGAAGAACATCTATGATAGAAAAATGACTTCATAATGCACCTCCCTCAGATCACTTGCATATGTTTAATGGTCATTCAATCTTTTGGGTATTAACCCCTAAAAGATCATTGTTTGTTGGGGAGACAAATGGGATTTAAGCATGTACCTATGGTCTCAATTTATGTAATAATTTTTTGAATTTTTTGAAGATAGAAAAACAAAATAGCTTCATAGAATTATAATTTTTTTCTTAATTGGTGCTCGAGAACAAAAGTTATGCCCAAATAAGCTCAAAAGACAACAGATTGAGCACCAAAAAGAAATTTAATTTAAATAAATAAATAAACTCATAGATTATATTTTGGTCTATATGAAAATCTTTGATGAATTTCATTTGAGTAAATTATGGAGAATCTTGTTTTTCAGGCAATCTAAGCTTCTTTTTAAAAAACAAATACTTGTAGGATTTGTTTCCCAATGTAATTCTTACAATTTTTCAAAAACATAAAAGTTCTATACAATTTATTTTTCATGCTAGAAGCCTAGAACAATCTCACCATTGGGATTATTTTGTTCTACTTCCATCTTAGTTATATTAATAATTCAAATATTCCTTTTACCTCATATCTACTTCTACTCAACAATTTTCTTAAGAACAAAATTTAATTAAAAAAAAAATTTCCTACACTTTCAACTCAATTTTCCACTATAAAGATTTAAAGCTCAAAACTTTGTAATGCCCAAAATTTAACCCCTAAAGGACCAAGCTACGGGTTTTTTGCAATATAGTGAATTTAAGCAACTCACTACAAATGGAGTTTTTATTTTTTTTATTTGAAATTTTCACACAACATGCGCCCAAAGAATAGTTTTAAGGCCTAACAATTTGCATAACTTTTGACTACATAGTGAAATAGTTATTGCATGGTATGTGATTCTGATTGTTGGACAAGCAACCTTGGCAACTCAAAAAACTTCTTCAAAAAATAATTAATAAATAAATAAATTTGAAACTTGTTCTCTAGACTTATATAGACATATCTACCGGTAAACTAAAACTTCTCATAACTTTCATTCCATAAATCAAAATGGAATGATTCAAGATTTCCCATGTTTTTTATAGACTTCATACCATCAAGTTCCATTAAATTTAGTTTTGGTGCATCAAGGAGTTTTTGCATCTTATATTTTTTCCAAACTCTAATTCTTGATCCCTCACTGGCAACACATTATCATTTATTCTAAACTGAAGAGACTTTCTTAGACTTCCTTATTGCAATAACACAAAAGCACTCTCACTTTTAAGTCTTTACCCCTAAATGCCCAAGGCACCAAAATTTGGTTTTTGTAAAACTTTGAAGTTAAATAAAACGTAATCAACTTGCTATTTTTAGTAGTTTATATTTTTGAAAAGTTCTTTTAGAAGTCTAGTTTCAGTGTCAAAAATTCAATTTGAAAAAAGAATGATAGTGATTTTTATAATCAAGATTTTGTGCAAGGGTACCCATTTCAATCTTGACTTTCCTTAGTGTTGAAAGCTCTTGAAAATGAGCCTTAAATACACTAGATCTTCCAGAAAAATCACATTCAAAATTCATTTACCAAAATTGTAGAGTAGATTTTGAGAGGCCATAAATTGATTGGATTTATGCATGTTAGGCCCTTTGACCCCATATTTTTTTGGTCACCAACTTTTCAGATTTGACTTGTGAAAAGAGGATAGAAACTCTTTACATCACTTTTGTAGTTTTAATACCCTCATGGTCAAACATTATAATCTTTCATTCCATAAGTGATATTGTTGTGTTTTCTTTTTCCTACACAATCTCTAACATGTCTAGTTTGAATTTGTATGGTTACAATTTTTTTTTAAATTGATACAACTTATCAAAATATTGGCATTTTGTTCAACTTACAACAAATTCCAAGAAGCTCAAAATAGGCCTTGGGCATTTAGGGGTTAAGGTAGAAGACATCCATTAGCACACTTGTTCCCATTCTTGTACCCTAGACTCACCTAATTGTGTCCACGTGTGTGTCCATAGACTTTGGTTAATGCATCCTCTAAATACTTAACTATGATTCATTATGGGAATTCATTGATGTATTTAACAGAAACGTTGTTAACTTCAATTCATTGACTATTGATTTTTGCAAAGTTTAGATCTGTGTTTACCTATAGGACTTTTTTAGTCATCTAGGGAGTCAACAATTTAAAAAGTCATAGAAATTACATACAACATACGAAAAATCTATTTTTTTTAGTAATAGTATTCGTAATACTCACTTGCTAATACTCCAGAAATATGATTTTTAGGAAATGGTGCCTCCAACTATGCAGAGTTGCTTCTATTGACAGTTTTGGGTGCTTCCATGTTAGTTAATAGAGTTAAGTGTAAAGTGAATGGAATGCTGGACTAGGAGCCGGAGTTTGGAAAAAACACAGGACCAAAATCCTTAGAGCACCGAAACTGAGGTCCAAAGGAGTTTGGCGCCGTGTTTCATTTCTACTATTCTCTCTTATACCTCTGACACCCCTGTCTCAAACCCGGGTTTTAACTCTAATATCCAGGCTTTCGTTGGCTAATTTTTGGCATTATGGGTTGGAGATTAATCCTTAAGTAGTTCCAGGATGTCTCACCCACCACCGCCAACAGACATCACCGCACAACCCAACAAAAATTGCAAATTTAATCGAATCCCAGGCCGCTAGCGGCTGGGAACTTCGTCTACTCTTTCCTGCAGTGAAGGTCCTCCATTATTTGTGAAAAAAAATTAAAATTAAAATTAAAATTAAAATCGAATCCCAGCAGCATGGGACGGAAGTTTTCGACGTGATTCCGAAGCAGTCAAACTGAAGAAAAGACAAGCCTTAGCCTTATCTCCATACATATAAAGACTATAAACTTGGGTTGAGCGCAAGGGACCAATCAGAAGGACATACACGTGAGACTCACACACGTGCACTGGAACCCTAACTTGACGGACTTCGACGATCCCAATTCGATTGCATTCTGCCGAATCCCCTCCAACGATTCAGTACTCCGGAGTATATTTTATTACATTATTTTTATTTTATTGTAGTTTCGCATTCACACTGCAGAGCATGGTCTGCATTCACACCGCATTCACACCGACCCAAGCATGGCAGAGGAATAGCCTCACTGGCAAGTGGCCTGGCGGGGACACCTTTTATTGACTGTGTCCTTGGACAAAGACTAACTTATGACCGACAGAGGACGGGCAGGGAGAACTGACCCCTCGTTCGGTCACTTGGGTAAAATGCTGTAATTTTTTATTTTTCATAATTTTTATTTTTTGCAAATTTTGAATTCATATTTGCGATCAGAGACCCTAAACTTGCTGTTAGGTGAAGAAAGTAGGGGTGATCATGGTCTAAATTAGGGGGCTTTTTGTTTTGATTGCACCTCTAGTAAAACATGGTAAGGCTGAGCAAGGGGGCCAATCCACCTAGATCCGGAGGACTATGGCGATGACTTTGCAGTGAGTTTTGTTTCTGAAGCAAGTTTCCAATTCTTATTTACTTTTGCATTCATGCTACAAAGTGTGGTCCCTATTCACACTATAGAACACATATCCTAGTGTGGACTTGATGTAATCAATTAGCTTTGTGCTTCTTGACGAAGTGGTAGTTCACATGATTGAGTTGTTGTTTTTTTGGTTGTGGGTGTACTTTTGGCAATGACAAGGATGAGATTCAAAGCATTGGGAAGGAATGTAGGTGATTCTGAATATTGTACAAGAAGAGAGGATGATCTATGAGGAGAAGAATTTGAAAGAGCATAGTGGATTGGGCAATGGCATGAGCTCAATCTCAAGTTGTGGTGGATATGGCAGTGTACTCTCGCTATTCCAAAATAATCTTCCAATTCTCCTTCATTTGCTTTATCCTTTCGAACCAGGACCATGGCATCAACTATGGATTTTAGACCTCTTTTTAAAAATCTTATCTATAATCCTATTCACATTGCATGACAATGATTTGAACAAACATTTTCTTGCTTGAGGGGAGAATGCTTGGGCAATCCTTTTGCTCACCAAGGACGGTCACCTAGGCAAACTTGGTTATATTCACTATTCATTTTGTGTAAATAATTTTGTTTTATTTCCCCTCTCTTTAGTATTTTCTAGTAGTAAAACTAATGTTGTTGTTCACGGAAGATAAAGCTTCACGGTCACACTCTTCTTGTTTTTTTGACACAATCAAAACAAAATATCTTTGCAAAGATTTTAAAAAATACAACGAGGTATTTAAAATAGGATCACCCATTCCTAACCAATGATTCCTACCCAACGTGTAGAGTGCAATCATTTCTAATTAAGGCTAGAACATATTTCTAATTAAAGCTTTAGAATGTGTTTTTTCCTCCGTAATTTCAAAGTTGGGCCAACAAGATCATGACACATGTTCCATAGGAGTGAACAAGAAAGTAGGAAGTAGTGAGTAGGTAAGTACTTAGTCTATAATTGAAAGTAGAAGAATCTAGACATTGGCTGTTAGTTTAAAAACAAGTTTATGTTTTCCAAAAATCACACTAATTTCAATTTTGAAAATAAAATTTTAAGAATTTTGCAATCCTCATATTTCTTATCTTCCTACTTGAAAAAAAAATTCATTTGCCTCATATAATACAAGAAAAATAAAATAATAATAGAGTCTTTGAAAAAACTAAAAATGTCAAAAAGCACAAGTAAAATGGTTGCATAAGAAGATTTCTGGGCCCCCAAAAGACCGTTTCAGGGGTGTTCCCTGAAACTGTTTCCACTGCTGCAAACCAACCCCTTGCTGGTCTGAATTTTTGAATTTTGAAAAAAAAAATTAAAATTTTTTTTCAAAAAACTTCAAAATGTATTAAAAAGAAAAAAATTAATTTAAAATTAATTATATATTTAATTAAAATTAATAAATAATTAGTATTTTGTGACGTGGCAGTCGCTCAACTACATCAGCATTGCATTCCCAGCGTTCCCAATGTGTTCCCAGAGTTTGGGAACTCGTAGTCTTGTAAACCAGCTAGAAATCTTCTCATGTGTTTGGGTTGTATTCAAACTGGAACTATCCAAGTACTAAGTAAGGTGACGTTGCAAATTATTCAATTTTTTGAAGGAAAAAAGAAGGAATCTATGTATAATGTAAATCCCACCTAATATGTAGCTGTATATATTGAAATTTTGGAAGAACTGTGATATTGTATTTGTATATTACCTAATAGAATAATTACTTTCAACTTTTTGTGTGAATTTTGATGTGAATTTTGAGTTTTGAGAGGCTTTTTAGTGTATTTGTGTTCTCATTGGTCGATTTTGTATGTCTTTTTATCAATTTGGAATGCAGTTTTGAGCTAATTTTGTTATGTAAATTTCAAATTGGATTTGAGTGTGGTCTACCAAGTAGTAGTAAGTTAAAGCTAATTGAGTAGCTAGAGGTTGGTAGGTCAACTGGGATCCTTGTTGGAAACTATGGAGTGAATCCAAGTCGGATTTTAGATTGTCAATTCGGAGTAGTTGGAGGTTGGTGGGTTACTTGTTAATTCCTATTGGATTTGTTTGATTAGCGACAATTGGATTTTGCAGCTCCAACTTGTGTTTTTGCAGAGCAGTTAGATTTCCGAGTCAAATTAGTTTTGGTAACTAACTTTTGGTTTCCTATTAGCTTGTGTTTTTCAATGTTGTTGTCACTCAATGTTGAGAGAGTCCGTTGCGAGTCCCAGTCCCAATTGGCTGCATATTGGAGTTTTTGTTGGTATATTTTAAAGTAGAAAATTTAGTTGGTTTTGTGTGTTAATGTGTTAATGTGTGTGTTGAGTAGTCAGCAGGTCTGCTTGAGTATGTGTCCCAAGTCGGGGAACTGGTGTAGGTGAAGGAAGAGTTATTCCCATCTGTAGAGGAGAAGTGAATACCTATTTGGAGTAATTGAGAGAATTATTGCCAATTAGGAGTGTGGAAATTGGGGGACAGTAGTAAGCTTGTAGAATTTTAAGTCCACAGTTTGGAGTGATGAACTATGATGAAAACAATTAGGGAATTAGTGGTATGTGGAAGTTAGATTTGAAACATGATTCCTATTCGGAGAATGCGGATTAGCTCAGAGAGGAAATTGCGGTGAATTAAGAGTGAAGCTAAGTAGGGAATATGGTAGGACATGAGTAAATTGTTTAAAGTGTAGGTGTCTTATTCGGAGATTTTGAGAACAAACTATATGGAAAACAATTGTAATGTTAAATGGTGATTTGTTCACCAAGTCAGAGTTAATTTCAGACTAGGGCAAGTTGATTTGAAGCCTATGTTGAGTGTGTTAAGCCTATGTGTATGCTGGATTAATTTCCAAGTTGGATTACAGTGTTGAATAATGTGAATGAAGTGTAATTTGGAAATATATGAGTCGGTGTTTGAATGACGAAGTGTTGTTTCCAATTTAACTGGAAAGCAATTCATGTGTATGCCTGTGCATGTTGGGATGTTATGTCATGGTTACCAAATTGGTTGATTTGTAATGGCTGAGTGATCCTTGTTGAAATAAATCAATTTGGGTATATTTGAGTGAATAATTTTCTAATTGGTTATAAGTCAATATCAATTACCGATATGACCCTAAATTAAGTGGGAGATGCCCAAATGGACCTCCAAACATCTATTGGCCAATGGAAAAAAACAAGAATATAAGTTCAAGTTCACTCTCCAAAGTCAATGAAACTCAAAGGTCAAACTAGGAATTAAACTATTTCTAATTCCTAACCTTATCTTCTAAACATATAAATAGAATATAAAATTAAAATTAGATATTAAACCTCAACCAAACTAAATAGAGGTAAAAACTGAAGTCAAAAAAGAGTCCTAAGACTCTATATCTCATGACTCCATAAAAACCCTCAAATTCAACATTTTAGTGTTGAACTTCAAACCTAAATATAGATTCTAGAACTTGAATTCTAAAATTTAATTTGAATATAAAATACATATACATTTTAAATAGTGTAGGCCTATACAATGCGACATCCACCTCCTCTAAACCTACACATCTTTTGGTATGTGCCAAGGTTATCACTTTACATCTTCATCTTACTGTAGAGAGCAATGAGCCCTAGCTTTTAAAATATGTTTCAGTATGGAAAACTAATGAAGTTTGACCACATGAGGGTATAAATTTTCTTTTTAAGGTTAATGGACATAGTAGTAAGCAAATCCTATGCAATCTCAATTATGGTATACAGTAGTGTGTTCTTCATACAACCTTCCTCTTTAAATAATTTTTCTAAAAAGCTCTGAAATAGACAAGAAATGAACCAATTTTGAAATGAACATGCGATGGCCACTAAATGGCTTATTGATAATGTGAAATCATAATAAGATTTTTCAAATATTGATTTATACTTTGTCAATGGATGGAATAAGAATTAGGGTCGAGCCATTTCAAACTAGTGGATAGGTGTTTATTAAATCTTTAAAAAATGAGAATTGGTAGCCCTACTACCTTTTAATGTCTAAAGGACAAGCCTACAAAATTTGGCAATGTAACAATTTCTAGGTAGGTACATATGATTGAAGATTTTCATATATTCTGTCCAAATTTTTGTAGAAGGTGTGGGCGGGGAATATCTTTCATGAACACTAACATTCAAGATATTTGAAAATCCTAAATCAAAAGTTATAGCCTAATATTTTACTTTTTTTTTATAAATGGGTAGTTTGGGCACATTAGAAAAAATTGTTTTTTCTCAAAAACAAAAATTTGAAATTGATTTTCTTCAATTATGTATATATGGAAGGCTTCGAATCATTCAATTTTAATCAATGCATCAAAAGTTATGAAGGTTTTTTGTTTATGAGCATTTATAGATTCTCTACTCTATAGTAAACTTTGAAGTCCTTTGTTTTACTTAGTTTTCAAGATTTTTTGAAAAAAATATAAAATCATAGGATGTAGATTGTCCACTACAACATTGAAACCATTGGAATTCACATTCTTCAATTCCTTAAGTAAATTCTTAACAATTTTGTATTTTGAATCATTTGCTACTCCTTTCTACTTCCTATTTTTTTCCTATATGTTTGTAGACATGATAATTTCTGGTTGACATTTTTGATGGGTGTGAATTTCAATTGGTTAGTGTAATAATTCAGTTTTTCCAATTAGAAGGTGTATTTGTAAGCTTATTAGGCTGTTTTGAAAATCCAAGTCGGAATTAGGTTATCAGCCAATGTGGAAGGCTAGGTGGTTTACTTTAGATCCCAATTGGTATATTCTGCTAGATTCTAATGGGTAGGTTTTCTTATTTCAGTTGAATCTAATTGGAAATGGTGTGGTATTTGCAATCGGACTTCAAGTAGTGTCTGGTTGGTACTTGGTGCCGAATTGGTTTTCTTTTTTTTACCCACTACAAGAGAATGCGAGTGCAAATCCGGCCAAGTTGGCTATATTTTCTGTAATTTTTGCTTTGAGTAATACAATTTGGAATTAATTGCCTAAATTATATGTGTGGAGTGTGATCTTGTGTGAATTTGTACCTAGTTGGATGTGTTGGATGTGTGTTATATGGATGTTGTGTTATTGTGTGGTAATTGAAAGCCTAATTGGATGCATAATGTGTGTGTTGGAATTGTGTTGTAAATTGTTGAGTTGAATGTGAGTAATATTGAGTCAAGTTGGATTGTGAGAATGTTGGAATGTGTACCTAATTGGAAATGATGTTTGTATGAACGTGTGAATTTGCATATTGGATTGTATGAAGTTGTTTGCAAGTTGGAATTCATGTGTTGTAATCGTTGAATCTGAATGTCCAATTTGGAGTGTTATCAATGAGTGAATTGGGCAAATTGAGGAAGCGCTTATAGGCTGAACCTAGTTGGAATGGTAGTCTGTTTTGTGAATGGAATGTAGGCAATTTGGAGAAGTTGAGAATCTTAATAGGAAGTCTACTTAATTTAATGTGAGTGTTGAGGAATTATACTAATTGAATGAAAAGATTATAAACCCCAATTTGGAGTTTATGAAAGAATTGATAATAAATGAGAATATAAACCAAATTGGAAGTTAGTGGTGAAGCCAATGAGTGTACGTAGTGTTCAATTAAATCCAAATTGGAATTGACACCGTAAGTGGAAGTAAGAGTGTAAAAACAACCAATTTGGTGAGAAATTAATCGATGTAAAGACGAAATAAAATAAATGGAAATAAGCAAACCGAATTGGAAAGCTATAAATTGTTGTGAGATTGTTACATGCTGTCGAGTTGGAAGAGACCTGTGAACCAGCTGGAAGTTGGATCTAGTTGGTCGAAGTCAAAAGGCTAATACTCCAATTTGGAACAAAGTCTAATTTGAAGATAAAGTTTTCATTGCCTATAGAAAATAAAATAAATGAATAATTAATATATTAAATCCTATTTGGTGTAACAATTTGGGTTTTAAAGCTTTAAATTGTGCTACTTGGATTTTGTATTAAAACCATCTAATTTTCTTAAGCCCTAGTTGGATTCTCCCTGGAACAAACTTTTATACTTCTTGATTGATTTTCCAATTTGGTAAAAATCTCATTCTACAATGTTGTATGATTCCAAATAATTTGAAAATTTTCAAGCATATAGCCAACTTGCCTTGAAAAATGAATCCAAATAAGAACCACTATTTTGGACCATTTTCATATGATTTTTACCTTTCTAAAGTACAATTGCCTTGTTTTCCGCAAGGTGAAAAAAAATTCTAAGCATTTAAACATTAATATTAATATTGAAATCTACATGGTGGAAAACTTTGAAATTTTCTCACATGATTGTACTGAAACTAGTTTACTACAAGATCCTACAGTTACAAGTTTTAAAAATGATTTAAGAAAAAAAATTGATACTAGTACTAGAAATGACAATATTTGATCATTTTTGGAATATATATAGACAAGGAACTTAAGTGGGTAATGAATGCTAAAAGATTTGAGATATTAATGATTGACTCCAGCATCCATTTCATTTTAATAATTAATGGTAACATTTCCAAAAATTATATATTACTTTTTTCATACCATGATTCTTATTTTTAGTAAAGCTATGTCTTTTTTTAGATTGTGCATGTGTGTGTTTGCAAGGGCTATGAATAGAAATATGCCCTTATAGCAAAATTCTTTGGAAATTCATAAGTAATTCTTAAGATCTCTAAAAAATATGAATCCACTTCTATTAAATTCACTTGCATTTTTTTAAGTGAAAAATAAGAAGAAAAAAAAAACTCTATGCATGTGAAAACCATTGAAAAGGCTAACTAGCCCTTAAACCTTCATTACTAAAGGAGACGATAAGTGTCCTCACATAGTCTAGGCAGTCCTATTTAAAGTGTTGCAACTTTTACATTCAATGATTGAATTCAATAAATCCTATTGGAAAAGTTGTGCATATTAGCCTGGTTTGTGTGGAAGAGTTTTCAAATCAATCCAAGATGTACAAATGCTTTAATTTGAGAGTCAATCAAAGTTCATAGGTTCAATTTGAGTTCACCAAACTACAGTTGATGGCAAAAACTTCAAGGGCTTGTATCTCCTTCATCCAATGTTTGTTTTCATCAAAATTTGTGGTTTATGTTCTTCTAGAAGTCTAGTTATTGTGGTCAAATTTTCATGGCTATCAAAATTGTTTTGAATGTTTGGGAACAATTTAAAGTTCAAAAACTAGATATTTTTTTGGAATACAACAAACTTTGGTATCTTGTTTCTTCATCATATATAGTACGCATTTCTAATTTAAATTTTTTTAGAAAAGTTGTACATCCTAGTCTAGTTTTTGTAGCTAAAATTTCATATCAATCCAAGAAGTTATGAGTGATTGAGAAGCATTTAAGTAGAAGGAAGTTAAGTCATAGATGTGTTTTTTGCTATTTTTTGACATTTCAAAGGCATTTCACAAATGCAATGAGTCAATTGAATGACATTTTTTTCACCATAGTGTTTGTATGTTGATTTTGAAGTACTTTTCAGTATATATTTTTTTTTCATTTGAGTAGGCTTAAAAATCAAATTTCACCTCCAAGTGCGTTTTTAGGAAAATTTGAGTATTTTTTTCAACAAGCAAAATACTATAATTTAGCAATCCATGCTGTCAAATGACTCTAGATTTGATCCATGCCATCTACAACATACATGCTACAAAATTGTACGGTTCAGAGTTCCATACATTAGTTAGTGACATTTAGACTTATAAGGCTTGAAATGCAAGGATGCTTTTAGGTACGTTTGGACTTTAGGTGACAAGGAGGTAAAGGGTTGCTTCATGAGCACACTACCTTAACCCTTAAATGACGCCCAAGCCATTTTCTGGTGGATGAACTTTAGGGAATCTTTCTATGTAGGACAGAATTGCAATCATTCATCCTCGGAATTAAGGGTGGAAAAGGAAGATCTTCTACAGTGCTTTGACATCCAATGTGTGTTTTTAGATTTTTTTGAACCAATGATTCCCACGGTATCAAAATTCCTCAATTCTAGGGCCACCGGCTCGTCGTTTAGGGGTTAATGTTTTTATTGAAACTGAAGAAACCGGCAAATGTTCTTTTTCTTTTTCTTTTCAATAAGAGTATTTATTCTTCTACATTCAAGTTGTATGCCATGAAGAATTGAAGACTGACCTGGCTTATGGAGCAACCCTGGAAAACCATGAAGGGTGCACATGACTGAAAATCATTTTGAAGCCTTCCTTTGTGTCTTCTTGTTGTGTCCTCATTGCTGTGTCTTCTTTGTGGTGTCAAATTCCTGTTATCAATTTTGCTTTATTCAATGTACCAATTCTACACATTTTGCGAGGATGCTTATTTCAGGAGGTGGTTGCTTTTGATGACTTTTGATGACCATTGCATTTCAACTTTAAAGATTTGTTATTACAGTGGAAGAACCCAAAACTGTTCAAATAAGGAATTCAACATAGTTGGAGGCAATTTTTTCTAAAAATAATATTTTTCTAATATTAGTGAGTGAAAATCATGAATATAAAAAAAAATAGATTTTTTGGATGTCATATGTAATTTTTGTGATTTTCCAAAGTGTTGGCTCCCTAGACCAGTGAAACCGTCATGTAAATACACCCAAATACGAACGAACGACAGTGAGCCAATTAGATATTGGTATTTGTCCTTAATATGCGTCATTGAATGAGAGCCAAGCATTTGGCGAACACATTCATTGAAGTCTACGGACGCAATTGGATGAGTCTATGGTTCAACGCAAGGAATAGGTGCGGTATTGGGTGTTTCTCCCTTAATTCCACAAAGGTCCAAAAAATATGAACTAACTTGAGTTAGATGCCAATTCTGTTTTTCTTCCCACAAAATTTCACTGAAAATTGTTTCAAGGAGCTTAGCCTCCTTGAAAAGGTGATTAGCTCTTAAAAGATCACTTCATGAGCCTCCTACATTACTCCCAATTGGTTGCATTTGTTTGTTGACATTGGAAAACACATCCATACGTTAAGATAATTTGTTTGTTTGTTTGTCACGTTGAGATCTCGCGGCCCGTGAGTCCCCCAGTCACGTACTTGGTACCATCGGAAAGCTCTCAATGAGGAGGGATGGGCTTAGTTTTGTGGCATTCCAACCTATGGTGGGAAAGTTATGGATTTGCGAGATATTTTTTATTCTAAAAAAATTGAAAATTTACTTTTACTTATATTTTGGTAGCAATCTTGATACCGTCCAAAAGCCCTTGACAAGGAGGGGTACATGGGCTTTGTTTCATGCCGTTTGGACCTATGATGTGAGAGTTATTGAATTCCAAAGTTTTTATGCATTCAAAAATTAAGGTAGATACACCCAAAAGTGCCACGTTCCTATAAGCACCATCCACAGTGAGCCTACATTACCAAAATCAGTCATGTTCACGGACTGTAGATGGCACTTTCAGAAACAAACTTTGACCGTTAATAACTTTTGCATACGGCATCCAAATCCTGTGTTCTTCGGTGCGTTGGAACATGCTTTCACTTGCCAACAAAACTGCATGAGAATCTGAACACGCTAATTTTAACAGTAACTACATACAGTATGAATAATAAGTGGTGCTTTTGGGTGTACCCATCTTAGATTTGACTGTGGCAACAGCACAGGGCTCCCCTAGTCCGTACTACTAAACCACATGGCCTTCCATCTGGAAAGCATGTGACAATCTCAACATTGCCCCGTCATCCCGAGGAGCCCACCTCTGATTGGTGTGATTTACCGGCAACAAAATATCAGACTCTCCCATCTGACAAGGGCAATTGAGCCTACTCATGTCCAGAACACTGAACAATTGTGAAGCTGGCAAATCTGTTTTTTTTCCTTCTTTTTTATGGGGAAACAAATGAAACAGAGCTGGCAAAACTTGAGTTGTGTGAATGATCCAAATTAGGGTACAAGCCACACATCCAGGCCGATTGTGATAGAAGGTAGTATGCTCTAAAAGCAATCATGACACAGGGGTACATTTTGGTTTCTGCAATGTACTAATGGTGTCTATTTCAGCAGGTGGTCATTTTTAGTGACCACTGTGTTTGAACTTCAAACATTCATAACTAATTCTACACAGGTCCCAAAAAGATGAAGCAATTTGGGTTAGATGCCAATTCCATTTTTCTTCCTACGAAAATTTACTGAAAATTGATTCAAGGAGTTCAGCTTCCCCCCAAAAGGCAATCAGCTCTTAAATGGTCACTTTTAGAGCATATTACCTGACATCTGGCCACACAACGACAGACACCGATCGACAGCATGGGTCCACTTCAGGCACTCGGTCCCCATCGAATACATGGTTTGACAGAACATAACCTTCGATGGAATGCGGACAACATGTGTGGCTCAACTCTTGCTGGAATGGGCGATGACCCAAGTGACTATTTTGGGGTTGCTCCTCCTCTTTTTTGAGCTGCCCATTTCAATTTTTGAGTTAAAAATAGAAAGAAGAAAACTAAGAAATAGACTGCACTATGAATTTAATCGCAGTAGTTTCACTAAATTTCAAGTTAAACTCTACCTTGTAGAATTTTTTTAAGTTGAGAGGTACAGTGTACGTAGTTTGTGGCTCATGTTTCAAGGGTCAATTTGGGCATGGACTGAAAAGTTAGCCAATCAATTGGTGATTGTTGCTCACCTCACAAAAAAGGGCAAAATCAAGGAGCTCAAGGAGAAGATAAGTGTGCCCATTATTATTTCTTCTTACAAACACTACTCTCACTTCAATGACTATTGTGCATTGCAAGCTCCATCCAAAATTGCAAAATGATGAAAATGTTGAGAAACTTTGAATGAGCATTCTCAACTTTTTTGTCTTTCATTGGGAACAAAAAGGTCATCATTTCAAAATATTTTCACTAAATCAAAGTGTATTGCATTATTTTCCCAATAATCCCAATAAAACTCTAAATTTTGAATATCTAATAAATTGAATTGTCAAATAATTCAAATTTTTTGAGGTGCTCACTCTTAATGTGAACTATGTACACGATCCTATATTTACATTTTAAATGACCTGAAGAAAACATGAGCAAACAAATTACTTGAGTTCTTGGTGGTTTGGGGCCATTTTGAAGTACCCTCTCTTTGCATCGTTAGGAATTAACCCTAGAATCCTAAGTTGGTCACAATGAAAATCATCATTTTGGAGTATTATGTGAATCGTTTGCTAAAAAGAAATCCAAGAGCACTTATTTGTGGTCAAATTGCTAAGCAAGACGTCCCCTTTTCACATAAAATTCCAAGGATTAACATCCGCCCTTCTATTTTACATGGAAGGATTCTCTCAATCATCCATTGGACACTTAATGTCTACAATGACATTACAAGGTTAACCAACGAGAAAGTTGAGAATTTTTGGTTTTCTAGGCTTTGTTATGATGTAAAGTTTCCCTAAGATTAAATCTTCATAGCATAGCAATGTGCACAAATGTATAAAGCAAATTTAATTATTTTTCAAATAGTGCAACTTTGGTAAAATTAGTGTCATTGGCACTAATAGCAAAAATTAGTCTAGTGATTAGTGAGGCTTGAAAATGTCATCATGTAAAGACTTTCATAACCCAAAAATCTTTTTAGGTTTGAGTGAATTCTTGAATTGCATTATAATTTGCTACAAAAATGTTTTGAACTTGCATTCTCAACCTTGAAGTGCTCCAATGTCCAAATTTTGGATGATGCACAAATTGAAAATTAGATTTCTTTCTTATAATAGCTTGGATGAAAGTCATCCTAATTTGTAGAGATATTTTATGAAGTTGTTGTCCTATCCAAGGATTGGATTTGGAGTAACTAGAGTACATATTTTGCGAAAATTACAAATGTGGAAGTATGTCAAGTGATTGACCAAGCCAAAATTGCATTGACTCTAGTTCAAACTTAGAACTAAAAAAATGAGGTCATATAATCAAAGAACACAAAAATTCCACAAAAATGTCATGTCAAGAAAACCTCCTTTCAATTCCATTCCAACAAAATTTTCTCAAAACATGACAATATTTTGCTTGTAATTGAATTTAGAAAGAATTTAGAATTTTTCCCTTCAAGATTTATAGAGAAATATTGTTGATAGCATTGGTGAATCTGAGCATATGGATAGAATCTCAAATTCAAACTCTGCAACTTTTATTTGCATCTTAGCTTCAGTTTGTGTTGTGCTTGTTTCATGATGTCCAAAGCTGCAGTTGCATACTCTGCACAAAGAAATTTGAGAAATTTATGGAAACAAATTTGAAGAGCAGTTCAATTCATGAAGCTCAACTCACTGCTGTTAAGCTTACTCCAGATATAATATTCATGCAAAAAATAAATTTCAGCTCAGAATACAAAACAGAAATTTCAGAATTATACATTAAATCTGAGAATGGTGTGCGAGTATTAGGTGTTTATAACATCATTCTAACCCCTAAAGTTCCTTGACTATGTTTTCAACAAAAAAACCCTCCAAAATTGCCATTTCTAACACACAAGTATCAAATATTTGGAAAATATTATTGTTAAACACATATAATTGTAGCAATTTGTAGCATGCTGGTTTGAGAAGATGAAAAGAATTCAAATTTTTTTATCGTGTGGATTACAAGATATAAGCATTTGAATTGACCCATTAGGAGGGATTGGAGGCCTCTACAAGATTGTGGGTTCCCGCAGTCTAGGAACACCAAAACTGCCGCGGGAACCACAAAACACAGGATTCCAGTGTGGCCAAGACCATGCTAGGTCAACCAAAACAAAATTGGGGGACTTTTTTTCATATTTTAGGATCCCAATTTTTTTTGGGTAATTGCTGGCTGACAGCAGACAACATTTCCCTACACTATTTTAGGAACAAACCCTGAAATGGCCCAGTAGAGGCCTCCAATCCCTCCTAATGAAAATCCTTTATTTGGCCTTGCAAAAAACCAAGTAGCTGCACTTTACAAGCTCATATTTGCATGAAAAAAGTCTAAAATGGTAGTGCTTCTTTGGATTCATATTTCAAGGCAAGTTGGCTACATCCTTGAAAATTTTCAAATCATTTGGAATTGTACAATATATAGGAAAAAATAGTAAGTAAAAAGAAGTAGAAAATGATTAAAATACTAAATTGTTAAGAATTTATTTGTGGAATTGAAACTTGCCAATCCCAATGGTTTAAATGTTGAAATAAACAATCTACACCCAATATTTTTATTTTTTTTCAAAAATATTGAAAATTGAGTCAAATAAAGGACTTCAAAGTTTATTTTAGAGTAGAGAATCCATAACTATCCACAAACTAAAACTCTTCATAAATTTTGACTCATTAATCCAAATGGAATTATTCAAAGCTTTCTACATACATATAAATCTATAAAACTAATTTCAAAATTTTTTCTTCCAAAAAAGATTTTTTTATATTTGCCCAAACTACCCAAGTTGATAAATAAACAACATATCATGTGATAACGTTTTGACTATGTAGTCAAAAGTCACAAAAATTGTCAAGCTTTAAAGATGTTCCTTGTCCACACCTTCTAATAAAGTTTGGTCCCAAAACATAGAAATCTTTAGTCATACATACTTGCCCAAAGAATTTATCTTGCCAAAAAAGGCACTTTGGTTCTTTAGGGGTTAATAAAATTTGGTGGACTTCCATGTCTTTGGTACTTTTCACAAAGGGACGGTATGAAATGTTTATGTAGATTGATCATAATTTTTGGATCTTTGCATAGATGAATTTCACAATTTAACCCTTCATCATCTAAGCTCCAAACAGATCTAAAAGCATCTTTTCTTTTCAAGCCTTATAAATTTAAATGGCACTAAGACATAAAAATCTCAACCGTAAAATCTTGTAGTGTGCATGTTGTAGATGACGTGGATCCAATTTGAAATCATTTGGCCTCATAGATTGCAAGATAATAATGTTTTAGTGTTGAAAAAAGATGTTGAAATTTTCCTGAAAACACATTTTGAGGTGAAATGTGATTTCTAAACCTACTCAAATGAACAAACTTTAAACTAAAAAGTTCTTCAAAACTAACTTACAAACACATTGGTGAAAAAAAATTTCATTCAAATGCTTTAAATTGTTTATAAAATGACTTTGAAATGTCAAAAAAATAGCAAAAAGGGTGCAAAAAATACATCTATGATTGCACCTCCTACTAAAATGCTTCGTAGTCACTCATAACTTTTTGGATTGACATGTAATTTTAGACACATAAACAAGACTAGAATGCACAACTTTACAACAAAAATTATAAGAAACAAACACTGTATGAAGAAGAAACAAGTTGCCAAAGCTACTGAAGCTGTAATCCAAAAACATTTGACTTTTGAACTTTGAATTGTTCCCAAATATTCAAAACAATTTAGATTGCATTGAAAATTCGACCTTAATAACTAAACTTCTAGAGGAACATAACCCAAATTTTTTTATATTAAAAACAAACATTAGATGAAGGAGATAGAAGCCCCCAAAGATTTTGCTTTGGACGCTTAAGCTAGAAGTATCAATTACCAACTATGCTTACTAACCAACTTGTAGGGTGCACTATTTCCAACCTTATAGTGGAAATCAAGGTTGGAATGTGTTTTGTTTTGTTTTTATCTTTTTCAAGGTTTGGACTAATAGGGTTATGACACATGTTTGAAAGAAGTGAGTGGGAAACTAGTTCTTGAATGATTGGTATTGCAAGACTTTAGACATTGGTTATTGGTGCAAAGTACTTTTTGGCTCCCAAAATTCACAATAATGTCAATTTTAAAAGGAAAATTCTCTATTTCCATGTTTCCTATCTTCCTATATATGAAAATTTTCCTGTATGTCTTTACTCCTTGATCACCATTTTCTCCAAATCAACTTATTTGATTCGTTATTTGTGCTTTCTACCTTAGGGTGTTCACAATCTTTCTAATGTAATGAAATCGATGATTTGTAGTCTACCCCTGCCCCAGATCATAGTTACATTTGATAGCCATGACTTAGGAACATTCTACACCTAGAGGTTAGGCTAAAAATCCTCACTTATGATTAGACCCATTAGATGAGATTTGAAGCCTTAGGAGGGCCATTTTAGATCTATTCTTGAAGTTGTCGGCCGTTGTCAAGCCAACAATTACCAAATTTTTTTTTTGAGGGGGTCATGAAATGTGAAAAAAAAGTTTAAAGAAAAAGTTCAAAAAAAATTGATGACATGGCATGATCTCCACCACATCGAATTCCACAATTTCTATATTCCCACGGCAGTTTCACTGTTTCCACAATTTGGGAACCCACAATCTTCCACAGGCCCCAAATCTCATCTAGTGAAAGCTTGAAATTTGTGCACTCAAACTCTAGTGTTGGTGTAAAGTGTCGCTTACACAACCGAGAAAAATGTTGTTCCAAAGTCAACAGCCCAGGGGTTCTGATGAGCTCTGTCCTTGGCCTTCTGGAAAGTGAACATGTTTTTGGTTTTGTCATTTTGTGATGGATGTTGAAATGTTTGCTTGCATCCTCCCCAACAAAAAATTATTAAAAAAATTTTAAATTTAAAAAAAAAATTGCTCACAAAGTTTCAACTCTGACAGTTGTTCCCAGCCTTGACAAGATTGCGATAGAATTATCGGTAATGTACATCCGTTTCTGATGCACACTCTTGAGAGACAACCTGTGTTGAGATGCAAGGTCCGAGCTTACACTTCTCTGTACAAACAAAACGTGACGGACAAACCAAGACCTGGCTAAGATGCAAAGTCTCCATTCACAGAGCAAGGGAGAGTTTCTCTTCACCATAAAGGTGAACTTTGAATCTTTGGAGGACTGCAGTAATCTAAAAAACTACACCATCTAAAATTTTGCACATTTTTATTGCTAGAATACAGGGGAAATTAAACAAAATTATTCAAATGAAATAAACAGTAAACTCAATGAAGTTTGCCTAGGCAACCCTTCTTAGCTAGCCAAGGGTCTACCTAGGTCCTAGCTAGGCAGCCTCCACCTCTTGATCAAACAAGGTTTGCCTAGGTAGTCCCCTCAAGCAAATGTTTATCTGTGCAGTGTGAAGAGGGTTACAAATAAGATTTGGAAATAGAGATCAAAAACCCACCAAGTCAATGCCATGGACAGAGTCCATAAGGTCAAAGCCAATAAATAAAAATCAATTGCAAAAATGAAATGTCAAGAAATAAAGTGTTTTTCACACTTAGTACAATTTCACAAATGGCAATTGGATTTCATGTACAATTGATTCTTGTCCTTGCTAGAACTTGTACTCACTGCAAGAGTTTCTTGAACCATATTTGACCTTAACCCTTGAAGAAGGACCAAGAAGCCCTTTATGACTGTATAGAATATTGTGGATTTGGGGGTATTTGATTAGACTAGCATTGACAAAATACTTCTCAATACAAAATGATTTAATGATCATGACAATATGTAAATAACAATGTATTACAATTCATATATTCAACCACAATTCAAGAGTTATAAGGTTAAGTACATGTTGTACAGAGGGATTCCAATGGTCTCCTAAGCAAATCTCTGAGAAGAATGAACTTAGAGAATCTACAATCCTATTGGTAATAGGCCGAGTATCGGCATTGTGCTAGTTACAAATTAAAATTCATTTAAATTTGGGCTTCAATGCAACTGTTATTGGGGCCTTCAATTCCACAGCCTCCGTATGCGACCACTCATGTTCGATTAATATGCAATATATGGACGACCTGCGAGTTGGCCCTTTAGAAGATAATCATTATTGTCAATGCTTGGAAAGTATTGGTATGTATGCTAATCAATGTTAGTAACTTTCCCTTGTTTTTATGGAAAACTTTTTTTAATAGAGATTCTTTTCTTTTTTTCTTTTAATAATACAAAAAATCCATTTGATGTTTGGATTGCTGGCATTGCATTGGGTCATTTTGTTCAAAGAAAAGACCGGCACTATGCGAACCACACGGAATGGCCCTCCATTTGCCTTTACAGGGCTTATTTGCTGCTGCTTCATTGCAGATGCCCTTAGTACACTATACTGATGACTATAGTTCTTATTTACTCTGGATGATTGAACAACTTGGTTATGTAATACTAAATTATCACAACCACATTGAGCTTGTGTTTTCAACTGATTTGTGTTTGTGGAAAAAATTTATTTGATGTCTCTCAGATTCTGGAACCTGCACTAAATTTGATTGAACCAGAGTACTTCTAATAAAGTTGATTCAAAGACCTTTCCATCGTGAATAAAGAGTCCATTAGTACGAAATTTTGTTTCATTTGTTTCAAAAAAAGAAAGAAAGAAGAAGAGTTCGTTAGGGATGGTTCAAGGAACTTGTCTATATCTGAAGGACACGGATAGCGGTTGTAGTATTTGATGCCCTTCTTTCAGAAATAGACTTCGGATCAAAGTAAATCTATACCTTAAGATAGGTAGTTTGTTTTGTTTTGTTTTGGTTGTTTGTCAGGTCAAGATTTCCTGGCCCGTGCATCTCTCAGTGGCATGCTTGGTACCATAGGAAAGCTCTTGGCAAGGAGGGGTGCATGGGCTTTGTTTTGTGGCATTTTAACCTATGGTGTGAAAGTTATGGATTTTTGAGTTATTTTTGGTTCTAAAAAATTAAAAATTACTATTACTTATATTTTGGTCGCAATCTTGGTACCATTGGAAAGCCTTTGGCAAGGAGGGGTGCATAGACTTTATTTTGTGGCATTTGGACCAATGGTGTTAGAGTTATTGAATTTCAAACTTTTTATGCATTCAAAAATTAGATTTGACTCTGGCAATGGCACATGGCACACTAGTAAGGACTATGACAAGTGGCAAGTATGTGATGCTAAACGTACTATTGTAAGTGAAACATGTAAATAGATGCTTCAATTTTTTCTTTATTGTAGTCAACATGATATAATTGAAGAATATCTTATAAACATAGTATAGTTAACCCCTAAATGCCCATGGCACCAAAATATGATGTTTGCAAAACTTTGAAGTTAAATAAAACTTAATCAAGTTGCTATTTTTAGTGGTTCATATTTTGGAAAACTTCTTTTTGAAGCCTAGTTTTAGCATCAAAAAGTTGATCTTGAAAATGTTTGATAATGATTTTTCTATTCAAGATTTTGTGCAAAGGGTGTACATTGCAATCTTGACTTTCCATAGTATTGAGGGCTCTTGGAAATGAGCCTCAAATACACTAGATCTTGGAGAAAAAACCACATTAGAAATTCATTTAAAAAAAATTCAAGAATAGATTTTAAGAAGCTATAATTGATTGGGGCTATACATTTTAGGCTCTTTAACATCATCTTTTTTTTTGGTGACCAACTTTTTAGATTTGATACGTGAAAAGAGGATCTAAAGACTTCAAGTCACTTTTGTAGTTTTAACACACTCACAATCAAACACTACAATCTTTCAACCCATATCTGATATTGTTGTGTCTTCTTTTCCTAAGTGATCTCTAACATGTCTAGTTTGAATTTGAATGGTTATATTTTCCAAAAATTTGATAAAGCTTATCAAAATGATGGCTTTTTGTTTAGTTCAAAGCAAATTCTTAGAAGCTCATAAAAAGCCTTGGATATTTAGGGGTCAAAGAATACTCTACATTTTAAACTCCAAAGTTCATATAATATTGCTGTGCCACTAGGTGATTTAATGGCCAATTGACATTGTGCTATGACTTAATGGCAAGCAAGTTTGAAGCAATAAGGAAGAAGATACTAAAGCCATTGAATACTTGATCCTCTATCTATTCAAATAATAACTCATTTATTTATGCACTTGATAGGATTAATTAATAAGCTTTGTAAGCATAACTTGGCTAAATTTTTTTTCAATGATCTTTGAAAGGATTGTCACTTATAATTTTTTACATTCTTTGTTCTTAATGTTCTATAAAGAAAATCATTTATACCGGCAATAAAAATTTGACCACAAGAGAGTTTGGCTCTTGTGATCAAATTGTGAACTCTTTATTGCATTGACCCTCCTATATAAAAAGTTGAGTTGGAAATTTTAATAGAGATAATTTTTTTTATATACAAATACAAGTGAGTTGACTTTTCTATCTAACCCCTAAAAGACCAGCTTACTAAATTTAGCAACATAATAATTTTAGAGAGGTACATGTGATTGGAGATTTTCCATGTTTTTGGTCCAAAATTAATAGAAATGGAGACAAGGATATCTTTCATTTGCATTAAAAATCAAAACATTTGGAAATATGAGTAAAAAGTTATGGTTTAATATGTTACTTTTTTTTTGTAAATGGATAGATAGGGTAGATAAAAAATTATTACTTTTATGGAAACAAAAATTTGAAGTTTTTTTAGATTTATATATATGTGGAATGGTTTGAATCATTCCATTTTGATCAATGAGTCAAAAGTTATGAAGAATTTTAAAAACTTAGAAGTCCTTTATTTTACTTAATATTCAATATTTTTTGAAAAAAAATAACATCATAGGATGTAGATTCTTTATTACAAAATAGAAACCATTAGGATTTGCATTTTTCAATTTCATAACTATATTCTTAACAATTTTATATTTTGAATCGTTATCTATTTCTTTCTACTTGCTCATTTTCTTATATATTGTACAATTCCAAATGATTTGAAATTCTTCAAGCATATAGCCAACTTGCCTTGAAAAATGAACCCAAAGAAGCACCATTGTTTTGGACTTTTTTTCTTGCAAATGTGAACTTGTGAAGTACAACTACCTAGTTTTTTGCAAGGCCCAAAAAAAGATCTTTGTGAATTCAAATGCTAATATCTTGCCACACATAGTGAAAATTTCTAAATTTTTTCCCACATGTTTTCAAGCCAACAAATAGCAAGATCTTGTAGTTACATGAGTCTAAAAAAGTTCTAATTTTTTTTCCCCCAAAATTTGGTTCTTATATTAAAAATGACATTTTGAAGGGGGGGGGGCATTTTTATGAAAGGAACTTTAAGGGGTTAAGGCAAAGGCACCCAATGGCGTGCCTGTACCCAATGGCGTGCGTTTCTACATCGCACAATGATTTCAGGCTATAAATGTAGGTAGGCAGTACATGGCTTATTTTTTTGACCTAAAACGATAAGCAGTCTACAATCCCGCTACATTTCTGTTCTAGAATGAATGACTGCTGTAGAAACGCACACCATTGGGTACATGCACGCCATTGGGTGCCTCTGCCTTAAGGCATGGTTGAATTTGAAATAGCAATTGGATAAGATGGAGCCATAACAGTCCTTGAATCACCATTTCTCTTTGTTGTCTAATGAATCATATGCAGTCTCAAAAGCATCATACAAACTCAACTTTGTAGTAGGACCTCTAATGAGTTCATAGAACCTACATAAACTCAACTCAAGTGGATTAGGTTACTATTGAATTTAGATATCGTGTTGAAAACTATCTATACAAAGTTTGACCAAAACTCCACTCAACTGTTTCTGCAACGAGGGCTACTATACATCTTCCATCTTCCAAAAATTAGAACTCCGAGGTATTTTCAACCAGGATTTCTTAACTGATATGCGATTAGGAAGAAACTTCGAACACCTTATATTACACCCAATTTGGATTAATCGCAACACTAACACCTTGTCAAAGAATTGATAGGTACAAATTCTAAATATCAACACTTGAGATTTGTTTGACAAGGCAATCCCACTCATTCACTTGCGTACATGCAAAATGCAAAAAGTCAGTGAATGTTCACTCACCGACAATGAGGACAAAACTGACAACTACAGCACAACTGTGCAACTGCATCCCATTTTGGCCACTGGGTTGCCTTCTCACATGGAAACACGAATCCAGTTAGGCTTCAATATGTTCAAAAGAAAATACAACAGAAACCCCACATTGTCCCAATTTTAGATTTGCAAATAGTCGTAATTTCGTCAAACCTGCTCACGTATCAAAGTTGAAATAGAAGCTTGAAGGATCCCTTACAGAGATTCATTAGGAAAGGAAAATCTGCAACTCAATTTGCTCCGAAGATAACATAACAATAATACACACTAAAGACTGGCCTCTGACAAACAACTTCCATGTCCCTTTTGTAGATTGAAAGGGGACAGCACGTTGCAAAAATCTCTATTGTCGCTATGCGCCACGTCTGCTCCGTCATTGATGGAGGGAGTATTATTCCACTACTCTTTGAAGCTCTTGGGAATTGTATCAGGAGTAAAGTAATCATTTCGCACATCGTCTGCAGAGCAAAATCGAACCTGACAAACAAGAGCCCACGGCAAAATGACTTCAGCTCGTTATTCACATTTAAAAGAAACTGGGACTGCTACTAATATTCACATTCAAGCGTTTTTGAGAACTCTACTCAAGACGACGATAATTGATAGGCATCCAAAATATGTTAACTCTTCAGCGGACTCGTCATTAGCAAATTATGCTGATTGATAAAGCTACTTAATTTCATTGAATGTGTTATCCAAACGAGCAACTGAGGACTGTTCAACAATCGATGATCAGCAAAACACATCCACACCGAAGTGGTGGAATTTGTGGCCACAGAAAGTAAGCAATAAAGAGGATAAAGAGGATAACCCACCAAGGCAGCATACTTCCCGACCCATGGTTTGATCATAGTCCATCCCGGTTGAAATACGAAAGGGGCATCCACGAACAGCACTTGCCCCAGCCTCTTTGGATAATACTTAAAGAATAGATCAATCTGTGCGTGAAAGAAGAGAATTGAGCTCCCTCCTACAAGCAATAACTGAACACAACAGATTGACAAACAAAGGTTTTGATGAAATTGATTTGGATGAGCCTTTGATTACCAGGAACTTGGTGAACTTCAGATCCCCATTTTTTTGCTTGAAGCCTCTCAAGTCAAAGATGCCAAGAAATGTTTCACAGCCAGGTGGTAGTTGCATGAGAGCCTTCTCTATCAAATACACGCAGTGCCTCTCGCTCTCTATTAACTGTTCATCCTGTAAGAAAACACAGAAAACGTTGAAATTCTGCATCTGCAACTCAGGAAAGTCACAATTCAGCGTACAGCACGATTATCAACGACGATTCATTCGGGTCGCAGTTGAACTCTATAAGAAAATTCGCACCACTCAAAAAATATTGTGTTCGTTCGCAAAAGGGCAACACAGTGAAATCAAGTAACGGTGATAAAAAGCGTACAATTGGAAAATGTTTAGCTGACGTGACAACTATGACTGGCTTTCCATTTATGGCAGGAGAAGTGTGCAAGTAAGCTTCGCCAGAGGCAGCTACCCTGCTAATTGATACCTCTGAAATCTCATCCACGCCAAACTCCCTTCGCCAATCCTGTCCAATGACAAAAATGACTAGCATTCAAATATCAGTACTCGCATGACATCGATTTCAGGGTTGTGACCGTCCCAGGTCTCCAAAATTGAATTATAGCCTTCATGGCTTGAAACCCATCTTGCCATCATATACCTGCATGCTTGATGCTTATTGAAATGAATTGAAATGCATGAATAAAAATGTAAGATCTAAGTTTGAATGCCTACAAGAGCTTTGATCAGCTTCGCAACTGTGTCATCAACATCAAACTTTCGGTCACGAAGAAACCAAAGAATGAGGTCTTCGTCATCCCTGCCATTCTTCCCAACAGGGAGGTCTGCACGCTCAGTCTCAAGACGAGCCTTCACCTGGTCCACGAACTGTTTGCATTTCATGAAAATATGAAAAGTTTGTTAGCAGATATCATGATTTAAATCAAACATCTAATGACAACAAATCAAAGACTGCTTCATTGTTCTTAACTGAATTGCGAACTTAGTGAACTTAATACTGCTTGAAAGTCAGCCTAACGTCAACCACCAGACATTATTGTTTTCTGATAGACTGCTACCTGCAGCTAAGAAAGCTTAGAAGAGTATAAACGTTTCTTTCTAAATAAGTCGCATCAATGAAGGTGTAACGTCGCTAACCGCTCAACGTTGGTCAACATCAGTTTCCAAATAAATTGTAATTTCAACCCTAAAGTCGATTAGTAGCGTGGTGCATATTTCAATAATGCAAAACAAATACTAAGCACGCTAAAAAGAATACCGTTTGATATTCAGCAGGAACTGGAGCAGCTTCGAGACTTTGTTGAGCGGCGCGAACTTCCACAGCTACACGAGTTCGTTTCCCGCAAGACACCGGCAATTCTGTAGGTGCGGACATACAATGACGTTACAAATCAGTTGAATGAGAAACGATGACATATTCATAGCGCTGCCACTAAGCTACCACCTCAACCCTCCAAGCTCAACCAACAAGCATTCGATTCACAAATCTAACACCCAGGAAACACCATATCTTAAGATTCCGACAATACTCGTTCAAAACCCTAATTCTTGAACACCCCTCATTCGTTTCATCGACCCAATTCTGACGCACAATTTCAAAGGGGGAAACAACTTCGATCGCGTATACAACATATGAATCAAACAGAAACCCTTATGAGTACTGCATTGCAGCAGATTCAGCGGAAATAGTCCTGAATACATCGAGAACCCGAGTACAGTTCAGATTTCGAAGCGCACAAAGTTTCTGAACTATGGCGTAATTTGAATTCCAAGTGAAGCCCCGAAGATCTGATTCTCAAATCGAAACCTCATATTCCATGGGCGCAATTAAAAAATGACCCATATTCTGTGGACTTAAGCTGAAAACCACGAAATTCTCTAGAGGCAAGCAGCGCCTCGCGATTCTATATAGGAGAAATCCAAAATGTCCACTCTATGGAATTTTCAAAGAATCCCAAAGTCAATGTCCAGCGATGATAGAACAGGATATCACTAGGGTACACTACGAATGGAATTAGGACACAAAAGGACATTTACCCAATTTTTGTATTGAATTTCTCCTGAGTGTAGAGCTTTTCGTCACCAACAACACAGAGATAAACCCTTGTTCTTTTAGAACACAGCCAATGCAGCATTATTTCCTCGCCCATCACAATTTCTGCTGGAGTTTCCACAAACCTCAATGGTTGAAGGAAACTTGGTTTGCTTACCACTTACCCCTACCGAATGTCAGCTTTCCCGCAACTCGGACTCGCTCAAATCGTGAACATGAAGACGAAGACACCGGCGCCAATGCAGAAACGATCTCGGCTCCAATCCGAAACTCGGAGACACCTCGCCAAGGCGCCAAGGTCGTGGGGTTTACTGAGATTCGTGCAGCCAACGCCATCGCCATAAGTAAACGAAGCAACTAGGTTGTTCAGTACTGGCTCTCTCACACGCGACGTACACCCAACTTCGAAAGGGAAAACGGATATCCATTGCAGGGATTGCAGCTGCCTACGTGGGCGGTGACCGCAGTGTAGCATAGGTTCCAGATAAGAGGGGAATCATGAGACCTATAATTTGGAGAGCGTCGATCGTGTCCACGCACATGGTCCGACACCTTTTTTCATCCTCTGGCTAGCGTCGATGTGGGCTGATGACTTTGATTCCGGGAGCAAGGCTTCAACAATTGCCAATTCGGCGTTTGCTGAAAGTTTGATTCTGTGAAGATTCTGAAGCATATGCGTCGATTGCACGGTAATAAGTATGAAGTTTACCCTTCACCGATGCCGTGTTCCTCGACTTTATTGACGTCTTCAATACTGAGAATCAAGCGAGTTGTCGATAACTTATACTCAGATTAAGTCAGAGGATCGCCACGCTGGAATTCTGTCTCGGGAAAGAGCATCTCTATTTGCAGTAACTTGAAATACTGTGGAATATCACGTCCGCAGCAGGTTCTGCAAAACCTCTGCAATATGAAAAAACCCAGAGTGCGGAAAACACTGAAGTATAAGACAAGAGGTCTGACAGATTACTGAATTCTCGATGCTGAACTTCGGCCCCGAGTGGCTGTGTAATAACCGAATTTTTTCCCAGAAATCACGTGGTAATGTTTCAATTTGCTAGGTCGTTGTGGTCCAAAACGTTCCATAATTCCAAAGCTCCAAAGCTCCAGTTGCGTAGGTAGTGCACACGGTGCCTTTGCCGTGACGGGATCGGTAGTCTAAATATGGAGACGTGGATGCAGTGGCCTGGCCGGCTTGCCAGTGGGCCAATCCGCTTTTGAGACTATTCTCTATGCCGGCCATCTGTATGCTCCGTCTTCTGTGACGAAATTTCGTCCTTCACCTATGTCTGGAAAGTGAGCTACACTTTTTCTTTATATATAATCTTGTACGACATTTTGCGGTTGTGCCACGGTTCATCCTCCTGCAGCTTGCTTCCCTCGTGTGGCTCTTCATCTCTTCTCGCCAATGTTGGTTGTGATGTCTGATTGTTCCTGCGTCTGTTGTTCATAATTTTCATCCCGTCTGCTTCCTGCCTTTTGACCTACAGTATGTTCAGATTGCTGTTTCTTAGTATTAGACTGCTATGAGTGCTATCGAATCTGAGCTAGTTGCAGTTATGTGCGCGTTCTTGAACTGACTTTTCATGTTTGCGAATTAGAGAGCAGGTTACTTACGTCGGCAGGACCCGTTCGCTATCATAGCTTTAGGTTGTCGATCACTTGTGTGCGATGCTATTTCTTTTGCAATTCCGTGGTATATTCTGTTTTCCAAAGAAAACTTGGGAGCGAAATTGCCGTGTAGGCGTTAGGTAGTGAGGCCGCGGTGACAGGACCAGATCGTCAATTCGCCATGGCTAAACCTGCAATTAGGTCTACACCGAATCCAGCTCTTTCTTCGTCGCCGGTCTCGTCCCCTCGCATTCAAAACATGATGCAACGCAGGAGTGAGTTCGCCAGCCAGCGTGAGTTCGAGATTGAAGCCTCGAAGGATCACTGGAGCGAGTTGGAATCGAGAGTTCCTGTCCCGCAGCTCGCACTTACAGACGAGACCGATTCCAAGAAGCACCAGTTTCAAATTCTGGCTCGCTTTCGGAGGACGCTCGGGAGATTGCTATTCTGTTGGCACTGTGCCAATTGTGGAGCCTTTGCATGCGGCTCAATTTTATCCTGCGGCGCAATCCAAAACTCTCGCCATCCGCAACAGCAGCAGCAAGGAAACTCCCACGAATGCGTGGAGCTCGAAGAGGCTGAGGACTCCGATGCCGAAGAGACGAACCGTGACATTTTCGTTCGCATCAAGCACCAGTGGGGAGGTTTCTTCTCTGAGAAATGGGGCGACAACTTGGAGCTCGGTCCGAAGATCGCCGAGGGCGGACAAGCGGAGATTTTCGAGGTGGAAGGTGACGGCCTCGATTCCATTCGCATGGAGTTTGTAGTGAAAGCTTTCAAGAAAGGCTACTCTCTGCGATCATTGCAAACGCAATACCCTCTCGGAACCTCCGCCCCTCACTTCCCCCTCGGGAACTCCGCCATCATCTTCGCCGGCACAATCTTAAAGGACGACCGTTTCGCCTTCGTCATGTACAAGTACTGGGGCGACCTTCGCAAGCTTCTCGACGTGACCATGGCACAACGCGCTGACAGCCACCACAGCGAGCCGCCCTTCCAAGAGCCGCAGGCGGTTTCCATCATGCTGCAGATTGCGAAGGGCATGGAGCTTCTGCACAAGAAGCAAATCGTGCACCGCGACTTGAAAGCTTCCAACATCCTCATCGCCTTCGACATGAGGAAGAAGAAACCTCCAAACCCTACTACATCATGTGCTGCTTCGGAATTTTCCTGCGCCATAGCCGACTACGAATGCTCTGTTGGTGTGGTGGGAACAGGGTTTTGGAGAGCGCCGGAGATTCTGGCGGCGGTGAGGGATCAGAATTGTTGCAATTCGAGCATGTTTACTGACAAGGCTGATGTTTATAGCTTCGCCATGACATGCTATGAAATTTTGACCGGATGTGTCCCGTTTGAAAATCTCGCTGCGACGGATTCAGAAGAAGTTCTTCGAGGGCTCAGACCGCAATTGCCGCATCCTATGAATTCGAGAATTACGGAATTGTTATGCAGATGCTGGCATTCTAATCCCGGCGAAAGACCTTCATTCTCTGAAATCGTGCTTGCCCTAGAAACTATCAAGCACACTTCCGATCTCGCAAACCCTAGTTCTCCTCATTCACACCACAATTCACCATAACCAGAGTTGTGCTGGCAAGAAAGAACAAGTAGCTATCAGACTCCATCCTTCTAGCACTTGCTTGCTTTGCAAGCAATACAGTCTACTCAAACTCTCTTGAGGTTGCTTCTGCATATGCTCCATTTGGTCTACGTTAGAGCCAACAAGCATCAACGAGAGGTTGTGTCCTCAATGAGTTGGCTTGCTTTTCGAGTAAGGTCTTGTTCAAATTTCTTCACATAATCTTGAATTCACATCCCCAAGATTTTAGAGAGAAGAACATTTCTTCTCGTGATACTTGGGAGAGTTTTGGTTTAGATATAGTATGTGAAAAAACAAAAATAAGGAATCAGATGTAATTAGATGTGTGTAGTGGAAGGTGAGGGACCTCCAACACTAGTTAACAATGTTACACATATAGCTTCTATCAGTACAAAACCTATTCCTCTTTGGTGTAGCATCAACAAGTAATTTAGATATGCTAAGCAAGGCTCCATCATATTGAGATGGCTCAATTTCGCTTTAAGGTCCAAGTTAAATTTTTTCACATTCATTATAGGTGTCAGCTTTTGCTTCCATCAATACAAAATTCTACAAGCATTTGTTTTGGTTTTAAGTGAACAAATCATAAGAACCAATCTTGTGCAATTATAAAACAACTATGCTATTTAAAGGTTTGTTCCCATGGAGCTGACTCACTTTTTGCTGTAGAATCCTATTCAAAATTTCTCACATTCACTGTAAGTGTAAAGTTGGTTGTTCTTGATTGCAATAGCCCCTCCTTTTCCATTTGCTCTTATCAACAAATTTAATCCGAGGCTCGTCATAGTCATTGAGAAATTCATAAAATGTTTATAAGAATACCAATGACACCTAGCTATTGCTTGTAATGAAATATGTAAATTCATTTAGAAATCTCCAACAATAATATACAATGAAGTTGATATGAAAGGTGTATGTATAGTACAAACAAACCTTATTGCGGATTCAAAATCAAGTGTAACCTTGGAAGTCATAGCTTTTGCTTGCATCTCATCCCAAGATTTTAGAGAACTTCAATGCAAAGGAGTGATTTGAGAAGAAACAATATGCACCTATGTTAAGAAATGATTTTAGAACATCTACCAAAAAACCTTTGACCTTTCATGACTTTTGTAAATGACATTCAATTTTGTATTCTTTGGTGTGTTGGAACCAAGGCTTTTTTTTGGCTTTTGGGTGCCAGATTGCACCAAAAAAAATAATATGGCCTAAAAACACCCAAAAAAATGCCATAAAACTTGGATGAAATCGCCAAACAACTTTGAAATTTAAAAACATAGTAGATGGAATTGGCTAATTATAGATGAAAACCATACTATACATCCAATAAGTGGATGAATGTTGTAATTTGAAGCACCACTATAACATTTTATATCACCATTATGGCACTTCTTCAAAAATGATAAAAAAAACCTTGGTTGGAACCACCTTTTTCTTGCCAATAAGACACAACTAGAAAATCATGACCAAAACAACAAAAAAACAATTGATTTCTAATGTTTGGAGCATTGTAATGACCATTTTCATTGATTTTTGAACTTTTTGTAAATGCGAACAAAAAATTGCCAACTTTTTGTTGATTTGAATAATGTAATGATGATAAAAAAAATTGTTGCATTTTAAATCTTTTTGGAATCTTTGGAAATCTTTAGACTCAATTTAATATAATTTTTGAGATTTTGTAAGATTTTAGATTGTTCTTATACCTTTAGCATTATATAGAATATATTTGGCAAATTGATGTCAAATAATTAATTGACCTTTAGAAATTGAAGATTAGCAATGGACACCCTTACAAAACAATTTAAATAGAAAAATCATAATCAATCATTTTCAACATGGTTTTTTGATGCTAAATTTAAATTTCAAAAAGATTCTTTTAAAAATGAGCCATTAAAATTAGTAACTTGATAACTTTTAATTTAACTTTGAAATATTGTTGACACCAAAATGTTGTATTTTAGGCATGTAGGAGTAAAAGCACCACAATTGGAATTTTAAATAACATGATTTTATTTAACTTAATCATTCCAAATTTAGAATTTTTTCAATTCAACTGACTTTGGTGGCCATTTTGGATTAGTAGAAATTTTTTTTAAAAAAAAAACTGAACTACAAAAATTTATCAAATTAAGCTAAATTTCTCACTTCAAAAAAATTGTTTGTAATTTTGAGCCCTCAATCAAAAGTAGTGTTTAAAGATCAGAGTGTGGTGGCAAGGAACATTTCTTTTGGCATTTTTAAACATCCTCTCTGATTTTTGTCTATAACTTTTGATTAGAGGCTCAAAATCACAAAAGATTTTTTGTAAATTAAATTTAGTTTGATTTGACAACTTTTTTTAGCCCAAAGTTTTTTGAAAAAATTTATTCTACTATTTCAAAATGGCTGCCAAAGTTTGATGAGTTTTAAAATAATGAAGTGTAAATGGAATAATTAAGAAAAAATAAAATGTTCTATATCTTCTTGTCTCATATCTAAACAGAATGAGTCAAAGATATTTGAATACTAAAATATGTTTTTTAAATTTATTTTTTTATTATATGCAATTTTTATACTACCTGGCATAATCATTTTTGGATTTGGTTGTACAACTTTTGTTTTTGGACACATATTGAAACAAAAGTTATATTTTGGGAAAACTAATTTGTTTTTCTATCTTGAGATTTTTTTAGAAATCATGTCAAATTTTTGAGATTATACAAGCCTAAATAAATTTTCAATTTTCTCATGAGGGGACTTCCAAACTTTAAAGGTTAATAAAAACCTATTTCCTATTCTTTCTTCTTGATTTGATTCTATATTGTAATTAATATTGTGCTTCTATGAATGTAGCAACCTAAATAAATATATAGGATATGGATAGTTAATAGTTGAATAATGCTCATATATATAAACTTATCACATTTTACTTTATTTGTATAAATTGGTATATACTTTGTTTATCTACATATTTCTTTGCATGTACTAAGTATGCAATATGCACCTATAAAAATTTTGTGAAAATTTGGAACTCCATAAGTTGTTAAAGGATTTGTCTTTCAACAACATTTTTTAAATTTGACTTGATTTAATTTTGCAAATCAAATATTCAGTTGTATAAAAAAGAACTAATAGATAATTGTATGACATTAAGAATAACATCATTTTAGATTATACTTTCTAGATTCTATTTTGAAAAATAATCTTAAATACAAAATTTACAGTATAAACTTGCAACTAAAAATTTTAGATACAAACAAGGGTAATTGCAAGAAACACTTATCAAATTTGTTTTTTTATTTCTTTTTAAGCCTTTAGTACTTTTGGTACTATAAGTCATCTTTAATGCTATTGAAGGCATGGAACATGAAATCTAGGTGGTTGATTGAATATCAAGTCTACTATTCTAAAAACAAGTGATGTTCATTGGGTATGGAAGGGTGAATGCATAAAAGACTAGTTATAATTTGTGTCGCACTTCAAAAGACAAAGTTGTCATCAACTATAACTTTTAAATTATGAACCAAATTAATTTGAAATTTTGAATGGAGATGTTAAATATGAAAAAAAAATCGAATTCTTGATTTTTCAAAAATATTCAAAAATCATATTATAATTAAGTTTCAATTTAGTTAATTTATTACATTTTGCAATTTAGAAATTTTGAGTATTGGAAAGTATCCAAAATTAATGATTTAGAGCTGAAATTTTTGTGGTCTATTCCTATACTAGGTAGGCATGTTTCTAACAAAAGGAATTTTGAAAATCATTATTTTTATCTTTCTTCTACATGTGTGCTAACAACCTCCCTTATGCACACACTTTTGATTATTCCAAATGGTTTTGACATCACTCTTTTGGTGAAATATCTTCATCATAAAGTTCTTTTGTAAATTGGTAATTTTTAGTTTTTTTTACAAATTATTTTTTCCTATTTTTTACAAATTCAAATGTCAAAATATATATTTTCATGAAATTTTACACTTCTCTTGTGCTCCTACTTAAAGATTTTTTCTATGCTTTTCCTTCCTAGGGTACCTTCTTCTTAAAGTTAATACATTGAATTAATTTTTTTTTAAATTAAACAATACTCCCCAAAACTCATGAGTACTATAGCAAATGCTATAAAAAACACATTTTCTTTCATGCATTTACTCGAAACATGAAATCTAGACAATTGATTGAATTTTAGATCTACTATTCTAAGAGCAAGTGATGTTTATCACTTGATAGAAATGGTGGACATCTAACAATATTTAATTTGAAATAAAAACAATACATACTAGTAGATTGAAGGTGCTACAACAGCTCACCTCTACTACTCAGTATTTCTATGTATTTTGAAGTACTTTTTTGAGCCACAAGTTACAATTTACACTAGAAACTGAGACTTTTACAGTTTTATTTTCAAAAAGTAAAAAATGCTTTTGAATTTTTTTTCTACGAAAGGTTATTGCAAACTAAGAACAATCGTAGCTAGAATAAAAAACTATTATTAACACAACATACATTTGACCTAAATATAATACACTTTAGGCCTATATAAAATACATTAGGAATATGTTTTGGAAAATTTCTCTTTCAAGAAGGTGTATTTCTATTAGAAGAACTAGCCTATCAAATTTGATGACATAACTCTTTAAAAAAGGGTACTTGATAGTACTTAAAACCACCAAAAATATATATCTGACATATATCAAAGTTCAATCTCACCTTTTGAATTAATTTTGAAATAATTAAAATAATGCATATATATTTTTGATGGCTATAGGAAACTTTTTTCCTGAATTTACTATTCATTCAATCATTTTTGTAATTTTGTAGTACTTATAGCAAAAAAATAATTTCTACATTGAATATTTGATGGAAAATAGGACAAGTGTTACTTGCAATAACCTATAAGTTAAAAGTTAAACCTCATATTTGATCAAAACTTCAAAAACCACAATTTGATGATTAAAAAATTTAGAAGTTGAACAAGAGAATCTTAACCAAATTTTTAAATTGTCCTTATGGTTATTATTGAAGTACAAAGTGATAATAGAAGTGAGAGAATCATACTCAAGTGCATGATGCAAACAATACAAAAAGAAAAGATGCATTCATTAGCCATGAAGTTGAGTGAATTGGAGAGAAAAGACCACAATTGTGATAAATTGATAATCTCTTAGAATCATTTCTTCTAATATGTTTTGAGTTGTAACCTCGTGTGATTGTAATTACTATAAATTAACTATTTTGCAATAGGAATTAGTTGATCTTGAAGCCATTGTCAAAATACTACTTTTCCATCTGAAATTAAGTGTCTACATTAAAAAGCCATGATTTTTTAATTTTTTATTAGGTTGTATAGAGAAGGATTAATTGTATTTTCAATCATAGAGCTACCAGTATATGCATTTGATAATGAGTAATTTATCCCTTGGATCTATGTAAAATCTCAAACTTAGGTGCTGCCATTTAGGCATCTAAAATCCATGTGGAAAGTATGATATTTGAGCACATTTTGTAAATGCTTCCACCTTTGTCATTTTAGATGATTTAAAAGGTGGTAGCAACAATGGGATTCTATTTAAATGTTGTTCACCTTGAATATCCGCAATATAGAAACTTGGTCGAGTTAATGGTCATAGTATCATAGCGCTAAAGTAGTCACTAATTGCAACATCAATACCATTGTCTAAGGAAGCACTCAATACAAGGTGCCTCATATGGGCAAAGTAAAGGTAGCAAGGCTTGAAGAATGCTCCCAAATTTTTTAACTAGTTCCTACAAGGTCATTCAATACAACAAACATTTACTATACAATCAAAATCAAGAAATATAATTTTTTAGTAGAACAAATATTCTACTTGATTGGGAGGATTTTAGTGGAATAGAAGGAGTAGTATTCTTTATTGTGCTTGAGCCCCTTGGGAAGGGCCTTTATTGCTTTGAGGTTCAAAATCGACCTTAACTACTAAACAATGTGAGTAGTGCTCATATAATTGCAACTTCCAGATACAAACGCCATTTGCACATAATAAGAATAATTTCTTTGAGATTGCTTGGAAATGCACCTTCACTTGGTGATTTTCCGGGGATGCTATTTTGTGAGCTTGCGAGCATGAGCCTGTGAGCCTATGAGCGTGTAAGCCTAGAATTTTTGATGAAATTTTTAATGATTTTTTGGTGTGGATCTATTACCATGCCTTAAGAATTTAGGATTTTTATAGCTAGTAACCCCCTTGTGGGATTTGAAATTTGTAACTTTCAAAACTCTTTTTTTCAAAAAAAAAATTCAATTTTTTTTCAAATTTTTTTCTATTTTTCAATTTTTTTTTGCAACTCCATCACTCTCCAAAAACCCTCTTCATATTGAGAGGGTTTTTTGAGGAAGAAGGCTTTGGAGCTCTCAAAACTTTTTTTTTTCATTTTTTCAAATTCTTTTTTTTTTTTTTTTTTTGTGACTATGTCACTAGTTTACTTTTCTTGTGACTTTCCACCCTTCAAGCCCTTCTCTCGGTACCAAGAAATCAATTTGAGGGTGATAAAGTCGGAAAAAGAAAATTCCTTTTAGACTCCATCACCCTAGAAAACTCCTTGTTGGATTCCAAATTTTGGACCTCACAAAAAATTCAGAATTTCAAATTTTTTTTGGAAGGTATTGAAAGGCCCTTTGAAGATAGTAGGGTTTGAAATTTTAAAATATGTTAACCACACTTCCATAGTCATAGGTCCACAGTCATGGGGCTGAAATTTTACTATAAATAGAATTTTTTTTAAATGACTTTTTCTTTTCTTTCTTTTTGCCTAAAAAATTCAAAATTTTTTTTGGTTAATTCTATGGGCTCACAAAACTTACGCTCACAGCTCTCAAGCTCATGCTTTTATGCTCACAAACTAGCGTCGTTGGGTGATTTTCACAAAAAATTGCAATGGCATTATATGAGATTAAAAAAATCTTGTATATATGAATTGTGGATAATTATAGACATTCAATGAATGCAATCAACTTTCTACGACACACTCCAAAAGACATCTAGCTTTGATAGATAGAATTATGAATGGACATGCGGAGTTGGCAAGTAAAATGATAACCTCTTATATAAGTTGTCATTGATATCGAATAACAACTCATGGGTAAGCTTGCCAATCACAATTGTTTATTTCTTCAAAATTGAGCTATGGCAATGGTGCCATGGAATGAGTATACTTCAATTGAATGTTGTTGTCTTTTGCAATTGAAAATCTACAAATTTAGTGCTCGTCCAATTATGCAAGTACAATTTCAAGCAATAGGGAAATTACTACATTATGACAAAAGATGAACTTGGAATTTAGTGAATTTTACCACTTGTACTACTTTTCAAGGATTGCTTAGGTTTTACTATAGTGCATAGTTGAGGATCATTAGTTTGCTATCATATCCAAAAAAGAGACCATGATTGTAGATGAAACTTTGAAATTTACAATTTTTGAAAAGACAAACATGTGGAATGAACTAGTCTATGCATATTTGATTCCCAATCCTTTCATTTGCTATTGAATATTTCATACTTTGATAACTTCTCCATATAAAAAGTCTTCATTTATCTACGAGCTAGGTTGTATATTTACATGTCAAATGAATTTAGAATTCAGTAGGACATAACTATAACATTAACTTCAAAGCCTTGCACATAAGTTATGGACTTTGATCTATACACATATACATTTGCAAGGGTCGATGTACCATTGCACTAACTGATGGTCATCAATTAATGTAGTTTGAAACCTAAAGTGAAAATTCTTTGCAAACTTGATTAAAGGTTGAATCTTAGTGCTTTCTCACAAAGTTTTTTCCCCATCAATATAAGATCTTACAAGTACAAACATTCAAAATTTTCCAATTTGATTCTAGCTTTTTTTTAAGTCATTGCAATAAAAATGGTAGTTTTGAGTGTGTTTTTTTAATGAAAATAAGGCTTATTATTGCAAGGGATTAATTCCCTATCTTGCCATGATTCTCCATATTGGAATGAATATTCTCTTGATACATGAGTTGCAATGACTATAAACTTCATGGTTTTCCTCGAACAAAACAACAAACAAAAAGATCAATAAAAATCAATTGAAAGGTCTTCAACAACCCTTTTTTCCGGCACCATGGGGCTAGATTGCACCATTTCAAAGTAAATGTCTTTTTTTCACCAAATAAAAGTAATTCTTTTTGCCAAAAAATTTCCAATTCTCTTTAAAATATGGATGAAGTTGCCAAATTTGGATGAAAAAGTATATGATTATAATGAAAATTCATTTTTAAGCCCTAAAGACAGACAAATGTAGAAATACAATGCTTCACCAAATTTCAAGTGATCGCCATCTTGGCACTTTCTCAAAAAGTAAGGGAAAAAAAGGGCTGGTCAGTCTTCAATGACCCTGTCGGACAGTCCCCCATGGGATGAACAGTCCTGTGAGTCAGGATTGTACCTGAAAAAAAAAATGCATGGGACTTTGAATGGCATGATCAAAGTCAAGCGGTGGTCCAGTCAAGATGTGCACCTCTGCAACCATCTCCACAGATGATATATTATTGTGTGGGGCTTCATTCTATTTATGCGGTGACGAGAAGTTGACGGACATCATGATATTGTGGACAAAAGCGAAAAAAAAGCAAAAATTTACAGCAACAATTGCTCAACATCAGTCATCTTGATAAAGCTGATTGCCCTTGACTTCACTTGGCCTTTTTCTTTACCCCATAAATTGGTTGAAAGTGGTTGAATGGGTTCATTGCTGTGGCAGTTGAAACCAGCAGCTAGAACTACAAGAGGTGAGGTTATGTCCCTGCAGCCAACATTCTCAGGATAGCTCTTGGGGATCCATGCAAAGCCTCCATCAATTTCATTCACTCTAGAGCCCATGAATCTTTAGAGAATTTTTTGGGAGGGCAATGAAGTGTAAGAATAGGTAACTACACCTAAAATTGTGCAAATAAGCTCTTTGACATGATCTGTATGTTGTAGAAAGTGGAGTTCTTCATGCAATGCTAGATTGGGAGTTAGAGTTTCGAGAAATACATAAGGTAGAAGCACCCATTACTGCCAAAGTTAGCAGTTTTAGCATAGTTGGAGGTACCTTTTCCTATAAAGAATATTTTTGTAATATTGGCAACTGAAAATCATGAATTTTCAAAAAATAAATTAGAATTTTTAGACAAGGCATCTAATTTCTGTGAATTTTCAAAGTAGGACTTAGTAGAGCACCTAAATCTGCACTCCTAATAAATCTGCCTAGATTCTCACACCAAAATCTAAAATAATCAGAGCCCACCAACCACAACTAAAGTTTCAAGCTACTAGTGGGGACACTTTGTAGGAAACTCTAATGTCAAACTATGGATACACCGAAAATAATGGGTGCCTCTACCTTAGGACCAAACTCCTTGGAGCACCAAAACTGAGGTCCAAAGGAATTTGGTGCTGTGTTTTCTAGTTATACCTCCCTCTGACACCCTTGTTTTGAATTAGGGTTTCCTTTACAATTAACTCTAATGACCACAACAATTTTTGCACATTGGTGAAGGACTATGAATCAAAATGCAAGTGGTTCTATTTTTTTAGATGCATTGTGAATTAGTTACAAATTTTCAAAGATGCAAGGTGTAGGGTGCTAAAAGTGTTATGTAGGTGATGCCAAAATGCATTTGATGGATATGAAGAAATAATGATAGTAGTATCAAAACATGTCAAAGTTAAGAAGTTGAAACAACACAGAGTGTACTCAAAATGAACCACTTCTAAGATTGAAACCTCAACAAATACTATAAATAGAATTGTACACTACTCAAGATGGCCCTCAATGCCACCTTGCACTTGTCCATGTAATGTACACCACTTTGGATATCTTCCCTATTCATTTTTCCTTCAAAAATAGGGGTCAGTTTTAAAGAGTGCTCCATTTTAGGTGTAGTTATTGGATAAAGAAGAAAAAACATAACTTACAACTTTTAGTAGTAGAATTTTTTTTTGAAAACTAGTATTTTTAGAAACTAGATATGAGATTTCAAAATGCATTAAAATTTTTCTTCACTTAGGCACTAAATATGAACTATTCAATGCTTGATTGGCCAAAAGTAAACATCTTAAGGTAAATTGCTCCTATGCCCCATTGTAGTCATAATTGGAGCAAGCCCATTGTAGGCAAAATTGTACTAATGGTGTACATTTGAGAACTTGAATGTACAAAACCATTACAATTTTTCACACAATGGGCTTGCTCCAATTATAACTACAATGGGGTAGTTTACCTTATATGGTTTGATACATATATGTAGGCATGTAGAATCACAATATCTCTATTACCTTACAATATTTTATTACCTCACAACATCTTTATTAGTTGAATAACTTGTAGTTTCGGCCAACAAAAAAACAATTTCAAGATATTTGGATTTTAGGGAGAAAATGTTTTCAAATTATTTTTTGAATGAGGAAAAATCAAATAATTATTGCATGATATTTCTTTTTCAAGCATACATAGAACCACTTTTCCCAACTTTAATTAATTATTTGGCACAAAATGCCAACACCAACCATCAATTTGGCATATGTTTGATTCTTGAAATAAAATTAAAAGCAAGACTTCTCTTCCATTATGTTTTTAATCACTTATGTGAGTCTCATCTACTTACACCAGTATGTCTATAATGCACTTTGCACAACCAAGGCTAGATCACATATAGTCTTGTGTATTCACATTTCACCTTTGTAGATAAACACAATAACTTGTAGTTGGTAATTTCAAATTTTTATGGCCTATCCAACTGATCCAAAGTTTTAGATTCAAAATGTGAATTCAAAAATCCTAAATTTGATTATCCAATGATATATAATAATTGTTGCATTTTCCCTCCAATGAAAGAGTTGAGATGTGAACCCCAAGTTCACAATCCCACAAAAAATTGTAACATTATATAACCAAGCAATGATTCTCCATGGTAGGACAGTATTAGGGACTTATAATAAATTCAAGGATTGGGGTTGGCTGAGGAGCCATATGACAGTTTTGTTCACTGTACAAGTCACCTTTTCAAGCATGCAAAAGGGACCCTTGTGTCATGGCTAAACAATGTGTTATGCAGAGGTGATCTGGTCCTGGCCACTTTCCATGACAACTGGGCTGGTGCCTGCCACAAGTCAAGCTAAGTATCTGTACCATAAAGTTATGAGAAGTAAGATTATATTTTTCAACTTCCTTTTCCAGACGGTGGTGGGTTTATAACCCCAGTATGGATTTCTATACCAAAGGTCTAAAAGTTCAATTCAAATGAAGCAGCCCACCATGCATACCAATCCATGTTTCCCAGCATAGATTTTCAAATGTGATGTCTTCCAGTTGCCTGTAATGAGTTTTCTATCAGTTGCTAACAAGAGAATTTGAACTAAAATTGTATAAATTGAAAAGTCAATTGACATATTCTTGATGCTGCATCAAACCAATCTTTCAGAGCTTAGAAATAGATTGAGTAGGGCAGTTGTTCAGCAATAAACATCAGCTCAAACAGGAAGAAAGCAGCAACAGCTGACAACACACAACCAAGTCCAAATACGCACTGAACAAGGGGGAGTAACAGCTCACCACGATCATAACATCTCTTCCAGGTAAATAACTAGCTTTGTATGATCACCAAATTCACTTGTTGGAAAAAAAATGAAACTCCTATACGTTTCCTGTAACAAAATCCATCTTCACAACAGATTCTTATTGAAATTTCACAACTCGCATGCCTGCGCAGGTTTTCGCTACAGTACTGAGTTCGGTCAGATCCGTGATCTCTAATCTGACAAGTAGGTTAAACAACTCTGCGGCCACTTTTAGCCAATCAATTCGACAGTTCGTAACACCATACCCACTGTCGTAAGTCTGTAATAAGAGCAAAACTGGAGAAGGGCTTTATACAAAATGAGGCTTTCTGAAACCCGAAAGCTCAGAGGACAGACAGAGAGATGACCTCATGCAAGAGAAAAAAATTAAAAGTTCATAAAAGTGTAAGAATGCTGAGCCCACAGATACTATACAGGACGGGGCGACGAGTCCTGAGGACCCGAGGGATTCTCAAGCACGGCAGCGGTGGGCGGCATCACCTGCGGCAACGGTGTGGTCAAAACACGTCTTCGAGTTTCTCGAATGATTCCGAGGTAGAATATGAATCCAAAAAATAGAGCAACAAACAGCAATGCAATGGCGACGGTGAACTTCGGCTCCGCGCAATCCTCCGAAGTGTTGGTCTTGTGGCGAGCTCTGTAGCGTTCCGTTGGTCTACCCATTGCAGCGCCAGATGCGAAAAAAGCTGCCGACAAACCAGTGGCCAAACTGCACACAAGCAGCATTGGAAACAAAGACTACCATCAGGAAGAGTACAACATGCAAATGAGTTAGTATTTGTTCAAATTCGACCAAACTTTGACCAGATTATAAGCTTCTTTCACATGCCATCAGGCAAATATGTCACCATTTTGATGTGCAAATACAAGCTAATACGGTAGAGGATACTAAAACCGTTAGGGATCACATCCAGTCTCTCATTGACCGAACCCAGTCACCAACAAAAACTCATCTCTTCCAATACACTTGGTTGGCAACTCAAACAAGCAAGCAGGGTGTACACATGACTTGGCTAAATATCTGTGGCGGCTCATCTTTGAATGAAAAACGAGTTGTCTACCGTCCAATCAACAGTGGGTCTACAGCCTCATAGTTTAAAAGATTGCAAAATTTGATCTCAAAGAGTTTGTCTTTTCTACCCAAAGTGATCCCCACATAGATCTACCAATGAAAGCCCACTTCTACATATTTGGTTTGAAATATTTCTCAGAAAATTTTCCTACAAAAATTACAGTGACGGAAAAAGCATTTTCTAAATTATGACGTGATAACCAAGGTGGGTTAGAATCTGACCAGCCAAGAATGCAGCCAAGCCCAATCACACTGGCGTTCACGCCTTTCAATTGCTTCCTGGAGCTCCATCGACATGAGCAGCCACACGTTGCGATCACTAGCATTTGGGCCACAAGTAAGATGAGTCCAGCCAGAAGCCCAGTCGTTTGTGCAGGACTGTCCGGATAGATACAAATATCTCTGACAAGCAAGGGATGATATTCCTGTACAATTCCACTCAGAAAATTCAATGTTTTGAAACCAAGATGGACCCCAGTCTATGCACACCCCACCCCTAGTGGCAGTAGCAGTACAGCCCCTGTTACAACGTCAACTCCACAGGAAACTCCAACAGCCTATGATTCCAGCATCAAAACAAAAAAAAGTAATATTGTGAAGACAATAATAGGAAGTCCAAAGTGATCACTCACTCTGGTTTTACTTGAGTGTCTTGCAGAAAATCCGAAATAAGCTGCTAACGCTCCCAAGCAAAGGTAGAGCATCAGCATAAACACCGCACATATCTTCATGATCGTGCCACCCTCTCACTGGCTATGTCGACTCTTTTTGCTAAAGAAACTTGAACATCTTGTTGTCTTCTCAACAGTAATAATATCTGAAACGCGCATATAATTCTTCAAGGCTGGTTTCGGAGCTTATCGAACTCCCTTTCGGAAGAGGAGTGAGTTCAAACCTTCACTCTCTCGATGTGTTGTGAGGCTCTTGCTGAAGTAAAGCTCTCATATGAAACCGTAAGAACAAGCAACCCATAGTCTACCTGTTCAGGCACCTCTGGTACTTCACATAAATTCGCAAAAGGTTTCGTAGTTGACAGGAAAATCTTTCAGCTGACGTCGGCGATGATCTCACGTTGCGCACCCATTTCTTGGTCCCTGTAAAATTACCCCAAGACTACACCGCCGTATCCGATATCCTTCCAAAACCATTGGCTAGTACAAAGAAATCTCTCTCAATACCAATGTCGCAGGTGATCTCTGTACACCACAAGCCCAACAGTCAATCGATTGAGGGCGACACGAACATCCTAACCACCCTATCTCACTTCAAATGCAAAAAAATTCATAACCTCAAAAACAGTGTGTGGCGTCAAAATCATCAAAACAAGAATCGACTCTCCACCCATCTTCCGTAAAAGAAACGGAACTAAACCGCTTCCCTCAACACATCCCAAACCCATGGGAACAGCTACCATCACATATGTTCCCCTTCCCGACTACCTTCCAATCCACCACCACCCTAAGAAACTCCCCAACACTCAACACAAAACCGAACGCAATTCCTCTCAACCAAATCCACACTAATTCCAGAACCGCCAGTAACTCGGAGATTGCTCCTTCCTCCTCCCACTCCCACCACCTCAGAAGCCCTAAAGAAAGAAGCTCTATCACGCAATCCAAACCTCCAAAACCTCTTCAAAATCCCCCAAAATCCTCAATAACGAAATCCTCTCCGCGGAATCAAACAGGACATCACTCCTCCACAAACAAAGAACAATCACACAACCCCAACAAGTGCCAGAAAATTCCACTCACCTCAGCTTTCTAAAGACCCTCCCTCTCTCAACTGCGCCACCCACAGTACGAATCCCAAAGTGCGCATCTCAAATCTCTGCTGGTAGAATGGAAAACCCACCACGCAAACTTCACCTCCGCTTGCGCTCGTTTGTTTGCGAACAATTCTCACGGATCTGGAGACGAAATTGGGAAAGATCTGAGGATGGCGTTGTACGATTTCAGCTGTTGGGGGAGTCCATGGACCATTTGGCACCATTGGGGATGGGAAGCCTCGTGGTTTTCGCAGGGATTTTGGTGGGGGAGAGCAGGGAGCTTGACGAGGAAATGGGGGATTACAAATGGGGGGTCACTCAGTCAGTGCGAAGTGGAATTCAACGCCGTGAGTGTCCGTACGGGGGCGACGTAGTACGGTGGGGAGGGAGGAGGACGACGGACCGCGCGCCAAAAGAAACTGTCCTGGTAGGTACTCGACTTCTCGGGCTGCGGGGGAGGGGGGGTGGTAGGTACTGGGTCAGGGGGGAAGGTACTGGGGTTCCACTCGCTACTCACTAGTTACTACACGGGTAGGTCCTGGGTTTGCTTGGTAGGTCTTGGGGTTTGCACTTGGGGTACGTGTCAGGGGAGTTGGGAGGTCGTGCCACGTCAGGGAGTAGGTGCCGGGGTTGGCAGATCCGCTTTTCACTTTTAGTAAGGAAGAGTGTGTGTTACCAACTACAAAGACTATTTCTTCACCCTCACTATTTCACTGACGGTAGGCGTCCTTCTAGATGAATGCATGGCATAATTGAGGGCAGCAGTGTTCTAATTTGGGGCAAATTTTTGTACTTATGGGAGGAAGTCCAGAAACCGACCATCTGAGGGCTGGAACAGAATTTTGGGCAGGTCAAACATCTTGAAATATTTTTCAGAGAATTCCTTGAAAGACAGCTTGAATAGGCATGTAACCCAAGTCGTTTCATATTTTTTGGAGCTCTCTAGAATTAGTTATCAAATTCTGAAGTTGAAAGGGCATAGGGCTCTAAAATGGTGCCCTAGCTAAAATGTATAGCTGAAGGCTATGAAAATGTAACATGTACAAGTACTGTACATTCAAGATAGGGCACCATTTTAGAACCCGCTCCATTCAAGAGCCTCCTCCTATATTAGAGTTAAGTGTAAAGGAAACTTGGGTTTGAAACAAGGGTGTCAAAGGGAGGTATAACTGATAATAGTAGAAATGAATCACAGCACCAAAGTCTTATGGACCTTAGTTTTGGTGTTTCAAGGAGTTTGGTCCTATGTTTTTTCCAAACTCCAGCTCTTGGTCCGGCATTCCACTCACTTTACACTTAACTCTATTGTCTTCCCTTACATTGGGAAAAAAAAGAGAAAAAAGAGGAAAAAGAGGATAAAATTTCAAAAAATATTTAAAAGAAATGTATGATTCACTAAATTATTGAATGAAGTTTACTAATCATAGTCACTTTGATGATGAAAATGAAAGATGATTGTACAAGATGGATGACTTTTTTTTTACTTGTCTATTTCCAAGGGTGTAGGGTACTCTACCAACCCAATAACAAAAACAAATCATAGCAAGGTTATGTCTAGGGGAGAAATTTGAGCCAAAATAGCATGAACTTCAAATTTTCTATAATTATGTGATTATTATTTGATAAGCTTAGTTTATTTCATGCATTTTTACTTAAATCATAGTAATCTTTTTGAAGTACAAATTCATAATTTGCCTAAAATTCTCATTATAATCCTCCAACTCAGAAAAATGAATGAGCTCATTGAAAACTAGTTCTTGGCTCTTTCTCTACTTTTTGTTGGAAAGTATAAGTAGAATCTAAATCACCTTCAATCCACTTGAAAGAACTATTTTTGGGCTAAAGCTAAACTACATCTAGTCTTGTGAAATTTTCTTCTCTAGGAAAATGTGAGAATGTGCTACATTGCTTTTAGATGATAAAATTTGAAAAATATGAAATCATATTTGTATCAATAGTTTTAAAGAAACCTAAAGAGATAATGAAATACAAAATTAACCACTACACAATTGGAAGTTGATTATCACATTTTTCCCTAATAAAAGTTTTGAGACTTTTACACCCTAAGCCAAACAAGAGCTTGTCTTTTAGCCTTAGATTTGATCCTCAATCCAATTAAATTTTTGTTGTTGTGTCTTATGTAGTGAAAAATATACAAGGGTTTACATTTTGACAACTTGGTGTAGAATTGGAGTTGACAAGGCAAGATTTTATAAATTTGATGGAAAACTTTATACATTTTGATACATAAGTATAAAGCTCATTCATTATTGTACAATCTTGAAGAATGCTTTTTGACCTAAATTTTTGGATTATCATTACAAATGTTTAAGGAATTTAAAGAGCCATGATTGAATTCAAATAAATGGGAATAGTCCCTACCAAAGACACTCACAAGGACAACAATGGGAAGCTATTGTATGTTTTTGGTTTGGCCACCTATAATGTGCATTTTTTTTCTTTAACAAAAATGAATTGACCAAAATATATCTTGATAATTTTCTAATGTTTGTTGTTCTATTGCAAAAAAATTAATTGTATATCAATCTAATAAGTCTAAGCATATAACATGTGGAATGATCAAAGGATCTACAATAATCAACCTACTGCAACTATTTGAATGTGGTTCTATTATCAAACTACTTATTTAAGTCTTTTTTGAATCTTATTGGATGTTAAAAGACAATTCCAAGTCCTCTTAACCTTGGAAGGATGTGCTTACTAAATGTCCAATGGTTGACTAAGAGTTCTTGCATGCAAGATAGAATTGCAATTGTTCATCCTTATAATTTTGTACAAAAAAGAAGATCATGAATAGAAGTTTAGTCTCCAATGAATACTTTTGAAATTTTTTATAGTAGATGATTCACACAACTTCAAAAAGCATGGTTTCCATGGAGACTAGTTCATTTAATTGTAAGCATTTTTTCAACATTGACTAATAAACAAGCTTTGAAGTATAGAATACTTAGAATAAAAAATTCAAAAATGAGCTACACTTACAACATGTTTGCATTCATACAATAGTCAAAATTTGAATGTCTTGGTCAGTTAATCTTACTTACATTTGATATTTTGCAAACTTTCACGCAAGTTTGATGTTGGAACACGTGTCAGAACATATGGGTGTTTTTCTACCCCAAAGCCTGTATCCAAATAAATGTAAAATTTACCTCAAAACACTCAAAACAGTAGAAACTTCCAATGAGAGAAAGCCTTATCTGCAAGTCACGATGCAGCTTGTAAGCTGCTTTCCAAGAGACCATGACATGGAAAATAATATTGATATTAAACTCACATTCGTACTTCAGTACTATCAAGGACAGGAATCTTATCAGATACACTTATACCAGCCATTCAAACAAGCTTACTTTCAAGCAACAGCGACTACTCCGACTAGTCAATACGGAAGAGTTGAGCTCTTTATTTTAAAGGGGAAAAGGAGGACTCAGACAAAGAACAAAAGGCCAGCACCTAGATTGACTCGAGGCAAGTAGCTCCACACCTTCTAGATCTTTGGCACCTACATTAAGAAGAAATAGACGGCAATAGTGATAGAATGGGACCGGTTGTGACGTCTCATCAGCAAATTCAAGGGCTCTCTAACGCCATATTAGATTTTTCATTACTTGATACGCTGAACAGGAAAACTCCAAAATATTTGAGTATGACAACTGAAACAAGAGCAAGGATGGCATACGAGTTTGATGACAGGAGTAAAAACAAGCCGAAAAAACCACAATAGAGATACAACCATGTATATTTTTTGCTTAAAGCCATCCTTAATTACAGATTCCAGAGTTGCAACCTTGATCAAAGTCAGAAGTGTTTGCAAGCCACCTCAAGTACAACACATCACACTCAGACTAATAGCTAAAAGCAGCAACAATGGGCGATTCAAACCTATTGATGTGCACCCTGATCATGTAAGGGAACACCTTGTTTGCTGAAACTTCATAGCCTAAGCATCTCACACACTGTTGAAAGATGACCCTTTGTGCCCCACGAAAACTTGCGATCTTGCACAGAAAACAATTTCGGGAACATGCGAAATTTCCAGATGAACAAACCCAGGCTCCAGCTCTTGTAGTAAAGATCAAAAAAGTGCACCGGGTACATCTGGCTCAAGACGTCTCTGTATCTTCTCTGCAGCCTGTAACAAGCAGAAAGGGTTGAGGGCATACGTGCAAAGGAACAATCTGATATTTTGCATAATAAGTTACTAAGTGCCCACTAATCCACATTGAAAGCAAATGGTTGATTATAGTAACTTCCAAAACACATTTCTATTGTTCAAGATGTAGAACATGATATGCTCTATCTTAGAATATACTTTGTTATCTTTGAAGCTTCCTAAATGATTCGATTCAACTCCTATATATAAGGAGAATCCACTTTGGCCATTTCGGCTCTTAGGGATTAATGAAGCACATTTTGCTTGCAACAATTAGGAACATTTGTGCTTCAAGTATCGACTCAATTCCAAGCAGGCCAAAAGAAAGCGAGGTACCTCAGTATTCCCCAAACGATAGTGATACTGCATTTCCTCCCGCAACACAGCTTGCTCCCTCATGGCTTTCCCCTGATCCACAAATAGATCACACATGCGTTTCGCCTCAGTAACCGGAAACGTAGATTTACCAACCATACATTGCCACCAAAAACTAACACTCAACATTTGGATCAAGGCAATAATAGTGAAGAAACTAGTCGATGGAAGGGCATGGGTTGTAGACCGATACAACAAATCAAAACTTGAAACACAAAATGCACCTCCTATTTGTGGTTGGTCTCCATCTATCTAACTGAGAGGAAATATCTAGTAATACATCAAACGAAGAACAGTACCATGCCAGTCTCCATCATTGTGCGTTTGATTTTGTCCAACTCAGTCTCCTTCATCTTTGCTCGTTCAGCTATAAGTTCTTGCCTGCAACCAGTCATGAAGTCATGACCTCAGTCAAATGCATAAAGGATGACAAATGTGGTGAACACACCCTTCATAATTGACCTAGCACCCCCTTCTTTCAGCCCCAAAGAGCCAAAATATGAAAAAAAATTTCAAAGCATACCGCCTCTGTTCCTCATCGTTGAACTCAGTACGCTCAGATTGCTTATTCAGCATATCCTTCATGCCCTTCATTCTCTGTTTGGTCACCTTTCTACGATGATATATATCAATATTGTAATACCTGTACCACGAAAGGTCAGTGTATATTCATAAGGACCACACGATCTCATGTGGTGTTAAAACAGTTTTCAATGCCGAATTAATCCAACCCAAAACAAGTGGAAAGATCATCACATGTTCCAAGGCATTCAAACATAAAAAGAAAGTATCACCCACACAAAAATGTCAACTTTATCCAAAAGATAACGAATGCTTGGGTGCAGGCTGATACTTTTTGGAAGGAAAAGTCGCCGTGTTGTAGTCTTCCATGTACCTATTAAAAGAGTTGTTGATGTTAAAACAAAAGCATAATACTCGAGGTACAGTAAGACTCTAGAAAGTGCATGAAACTAGCAAAAAAGACCCAGCACAGGCGAAGAGCTTTCTCCATGTATATGAGTCGAATGGGAAGAGAGGGCAGTTATATGAACGCACACAAACAACCCTGAAACCGCTTGTAAAGGTTTCAGTTTCAAATCTAGAATTTTAAGAAAACCTCTGCACTATTTTCACTTTCAAAGAATAGAGGTAGAGAAGGTTATATATAATCGTTCACAAACGTACTGTTTAAACATATCCTTTTCCTCTCGATTTGTCAAAGTCTCCAGGTTCACCTGCCACAAAGCACAACCGATAAGAAAAGATTTATGAAAAATATTATTAGTGGAAGAAATAATGTATCCACATTAAACACCCACATAGATATAGAACCTCTGCAGGCGCTCAATGTATTTCAAAAAAACACACATAATTTTCAGCTACTAGAGTAAGGTGATCATTTTAAAAGCTGGGGCAATACCTTCTTCACCTCTGCCAACCAAGCGCTAAATTCCGGCCTCCTTGTCCTGCAAAACACGAAATAAAAGGCATCAGAAATTTTCTAATGTGTCCATTTATAGTTTAACAATAAGAAAGATAATCAGGAGGCAGATATTCTTCTATAAGATGCTAACATTGGATTTACTTATACCGAACAAGCCAGGACCCACGAAGTAATTAATAGATCACACTAACCACGACATAAGAACAAAAAGGAAGGATAAAGATTTACGGAGTCCTTAAGTCAATTCCACCCTCCACTGAAAAGTAACGACTGAAAATAAGCATTTGAAAGGAAAACACCAACCACATGTCGAGTTCTTTAATAATCCCATATTTGCCCCAAGATTCGGTTATTGGACCCTTGGCTCGCTTTTCCACCTTCTCTTTCTTCTTCTTTTTCTTCTCTTGTTCTCGTTCCTTCTCCTTCGTCTTCCGTTTCTTCAGCACACAATCACATGAGATAATTATTGTAAGTACAACGCATTGCCTGCAGAAATCGTAGCACTCAAAAAGAACGGGAGGAAGGAGTGGAAAGAATGTAAAGGTAGAGCAAAAAAAAGACATATCAAGGCAATGCAGACACGTCTCACACGGTCTACCTTCTCCTTCTTCCGTCTTCGTTCCTCCTTTCTCTCACGCTCATCTTTCTCCTTTTGCTTGAGCCGTTTTCGTCTCTTGGCTCTCCTGTACTCATCTTCACTATCTTCGGAGCTCTCTCCAGAAGTGCCTTCGGTCTGCGATTCATCCTGCTCTGACTCTGAAGGTACATGCCGATGGTGCTTACTCTTGGACTTCCGACTCCTGTGATTTTTGTTTCTTGACTTTTTCTTCCTTCCTCTGTCACTCTCACTGTCTGAATATGCGTCCTCGCTGGAGTCGCCACTTGAATGCAATTCTACTTTTCGATTCGCTTTGCTGCTCTTTCTAGCACCTGCCTTCTCATCATCTTCCACACCGTTTTTCCTGGCCACTTCCCTGCCATTGTCTTCCTCCGACATACCTTCTGTAATCCTGTTACTCAGCTCATGATCTTTGCTGTCTTCATGTTTCTCAGCTGAATTTCTGTGCCTGTGCTTCTCTTCAGCGCCGGGAGAACGAGAGCGCTTGCGTCTCTGTTTTGGGGGGGAAGGGCTATCAGAACGGTGCCGCCTGCGGCGCTTGCCTCGGTCTCTCTCTAAGCTGCGAGATTGACGACGTTCATCGCTCTCCTTGTCATCCGCAGCCATCGCTTCCTAAACCCCGAAAGGACCAAGGATTTATAGTCTGAAAATGACCACTTCAATTGTCAAAATCATTAATGAGATGTGACCAAATTTAATATTACCAGAGTCGGTGAAAAACATTAAGTGTGTTGGTCCAAATTTGAATAAGTTGGACAAAAACTAAGCCTTCATATGATCTACTCAAAAATGCTAAAATCCATGAGGTCCCGTTGGCCCGTTGGGGGTCAATAGATTCAAAACTTTCACCTCATAGAGGACGGATGCTGAGGACTAGGCTTGAAAGGACTATTGCAGGGATCAGATCTGCCACCAGTTCTCTAAACTGAACCTGTACAAAAACACATTTGAAACTAAGTATAAATTCGAGTAAAATCATTGAGCTATTCAAATGCGAGCTGCACACATACTGTCACTTTGGGGATACTGCAACAACAATGCCATGGCCACTTGATGGAAGAAAAATCTGTCAAGATCATGTGGGCTGCAGACGGACGGAATAATCAAACAAGCTCTAGAACTCAATTGCCAAAAATGAAGCATAAAACTGGCACTGAGTTTCAAAGACACGACATGTTATTCCAGAAGAGAAGAGATAATAGATGATAATTTGAATAACTAAACACGGTAACAGAGAAAGAACTACTGACATCATCGAAACCCTAATCAGTGAACTTCAATTGGTCTTTACGGTTACAAATTTGGAAAGCAGAAAATGTGTTTAAGAGTATTAGAAGCACAATACTTACAGCTCTCCAAAAATCTATCGCTTGCATGACTTGACCAACAAATGAGCAAGAAACATAGTAAATCTAATAACACATCAAATTTAATTCTAAAAACTGCTCATTGGCATTCTCCATTGATTGCCATCGTGTTCGTTTGTTACCATATTCGTTGAGGTCTCAGTACTTCAAGTTAGGAGGCGTATTATAGCTCATTAGAAAATCTTATTCTCAGTACATTTGCAACAAGATATCAGAAAAAAAACATTTCGTTCAGAATGGAGCACAAAGTCTCAAATAAAAATTTTGAGCCCGTCCTCTGGTTACCAGTGCAGGTGTTTCCAGAGTAATGGCATGTTCATCCTGCACTTAGATCAGCTGAGTTCACAGAAATCCCAAAATTTGGACTAAAATTCTCAAAACTACAATCCAGCTGCACCGACATTTTAGGAACACACTCATAAATCATAACCCAAACACTACATCGCAATGAACATCAGCTACTTCTTCAACACCAATTCACGGACATCCCACTCGCTTACACAATCATACACAATCGTGAAAGTAAATGATGTCCCAATGCGACGGACTACTAGTCTCAATCCTCGGATACAAATCAGTACGGTAGCTAAGTACAGTAAACCCTAATTCTCGAACCAGCTCAAACAAGCGTCACTTTCGCATATAAAGCCCCAAAGTTTGATTCTCTAATATTCCGCACCGTAAAAACTAGGTCAAACACCAAAATTATTCTACGAAATGGAACTTCACACCCTACCGAATTGCAAACCCTGTCGATGCCAAACTTCTCATTGCAACAGAGGAAAAAACATGCCAAAGGAAGCCCCGAAAGAAAAAAAATGGCAGAGGAAACGCGTAATCCAGCGAGTGAGACATACCTCGAAAAGTCTCAGGAGAAGCTACGACGCACAAATTACAACGGCCACTCCATCGCCGATGCGCACACACCAACAGCAACTCAGTTCGGAGATTAACAACCAGGCCCTCCGAGATTAACTTCATCGAGGCGCCTTCATCCACTATTTGTTTCATTCAGTCCGTCTCCATCACCGCAAGCAAGCGACAATATTTCATCCATCCTTGCTGGGCATCATCCAAGTTTCCAAAACCCTAAACAGGGATTACATGAACCCCGCCCTTACTCATCGTCGGCCTCTTTGGCGTGCGCTTTCCTTGGCCTTCGCCTCTCCTCGGCGTCTGCCCCTCTTGCAACAGTCCGCCACCATGGGTCGTATGCACAGTTCTGGGTAAGTTTATCTTTCTCGTAGTCTTGTTTCTATTCTCTTAAAAATCTAACTTCTCTGTATTGGTGCCGAAGTGTAGACACCTTGGTCGAGCTTTTTAGGGTTCGACGTATCGTTTGTTTTTCTTACGATTCAGGTTTTGAGTTTCTTTTGTCGTTGTTTCTTCTCCATGAAAATAATTTGTCATTTCTACATTTGTTTAGAACCAAAGATGTTGTGGATGAACTTAGCGGGTTACAGTTAGGTTTAGAATCTGTGATATGTTTGTCGTTTTTCCTTTTTCTCTATGACAAATGCGTCTTCTGAATATAGTTGCTCTGAAATAATGGTAGTGTCGATGATTTTGCGGGTTTGCAGTTTTGATTTGGGATTTGTTTCATATTTTGTATATTAGATTAGTATACATGCATCTGTTATTTAAAACATGTGCTGAAAGTGTTAGTGCTACAGGAAGGGTATGTCCTCGTCGGCTTTGCCGTACAAGAGGAGTCCCCCATCGTGGTTGAAGATCACTACTGCTGAGGTGGAGGAGCATATTTGCAAGCTCGCGAAGAAGGGTTTGACTCCTTCTCAGATCGGTGTGATTCTGCGGGACTCGCACGGTATTGCTCAGGTCAACAGCGTGACCGGGAGCAAGGTCCTTCGCATCCTCAAGGGCCACGGTAGAGCTTAATACAAACCTTCTTTGAAAACCTTCTGTATGCCGCACTGGAAAGTCCTTGGGCTTAAACAGTGAGCTATCAGGGGTTTCTCACGGTAAACGCTTCTGCGTCCGAATTAGCTCGTGTTTTTGGAAGCGGAGGGTGCTTGAGATGTAAATGGCAGGAGATGATGCCAATATGAGGTGCTTCCAGGAAGTAGTGATGAATCTGAATGCAATTAACGTGGTTGTGGTCTGTTCCAGGTTTGGGTCCTGAGATCCCTGAGGATTTGTATCACTTAATCAAGAAGGCCGTTGCTGTGCGTAAGCATTTGGAGAGGAACCGCAAGGACAAGGACTCCAAGTTCCGTCTGATTTTGATCGAGAGCCGTGTCCATCGCCTGGCACGCTATTACAAGCGCACCAAGAAGCTCCCACCCACCTGGAAGTAGTAAGTCTGAAAGCTCTCTTCCTGTAAGGTTTGTGCAAACTAAAAGTGCTCAAGAATTACTCCATGATCTGCGCAAGGTTAAAATACAAACTTCCTCGTCGAGGTAGGTTCTGAACATTGTCAGGCGTGGGTCCTATTTGTAGCTGTACATCTTGTTTCAAGCTACCTAATTGATTATCGTGATTTCTAATAACTAGGAAGCGGACACTTGGGATCGTTTTGGAACTTGGGGTTACGCGATTAATCAGCAATTTAGGTGAACAATTTAGGCTCAACAGCTATTAATAGTCGTGCTAAAACAGTATCAGTGGTAGTACTACTTTGTCTTACTTTCCATCACCAGTTGTGCAGTGCGTAGTTTCAAAGTTAGATATCGGGAAGACAAACCATCTAACTCTCACTTGTATGTGTTGGTGCAGTGAGTCTGCTACTGCTAGCACCCTTGTTGCTTAAGCAAGTGGATCTTCGCCAACCGAAGAGTCAGGTCGTGATTTGTGGAAGGCCAAGTAGTAAATCGGACATATATTCTTCTGCCATGTACTGAATGGTCGTGTACTTGAATTAAAATGCGTTCTACTTCTTGGACATTCATTAATTTGGGGTCTATTTTGTAAGCTTTAATATACTGTAGCTGAATCCTGTTTTCTGACGAATTGACTGCCAGAATGCAAGTTGTTGCTATCATATGGTCCACTATTGTGACTGTAGATCGTGTGCATGTGCATTCTTTTGATTGTTTTGGTTATATATAATGTATCATCAAAACAGAAAGTTCTGTGTAACTGTGCAATGTCATGCATATGTTTCTTTTGCAATTGCTTTGGAGTTATTTGAAAGACATGCCTGGTTTTGCAAATGTTTGAACACTTCTGATTGGGAACATGCTATAGGAGGAGGCTCACAAGTGCAATTTGCTTTGGAGTCATTTTGAACCGCCCCTGTAAAGGGCTTTAAAACAGTGCACATGTTTTGCAGAATGGATAAGGTTTCTTGAACCCAAAAAATGTTTCGAGATAGCCAATAGTGAATGTGGACAATCATTATGTGTAGTGTATGATTTAGTACTATGTGATGGAATGGTTCAAATGGAAATCTAGATTACATTTAAAACAGTATGAAAATGTGAGTACTTGTTAAAGCAACATACATGTCTTGCTTGTTTTGTTTGTTTTGTTTTGCTAGTGGAATATGTTTGTTTTTTGACACTCATATCATTTTTTAAATCAATTTTTGGATTCTCTTGCTCCAATAAAAGTCACAACTCAAGTGATCATTATTGCTTCCTATGTACATAAATAGTGTGATGAATACCTTTTGCCATCTAAAAATTGTATCTTATTCAATTGGGGCTAGAAACTTACCAAAGAATTTGCCATAAAAAAAATCTGAAATGTTTGGGCATGTAGCCTTAAGGCTGCAGATCAATCTTCCTTCTTAGATGGTCAATTTTTGTTATCTTAGCCTAGGTGGAGAAATTCTCTTCTTACAAAGGTGGCTTGTTTGGTATTGTCCTATGTGGAAATTGGATTTTGCATGCAACTGAAACTTTGAGGATGTTTACTGTCTTCAGTGATTTTAACCCATCAACAGCCAAGGGGGTCAAAAGTCGCCTCACATAGTTGGTAGTCCAATTCAGAGTGCTATAACTTTTGCATCCCATGTCTAAATTCAATACAACTTGTTGGAAAAGTTGCACGTACTAGTTTAGTTTGTATGGTAAGAAACTTAGATCAATCGAAGATGTACAAATTTTTTGGGAGCCAATAGAAGTTTATAGGTTCAATTTGAGTTCACCAAACTGTTTTTGATAGTTGCAATTTCAAGGGCTTGTATCTCCTTCATCCAATGTTTGTTTTCATCAAAATTTGTTGGATTATGTTCTTCTAGAAGTCTAGTTATTCTAGTCAAATTTTCATGGCAATCCAAGCTGTTTTGAATGTTTGGAGGATATTCAAAGTTCAAAAACTGGACATTTTTTGGATTATAGTGAACTTTGGTGGCTTGTTTCTTCATTATACCATGTCCATTTCTAATCATTTCTTTTAGAAAAGTTGCAAATTCTAGTCTAGTTTGTGTAGCTAAATTTTTATATCAACCCGAGAAGAAATGAGTGACTTAGAAGCATTTTAGTAGGAGGTTTAGTCATACATGTGTTTCTGGCACCCTCTTTTGTTGTTTTTTGCTATTTCAAAGTCATTTTGCTAGCACGATGAGTGCATTGGATGACATTTTTTTCATCAATGTGCTTGTATGCTAATTTTCAATTGAAACACTTTTTAGTTCTAAGTTTTTTCATTTGAGTAGGTTTAGAAATCAAATTTCACCTCCTAATGTGTTTCTAGGAATCTATAATCTTGCAATCTACGCAACTAAATGACTTCAAATTTGATTCATGTCATTTACAACATATACACTACAAGATTGTATGGTTGAGATTTTGATACCTTAGTGACATATACATTTATAAGGTTTGAAAAGCAAGGATGTTTTTAAACCCAAAAAGGCCTTGGGCCTTGAGGGGTTAAAACAAGAGAAGTCAATGTTGAATGTCTTGACGATTTCTCAATTAAAGGTTTTTTCTAACTACATAAATGATCTACTTAACCCCTAGACATCCAAAGTCTTCTCCAAATTATGATAAAGTACTATTTGGAAGAATATTTTGGAGCTGATATACAAATAAAAGTTCTAGATGTTGACTTATAGACTTCATCCATATGGTTACATGAGATGGGATTTGAGACCTTGGGAGGTTGTTTCAGGTTTGTTTCAAAACGGTTCTGAAATAGTGGCCAACAATTCTCCGGAAAAAAAATTGTTGTCCTAAAATGTGAAAAAAAGTCCAAATTTTTTTATTTAAAAAAAATCAATAATGTGGCACACTCTTGACTACGTCAAACTGTGCAATTTCTGTGTTCCCGCGGCAGTTTCAGTGTTCCTACAATTTGGGAACCCAGAGTCTTTCAAAGGCTCCAAATCTCATCTAATGGATTCACCACCAATGTAGTTACCAATATTTTTTCACAATTTTTGAAAGAAAAAGAATTAAATGCCTTCTAAATTCAATTTTAAGATAAATATTAACATTATTGGAGTAAAACTTCTTGAAATGGACTTGAAATGAGGTTTTCTTGGCATTATGATTTTTTGAAATTTTTTGTTCTTTACATCTATGACCTCATTTTTGCTAATCTACTTTAGAACAATAGTCAATTCAATTTTGGCTTAATCTACCATTTGACATATTTTCACATTTGTAATTTTAGAAAAATATATAATTTAGTAGTACCAAATCCAACCATTAGGTAAGACAAGAACTTTAAAAAGAATCTTTTCATATTGGGAGGAATTTCATCCAAGTAGTAATGATAAAAAAACAAGAAAGTGAATTCGTTCATAGTATAGAAATTAGACATTGGAGCACTTTAACATTAATCAATTTATTGTATTCTTTCAAACTTAGAAAATCAACATTCTATAGGTACAAGACAAGAGATTAAATTGCAATGACTCAATTAATCAATCTCAAGAATTTCAAAGAATTTCCAAAAAAATTGATGTAAAAATTGGATTTGATCATCTTTCTTAGCATTAGTTGAATACAAACTCAAAAAAAATTTATAACTAAGATCCAAATAAAGTGAAAAGAACAAAAATTGTCAAACTACATTGTCTATGAGACAATTCCTTGATTTGCCAATTTCTTATATAGGAAAGTCAAACAACATTATAGACAGGGAAAATCAAATACCATTAATTTAGAACATGTTTAAAAAATTCCTTCAAAACAAATTGGATCATAAAAATATTTTTTTCTTTATCCTAAATGCCTCCTTTAAATCATCCAATAGACACAAAACACCTTCTTAGACATTCCAAGGTTAATGATATTAATGAAAAAAATACCTTAATTGGTTTGAAATTAAAATAAATTAAAATAAAATAGTTGAAATTGAGACTTGTTAATTTAGAAATAATTCATTTTAATTGTCATACTATCAATAATGTTAAGGTAAAAAGTTTCGATACTTATGTAATGTATTGACAAAGTTGTTGTAATCCAAGACAATCACAAGAGTGAATAATACCTTATCCACATGGGTGATTGCAAGAAACACTTCACGTTTTTGGCTCAAAACATTGTTTTTGGACATAGTACTAGTAGTACTACGCGATCTTGATAGTACAACGCGTTTGACATGCACCTACAAATCTCAACTGTCGATTTCACGCGCCTGTAGATTTGGGCTATCAGTGTAGTACTATACAGTACTATGCAATACTATAGACTACTACAAGTACTTCACAGGCCACATGAAGCAAGAAATAGCAAAAAAAGGGTCTGTGGACCTTTTTTTTTAATAATTAAAAAAAATCAAAAAATTATTTTTAAAACAAGCCATTTATTTAAACAAAATTGTGCTCATATTGCAACAAAAAATTCCTCTAAATTTTTTTCCCTCTTTGTAGCATTTGTGCAAAGGAAGGTCACTTTGACCCCATGTGGACAATAGACAATTTACTATTTTTATAAAAACTCACTATCAATCCTTGAAATGTTAGTAGACCTCTAAATTGTCCAATTTGTGGCTTCAAATTCGGATTTTTGAGTCAAAAATAGGACTAAAAATCTCCAAATTCGCCAAGGTGGATAGTCAATTGGGGGCAGTTTAAAAATAGTAAACTAATTTTTAAAAATTGAAAAAATTACACAACATATAAAACTCTTTTTTCCACTATTATTCCAAATTTCAAGTTGACAGGGAAAAAGATGCAAAAGTTTTGAGCAAAAAACTACATGTTGGAGGTCAAGGGGACAAGAAATAGGACAAGTGTTTCTTGCAATCACCCCGACATTGACTACCCAAACAATTGCCGTGCACTTTTATGTGAGGAAGGAGGTATACAAGTGACATTTTTACATCAACATTATTGACATACATATGACTAGGAGAGAATGTCTTATAGACAATAGCTACCTAGAGAATTGTTGTTTATTTTTATAATTAGGGGGAAACAATTGAGGGAATATGATTGCTATGTTGCCAAGATAATCTCATTGGGGCAAATGTTTACAATGTCATCCTATCAATACTTTAGTAGATAGTTGCAAGCAAAATAATTATTCAACTCATTGTCATTGTATAATTTATCATCAGAAAAGATCTCAACAATACTTTCAATGGTATAAAACAAGACTAATTTGGAGAAAGACTATACTTTTTAGTATTAGATACAGTGCACCAATTCAAGTTTTGCTAGTTAGTCACATTTATTTGCAAAAAGTCAACAAATAATTCAACTAACACATAGAGGTTAGCCTCAATATTTTTTGATGGATGAAAGGGCTCTAGAAATATCTAATGTCACTATATTACCAAATACTTAATAGCATTGCAAAGGCTAGAGAGAGTTGATGTCCCCAAGTACTATTTTTTAATCCTTTCAAAGAAACCCTAAAATTTATTATTAACCACCAGTGATGAAAGTTAATTTGAAAATTTGAAATCAAAGACTCTAAATCAATTGCAAGAAGTCAAGAAGCATACATAAACCAACTGCAAATTAGGTGACAAAAATTAACTAAATTAACTTTGGAAGGATTTTTTCTTTTGGCTAGGTCGATGAGGCCCGTAGCACCTATTGGCATACCTCCAAAAGTGTGAGATGCCAAAAGAAAAATAAAATAAAACAAAAGATGACCTTTGTTAAATATTTATGGTAAATTAGTTATTTGCACTAGTATTATGATCTTTAACTATTTGTCTATATTTACTCTAACAACAACTTTGTTTCATTAATTTCATCTTGGAACATCAATTTAATCTCTAAAGCTACTTGCATCCAAATAGTGAATGTGCCTTAGTCAAACTTGAATATTTGATTGTTACTTTTTAAAAACCTATATTTGATTTTGATTTGGACTTCAAAATAAAGCCCCATAAATTGTATTTCTACTATACTCTAGAACTATGAAATATAACAAAATGTCAATTATTAATAGAAATTGGAAGTTCTACATTTGAAAAATCCAAATAACTGAGTATTGTATATATTTCATTTCTATCTTTTTATAAATTTGATTTTAAGGCATAAATTGCATAATATTGTTCCTCATTGTAACCTTAAAATTTTCATTTTGTTAATATTCCATATTATTTTAATTCACATAATTTTATGTCCATATTATAATTTTTTAAATAACATTAAATTTTATTTTCCTACAAATATTCATAAAGAAATTCACATCTTTAGAATTCTTTCTAAGTGAAATTTAAAAACCATCATAATATTATCAACCAATTTTATAATGGCTCATGTTAATTTGATGGTGGCATTTGCATGTAGGTCATGATAAAGGTTTCTTTATTCCAAAACTAAAGAATTACTATAAAAAATTTAAACTATTGGTCATAAACACCTTAAATTTACCTCTCGGAAAAAAATTGAAATAATTTGATTTTTTTTTTAAATTCAGTTAATTTCCATTTATTATTAAAAAAATCATAAGTTAATATGTAGCTAATAGATATTGTTTGCATTCATAACTTACACATACCGTACCCTATTAGTGCATTTGTCAATAAATAATTTTTTTAAATGATGTCTAATTTTTTAAATTATAAGTCTTAATCTCAAAAAAGAGTGAAATTAAAACCCAATTGTGTAAAAATCCTTGAATTGAGGCCACACATATTGAATAATTGAAAAAGAAAGTAGCTATGCTAAAATCCTTGACATATGCGACAAAATAAGTCAAATATAAAATGTTTATAGCTGACACAAGTTCTACAAGCTAGCACAAAATACACACAAGGCACTAAAAACAAAACTAACAATTCACACAAGTTCCCTAGGCATTCACACAAGTTGCTTGAGCTAGCACAAAAAAGACTAAAAACAGAATTGAAAGCAATTGTGTTAGTATGTGAACATGAAAATGTGAACCCGTGAGCCTTGTGTACATATATAAGTAGATATACTACCACCATTGAAGGTGTTTATAACACAAACACTTATAATATAGATATCTATAATATAAATACACTATAATTGTAGAAGTTAAAAAAACAAATAAAGACACTTATCATATAGGTGTATAGTCTTTTAGACTTCTAGGCTCATACTTCTAGGCTCATACAATAGCAACCCTTGCTGCTACTACTACACAAATTATACAAAACAAGCAATGAAGGAAGGATGTTGAGTTCAACCTCGCAAGTCTCATCAATTGTTAACCAAATTCAATATCCTTGGCTATAGCAAATGTTAAATAGGGTTAGAATTTCTCAAGTTTCCTCATCTTTTGAGGCATCAACTCCTCCCTTCCTTGTGTTTTTGTTGATAAAAAAAAGGGGTGGTCTTCTTCAGAGTTGGTTTTGAGTAAGAACAAAGTTTTGTGACTTGTCTTTGTTCAGAGGAGGAGAGATTGAGGGAGCTATAGTTGAAGTTGCTCATCTACACCAAAGCTTTAGCATTTAAGCTTTTTGCAGCGAATCTTTCTACACCAAAGCTTTCTCCCATCGAAGATTTTTGCACCAAAAAACTTGTTCTTTACCACGCCCTCCTTTATAGGTTGGCTGATCTGCAAGCATGTTTTTTATTTAGCTTTGAAATATAGATTGGAGTTGGCAGTTACTGCCACTTTTGAGTACATTGTTAGATCACTTTCATAGTAACCCATGCAGGATGAATTGATACAAGATTGACAATTTATTTCCCTATCAGTTGTTTTTCCAAGTTTAGTATTAGTATTCTTTGGCATTACAATTTTGATGGACCTATAGAATAATTTTTTTCTAAGTCAGTTAGTATTGTTCTAAGCATAATTCTACTAAGGTGCAATGTTATGGTATCCTGGTGCAAATTTTGAATTACCACTACTAGAAAATTCAATTTTTATTTTGTTTTGGTTATGTCAATTCAATCACTTTTTTGTTGATTTGGATTTAAAACACCCATTTCTCTTGTAGTGATATTGTGAGTTTTCTTTGCATTATCAAGTTATGAATACACACTAAGAGTAGCTCTTGACAAATCTAGATGATAAAAGATTAAGAGAGGCTAGCTAGTTCAATATCGAAACATGGTCACTCATATTACTTGCCACGAGAGTGCCTACAATTAAACTCAAATTGCATCTGGTTCAACCATTTGGTATGATATAAATTCTCACTTGTTGCTTGGATGTGATTGATCAAAGGGTATTGAGAGTGGGTTTTTTGAAGCTAAACGACCTTTTGAGCAACTAGCCAACTAATATGCTGATTTTCATCTTACTTAGGGAAAAATTGTGGGGAAGATTATCATTGCATTTGAGAAATTGGATTTACTACTAAATGTTGATTGTTTGAATTGTTAGGACTTTAAAGAAAATTAATTTTGTTCGAGCTAGGTCCCACACTATTAGAAGAGATTTGAGGTCTTTGGAAGACTGTGAGGTCCTAAACTGTGGGAACACAAAAATTACTACAGGGATGATGAAATGTAGGAATCTAAGGTGGTCAAGGATGTACCACGTTATTAATATCTTATTTTTTATTTTTTTAAATTTCAGATTTTTTTTTTTGCATTTCAAGACCAATATTTATTTTATTTTATTTACTTTTTGATAATTGTTGGCTTAACAACAACCAATAGTTTTGGGAATAAATCTAAAACAATCTTCTAGAGACTTCAAATCTACCCTTACAGGTAGAAATGGTGTTTCTTTTTGTTGATTTTTGCAATCTTTGCAACTCTTAATAAAGATTCTTCCATTATAGATTCCATGTAGAGTTCTGGATGTGTTTTGTCTTGATTGTCTTCTTCTTCATGCAATCTTCTAGATATGTTTTGTTTTGATTGTCCTCTTGCTTAGCTTCTATTTCAAATGGTGTTTCTTTGAAGAATGGATTCTTGATATGTTCTTCTATGGCATTGGTTTGGAATGTCACTTCTTGAATTCTTGTTGAAGTTTGCATTCTGACCATCCACACAATATCATAAGTTGATTGATATGTTGTCATGCTTTAAGAAGCTAGGTACAAAGCAAGGGCTTTAATGTTGACATCTTGACGGGCATCTTGAAGTCGAGTTCAACATCTTGGGAGTCCTTTTCGTCAAGTTTCTTCTTTATATTGTTTGTATTATATTCATCAAACTCTTGAAAAAGTCCATGCTTGAATGGTCTTCAAAGAATGACATCTGTAGGTTGGTATACTAAGGTGCAATTTTGTCGGACAAAAATCAAGAGGATCTTGGGATGTTTTTCTTTAATCTTGGCCACAAATTCTTGTGATTTATAAACACTCCAACAATCTAGTAACCAAATCATCTTTGCTTCCTTTGCTAAGGCCACTTTTTGTACAACTTGTTCTCTGTATGGTTGGAAAATGGTATTCACAAATTGTTGACAAGTCTCAATATTTGACCAATGGTTTTTTGAATAAGACAAATGCCACTTTGTTGCTTCACATTACATTTGTCTAATATTTTGAGGAGGAAGACTCTTGTCTATCAAACTTGTAAAGACGATTTGGAAAGGTAAGAGCATTTTTGATGCTGAAGAAGAGGCAAATATTGTTACTTGACACTTATCTTCCATTCCATGGACTAGAACATGCTTAGATCCTTTTTTTAGCCAAAATCTAAATTCCTCCTATTGGAACAAGATGTATGCCAATTTGATTTGTGATGACAAGCAACTCTCTTCAAGTTGGTATAGAATAAGCCTTAATGAGAAATGTTGTTTGATCTTTGCGCCATTCAAAGTCTTTGTAGTTTTCAATATTTTGATAGCTTTTGAGCCATACTTGTTGTTGTTCTATAGCTCCTATTCAATTTGCTACGAACAAATTTGCAAGTCCAATGGAGTGAAACCCTAAATCCGGTGGTACTCTTGATTGCAAGTAAACTTGGAATTTGTTTGCAAATGACTACTAAAATCAACCACCGCACTATTGCAACATACAAGGATTGTCCTGTGCACATTACAATGGCCTTCAAGTATGATGACAATTTCCTTCTCTAGTTTGGTAAATTGTGACAAGATGTAGGCATGTTGTGTGGCACCAGTAAAAAAAGAAGACTTATTTGCAATGTATTGTTGTACCTATTTAAGACACCTTCATTTGTGAACCACCCATACAAAGAACTTCTAGAAAGCTTGTCATACAAAGAACTCCTAATAACTTAAGCTTAGTATGTAGATAATTCAAGTAGATGAAAGATATTTGTGCTATGTGACATCAACATAGATTGGTTTCTATAGTGATGGTAAAAAATAATTAATAAAAGATCTTCTAACCTTTGCCTTCTTTTATGGTTGTTCTTCTAATTCTACTTTTGGAGTCAACAACATAGTCATCTTCAATTTGCTCTTTAGGTCTTCCAACTAGCTGTTTCATGAATTCTTTCTGCAATGCATGTTCCATCTCGAATTTGCTACTAAGTACTACAAAATCTCTTTCCAAACACTCCTCCATCTCCTCATTGTTGATAGTTCAAAATGTGGAGTTTAAAGTATTTTGCTTTGCCATTTGAAATCATCAACACAAAGATTGGTACAAGAAAAAAAGGAACAACTCTCAGTTAGAACACAACAAAGACTTTGGCTAAAAAGGCCCTTATTTTAGTAGTGTATTGAGGACAAAATAAGATAAGGGCAAGTTTAGGGAAATTTTGTATTAACTGCCATTTCAAATGAATTTAGGAAGAATTATCCATGAGTTTTTTATAGTTACTTGGATGAATGTCAAATCACCATTTATTATAGATGAAAAAAATTGAAAATTTTATAATTAATTTTTTTCCACAAAAAACTACTTTTCTACTTTAAGTAAATATTTGGCACAGATTTGATGAACCTAATAATAGGATATAGTACTCTCATAGTCTTATTTGACAAATGTATTATTTTGAAAATCAAAGATAATTTAACACCTCAAGAACCAAAGAACCCACTTTGTTTTCTTAGAAATTAGGCAAAGACTTTTTGCTTTATATTAAAAAAAAATTCTATGAAATTTTTACAATGGATGCAAATCATTATGATTCCCATGTAAGACTTTGTTTCACCACTTTCACGTCATTTCTATAAATATTGTAGAAGTTAGAAAGTTTTTTGTCGTTGCCAATGTAAAGTTAGACAACAAAAAATGTATTCTAAAAAAATACTAATTAATTTCATTGGTTGTAGATGATTTGTTGGAATGAATACCTACTCAAAAGCATTTGACTTATTCAACTTCAATTAACATGGAGAAAGTTATGAAGAGGTCTATTTGTGCAAGCAATGAAGGTAGAAAAAACATTAAAAAATTATCTTTTGCACTCATTTTTGAAGATTCTCAAACAAAAAAGGGTTTAGGATACCAACCTTTTTTCTCTAGAACATTCTCATCATTAATAGTTTTCAATTTTTTGTAAGACTAGTAGTGGTTTAGTTTTCTTCAGGGTTTTCTTCCCAGACATTGCGACATTGCAACAACCAGACGTCACACGATGTCTAATGGATACCCCTGTGACATCCAATAGAGTCAAAGTTACCTTTGACTTTCAAAAATTTACCACATGATAAATAACGCCACTTGGATGCCATGTCGCATCCATGTGTTACATTTTGGGGTGCATGTGGATCTAAGAAAGATGGGCGACTACAGGTATAGGGTGACCTCGGGTAGAGGCAACCTCGGATAGGGGTGACCTCAGATAGGGGCGACCTCTTCCTTTCTTTTTGAGAAAATGAAGAAACCCCATTGCATTAAAAAGAAAGGGGTGACCTTCTCTATTGCAGTTAAAAAAATTTGCACTCATCTAAGAATACAAAAAATAAAAATTTAGAATATAACAATAAAAATCTTGTACTTCACTTGTCTAAGATTATGTGGTAAAATTTTCATGAGCTTTGACTATATAGATTACAATGATTGCAAAGAAACACTTAAAGCCTTTTGTCACACCGTAGTTTTTTATTTGTTTTTGGCCATAACTTTTTTGTTTTAGCTCCAAATGACTCAAAATTGGCAAGGAATCCACTTATAGCTATTATATATCTATAATGAATTTTGGAGATTTTTCAAAAATAATTTATTATTTTTAAAAAGCTCCAAAAATTTCTCACAATACTGTTTTAGGGATTTTTAGCACTGTTTACCTCCGAAAAAAACGAATTTTGATTTAAAATTTAGATAGGATGGTTTCTTAGTAGACTTATAGCTATTGTACAAATGAATTTTAAAAATACTTATTTTTATGTGTTGTAGAAGTCCACAAAGAGAGCTTCATTTTGCATTTTTTTTCCAAAGGTATTAAACATTATTTTGGTGAGTTTTTTGGTCAAATATCATCACCAAAAAGTTTTTTCAAATGATTTATTTTTATGTATTTTAAAAAATATATTATTTTTTACAAATTAAAATGTCACAAGTTGGATTTTCTTCACCAGAATTCCATGAGAATTCTATATCCAAAGTTCCAGTGAAGAAAATCCAACTTGTCACATTTTAATTTGTAAAAAATATTTTTTTTTCCTTAAAATACATAAATATACATCATTTGGAAAAACTTTTTGGTAATGAGATTTGACCAAAAAACTCACCAAAATAATGTTTAATACCTTTGGAAAAAAATGCAAAATGAAGCTCTCTTTGTGGACTTCTACAACACATAAAAATAAGTATCTTTCAAATTCATTTGGACCGTAGCTATAAATATACTAAGAGACCATCCTCTCCAAATTTTAGGTCAAAATTCCTTTTCTGGGGAGGTAAATGGTGCTAAAAAACCCTAAATCAAGTATTGTGAGAAATTTTTGGGGCTATTTAAAAATAATAAATTATTTTTGAAAAATCTCCAAAATTCATTATAGATACATAATAGCCATGAGTAGCTTCTCTACAAATTTTGAATCATTTGAAGCTAAAACACAAAAGTCTAAGGTGTGACGAAACACAACAAATAGTACAAGTATTTCTTGCAATCACCCATTAGAAGATATTAGCATTCAAGTTGGAAAAATAAATTTCTGAATGTTAGGCTACAATTTCAATGACTTTGACCATTATTTGTGGAAATTTTTTTGCACTATAAACTTTGCTTTTTTTATGTTATATTATAATAAAAAAATTTGATTTAAGAGTCTAAGAAAAAAATTCCCCAAAAAAATTTGTTTTCAATCTCTAACCCCTAAAAGCCCAAGGGGTTAGGACAAAATACAAATGTGATAAAATACAAGTTCTATAACTTTTTTGAAGTTAGCATCAAAGAAGATTATGTGAAACACAAAAAATAGAAAGTATCTATATAGGTAGAGTTTTAAAGTTGTTTTTAGATTATCTTCAAATGAATTTTGAAGATATAACTTCAAAAAAATCACCAAAAATACAATTTTCATCTTTAGCACTTGAATTTTTTTTGGATTGGTCAAAATTGTGGTTTCTAATGATTTGTGAAAAAAATGAAAAAGATCTAATAATGAAAGCATCAACACTTTCTCCAAATATTAAGTTTTTCAACACTATGCAATTCTAAACATTTCGTGTTATTTTTCTTATAATTTTTGTTTGATCATATTGATCTTTGTTTTGAATGTAAATGTTGAAAGACAATCCAATTTTTTTTAAATTGAAAAAAAAAATTATGCCCAAAAATTCTACCGAAAGTCATGCAACAACCAAAAAATAGCCACGTGAGCACTTAGGGGGTTACAAATTGTTAAGTAGAAATAGGTTGAACAAAAAAATAAATTATTAATAGCTCTACGATGGAATTGAAACATATAAATTCTAATTGTGTGATTCTTCTAGGAAGAAAATTTAACCCTGATAAACAATTTTTTAGAAAATTTTGTGAAAATTGCATTCAAAATGAAATCAAATACATTATTTTTCAAGAAGTTTCTATAATTTCTCAAAAAACAAGATTGTCTATAGTTTTTTCATCACTAGTCCAAATAGAATGAATCATAGCTTAATATGTAGACAAGGGGATTCTTGATTCTTTACGTGTTATATTTCAATTTCATTTTGTAAACTTTTTCACGCAGTAATTTAGGAATAAACAAATGAGAGTAAATTTTATGACAAAAATTACAAAATATTTGCACAAGAGAATTCAAATTTGAGATTCTATGCATAGACCTCAACACCTTATCACCTTGCATATGAGATATTCAACATATTTTTTTAAATGGCACATTATAAAAGAATTAGTTAATTTATTTACATTAATTTTTGAAATTTAGAGGCATGAAATGTGGCCTAAACATTTATGCTAATATAATAATATCATGTCCTATTACAAAACAAGGGGTGGGGGAAACTATTTTCAAGAGCTTCATCAACCATGGTTTATCCATAAGCAAGTTCACGAACTTCTTCATTAAGCACCTAACTTCCTCATTAACCACCTTAATGTTGATGTATTTTCAAATACCTCACTATTATATTTTTCCATATTATTAATTAATTTTCATCAAGTTGGCAAATTTTCCAATAGAATACAAAATAGATTCCATTGTATATCTATACTTTGCTTGCATTCTTTCTATACTCTTCTTTAAATGTTATCACTTGTTCATAGAGAATAATTCTAGAGTCATCTACCAGCAATTCTTTAACTTTTTTTTCTATAGTAGGATATTTGGAAAGAATCTTGGGAGATAAAAAAATGATATCAAGGCCCATAAAAGTCAACCCACATAGTTCCCTAATGCATTTTTTTTCGGGTTTCTTTCACTCATTCTTAAATGACATTAAAAGTTTTAACTAAACAACTAGATTGTTTATTTTCAATGCATAATTACAAGAAAAAGCTTGAAAATCATAATAAATATTTTTGCAATATATGGAAGGATAATTTGAAGAACAAGGGCAATTTTAGAACACTTGACTTCTTAACCCTTGAAGGACCAAGGCCTTTTTTCTACCTAAAAAAACATTTAAACTCCCATTTCTATAGCAAAGAAAAAAAATTTGAAAATTGTTATTTTTTCACATCTAACCTTAGAATCTTATACCTCACTAATATGAAAATTTGTGAAAAATTTCAAAATTTTTGACCACATAGATTGCAAGATATGTGTGTTTAAACTTTAAAGTGAAATAAATAAGTTTTGCAACACATTGTAAGACTTGGTTATTTGACTTTGAACCTTCTTAACTTAAATTCTCTTGCACTACAAAGTTTTGAGCTTTCAATCTTTATGGTGGAGTACTAAGTTGAAAGTCTAAAAAAAAAGAGATATATATATATGAAAAAATTATTTTTATTATTCAAAAAATTGTTAAGTAGAAGTAGATTCAAGATAAGAAGGAAAATCTAAATTAATAATATCTCTAAGATGAAATTTAAATGCACTAATTCCAATCACGAGATTATTTTAGAAAACAAAATAAACCATGTAGAACTTCTTCTTTTTAATAATTGTAAATATTGCATTTGGATATGAATCCTATCAGTTAGTTTTTCAAGACAATGATTTAATTGCATGAAAAACAAGATTGTCCATAACTTTCTCATAACAAATCCAAATGTATCAAACCTTTTGATGTAGACAAAAATTTAATCTATAAGAAAAAATGAAAAATAAAATGAAATTTCTTAAAATTGTTTTTGATAGCTCCTTTCCTTTGTTTTGAGCTTATTTGGACATACATTTTGCTCCAAGGCACTATTGAAAATAAATAAATAAATAAATATATATATATATATATATATATATTCATATGAAGTTAATTGGGTTTTTTATCTTCAAAAAAAATAATTTAAAAATCAAGGCAAAAATTGAGACTTTAGGTACTTATATGAAATTCCATTTGTCCCTCAAGGGGACAATGGTTCTTTAGAAGTTAAAGGCCCTAGAAATCAAGAACTCCTAAAATACATTCTTAAAGAAAAAGATCAAGGCATTTAGCTCTTAGAGCTCAATACAAGAAGTAAAGAGGAAGTAAATAGAAATTTTTTTTTTTTAATTTAAAAAATAACTTATTCTAGGGTCTTCATAATGTGTGATGATATGTGAACCTTAGGACCAAAAATAGTAATGTATAAATTTTCAAGTGGATAGGAAAAATAGTAAAGGGTGATTGCAAGAATGACTTGTCCTATTTATTGTCCCCTAGGCTTCGGATAGGTGGTTTTTTGCTCATAACTTTTGCATTGTGTCTTTGTTTACCGTGAAATTTGGAACAGAGGTACACGCTAAAGTTCTTGACATTTGGTAATTTTTTGAAATTTCTTAAAATTATTTTACTATTTTTAAACTGACCCCGATTGGATGTCTACCTTGGCCATTTTGAGGGATTTTAGTACCATTTCCAAACCTAAATTTCAAATTTAAAGGCACCTGAAAATTGGGATACAAGGACTTCTACTATAGTTATACAAACTTGTGAAAAGAATTTTTAAAAATAGTAAAGTATTCACCTTCTACATGTGCTCAAAGTGCACTACCAAGGTACACTTGTAGAGAACACAAAACAATTTTTTTGAAGATGGAAATTAGCAAGAAGAAGCAACTTTAAGTTAGAAAAAATGGGTTTTATTTTTTTATTTTTTTGAATATTTTTACTATTTAAAAAAAATTAAATTCCAAACTACTTGTTTTCTTGTATTTTTCATCACTCTTTGAGAGAGCATAACTTTTAGAGATAAATTTTTCTAAGTTAGAACTTTCATCCACATACTATTCAAAGTGTTCTTAAGAGTATCCATATTTTATTTCATTAAAAAAAAGTTTATTCCAAAAGTCATAGGACTGCAGTACTAAGGCCATTTTGAGACAAAACCGTGAAGTCATTCTTGCAATCACCCTAAACAAGTTGAAAAATCTCATTCTAATGCCAAAAAATTCCAAAATAAAAGAGAATGTTACAAAGGCAAAGCAATGGCTCCCACCTCCACCTAGAATTGCCCTAGACCTGCGGTCGCCCACAAGAGGTCGCTCAAGACCCGCAATAGTCCCAAAACTACCAAAAAATGACTTTTTTTGAACTTAGGCAAGGGAATGGCTCCCACCTCCACCCACGATTGTCCTAGACCCGCGTTTTCCTACCTTCGGTTGCCCTCTACCCACAGTCGCCTACAAGAGGTCACCCAAGACCCACAATAGCTCCAAAACTGCCAAAAAATGACTTTTTTTGAACTTAGGCAAGGGAATGGCTCCCACCTCCACCCACAGTCGCCCTACACTTGCAGTCACCCACAAGAGGTCACCTCAGACCCTCATTCTCCTACAAGAGGTCGCCCTTGATAAGTGGTTGCCAAAGAAACATAGAGTATGGCATTTTTTTGAAAAATGGAGGGAAAGAATAGTCTAGCTCATTGTGATAACTTACACTTGCTTCAATTTCTGAATTTATTAATGTACCTTCTATGTTTGGTGACCTAATACAATGTTTATGTTTGAAATTAAACTTCAATGCCTAGATGTCTAATCTCATTTGCTAAATATCAAAGCTCTTCTCAAAATTTGTTTATTTTGGATTGTCTATAGTAAGGCTTTAATTTTTGTATATCTAATTTAACCTATGAGTTCTTTCTACTCAATTGCTAATTGGAGTCACAACTTTCATTGAACATTCAAATTTTGTAGAAAGGGAAATTTATTATTGTATGGATGTTTGTGTAAATGGAATTGTAATTTTTTATGTATTGATAAATTAAATGGGGAACAATCTACATAGATCTCTATTTATTATTTTGTATTTTGAAATCCAATTCATGAATAATACATTATGAGGATGACTCATTGACATTTACATAAATTAAAAGGAGAAGTTATCATTTAAATCTCTTTCCTCTTATTTTAAAATCTTAAATTGAAGTAGTAAATAATACTTGAGTAGAATGATGCTTCAAGAATGGAAATTTTTTAATGAATATCTTTTTATACAAATCTCAATCTATTATTTTGTATTCTAGAATTTATTTGATAAATTTTTTTTGCTAGGACAACTCTTTGACATTTTTGTAAGTCAAAAAGCAAATGTTTTCATTTAAATATCTTTCCACTAATTTTTAGGATTGAGATGAAGGTGGTGACATAATAAGATATGAGTATGGTGATACTTTAAAAATAGAGAACTCAAATGGGTAAGTTGTTATTGAAATCTCTATCCACTATTTTGAATTCTAATATCCACTTGATAAATAATTTACCAAAAAGATGAGCCTTCAAATAAAAGTTGCATAAATCTAAAAGAGAAGTTTCATTTTTTAATCTCTTCCCTCTAATTTTAAAGATGAAATTAGTGTTGTGTTTAAATAGAACATGAGTATCATTATGCTTGAAAAACGAAGAAATTCAAATAGGCAAATTGTTATTGAAGTCTTTATCTACTATTTTAAGTTCTAAAATCCATTTGATAAAATAATTTACCATAAGGATGAGCCTTCAAAATAAAGTTGTATAAATGAAAAAGAGAAGTTTTACTTATATCTCTTCCCTCTAATTTTTAGGATAAAATCAAGGTGATGCCTAAATAAGACATGACTATGATGATGGTTTGAAAATAGGAAAAATTGAAATAGGCAAGTTGTTATTAAAGTCTCCATCCCCTATTTTGAGTTCTAAAATTTGCTTGATAAATAATTTGCCATTAGGATGAGCCTTCAAATAACATTTGTATAAATCAAAAGAAAAAGCTTTTATTTAAAGCTCTTCCTTTTTATTTTTAATCTATTATTTAAGGTAGAAATTGATAAATAGTACGCAAATATAATGATGCTTGGAAAATAGAGAATTTTAAATGGAGAAGATTGTTCACAAATATCCATGCATTCTTTTTTATTCTAAAATTCACTTAATGAATATTACACCATTAGAATGACTTTAAAATTTGATTAGATGAAAAGGAAAAGTTTTCATTTGAATCTGTTCTTTTTGGTTTTTAAATTTTTGGAGAAGGTAAAGAAGAATACATGAATATGTTGATACTTGGAAAATAGAGAAATTCAAATGGAGAAGTTTTTAGTTATATGAAATTCTAATAATTATTTTGTATCCTAGAATTCACTTTATAAATCTTGGGGGGTGCACTATGTAATATATTAGTACATCATGTGCATTCAAGCCCCTATAAGATTGGGGCAATGTAGGTACATTTGGTGAATTAAAATAGGGCTGTCTTTAACTAAATTTTTAAAGTTAGGTCATTTCAATCACCCTATTTTTATTTTGAATTTTTTTTGGATGCTAATTAATTATACACTATGTTCATTATACATAAGAAAGACTTGCATTTTTTTTTGCAAACACAAAGAGAAGAGAATTTGTCATTAAAACTTTGACTAAACATGTGATACATTTAGAAGCTAGAGACTAAATAAGCAATACTTCCATTCTAAACAATTTCATTCAAACACATTCAAAGTGTGAATACTCATAAGAGCACAACCATTAGTTGTCATCTATTGGTTGTCACCCATTAATTGTCACCATTAGTTGTCACCATTAGTTGTCACCCATTAGTTATCACTCTCATTTACATGTAGAGCTCATGCTCTCATAGTATTTAGCTCATAGGATTCTTAATTTCAAACTTAGTATACTTCATAAAAGTTCAGATTTCTAAAGATCCTTTTTGTCTACCCTTATTTAGAAAAATAAATTTGGTAAAGTTGTGTATTATTTTCTACCCTTCATTATTTATAATGATATAGTTCATTTTAGTGATGCTAATTTATTTCTAAAAATTGTTTAAAATTTAGGCTAAGGGAATTAAAACCACCCTTCATTTGATTGCACGCTATAATTAAATAAACCAGGAGTGACCCCCCTCCCAAGTTATAAATTTTACACAATTAGAATGACTATGAGATTTATATAAAATCAAAAGAGAAGTTCTAAGTTAAAATAATCTCTTCCCTCTAGTTTTAAATTTTTTGTGAAGATGATAAATTATACATGAATATAATGATGCTTGAAAAATAGAAAAATAAAAGTGATGAAGTTCTTACACAAATATCCATTCATTATTTTGTATTTTGAAATCTAATTATTTAATAATACAGCATTAGAATGATTCTTTGACTTTTACATAAATCACAAGGAAAAGTTTTAATTCAAATCTATTTCTTCTAATTTTTAAATTTAGGTGAAGATGCTAACTTGCTAAGAAATATAAGAATATGATGATGCTTGGAGATTAGACAAAATCAAATGGGGATGATTTAAAAATAAATCACAATCCATAATTTTATATTTCAAAATCTTCTTGATAAGTAAAACATTAGTAGATTGTAATCTTCTAAAGTTTCATTGTCTCCATAAGGGGTCAAAGTGGATTTTGGACAAGTTCCTATAAGGTCAAATTTTTATGGAACTTTTTGAAACATTATTATAAGATAGAAAATCTTATTGGCTTTCTAGAAATGTAGTTTTATTTGAATTAGTGCCTAAAAGCAAGAGTCATATTACAATAAGCTTAGATCTAAATTATGTAGGTAAAAACAAATCCACAAAAATTAAATTTTTTTTCTTCTTATAGATTGTAATTTTGTCTACTTAGAACTTTGATTCATTTTATTTAGATTGATGATGCAAAGATTATGAAGCATTTTGTTTTGCAGGAAATAATAATAAGATTTTGAAATTGTTTGAGATAGGATTCATTTTTGGCTTCAATTTTAATTTAAAAAATAATAATTTTGTAGTATTAACATTGATTATTAGAACAATTTCACCATTGGGATTAGCATTTCTAATTCCACCTTAGAGCTATTAATGATTTATTTTTTTCCTCTATGATCTATCTTCTACTTAATAATTTAAAATAAAATGACAACCATGTTATTTTTCTAACTTTTATTTTTCCTACATTTTCAACTTAATTTCGAATGATATATATTTTTTAAGTCAAGGTCTAAAGTGAAAACTTTTTAAGTTAAGAAAATCAAATCTCTTAAGCTAAAGTAGACTAGCCCATTTCCATTTGCAACTCCATTCCACCAACTAGACTAGTCTATTTCCGTCACTCTAGTTTTGGCCCCATTTCTACCTACCGCCCCAATTCCCTTCATTCTATGACAAAATCAAGGATTTTATGACAAGTTGAAGTAATGTGTCACTCTTTAAATAGAAAATATCTAGTTGTTGATTAGGTGGTTATACAAGGTTTATAAGTTGTTTATGATCCTAGCCTGAAGGCAGTTTTGTAATTTAGGATTGTTCACTTCAAAAATTCATAGAAATTACAATTTTGATTGAAAAATTATAATTCCATTTGGGTTTGATTCAAGAAACCTATGCACACTTCAAATAAATATGTGCCCCTCTTAGAATTGGCTCCAATATAGCTAGATTGCAAATAGGCATGTCTACCTTAGTTTGTCATTGTCTCCTAAAATATAGTTTCTTCACTTTGAATGCAATTATCTTGCAATCTATGTGGTGGAAATTTTTGAAATTTTTTCACATATTTTTATACTATAATATTGTAATATCCTACCACTACATTTGCAAAAAATTCCATGTCTAAATTTTTTTGCTCTTTGTACTAGAAATGACAGTTTTGAGTGTTTTCTTTTACAATTGCAACAAAGAGGTCGCCTACCCGAAGTCGCCCCTTGACCAAAAGTTGCCCTTAGACCATAGGTCTCTCTTAAACCAGAGGTCCCCCACCCAAGATCGCCATAGTCCCCCAAAACATAATTTATACACTTTGAATGCAATTATCTTGCAATTTGTGTGGTGAAAATTTCTAAAAAAATTTCCACATATTTTCATACTATAATATTACAAGATCCTACCATTACATATGCAAAAAATTTCATTTCTAAACTTTTTTTCTCTTTGTACTAAAAATGACAGTTTTAAGTGTTTTTTTGACAATTGCAACAAAGGGGTCGCCCACCCACGGTCGCCTCTTGATAAGAGGTTGTCCCCAAACTAGAGGTCGCCCACCCGAGGTCACCCCTCAACAAGAGGTTGCCCTCAAAATTGGACAAGTGGTCGCCCTATTTTGAAACGCAGTCGCCCCCCCCCCCCCCCCCCCGAAGTCACTCTCAAAATTGGACACGCGGTTGCCCTATCTTGAAGCATGGTCGTCCCACCCGAAGTTGCCCACCCAAAGTTCTACATCACTATCAACAATTTGCCATGTAGGCCAAATTTATTTTATGTCGTGGTAAATTTTTTTACCCTTGTGCGAAGGGACGAGACGGGGTAGTGACATGTTGTCTAGTACGACATGCGACATCGGATGTCCTACACAATGCCAAAACCCAAAAATATGTCTAACAAGAAAATCCTGTTTTTCTTTTATCTATTATAATTTTTCACTTCTTAAATTTTCTTCACGATGAATTTAGAAGATCATTAGAGGAGATTTGGCTCTATAGAAGATTGTGAGTTCTCACATAGTGGAGAATTTTGAGATTTATATCAATGCTAAAGTTTGATGTGGTTGGGAGACAACCACGTCAAATTTTTAATTTTTAATTTTTCTACAAAATTCTTTTTCAACTTTCTTTTTTTCAATTTTAGGACCTATTTTTTTTAAAATTATATTTATGGGGGTTGACAACAATTAGTTGTTCCTTTACAACTATGGAAATAGTATGGGGAACTAGCTTGAAACAACCCTCTATTCTCTAAAATCTTTTCTAATACTTTTGTTGAACTTTTAAAATTTCTAGAAACTTTCAAGATGTTTTCTATTTCAATCTTATAAAATTATACAAAGTTCAAGCTCAAAGATCAATGGATCATTTTTAGGCAAAATCAATTGTAAGATCTTGTAGAAATCCAAGTCCATGCTTGGGGAGGACACTCTTACTACATTTGGGGGAACCATGTGCGGCGGAGGGGTATTTTTTGGGGGTCTTGTGAGCCCTCGATTCATCACCGGAGACTCACGAGTTTGTTTTTTTGGATTCTTATATAATCCAATGTACAAATAGATACAATAAACTCACGAAAGAGTATAGAACCAATATTGGCATCCTACATGCCAATATAGTATTTGGTCAATAGAGGGGATTTGTGTAAGTTTGTATTCCAATTGAGTCTTACCTTAGGTAAATTGACGACGATTTGAGCGGAATGTGAGGAAATAGGGTAATAGGCTTGCGGGGGCCAAATTAGGTTCGTTAGCCCCAGATAGGAGAATCTACAATGAGATTCTATCTTCCCATAGCATCGAAGAGGATACGGGATAAATACTAATCATGAAATTGTAAGTATCTGGCGATTCTTTATTTTATGGCATATGCAATAGGGATGTGAGCTGACATCCACATGGGGGGATTCCATGGGAGGTCCTTTCCAAAGTTTGGGACTTTTTCAATATTTATTGGTCATTTTCCCAGGCAGTCAACCACGGCAAACCCTTGGGTGGAAATTTGTAAGAATATCTCGAGTTGCGGTAAAATACCACTAAAAATCTAGCTAAGTGGTCTCACACCAATGAGGCACTCCTCCAAGTTTCATGACATTTCGATAAGCAAAAGACCCTAAACCGGCAAACTCCCCCAATAGTTGGTATATTAATTGACGGTATTGGGAGTTGACTAGCGTATTGGGAGCGTATGACATTTGATTGAGACCTACTTTAGGTCTATTCCTATCCCCCCTATACCTACTTAAGAGCCTAGTGAAGGAATGGGGTCCAAGAAAGCCAAACTCCAAAAGTTGAGATTTTTCCCAAACTTAGACCCCAACCTACACTAGATTTTGTTGAGTTTTAGAGCATATTGTAAAAGCAAAAAAGTTTCCTACTTAGCTAATTATGGACTTCCAGACCCAATGGCGCAATCCATTTGCAATTCAGAATTAAACTCCAAAAGTTAACATTTGGAGACACTATACATTGGAAAAAATTGGATTTAGAGCCCCCTAATGTGAAATTAGGGGATTTGGCTCCCAATGGCTGTGGGAAACGTATTGGGAATATGTGGGAAACTTTGGAAACACATGGAAGCAAAATACATCTTAAAAAACAAGAAGATATAAGCCCAAATGCTTAGGTGTAAGTAAATTTGAATTTGAAATAAAAAGTAGGTAGAAACACATGGGAACAAGTTCCATATGAGAACTTGTAAATTTTAGGAAGACAAAAGTAGGTAGATTACAAGTTATTGTAAGAGTTAGGTGGAATTTGAATTCTAAATTCAAATTATATAAATCTTAAGTAGATAATTAGATTTAGGGAGTTGTCACATATATGGCCAAGCTTTATTTTCCAATCTTATTTTTCTTAATAGATTAAGGGGGGGGGGTGAATGTCACCTATTGAGTATAAAAGGGGCAGTCATTCTCCCTTCATTCTCTCGTTCTCACTCTCCATATTTAGAGAGGAGTACTATTGGGCCCGGATTATGCCGGATTTTCTTGGCTTGTAATGTTAAGAAGCCTTTGATAGTTTTGCTTGAATTTTTACACCTCTAGGCACTTTTTATTCACATTTAGGAGATTTGAGCCCCCCCAAGCTTGTGTGGTACTTTATAAAATAAGTAATGAGGAACTTTGTGTATTTGTGAGCTGTTGAGTGTTGTTGTGGGAGAGATTGTGGGGAACCGAGGGGTGACTTAGGAGGTGACTTATGAGAGTATGCCGCTTTTGTGTAACCATCTCTTCCCCCTCTTCCCCTGTTTATGATAATATAGAAGTCCCATTGGAGACGGCAAAGCTTTGGCTTCCATAAGTCACTAAAAAACCAAAGGTCTTAATCAAGTGTCAAAATCCCCGTTTTCACAGCAAAGCTTTGATCCCTAAAGTCTTAGCAGGGTATTAAAAGCAAACCTCCTTGAGCAAGTTTCAACGTTTAGTTTTCAACACATTTGGAAACTAATTAAACGTTTAGCCTTCAATAAATTCGTGCTAATTAGTTCTTTGAGTTAGTTAGGTGCTAGGCCCATATACCTAGCTTAGCCTTAACATATTTCATTATGGATTAGGATAATACATTAAGCCAACAATTGAAGTCTAGGAACCTCCCAGTTTAGGCAGAGCCCTCAATCTAGTCGAAGCCCCCAATCCAAGTGGGGGCCCCTCAATCGAGTTGGAGCCTTCAATCCAGCCGAACCTCCCATCCGGATAGGTACCGAAGTTGGGTATGGAGCCGGGTACCGAACTACTCATCGGGATCCAGGAGGTCGAGGCTGTTCATCGGGGTCTAGGGATTGGGACTGTAATAGATAAGCAAGATATAAGACAAGACAAGATACTAAACAAGGGCAAGATGAGTTTTCAAGAACAAAACTTGGTATTAACTTGAAGATGTACAAGACGAGAGCTTAAATTGAAAATTAAGATCAAAGAGATGTGTTGTCAAGACTAAGGACTACCTCAGCCTCAACCTCTATATATACTATTATTTGAAAAGAGTAAGAGGCTCATCTAGAACTTTATAGAAGATTCTAGAACATTATGAAAGCTTGTAGAACACTATGAAAGTTTTTGAAATATTATGAAAGCTTCTAGAATATTGTAGAAGCTTCTGGATTACTTTGGAAGTTTATGGAATACTGTGGAAGCTTTTGGAATACTATGGAAGCTTTTGGAATACTATGGAAGCTTTTGGAATACTATGGAAGCTTTTGGAATACTATGGAAGCTTTTGGAATACTATGGAAGCTTTTGGAATACTATGGAAGCTTTTGGAATACTATGGAAGCTTTTGGAATACTATGGAAGCTTATGGAATACTATGGAAGCTTTTGGAATACTATGGAAGCTTTTGGAATACTATGGAAGCTTTTGGAATACTATGGAAGCTTATGGAATACTATGGAAGCTTTTGGAATACTATGGAAGCTTCTGGAATACTATGGAAGCTTCTGGAATACTATGGAAGCTCTTTGAACACTATGGAAGCTTCCGGAACACTATGGAAGCTTCCGGAACACTATGGAAGCTTCCGGAACACTATGGAAGCTTCCGGAACACTATGGAAGCTTCCGGAACACTATGGAAGCTTCCGGAACACTATAGAACATACTAGAAAGTTATAGATAAGTCTAGAAGGTTCTAGAATGTTTGTAACAAGGACTGTTCATGAGGGTCCAAGGTTAGGGCTGCCAATCGGAGTACAGAGGTAGTTAGAAATTAGTAAAGTAAAATAATTAGAGGGAATAGTCTAAGGGTAGTCAAAAATTAGGAACAAAGCCAAACAATTAGAAGGAATAGTCTAAGGATAGTTAGAAATTAGAAATAAAGCCAAACAATTAGAGGAAATAATTAGGGAATAGCAAAGGAATTAGAAATCTATCAATTCAACAAGGAGTAGTCATGGACATGGTGTGAAACGAGGTGGACCCCAAGGATGCTCTACACACGCATTGGAGGTAGGCTCCAAATAGTACAAGAGATTTTGTGTCCTATTTGATAGAAAATTTGACAGAAAATTTGACAGAATTTTGTCAGTTGTGCCGTAGATTAGGAGACCTTGTTTCGGACACTTAATTGACATAATTATGTCAATTTGGTTGTCAATTTGGATAAAGATACACGTCAGCAAGTCTTCCTCTTACTCCTTTGCCATTGTGGATATTTTAATTTTTATGTCACTTAATCCCAAAAAATATCTTTCAAGGATTTAATAAAATACTCGAAATAATGGCTAGAAAAAAATTGGATGAAATTTTATCAAATGAATGATAAATGTTTAGATCAAATACTTTTGGATGATTTAAATTTTTTAAGAAAATTGATCAACTTTCCAAAATGTTGACCAAAACAAATCGAGAACTTGGAGTTAATTTATTTACTAAATTGTTTTCGTCTATGAATCATTTGTATTTTGTGAAATGAATGAGGAAGAAAAGTTCTTTATATACACATATGGAGGTAGGAGGTCGACCAACCCATATGGGATATGTGAATTTTTGAAGTTGTGAGCTCATAGTAAAATTATAAATCCATAATTTTGTAATAAAATTAAGATTTTAGACCTCAATTGAATATAGTAGAATGTCTTTTTCTTAAACTTTAAACTAAGACTAATTAGAATATAAATTGGAGTTTCAAGTTCAAAAATAAATTTGACATTTCAAGTTTTCAATCAAAAGTTATAGACAGATTTCAAAGAGGAAGTTTGAAAAAATATAATAAAAACAATTTCAAACACCTCTTTGAAATTCCATTACTTTTGATTGGAAACTTGAAATGTCAAAAGAATTTTTGGATGCAAAACTTGAATTTATTTTCTAACTAATGTTAATTCAATTTTTTTTGAAAAAACACATTTTTCTATGCCTAAATGAGGTCTGAAGTCCTACTTTCAACACAAAACCTATTTCTAACTTAATGATAAATTTAGAACACATAGAATAGATTATTAGAAGAAATCCATAGAATAGATTAGAGGAACAAATACATAGAATAGAGTAGAGGGACAAAATATCTACAAGTAGAGTAGAGAGACAAAATACCTACAAGTAGAATAGAGGGACAAAATACCTAGGAGTAGAATAGAGGGAGAAATACCTACAAGTAGAATAAAGGGAGAAGTACTTAGATGTAGAGTAGAGGGAGAAATACCTAGATGTAGAGTAGAGGGATAAGATACATAGAGTAGAATAGAAGGATAAAATACATAGAGTAGAGTAGAGGGAGAAACATGCACAAAAAAAATAGGAAGAAATACCTAGAATTAGAATAGGGAAGCAATTACATAGAGATAAAGTCAAGGGATAAACATATTGGGTAGGATAGAAGGGAACAATTACTTAGAAAGAAGTGGAATGAACTAAAATAGGAAGAAACGCTTAGGGTAGAAATAACTTGCATATTAGAGTAGGTAGGATAGCAAAAGATTCATTGCTTGAAAGGCACAATGGATTTGACACTTAAACACCCATAGGAGTTAGAGTTTTATAGAACCTGGTTGTGATCGCTTGATTCCAAAGGTGGGAATAAAGAGCCCACAGGCCTATTTACCTCCAAGCAACATTAAGAAGGCCCCTATCATTATCTAATGCAAATTTTTTTCCTATATAATCATCTATATCATTACTTATAATATATAGGTCAATGCAATTTTTTTAGCCTATATTTTTTGTAAGTAAAAAAACTAAATTAAAAACTAATGAGAAAGTAAAAATAACAAGGCAAAAGTTCATAAAAAAAGATTAAATTTCTAAACACCAATTAGTTTACATGAATCAAATACAAAACATTAAAATTGAAAGCCATATTCAACAATTAGAAGCCATATGAAGAATGTGTTCAAAAACACAAAGCTGAAGTCAATGAAAGTACTAAATGTACAAAGAATAGAAAATGTGCCTCAATATCAAATTGCGAACAAGAAGAAATGCCTTCCAGCAAATGAAAAAATTATAGTAGCAACACCTTGACGCATTTCTGATAGACACTTGCACATTTGAAAAAAAACATTCAATCTACCATTTGCCATCCAATAGTTACTTTAAAACTCTAAATTTTTGAAATTGCACCTTCATCCACTAATTTAGAGTTTCATTTTGTAACTCTGACATACGAGTATCCTATAATCAGGTTAGATTTGTCAAAAATTAATTCAAAATTAAATAAATATGGCACATGATAAAATTTTCAGAAATCATGACATAACAAGTTTAATAGTGCAGAAAAGATTAATGAAAACAATTCAAAATCTTCAAAAAGAATTTGATGAAAAATTAAATATTATATTATCCATGTGTTTCAAAAAAATAAAAAAATCATATAAAATAATACTCCATATATTACGTTGTAAAGCCTTAAGACTTGATTGTTAAGCCTTGATTTTAGCTTAAGAACTGATAGTATGGCCTTCATTACTCAAACCTAATAGCAAAGCCTTGATTAAGCCTGAGTAGAGCAAAATTATGGAAAGCTTGCCTTATTTAAACCCTATAAAACAAGATTTGTAAAGCTTCTATTATGTTGAACTTGCAATGTGGTAAAGCAAAAGGGCTATAGCTACAATTAACAAAATATTTCCAATCACAATAAACCAAATCCTAAAAATTCTAAATGGGGTGAATGAAAGGGAAATTTAAGCAAAAAGAAAAAATTTAGTCCAGGTTGTGACGAATTTGCCCTCAACATATGGTACTATACTATAAATCTGACATAGTACTATATTGTAATTTTGACGTAGTATAAACAAACCCTACTAAATACAATTCCTTGGATCTAACTCTTTTTCCCCTAAATTACATGTACCTAAAAATTAATGGACCATATTTTTTGTCTATCTACATTACTTATAATGGACTTGCCATTTTTCATATCCCCTATTTTATATGTAATTCTTTGATAAGTACTTATAAATATTACCCAAAATGAATTAAATCCACCCTATATTCCGTCGCATGTCGGTTGCTAAAATGCGGGAAGTGTCCTCCCCATGAGTCCTTGTTATTTCTACAAAGTTTGGTTTCAATCCAACTCATAGATTGCAAGATTATAATAATAAAGTGAAGGTTGCCTCAAGGAAATCTATGTTTGGATGTAACTAAAATTGTGCTTTGACTAGCCCTTTTAAACACATAACATTTTAGAAATTTGGCATCCTATACTCATTCTTAAGGTATCTAAATTCCATGTGCATAGAAAAAGTCTTATATTTGTGGGACAAAAAATGAATGAGAAAATGGTCTTGCAATAGTAATCATTTCATTGTTAAATTTCAAAAGAAGAGAAAAATGAAAGTTTTGCCACAAATTTGGATCCAAAATTCAAAATCATACATAATAAAGTGAAATAACACAAGAAAAACGGATGAACAATAGGAATTTTTTTTAAAAAAAGGCTCATATTCAAGTGCAAGATGTGTATTCTAGTGGTTGTTACTAGATACAAACCAAAAAGAGCTAAAAGATCACATGCGTAGCCTTGAATACATTGGCCAAAAGTCCCTATTTAATGATTTTTTGACACTTTACCTCTAAATCAATCATGCTCTGAAATTTTTATAAATTCTTTTTTAATTGAATACACCACTTCATAGTTAATTTTATTCTATTGATAATGAGCCCATTTAAGAAAAAGTGACTTTTCACATTCCTAAGTCCTGTAATGGCCATTCTAAAAACAAATTAATTGTATTACACTCGATGAAAATTTTAAGAGTTAAGATTTTTCAAATATACTCTCAACCCATTTTCCAACATATTGGCTTAATTAACCACACAACTTCTTAGTATAAGTGTACTTTTCTTAAAATGTTGGTAAACAAAACTTCACCTTTGAGAGGAGCTAGCTAGAAAAAAACTTTCTAAAGTCTAGGCACATGAAACATGCCTTGGTGGAGATTTTCACTCTAGCTATTTGAACAATGACCATGGGTACTTCAATAGAATTTATTAGAACATAAATAGATATAGAGATTTAAACCTTCTTTTCAATATAAGTGTTTGGAAGCAATTTTGGGTTTCAAAACATTGTAGTACTTCAAAAGAAATAAGGGCTAATAAATAGAAATGTGAAACTGGACTTTGACAACATGACCTTTGAAATTAATCCTCCAATCATCATATACAAAATTCATTTATTACTACTATTCATTTAAAAAGTCCAAAACAATGCTTTATGTCCCTTGAATGATATAAGATAGGAATTATCAAGCAATGATAAGGCCAAAAGTTCATATGGTTGATACTCTATTTGAGTTCAACAATTTCATTGTGATGCATTGAAATGCATTTATTACAAGTCCAAGCTATAGATCCCCTTGATCCTTTGTAGCAAACTTTCTTCAATTGAAATTTTTCATAAAAATCTCTCTTATTTTGACACATGGGCTCCAAAAATGCTTGAAGCCACTTTTGAGCTTCAGATTGGTCATCACTTGAGATCCTCAAATGTTTCTTTACATCACTTGGCAATGATTCCAACATTGTACTAGGAAGTTGATAATCCAAAAAACCAGGCGAATCAAGAATCCAGGCTGCAAAAGTGACCCCATTACTAAAATCAGGGATCATTGCACCCATACCACAAGCACTATGGGCACCAATCTTTGTCAATATGGTAACAATCTTCAATCCCCAAGCTACCATTGCAAGAAATCTCTTTGTGTTTTTTGTTCCAAATTGGACCACACAACCTTTTTGATTTGCAACCTTATGGAATCCATAGACACTTTCACACATGAGGTGAAGTTGGATTCTATCAAGGTCGGGCACCAATTGTGTCAAAAGTGTCTTTTTTCCAATTTCACAAAGATAGGCCAACTTAGGAATTTGTGACTTTTGCATCTCTACAGAGAATGCCATCAAATCATCAATCTTAGAACACACCTTGAGCAATAATTCTCCTTGCATGCTTTGAATGCCATGCTCAAGATTTAGAATCAAATGCACCACATTGTCTATTTTTGTCATTGTCTCTTTGTGATGTTCATCCAATTTGAACATTGTCTCTTGGTAGTGTTCACGATGCTCCCTTCTCATGTCATCTAACTTCTCATCCAAAGGCCCATATACAAGTCTCCTAGGCATTTGCCAAAAAGAAGTGGTCCATAACTGACTCTCAATAATATTAAAATTGAATTGATCATTTTGGGTTATAGTTCCTAGAGATTGGAGTTCCTTTTCACAATCTTGTAGGTCACGCAATCGCCTCTCTAAAAGAGTTTTCCATGCCAAGCTCCCCAATAAGGTATTCACTTTGTCACAACCAATGCCCAAACCTTTACATGACTTCCAGTTGTGTGTTGCAAGTACACCAATCTTTATAACCTCTTCTTCCAAGTCTTTTACTAAAACACATTGGTTTTTACGGTCCTTGGCATTAATTAACATCTTTACGCATGCAGGGCGTAAAATGTATTCAATAAGGTGAACTCTGATGCAACCCAATGTGGGATCTTCTTGGAGAAGTTTGATGTGCATGATAATCCTGTTTTCAAGGAATTCCAACATTTGGTCTTGACCTTGATGGGATCGTAGAAGGATATCAATGTCCCCATGATGGAATTGAAGAATGACTTCAATGCCATCACTTATGAACTTGATAATATCTCGAAACACCTCATAAGTATCTTGGGCATTCTTGCTTTGAAGATTCCTGAAGAAAGATACCTATACAATATATCAACAAATCAAGACCATATCTTTAAGAGAAAGTCAAAAAATGATTGCAGAAATCAATTCATTTGATTCAAATTTGATTGATTTTCACATCTAAATCAAAGAGCAAGTGAAAAAAGTTAGTGTAGTTTATTGTCATAGAAATGAAGACAAAGTTTCTAAAATGTATGTGATTGTTAGTATTTGTTTCTGTTTTTAGCTATAACCATATTTTGAGATTAGTCAATGTTTTTAAATTATTGCAAAGTGGAAAGTTCAATTTTTTTAAATTTGTAAATCAAATTAAAAAAATAGAAGTACATAAAGCTTCTATTTTACCAAGACAATTCAAAGATAATACCTGAAGTCGTGTGAAAAATCCAGGAGTCAACATGGTTTGATTTCCATCTTTACAAGCCAATCTTCTCCCAACATACTTCAAGCTTGCGAGTTCATCATTGGTAGACCAACTCAAACTCTCTTGTTTGTCTTTCAAAGTTGATGATATTATAATGCTACTAGCATCTTGCTCATAGCATATGTGTAGCTTGGTCATCATGCCCAAGATGTCATCAAATTGCTTCTCCATGTCTCCTTGACCTTCCACAAGCTTCAATATCAAGCGCTTCATATGTTCCATAGATATGATTCCATTGGCCGAAACCATCTACAATTCCCTATCTACAATTGCACATTGGTATAGGAATTGTCCAATAATTTGGTGGCAAAACCAATGGGGATTCATGATGACAACTCCTTTTTCATTGTAGATGATGTGTCCTCCATCATTCAAGGACATGGCTACAAACTCCCTCTTCCTTTTTGCAAGCTCATGGTCTACATCATTCAACTCCTCCACTCCCTTGCACATTTCTTCACAAAATTCTTCCCACTTCAACAATGGTGGATTTGATTTGTTTGCATTCCATAGCTCTACCAAGTGTTGTACTTCTTCACAAGCCTTTATAGTCTTGGGCAATCTCTTTAACAATTGCTTCATATGGGATTTCATGAAATCAAATACCTCATGAGCATGAGATACATCCCTCCCATCTACCTTGAATACGGGCTTGTCTTCATCAAACTCAAGGACCTCTTGGAATTGAGATTTCAATTGCAAAACCTCATCTTCAATGCATGTTGCAAATGCATGATCGTCTTTCCAATAGTCAAAATGTGTCATGATTATTGACACATGCGGGCGATAGGAAAGAGATCGCCTTGTATTGGAAGCAATGAATCGCAACCATGATGCAAGTTCCGATTTGATGTTGGATGGACATCTTCTTTTTGAGAGGCAAGATTGCTCCATTGGATTGCACATGAGTAGAAACATTGATGAACTTCCATCAGCTGAGAGATTAGGCATGACCAACTCATGAAAAGAGTGGTAGTCTGTTTGCCCGGCCATGTCCCAAATGGTAATGCCAAAGCCATTACATTGTACTTTGTCTACTTCAATGCCATGTGTACGTTCAAGTGGTATGTCCTCTATTGGCACTTTTTGCACATTAGACAATTTGAATATGTTTTGTATTTTTTCCTTGATTCGTGATCGGTTTGGAATTTCATCTTTTCTTTGAAATTCCTTTAGTTTCTTCATTGACATTCGTATTCTCGTTTTACCTGCAAAGAAGCAAAATGTGAACAAGTTAGCTTAGACTTAGAATAGAAATTTAGACAATCTTTAGAGGGTAAAATTGATGTCATGAAGTTTCCACCTACAATTTTAAAGAATTTTGATGACCAACATTTTACAAAAAAAAATCTTCAAGGTAGTTTAGAATCTCATTCTTTGTTGCTTTCATCAATAGGATTTTTTAGTTCACTTTTACAAATGTATGTTCTAAAGATTTGAGAATTAAAATCCTTATCATTTACAAGACCGTCTAGTTCAAATTCAAATGAAAGTTTCTTCGACATGCTGAGGTTGAAGAAGTTGCAATCATCAACTATTATATTATCTAAAATTTACTGTAAAAATGAATGAGCTCTACAATTAGCTAAAGGTGACTCTAAAGTGCATTTGATGCATGACTTGAAGGTGTAAAGAAATGTTCTACATAAAATAACAAATCATATTGATGTTTGGAATATATATAAATTGGAAAGGTTTAATCGTGTGTAAAGGAATCCAAACTACAATTGAATTGGACATGAATCTTCAAAATACCAATGATGCTACTAGTGAAAATTATTTCACTTATTAATCATTTCCAATTCTTCTAATTGAACTTGAAACATTCATAATTGAATTTGCAAAAACACTTCATATTGATATTCAATATGACTTGTAGGAATGATTCCTGCCCATAGGAATTCAAAAATACTTGTAACTATCTTCTTGTTTAATCAAAATCAAACAATATAAAACTTTTTAGATAGAATCAAATCTATTAAACCATTTAGACATTAGTTCTTCAATATAATGCATTTCTAGTGAGATTTCTAGAAATCCCGTTGAGAGTAAGATTGGACAAACCTCATAACTTCCATATTACTAATTTAAACCATATAAAAGCTTATGACTATTCAAAAATGCCTTGTACGACCATGGAACCCCTAAATAAGCAATTCTATTTTCACAAAGCAAAACTATGATTTTGAGCTCAATGAAACCTTTTAAAACGTTTAAATCAATAAAATCCCAATGTAAAATTTTGATTATTTGACATTACTGCTATCTATCAATTTATATATTTTTATATGTTTGGTATAATCCATAATTATTGCTACAAAAATTTGAGTTCACAAGTGAATAAATTAGTAAATGTAATACAAAGGATTCCATTAATTTGAAATTTCTTGAATTTACTCTAAAAAACATTGGAATAACTATCTAGGGTCATTTTTCTTTCCTTTTATTATACCCAAGGTACCCCTACAAATGATTATTAAGATAGAACATCATCATCAAACTAAATCCGGTCTTTTTATAATTGATTGGTAAAATTTTGATAATTTTCATCTGTGAAATATTACTTTCAGTATTGAGATTCTTTGTTTAGAATGATCTTAGAAAAATATAAAATGTTCATCTTGAAATTATAAAATGTAATGTATATGCCAAACTTTATCAACTAGAGTATAAATGAATAATTTGTATTTACATTAGAATAATTTTGTGTATTGACTTCTAATGAAGGATAAAATATAAAGATGTATATTGCAAATTTGGTTTAAAAGTTATTATATGAGAACAAATTATAAATGAAATATATACAATATTGTGTTGTTTGGATTCTAATATATGTAGCTTCTAATTGCAATGATTCATTAAATGTTTTGAGTTTTTCAAAGGGTGATTGAATGATACACTTGCACTATTTGTTGCATTTTTTATTTTTTGATACTTTTTGTACTACTAGTCACGTTTAGTACTATTGGAGGCATTGAATGTCAAATCTACATGGTCAATTGAATTTCAGTTCTATTGTTTTGACAATTTGTAATATTCATCATTAGAAGGCTAGGATAAATAGCATAACTTAATTTGCCATTAAAAAAGTTTACATAAATAAATTAGAGGCACTATGGACTGCCAGCAATACTATTGAATCTTTTTGTGTATTCTCAAATACTATTTTGAGCCATAAACTATAATCCCGGGGAGGACACTTCTTGTATATTTGGGGGACCCACGTGCGGCGGTGGGGTATTTTAAGGGGGGCTATCAATTACTTGTAATCATTTTTTGGCAACAATAAAAGAGCCCCTATTTTACCATAAAGCGGAAAAATCATCCTTATTATCATCCCTATTTTATTTTTAAAACACTTTGCCTTTTTAATGTCCCCTATTTTATATGTAAATTTTTAATAAATTTTACCTAAGATTATTTAAATGTACCCTATATTCCACCGCACGTAGGTTATTAAAAAACGGGAAGTGTCCTCCCCTAGACTATAATAAATGCTAAAAAAATGAGGGCTCTACATAAAAATTAGAAAAATGCATGTGAAACATTTACTTTAAAATTCACATTGTTAGTAATTGAGAGTAAAGAAAGAAGATCAAAGCTAAGACTAAAAAACCATTTTTAATTCAATATAAATTCAATCTAAATATAGTACACTTTAAGCCAATGCATAATACATTTGGAACATGTTTTTTGGAAATCCCTTCATAAACAATTGTGTTTCTATTAGAAGACTTAGCATACCAAACTTGACATTATAATTCTTTAAAAAAAGGTATTCAATAGTACTAAAAACCACCAAAGCCATATGTGTGATATATATTTGAAATTGAATTTCACCTATCAAATTAATTTTTGAAAAAAATTGAAAGCATGGTGTTTGGAAAAAGTAAGGTTCAATTTGTTTTTAGAAAATCTTTTAAAAAAACACACAAAGATATTTAATGTTCAAATACATTTTCTATTGCTATAAAAAACTTATTTTTAAATATCATCTTCATTCAATCGAATTTACATTACTTAAGGTACAAAACAACTTTGGTAATGAATGTGTGATAATAAAAAAATAAGACAAGTACATATTGCTATCACCTCAATGAAAGCTTTAAAACCAAATTCAATGAAGACTTGTAAATTTCATTTTATAAGTTAAGTTCAAAACCAATAAATGAATGCTTTGAAAGTTATAAGTATGTTTGACCAAGGTGGATGCACTTTGAGGATATGGTGACCTTCTGGGATTAATGGTCACCACTCAATCAAAAAACAATTTTGAAACACAAAAATCTTTGTGTTCATGTTTTGTATTTCTTTAGAGTATTTGAAACAAGTATTTGAAATAAATATGTTTTATGGATGTTGTAAGAAATGAAATTGATTTTGAACTTATTTATACTTATGATGAAGAAAAAGAAAGCAAGAATTTAGTGAATTTACTAATAGAATCAAAATTTTGTCCTTGAGAGTTAGTAATGACTGATGTTTATTGGACTAAAATATCAAATTGTTTTGAGTTGAGTGATACATTATGGAATTTTAAACAACCGAAAAATGCACCAAAGTTTTATATTATATATTATGTATATTGTCAAATTGCAATGCTTTAAAGTGCTCATGGAAGTTTCAATAAATGCTACTTTCAGTTTCATTGAGTAGATCATTTTGATTCATGAAAATGATGAAGTACATAATTTCTTTTGATGCAATCTTTTTTATTTAAAGTCAAAGCTTAATATTGTATCACATGTAGCTTGGGATATTTAGGATTATTGAAGGCTTTAGAGTGTTTATATATATATATATATATATATATATATATATATATACATCTCTATTCTTTTTGCATATTTTGAATATTCACTTCTATTTAAAACCTAAATAACTATATCAATTATAAAATATCTATCTACAAAACATGAGTATGTATAGCTTACCAGCAAATGGTTCCCCACACAAAAACACTCGTCCAGATGTTGAATGAACAGTTGCCATGGATTGTACAATATCCCACATCTTCATTTTCTTCTTCTTTGATAATGTTGAAAATACATAGTCCGCATATCCTGACTTATTCAAACCAGTCTTTGTCAACACAATGTCTTCAATGTTGTGATTCTCCAAGAGCAAGTCCATCATCGCTCCAAGCACTTTGTAACCACCAACTGCTTCGCATGCAATGAAACCAACTCTCTTCAATGATTTGTTGGTCTTCAAGGCTTTCAAAATGGCCAAAACATTCTCAATCCCTTGTGTGTCATACAAAGATAAGTCGTTCACAGAATCCAAAAGCAATTCCAATAAGGATGTGTTGGTGTGAATCAAGTCAATTAAGGTTTCAATCCCTTCTTTCCCTCCAATCGATTTCCATAAGTGAAGTTTCTTGAGTGTGGTATTGCATTGAAGGTTATTGTTCCTAGGCATTAGTGGATCCAACAAGACCTTCAATTCCATGCTACTAGAAATTTTACAAGAGAGGGATTTAAGAGATTGGTTGCAACCCAATGCAACTGCAATGCTATTGTATCCTCTTGTGTAGTCCTTTTCAACTCTAGTTGAAGTAGGAGTCACTCTAAGTATTTTGAGGGATGTGCTTGAGGCAAGCATGTGACTTATTTGCTCTAATTGTGCATTTGATGATATAGGATAAATTGCCATTTCTTCAAGTGCATTCAAAGGGCCTCGAAAGGACTTCATGAGTTGTTCCATTCCCTCTCTGTCCAACTTCCTTGCATGCATTGTGAATGACTTCAGGATTTGGAGATTTCGGGGCACAGCAATAATGGTCATAAACTCCGCAGCCACCTCCTTGCTTATCTCATCCTGGAGAAATGGGAAGGTGAGGAGGAGATGTTCGACATCATCGTTTGCGAGAAGCACACTGGATACACTCTTGGCATGGCGGACTGCAGAGCCATGCACACACTCGAGCTTGAGTTTTCTGAATTTGTTGCCAAACTGGCGAAGTGCATGAGCAAATGCCTCCACGTGCTTGCAAGATTCGTCCTTCCAGAGTATGATGCCGACTCTTTCATGGAATACAATTTTCGATGAAGCAATTGCCTCGAGAAACTCACGATAACCTGCTTCTGTGCCGGTACCATGGATGAATTTAAATTTAAAGCATCCAAAGTGAATTGAGACTTCCGAGTCTCCATCAAAAAACAAAGAGTCACACCTGTGTCCACCTTCGGGTGAGGAAGAGAGAAAGCGTGCCAACTCCGACTCCTGTTGTCCTTCCTGGGAGGACAAGTGCTCCGTAGGCTCTCCGTTGGTCGGATGGGAGGCAGGACTCCGAAGCCAACGAAGGAGGAAATCTTGCCAAGTCCAAAAGCTAAACAGCCACACTAGGAAAGCGAACAGCTTCCTCATGTTGGTCTCACCCCTGATGCAGCTCCAATGTACAATCTCACACGTGTACAAACAGAAGTTGAAACTGAGATGATCAGAAGAGGTTGAGGCTTGCAACCGTACTATTGTCTTGCATCCTACTCCCTGCTGTGCAATCCGAATACCTCAGTCGTGTACTTTCCAAGTTACACAACGCTGTCAACAACCTTTAATCGTCTCTACCGACACTAAAGCTATCATGTGCTTGCAACAAGTCACTGAACCAAGTAATGCTCTTGCAACAGGTCGTGTGCACTGCGTACCAGTTGCTTCATCCGGCCAAAGCGTGAGGACACAATGATTACTCTCGCAGACTATGCTGCAAAACATCAGTCGCATCAAAGGGACTAAATCCTCAAGCAAGATACAAGTGGTCACCCCAATTTGGACAGCCAAGCTCGCCAAGCCGTGCGAGAAATCCCTAGTCCTTCATGGTTCTATCAACAGATCTCTCTTGAAGCCACTTCTCCTCGACTCTAGACGAGCAGCAAACTCTTAATACAAGATCAGACCGTTGAGGATTGATTACAGGAGCAAAGCACTCACGGGCAGACTCGAAATGGCAGAATCCTCTCTAAAGTTGGCTGTGCAAGACACATAATAAAAGCTCGTGGAGCTTTGTGCACGTACTCTTAAAATGAACAAGAGACTGTCGGTTGTAGGTACCGCAAACACGTGGCTCCACCCCTCTAGCCCCAGCTACATGCAAACTGATCCACACCAGCGCCACCTCCACTCGTCCAGATTTACCATTATCGTTCTTCTCCTAGTCTGCCGAAGAATCAGGACAAATTGTCGGTGAACAAACCCGAGATTCAAGAGTTGAGGTGTCGATTTTCTTGCTTTGATTGCAGAAGTGTGACGGAATTCATAAAACAAAATGATAAAAAGACTAAAACAAAGAGATCAAGTGAAAAGTAGTACTGCAGTAGCATAGAAGAACTTAACGCCAACACTCATTGGATACAAGAGCTCACCTGAAAACGCCAATAGGCTGGATTCCGTGCCCTTTCGTGGCCCTAATCAGCAAGCTCCTCCATCCCAAAACGAAGTCTCCGAAGGTCGAGATTACGCATTCTTGCTCACCTCCCAATCTGCCGCAAAAACAGGACAAAGTAAACAAACCCTGGATGGCAGACCTCTGGCCACCGCCTCTCCGCATCCAGGGTGATGCTAATGAAACACAAAACGAAACATCAACTATGACACAACATGGTCAGAGGAAGCGTAAATTAGTTGTAGAACTCTGCACCAAACCAAATCAAAGTTGGCACTCGTTTATTGGTCCAAGACCTCACCTGCATGAAATGCCACGAAGGGTCCCGTGGGGCCAGCCTTTCCATAGATTCAGCGCCCTTGCCTTGCTCCCAATCTGTCGACGAAACAATCCATAGTCAGTACACGAATATTTCTCTTGCCTCACTCTCTTCGCATCAATTGCGCTGGAAAGCAATCACAAATGCAGTAGTAGGCTATGGTGAATGACCGAGAGAGGAACACGAAGTTAGTGTATCACTGGATGGCATCCATGGTAACACAGTGCTAAGGTTGAAGACTGAGACGGGTTTTATGACCTGAGCTGCAAATACTAGGTCAAGAGTTCTCCTACATCTTGTTACGCACAAATTCACAAGCCAGCTTACGGCAGTGGTCAAACGCGGCAACGTACCACTGGTTTTTGGATATTCACGGAGAATTCCGCGCATTGATTGTCTGCTTCACTGGCCCCCTAGTAACGTAACTGCGATACGCAAGCTGCGTAAATGCGTGGAACAAGTGCGTTTAGTAGAGACCGTTCAACTTGATGCAAACAAATTTATTTCTTGCCAATGCCAACGAGCATGGACACTGGCACACTGCTGAAATGAATCCTTACATTCCCATCCCAGTGAGGTAGGAGGTCCATGAAGCGCCAGTTTAAGCATCTATATAGTCTTCACAGGCCAGACGTGACAAACAGTGGTGATCAGAAGAAGTCGAAGATTACAATCGTGTTAGAGTCGGTCCTCCAAACCCCAAATATCCTACCCCGAGTTTTGCATCGAAATATCTCAACCACGCACTTCCCAAGTTACACAAAATCGTCACCAATCTTCAATCGTTTCTACCAAGTCCAAAGCTGTCATGTGCTTGCAACATGTCACCATGAACCAAGTGAAGTCCTGGCAATAGGTCGTGTGCACTGTATACCAAATCCTTCATCCAGCCAAAGCCTGGGGAAGGGAAGAAGGATATAACAACTACTCTTACAGACTGTGCTCGAAAGCATCAGCCACAACAAAGGGATATGAAGTGAATCCTCAAGCAGGATGAAATTGGTCACCCCGATTATTTAAATTTTCTGCTTTTAGGGTTTAGTCCTCAAGGAACACGTCTTAAGGTCTGTTCCCACTTGCTACTACGCGGGCATATTTAGGGAATAATTTAGCGTACAAGTGAAGAGCGTTTACTACAGCAAGTACTATAATCTTCCAAGCCTACGTGGAAGCTTTGGTGCAGGCCGAAGCTGGACATTGGTGGGGGTAGTTATGACCATGTCTTCTGTGCACACACTGTCACAACGCCTGTAGCACAGGGCAGAGGACACGTCGACTGTTGAGCAAGCTGGCAAGTGTATCGTGATTAGTGTGGTTTCGCTAATAATGGCTCCCATGCTTGGATTAAGTAGCCGTCAATCATGGCTTGAGCATGCTTCCTTGAGAAGCTTCATGGGCCTCCCTGGACATTTCCTTCAACGTGCCTGACATGGGCTATATACTGCTTCCCCACTAATTGCGGTTTCCCTGCATCTTGAGAGAAGAAGTCACAGTGAGAGCGAAATTTTTTCTACACAGCAATTACTGAGGACCTCATTGCCCGGAGCATTTGCTTGCATCAAGGTCAGTGCCAGGTAAGAGAACTTCAATAATAGCGGCCGCTACGTGGATTCGGTGTTTTATGTATGACTGTTGTATACAGAAGCCTGTGCATACGTTGCATGCCGAACTGAATTGGGTAGTTAGGGGAAACTTTGTTAACCGAAACGCTTTCTCAGAGCGCTAACAACGGCTAAGTACAGAGTGTGCAACAGTAGTGGACATTGTACATTACGGTGACATGAATTGCTAGTGACTGATTTTAACTAGTTTCGAGTCCGTTTTCCACTGTCAACATAGACCGTGCTCCATATTCGCTATCGATGACTGTTGCAGTGTTGTATGACTTGGAGGGATACTTAAAATGATTCTCAAAAACCGATCCCTATCATAGACATAGTTTTATTTCTCGTGCATGCCTGCTGTTGCACCGAAATCAGTGAATGAAGAACTCATGGCCACTGTTCGTCTCATGTGACGCTACAGATTTTGCAGAGCTAGAAATGGTGGGAAGCCGTCGTAATTCCCGACAGAGAGAATCTGCACGGTCGGCTAGTATGCGAAGTGCTGGTAAATTCGTCCACCTCCACAGTACACGTTCCAATGAATATAGTTTCTGTCGTCACATGTTGCTATGGCTTCTATTTCTGAAAAAGTCCGTGTTGTATGGATGGTATCATTCGACATGCTAAGGATGCTTGTGTCGAGTAGAAGGCCGCACTTATTTGGAGCAATTTGCATGTGCCCACGTAGTCGACGGCACGATTTCTGGGGAGTATGAATGCAGTGGATTCATTGATCAATCGACTTCTGTTGCGTCCTCATTAACAGAAGTTGCCGCTCACTGATTTCATAATGATTCCATTCAACTTCGTGTGCATGCCAAACAAACCATGAAGCATACCGTAGTTTTAGCAAGCCATTCTCTGCGTCTGATCCTACTGTGCGTGCTGGGGCTGACCTTGTCGCTGAAGTCCATGTCGATACCCATTGAAAACAAGCATGCTCTGCGATGCTAGCAATGTTGTCGAAATATTTCTCCACAGTCCGCTCACATCCGCTTAGCTAGGATATCCGCTCACACGGAGAGTACCGACCTGCTAGGCAACGCACATGTTACGTGCATGCATGGCATTGCATGGATTCGGTAGGGATTCAAATACCTGCGGTGCCTCCTGTCCGCTCAAGTACCACTGCCGAAGCATGCTATGCGTGCTTCTGTAAGACCGCAGCATTAGTCGACAAAGCATGAATGGCTGCGGTTTACAAGAACCTCCCATGTGAATCTGAGGCCCATACTAACATTCACGCTGACTGCTGCAGGTGGCTCAACATTCATGGAGTTCGAGAGCGCTCGTCAAACCTTGTCTTCCCGAGCTCCGTCGACAGGCACAACATCGTCCCCGCAAAGTGAAGGCGGACCCAGCGATGGCAAGCGAGCACGCAAAGACAGAGCACGGAATTGGACTCCCACAGAAGTCTTGTTGATGATACAAGCGAGAAGAGACTTGCATCTTGACGAGCTTGAGAGCACAGATCCACGTGACCTAATGCTAACAGACAGTCAGAAGTGGGCAAGCGTAGCTCATGACATTATGATGGCCGGCTACTCTGAGAGCTACCGCGATCCTGCATCTTGCAAAGCCAAGTGGCATCAGCTCCTTCCGGACTACAAGAGGATTGCTGATCATTGCGCCCGCACTGGCATGAACGTTGCTGACTACTGGAACATGTCTATCGAGCAGAGGCTAGATCGAACCTTGCCCCGACAATTCTCTCAGGAGTTCTTTTATGCCATGCATGAATGGTTGGGAAGTCGCCCTCAAATGAATCCACCGCACATCCGAGATCTCCTCTCCCCCATAGACGGCAATTTCCAAGGTGCAACTGCCGAAGCTGGAGAGAACGAGGCAGACGTTGATTCAGATGAGCAAGCAGTGCCAGTCCTGCCCATACCGCATGCGATGGATGCCGAACATGTCACTCACGGCTGTGACAGCCCGATCGGCCGCGTCCCTCAAACGCCAATCTGCAATGCTCAGTTGCCCACGGCACCTCCAACCTCCGCCACACCGAAATCCACTCGAAAATTTAGTGACATTCCAGTGGGCGTGGTGCCGATTGCACTCAGTGACTCCGGTGAGACATCAGGCGCTCGAAAACGACGACCAGGCAACACAGTGGTCTGACGGAAGAATGTGGTTGGCCACACCGTCATTGCAGAAGCTAGCAAAGCCACAGGTGCTGCCATGGCATCACAAATGCAGACTATTTCTGATGCCACTCTCCATGTCGAGCAGCAGAAGATGGATGTGCAGAGAGACCTCTTTGGACAACAAATGACATATCAACGAGAACGAGACCAAAAACAGCAGCAGACAGCAGAGGTAGCGAACGACAACACACGCTTGTCCATAAACAAACAAGCCGAAATGGTATATTGTTTTTCACAGCTCACCCAAGTGCTGAGCCTCGGTTTGGCAGCGTCAACAAATTAGACGCGACCTACAGCAACTGGAGGTGGCGCACCCCCGTTCACTCCTGGAGGTACTTCAATGCCGTCTCCAGCTGCTCAAGTTTCTCTGCGGACTTCCGTCGAAGGCCCAGCAATGTCTCAAAAGGGAGCTTCCGAAACTCACTCCGAATTACAAGGCTGACGGGAAGCTACGTACTGATCTATGTACAAAGATAAGGTAACGCATACTTTATAGACAGTGGGGTGGACTTTGTCGGCTGCAGATACATGCCATCGTTCCTAGCTCCTCTTACCCTGTACATATAAAGTAGATAGGAATTAGTGAACCCATGTCCCACTTTTCTTGTGTGCATAGGGACGATTTTGGTGCAACAAATATGAGTGTAGCAGAATAATGCAAACAGGTAATAGGTGGTTTTCTCTAGAGTGAATGTGAAATATGTTTGTAGTGTGTCCGAGTCTGGCATCCCAAGGAAGTCATTCGGCAGGAGTTCGGTTAAGCCTACTTCAATTCCTCCGGATGCCAATCTTGTTTTATGAAAATTGAAAATCCAAAAAAGAAAAAAAAAGGGAAAAAAAATTGTACAGAAGAAAATGTGGCCACCACTTTCCGAATTTCAGTTGTGCTGTGATCATAATTTCGTCATCGATTGATATTTGCAAGTCACGACATGTGCATTCATTTGATCCAGAAACTGTAGCTTCCATATCCAGTTAATCAATCTTTTCATGAAAACGTATACACTTCAATGGACTGAGGGTACGTTAGATGCGCCTTTGACACAGATCGACCAAAGAGTTGCGAGCATGCATCTGCATTTACAGCATCACAGGCAAACGGACCCTACCTTCAGGGCAGTTGTCGGCCATGTCGTCTGTCAACCAGGTACTCTCCAATCTCTCGACGCTTCACAGCAGCAGCGGAATTCTGAATCGCGTAGTCAGTAGCTGGCCGCCTGGCAGCACGGGGCATTAAGTCTGGGCACTCTTGGACCTGCATTCCCTCATGAACCAGCGTGTTGAGCAAATCCTCGACATCCTCATGTGACTGGCGCAAAAGGATGTTGTGCAATATAGCACAGCACACCACCACGTCCGGTAAAAAACTGATTTGCAACTCAGATTTGGAAAGCAACTCTCGAAAGGACTGCTTAAGAATACCAAAAGCATTTTCGACTACGGTTCGGCCTCTCTTCAACTTCCTGTTCAATAAACTATCGGTCACTGATAAATCAGAAACTTCGCGGTGAGGTACCATAATCCATGGCAGCAGAGGGTAGCCTGAATCGGCAAGTACGTATGGGGTGAACCCGTCCACCGCCATGGCACTGTCCATGAGATTGCCATGAGAGGCAAGCTCAAACAGTGAAGACCTCCTCAAGACACGGCTATCATTCATAGATCCTGGCATGCCCACAAAGAGATCGAGGAAACGTTTGTCACTGTCAACAACCGCCTGGCAATTAATGATGTAACCTCCACTTTTGAAGTAATAGTAGTCTGCTGGGCAATGCTGTGGCTTGTTGATTGCTACGTGGAAAGCATCAAGAGCTCCGACCACTGCTGGCATACCACATAAGTTTGCAAATTTACGCTGCGCCTTAATGAAACGATCACCTGTTGGCCATGAAATCTCGCTCTTCAAGCAGTCGTTGATAGAGTGGACAACCTCCCTCAAAATCTTCGAAACGGTGCTCCTTCCTATAGCGAACATCTCACTGCAAATAGTGAAGTTTGCTCCATGCACAAGCTTGAATAAAGTGCAAGCCACCTTCACCACAACAGGGATCGCAAATCGGTACCTGGTATCTTTCTTCTGTATATGAGGATGGAGGACTTCAGCGAGTGCAAAAACGGCAGGCTTTGTCATTCGGAACATGGTGACCCAACGGTTGTTGTCGTACTCGTGAATTAGAAATCTTGAAAACCACGTCGTGGACCGTGGTTTAACCCAGTAAGTAATCTCGTCGTGGAAAACATTGAGAGCGGTGCACAGTTGAAAATTCTGAGCTGTGGAGCGAATGATGGACGTTGTGGCCTCCGTTGCTCCATCGTCAACTGCCCGCACTGTTGTGAGGCCGTCGTCATCTTCTTCATCGAGAATAGCGGCGGCCGTTTCACAGTGCTCAGTACCCGCATGAAGAAGTAACATCAACATCCACAGAGTGAATGTGACGATAGTGTGGGGGTCCGTCACGACGTCCATGGTCATGAGGAATGAAAATCTGTATGTGAAGAACAGTAGCGCAGTAGGTTAGTTTCTGTACAACGATTGCGAAGTTCGGAAGGGACGCGTACAGACCGAACAACAAAATGGACAACGACGGTGCACACGCCCTTTACCGGCATTGGCATCTCTTAGCGGAATTAAGTCATTGACTGACGTTAACAACGAACAGGAAAAGAATTGCAAGCCAGGAGGTTGCTGCTTTGGGGAAATGAACAACGTCATACAGCTTGAGCAGATAGAACCACAGGAAATTTTCATTTCAGATTTTCGTGTTCACGGAATTCACGTGACATTGAGATATATCGTGACATACCTGACTACACTCTTCGATCGACTGAAAAGCCTTGGCCGTGGAAGACAGTAGACGCTTGGTAGTCACCACGATCAACAGCACGAGTAGCAAGTCTGGATAATCTGCCGACCTCTTTTAGTACAGGGGCCACGATTGAACATAAACTCGCACCCGCGCTACACTGCAAACCCTAATTTCTATTTGCTTGAAGGCCGCTGTCAAATTCGATACACACGCCTGCACCTACTGTGCATTACAAAAGTAAAACCGCCTTCACAGACATGAGAGGAGCGTTCACGGAGATCTCTTTCCTCAGTGCAAGGCCTGGCGACAGTCTTCTCAGTCACGCAGTCGACCCCAGCAGCCCCGATGAGAGGGCACATGTGAACGGTCGACGAAATTCTTAGGCCCTGTCAGAACGTAGGTGGAAAACTGTCATCCACGTCACAGCATCAACACGCGTGAAAGGTACCCGAACCTGTGCCAACGTTTCCAAGCCTGTGCACGACCCTCAAAAATCCAGCTGGTGTGAAAACGAAACTGGTTCAGCACTAAAACCTGGCATAACTAAAACCTCTGCTCTCAACTAGTAGCAAGTGGAAACAGACCTTTAGGTTTTGTTTTTTTGGGTGTAAAGCAAATTAGTTTCCCTCAGAGAGACTAAGAGTTAGGGTATGAGTACCGTATGTGTAGGTCAGTTTTGTAAATAACTTGGAAAATTTTGGAAGATGTTGAAATTTAAAAAAAATTATTTACAACTATTTTAAAAATTTTGTAAAAAATTTTCTTGAGAAAGATTAGAAAAAGGAACACACTTACACATAAATAGAAAGAATCAATCTAAAATTAGGATTAAATTAGTAGTTACTATCTACTTATTGAACCATTGAATTGAGAAAAGTAAACTATTTTAGCATGAACTTGCCGAAACAAACTTATATGTACAGTAGGATCAACTTTCTATCAATTTAGTTTTCTATCATAGGGTTGTAAGTGGCTATGGTAAAACAACCCATTGTGGCAATGACCCATAGTGGTCATTAAGGGAATGCATACATCATAGTGTGTTTTTTAATACTCCCTTTGTTCCACTAATAACCTCCAAAAATCTTTCCCTTGGACAATGAAATATATTTTTAATCATAGTGCCACCAATACATGCATTGAGAATGAATAACCTATTCTTTAGATCTATGCAAAATCTCAAGCTAAGGTATTGCCATTTAGGCTCCCCAAATCCATGTGGAAAGTATAATATTTGAACACATTTTGTGAATGTTGCCAGCTCTATCATTTTAGATGATTCAAAAGGTGATGGCAACAATGGAATTCTAAAATTAAACGTGTTGTCCAATCTCACTAACTATTATTAGTTTAGAAGGTTTTAATAGATAGAGGGAATATGTGAAAAGATAATCTATAATAGCTGTCACTTAGGAAATGAATTCATCATAGTACAAGGAGAAGTAAGTATGATTGTATGAGTGTTTTTACCAAGTTGGCAAGCATATAACTTTGGAAGAATTTAATAGAGAGTATATACTACCTAGCCCTCCAAGCAATGGATTATCCAACCAAACCATAGTTTTATTATTTTTTGGATATTGCCCTTGCACATTTGATTAAACAAAAACTTTCTTCTATACTTTGACACTACATCAAACATTCATATTCATACATAATTTATTTTTGAAAACAATTCAAGAACTTTGATTAGGTTCTTGATTTTTAGAAAGGCATGAATTCACCATTTGTTTTGTAGTGACCATTCACATGCAAAATTACAACATTCACCTAGACGGTCTACTTCATGCACCTTGAGCTTTAAGTCATTGTATAAACAAAGATTTTTAGAAGGGGTATTTAGTGGCAAAAAAGACTTGATCTAGGTCCATGCTTAGACTAGTAGTGAATTCATTTATAAATGATTTCATGGTATACAAGAGTTTAAGTAATACAATTTTTGCCATACTTTGGGATGTGGGAAAAATTCTTTTCATGGAAGAAATCTTCAATATTCAAATCACTTGCCATTACTTGCAAGATTCCTTTAAGCATCATAATTTAACCTAAGTGCTAGGGTGCTATATGCTTGCATGATCGTGATACATGAAGCAAGTAGCATCCCACTTGCTTTATGTATCAAGTTTAAGGGAGGAGGCTTAGAAATTGTTCATCTAGAAAAATAAATGAGGAATCTAACACAAGTGGTTTCATTTTTTTTTGAAGCATTCCTAAATTAGTTATGAATATTCAAGCAAGTTGTACTATAGGCACCTACTTATGACCCTAGGTCTTCTACAAACCATTCACTTGCAACTTCTAAGAAAGATGGAGAAAACAAAGAGAACAATTGACTCTTGCAATTTATAATTCCAAATAGTGCTTTATGATAATTTTTCCAAAATCATCAATTTTGCATATGAGTCTCAACACTTAAGGCTAATTAAAGTTAGCAAATGCAATTTACCAGATCTTGAAAATAGGAGGATTGATTTTTTCTATAAATTTTTAGAAACATATTTATAATATTCCAAAATTTTTGGTATTTTGGTATTTTGGTATTCCAAACACTTTGGTATTTTTTATGTATTTTTTTGCTCACCGTGGGATATAGTAATCAATGGTTTTAAAATTGTAGAAAATATTGGTTGATAGTAAGAGATGAGATTTGTGCTAAAGCATTACTAGCATATTGGAGTTTGACATTGCAATTAGTGAGTTTCTTTCATCATCAATTGAATTGTGACATGGTTTTAAGACTAGTAGTCTCCAAAAATTGTAGATGATGTATTGCTAACATTCTTAAGTTCTTAAATGTATAATTGTCGAGATTTAGAGACTAATCTTCAATTGAAATATTAAAATGTTGGTAATCCCCCTTGGCATGGAAAATATCAATTCAATCGTTTTTTATATATGCACTAGAATTGTTGACTTGTTCAGCATCAAATTTATGGGCTTTGTTATTTGTCTTCATAGATGTCTTGTAACATATAATTTCTTCAACATTTTGGGTTTTATATTAAAAAGAGGATCAATAGTGTGATTTTCAAGAATTATATATAGTGTCAAATGTGAAAATCTAAATAGACTTCAATTTAGATGTATATAAGTTTGGAAGTTCACTAAAAAGTTAATTTTTTTTATTAATTTTTGTATAATGAAAGTAATAGTTTATATAAATAATGATTTTTTATGAAGAAAATACATTTTTCTTTGTCTAATTGATTTTGACAAAATATAACATACATTTGTTAGAAACTAAGAATCCATCAACATTTTTTGCAAGATAGCTTCCTTGTACATTCAATGATGTCCCATCATGGCTTAAAAGATTCTAATTAGTTAAAAAATGATATTGAAAAGTATGAATGTTATTTAGAAGTAATATCTAATATATGAATAGAAATAGGTTCATCTATCTTTCAACTTGATGGCTTGAAGAACTCCAAAACAATTTTGAATATCAAGCTTTAGTCAAAGATACAATAATCCAATTAATGTAACTTATGCAAGAACATAAGTGTACAGTACCTATTGATTTTTTCAAGACCCAATAACCATCCAAGAAGACCAAAACTATGAATGTGCAATCCCAAGTAATTTTTCTAGAACAATTTCAATTAGAGAAGATTTGAGGGCATTAGAAGATTGTTTCACAATTATTTTCTATGCTATGAACTAACTTTTGTTGACTATAATTTTAGAAATTATTTTAAAATTGATAAATTTTTAACATTTTTTCCCTAAAGAATGCTAGGAAATTAATTAAACATTATTATTTGATGTGGCAATTTCTTGGTTATACCAAAGTGCTTATGTGGTAAAGTTCCTAAAGTTCCCACAATCCAAGAACTTGCATTCTTCTCAAGGCCTCAAAAATCCTCTAATGCCTATTGTTATAAAAGAAAACAACAATTCATAACACAAGGAATCTCGAGGTGATCTTAATCCTTGAAGGACCAAGGCCTTCTTTCAACCAAAAAACACTCAAAATTGCCATTTCTATTGCAAAGAGTATAAAAATTGAATTTTTTTTCTTTTAATGAGAGTATCTTACACTTAATTAGAATGAGAAAGTGTTGAAATTTTCTTAGAATTTTTGACCACACGGATTGCAAGATATTTGAGTTTAAAGTGAAATGAAAATATTTTTAGCATAGTGCAAGACTGGATTTGTTGACTTTGAACCTTCTTAAGCTAGTCTTGATAGAAAAATCAAGATAGCTTCATGATTCTATTTAATTTATACTAATCTTGATTCCCATGAAGTTATTTGTTTTTTCTATCTTCAAAAAAGTTTCAAGAAATCATGACATAAATTGAGATTGTAAATACATGCCTAAAATCCCATTTGTCCACCAAACAGACAATGGTCATTTAAGGGTTAATAATGTCATACAAAACTTTACAACAATGTTCTAGGACTTGTGTTTGTAAGATTGAGGTTTCGTAATCTTACCTTCAATTTATCCTATCACTATATCTTGAATTTCTTTTAAAGAAAATTAGGAATCTCTAAGAAACGCTAAAAAATCCAAGAAGTAGGAAGCTTCAAGAAATTGCACATCAAGGCAGAAGAGCCACTTGAAGGATACTCCAATAGGTACTCAAATACTATGCGGATATTTTTTTGCATATCCTTGAAAGTTACGTAGAATTGGCATCTACCACATGTGGTTTCATGTTTTCCAAGCTCTGTGGAATTAAGTTATGATAGTTATGAATATCTGAAGTTGGAATGCAATGCTCGCTGAAAAAGTCCACCGCCTGAAATGTACTCCAATTGGACACGGCTGGTGCAAATGAATGCGAAAACAAATGAAAAAAACAAAATGGACCTCTGCGTTGGAAGAGAGCAGCCCACTTGTTTGATTGTTTGAATGACTCACACTGATCTCATGGCCGGCCGGCTCCATCCGAATATCCCATGCAGACTCACAAGAACGGTATTGTAAGAGCATCCCCATGGCATGCATGCCAAACAGGGGCGCCAAACGAACCTTTGGCGTGCTCAGTTGGTGAGCCAGGGGCATGTTCACTTCTTGTGCCCCATCGCAGGAGCAAAATTTGAGCACGCCAAGACACAATCTACTAATTTAAAATCTAGTTAATCCACAACACAAATACAATGTTTGAACAAAATTGATTCAAAATTGAACAAAGCATTGATGGTTCTCGGTATTTTCACTTGTGCATTTATTAGCATCAACTTCAAGCATTCCAATTCTGTCACGTAGAAAGAGAATCAAGGCTTTGTACCTCGAAGATTGTTCCGCATCATGTAGCGTGCCCTCTCAAGACCCCCAATTTGGCCGTGGCATCCTCAAATTTTGGAGAGCCCGGCCACTTTTACTCGTTTAGCGAGCCTGGCATGGGGCACTTTTTTCTGCATGACGCGCCCAACTGGCGTTTTTCCCCCTGTAGCGAGCTGGCGTGCAGATGCTCTAAGCATGCCACTTACAATGCATATTTGGATTCAAGAGCACATTACAAGAAGTGGGTATAGTTTGTTTACTATTTTTTTTCAAAATTGTCATTGGTAAGTAGATGGGATTATTGTTGAAAAATGAAATTGTCTCTTTAATCCAAAAGTTGCAACCTTTCTAAGATTCAGTTTTGACATATGTAAGGTCTTATATTCTCATCATCTGCACCACTAACCGTGCATCTCAAGTTTTTATAAAAGCTTCAAATTGTGAATGAGCTAATGAAACTGGCAAAGGAGTGCTTAAAACCCTGAATCCTTATAATTAGTGAGTGGCACTATACAATGTGGTACTTACATGGTAAGTGGCAATGCATGGTAAGTAGCATGCCTATAATAACTCAAATATTAGAACTTGGTGAGGGGACACCACAATGCTGGAAACTTGGTTTGATTATGAAAGAAATCAATTTGATCCATCCGGCGCACAATAACTTCAAAGTTCAGATGTGTGCACCTATAATTGACAACCAGTTGAGGGCAAAAACCATCAATAAATATAACTTAGTTTAAAGTGATCTTGTTGGCAATTGGAAGAAGATTTTGATGCACTTTGGCATACATCATTTGGACATTTTATGAATAAATGATGAATTTTCAAAGGATTGCTTTTGAAATAGGTTTACCAAATACCAACACTATATTCTCATGGACTCTCATGTTTTGATTGTGAGGATCTTGTGTAACCAATATCTAATCTCTCATGATGTTTTTTGGTCCAAATGTAGATATTCTATTTTGTATGGTGTTGGTTATGGATGTGTATGTATGTTACAAGAACAACTTATAATAGACCATAATATATAGTAACCTACTCTAAGAACTTAGATAATAGGTTTGTGCTAGTTATTTACTTCATTTAATGGTCACATTCTATAGTTTTTAGAACTTATGTAACCTTATTTCAATTCCATTATAATTTTTTCAACAAAAGCATATATCATTATAAGTTCAACCAATTTGTCATCAAAGAAGGGGGCTTTTTGAAATTCTAGGCCAGGCAATTTGCTTTGGCAATTTGCTTTGGACTCCTCCTCACAACTACACATGTTGGGAGATTTTGTATATCTTTTTTTTGGTAATTCATTTGAACTTTAAATTTCGACAGAATATTATCAACATAAAGGTGACTTCATAAAAAAAAATTCATGTTAAGAAACCAATTTTTCAGCCCTTGGGAGGGTGTCAAAGTTGGAAATTGTGAAAATTTTCTCAAAACTACACTTGGTGGGAGATTTTAAATATCTTCTTAAAAAAAAACAATCGCACCTTGAAATTTTTTCTACATATTAAAAACATAGATATTGTTTCATGACAAAAATTTCATGGCAAAAAAAAAAATTTAATCTTTGGGAGGCTGTCAAAGTTAGTAGCAGTGAAAAAATTTCCACAGCTACCAATGTTGGTAGATTTTGAATAACTTTGTTTTGGTGAATCTTTTGGCCTTGAAATTCGGCATACATATAATTAACTTAAAGATGATTTTGTGGCAAAATACAAATTTTTGAGCTCTCGAGAGGCTTTCAAAGTTGGCAGTACTGAAATTTTTCTCACTGCAGACTCAGAAACGACATTTTGATTGGTACCCTATTGTACAATAAGACAATGGGGTGATTGCAAGAAACACCGGTCCTATTTCCCGTCACAATTGGAGTGACTTTGTTCTTTTCTGTTATAACTTTTGAATTAAAATATTAGAGAATATGAAATAATTATTGGACCTCTCTAACTTGATGATTTTTACATCCCTTATTTTTCAGAAATTAAAAAACATGTATATTTAAAATTATATTTTGTTAATTTGTCACAAATTGAGGTTCAAAGGTTTCTACTACATTAGGAGTACCTAAATTTAATGATGTAAAGTTGAAATTTTCATGGTGCATTTGCATAGTAGGAAAGCACATTCCTATTGAAGGAAATCTAAAAATACATTATTTTATGTCCTCCACATGCGTGCAAACAGCACTTCCATTGCACGCAATTTCTGACCATTGATAATAGAGCTAAGATCATTTTTTTGGTGAAATGTCATCACCATCAACTCTTCCCAAATGTCTAGTTTTCAGATTCAAGAAAAATAAATTATCCTATTTTTTACAAATTAAAATGTAAATACGCCCATTTTCATGAAGTTTTCCACCTTTCTAGTTCTCCTACTTGGAGAATTTTCCTAAGCTTTTTCTTCATAGGATACCTTCTTCTTTAAGGTTTATACATTAGACATATTCTTCATATTTTCTTAAAATTGATTTCCTAATTAAATAGTATTCCCAAAGAAAACAATGTCTATTTCCAAAACGCTACAGAAAATGGACGGTGTTTCTTGCAACAACCCAATGATGTTGCCTAAAACTCCAATTGTCAACTTTTTATTTCAATTCATCAATTTCATTGTGATGCTTTGAAAAGCATTTATCACAAATCTAAGCTATGGATCCCTTTGATCCTTTGTAGCAAACTTTCTTTAATTGAAACTTTTCATAAAAGTCTCTCTTATTTTGACACTTAGGCTCTAAGAACACTTGAAGCCACCTTTGAGCTTCAGATTCGTCATCAATTGAGATCCTCGAATGATTCTTCACATCACTTGGCAATGATTTGATTGTTGCACTAGGAAGTTGATAATCCAAAAAACCAAGCGTGTCAAGAATCAAGGCTGCAAAAGTGACCCCATCACTAAAATCAGGGATCATTGCACCCATCCCACAAGCAACGTGGGCACCGATCTTTGTCAATACTGTCGCAATCTTTAGTCCCCAAGCTACCATTGCAAGAAATCTCTTTGTGTGTTCTGTTCCGAAATCAACCACACAACCTTTTTGATTTGCAACCTCATGGAATCCATAGATACTTTCACACATGAGGTGAAGTTGGATTCTATCAAGGTCAGGCACCCAACTTGTCAAAAGCGTCCTTTTCCCAAGTTCACAAAGATAGGCTAACTTGGGAATTTGTGATTTTTGCATTTCTATAGAGAATGCCATCAAATCATCAATCTTAGAACACACCTTGAGCAATAATTCCCCTTGCATGTTTTGAATGCCATGCTCAAGATTTAGAATCAAATGCACGACATTGTCCAATTTTGTCATTGTCTCTTTGTGATGTTCATCCAATTTGGACATTGTCTCCTTGTGATGTTCATCCAATTTGGACATTGTTTCTTTGAAGTATTCATGATGCTCCCTTCTCATGTCATCCGAAGGCCCATATACTAATCTCCGAGGCATTTGCCAAAAAGAAGTGGTTGATGACCGACCCTCAATAATGTCGATGTTAGATTGATCATTTTGGGTCATAGTTCCTAGAGATTGAAGTTTCTTATCACAATCTTGTAGGTCACCCAATCGCCTTTCTAGAAGATCTTTCCATGCCAAGCTCCCCAATAAGGTACTTACTTTGTCACAACCATTGTCCAAGCCTTCACATGACTTCCAATTGTATCTCACATCTATACCAATCTTTATAACCTCCACTTCCAATTCTTTTACTAAAACACATTGGTTTTTACGATCCTTGGCATTAACCAACTTCTTTACACACGCAGGGCGCAAAATGTACTCAACAAGGTGAACTCCGACGCAACCCAATGTGGGATCTTCTTGGAGAAGTTTGATGTGCATGACAATACCGTTTTCAAGGAAATCCAACATTTGGTCTTGAGATTGATATGATCTTAGAAGGATGTCAATGTCCCCATGATGGAATTGAAGAATGACTTCAATGCCACCACTTATGAACTTGATAATATCTTGAAACACCTCATAAGTATCTTGGGCATTCTTGCTTTGGAGATTCTTGAAGAAAGATACCTATACACATATGAACAAGTAAGGAATATATCATTTAACTAAGACAAAAATGATTGTAAAAATCAATTCATTTGATTCAAATTCAATTGATTTTCACATCTACATCAAGGTACAAATGAAAAAAGTTAGTGTAACTTATTGTCACAAAAATGAAGATTGAGTGTCTCAAATATATGTGATTGTTAGTAATTGTTCTAAATTTTAGTTATAACCATATTTTGAGATTAATCAATGTAATTAGATTATTGCAAAGTAGAAAGTTCAAGTGTACTAAATTTGTAAATCAAATTAAAAAAAATGGAAGTATATAAAGCTCCTATTTTATTAAGATAATTCAAAGACAATACCTGAAGTCGTGTGAAAAATCCGGGAGTCAACATGGTTTGAATTCCATCTTTGCAAGCCAATCTTCTCCCAACATACTTCAAGCTTGCGGGTTCATCATTGGTGGACCAATTCAAACTCTCTTGTTTGTCTTTCAAAGTTGATGATATTATAATGCTACTAGCATCTTGCTCATAGCATATGTGTAGCTTGATCATCATGCCCAAGATGTCATCAAATTGCTTCTCCATGTCTCCTTGACCTTCCACAAGCTTCAATATCAAACGCTTCATGTGGTCCTTGGACATGATCCCATTGGCCGAAACCATCTCCAATTCCCTATCTACAATTGCACATTGGTATAGGAATTGTCCAATGATTTGGTGGCAAAACCAATGGGGATTGGTGATGACAACTCCTTCTTTCTCATTGTAGATGATGTGTCCTCTATCATTCAAAGATATGGCTACAAACTCCCTCTTTCGTTTTGCAAGCTCATCGTCTACATCATTCAACTCCTCCACTCCCTTGCACATGCCTTCACAAAGTTCTTCCCACTTCAACAATGGTGGATTTGATTTGTTTGCATTCCATAGCTCTATCAAGTGTTGTACTTCTTCACAAGCTCTTATAGTCTTGGGCAATCTCTTCAACAATTGCTTCATGTGGGATTTCATGAAATCAAACACCTCACGAGCATGAGATACATCCCTCCCGTCCACCTTGAATATGAACCAGTCTTCATCAAACTCAAAGACCTCTTGGAATTGAGATTTCAATTGCAAAACCTCATCTTCAATGCGTGCTGCAAATTCTTGATCGTCTTTCCAATAGTCAAAATGTGTCATCACTATTGACACATGCGGGCGATAGGAAAGAGATCGCCTTGTATTGGAACCAATGAATCGCAACCATGAAGCAAGTTCTGATTTGATGTTGGATGGACGTCTTCTTTTTGAGAGGCAAGATTGCTCCATTGGATTGCACATGAGTAGAAACATTGATGAACTTCCATCAACTGAGAGATTGGGCATGACCAACTCATGAAAAGAGTGGTAGTCGGTTTGCCCGGCCATGTCCCAAATGGTAATGCCAAAGCCATCACATTGTACTTTGTCTATTTCAATGCCATGTGTACGTTCAAGTGGCATGTCTTCTTCTTGCACTTTTTGCACATTAGATTTCTTAAGAAGGTTTCGTATTTTTCCCTTGAAGCCTAGTTGGTTTGGAATTTCATCTTTGCTTTGGAATTCCTTTAGTTTCTTCATTGACATTCATATTCTTGTTTTACCTGTGAAGAAATAAAATGACAATAGTTTAGCTTAGATGTAGAATAGTAATTCCTACAATCTTTAGATGGTATAATTGATGTCATAAAGCTACCACCTACATTCATAAATAGTTTCAATGACCAATATTTTACAAAATCATGTTTCTTCTAGAAGGCCATATTCGTTAAATTGAGAGGATGGGGAGTCTCATTTTAATCGTGATTCTAAATTTAGAAATAAAAAGTAGTCATTAATTTGAGACAATTTCAATAAATCGAGACAAAAACATGCCAAATATATTTAAGAAAATCAAAGGAATAAATGAATTCTATAAATTCATAGATTCTATATTGAGTATAGATAGAAATTTTAGAATAATTTATTCTAAAATATAAAATAACATTGTATTTTGAAAACAAACTAATATACAGAATGAATATATCTTGAAGAACCCATGGAAAGCACAATATACCATAGACCATAACAATACAAATATATGATGTTGAACAACATTGATCACTTTGATTTCAAAAAAGAGGTCAATACAATAATTTAAAAAAAGAAATTGCAAATGAATTCTAAGTATTTATGCGAAATAATTTATTTTTGGCAACATTTTTTTCTATTTTTTTTTTCTAAAGAAAATATAGTAAATAGCAATTGAATCTATAAAACTACTAGTTTTTTTTTGGTTTTTTTTTGTGTATATGTTTGAAACCAACTATACTCTTCTAATAATAGGTCTTGAACTACTATATCTACAAACTAAACATCTTTACGCCGATGATGCATTGTTGCCTTCATTGGTCATGTATGCATGCACAGATGCCTTGATGATTTCGATTTGGTTTTTGGGAATTTTGATCCTTGGATCTAAAGTCCTTGCCCTCACACGTGGCTTCCAACCGGTCATGATGCAATCTGTGTGTGCCCAGCTTGAAGATATAGCCTTGTCTTCGCACCAAAGATTCCCTTGTTTTGTATCCCAGCCAATATAGGTGTTCTCATCAATGTGTTGAAAAGATGTAGGTGTCCAATATTGGAGCTGAATGAAATTGACATGCGCGGGATTTGGATTAGGATTTGTCAATGCCTGAGCAAGCCAGAAAGGACAAAGGTCACCATCTGCAGGACGTACCGCCACAAAATAACCTGCATATACATCACGGCCAACACGAAATGAAGGGAGTGGACAATCACGTCTACGACCAACAAAGGGTGCATCTTCTGCAAACTCTTCACGCATCGTGCCATCATCTCGGTAATGATCTACCTCCTCAGTGGAGATGATTGAATTTGGCCAAAACCCATCTCGCAAGGTTTCACGACTCACAAGTGGTTCAAGCAATGCATTTGCCACACCTTCCCAATATTTCTTCACTGGCTCAATCTTTCTCCGAAACTCTCTAGATAGGTCTTGATTGGCCATTGCCCCCCACAAATCAATGTAGCCATGTAAACCCTTAGAAACCTCATCAAAGCAACGCATAAGTTGTGGAGCCAAAGGTTTAGGACTCCCCCTTGGAACTTTAGGGCGCCCATCTGATGTTTCTTTCCACAAACGAATCCCTCCACCTTCCTTTGGCAACCAATCGCCATCCGTACAAAGAATTTTGTATTGCATCATAGGCCATTCGTTAGAATCCTTATAAAATTTGAACTGCTGAGCTTGAGAATGACCTTGTAGTGAATCGTCACCTGTATGCAAGTATCCCTCTACAAATCCTTTAAAATTAGGAACTTCTTCTATGAAATGCGGAATAACTGGTTGCGTTTCACAATCCATGAAGGACTTCATCAACCTCGGAATTGTAGGGTAGTCATTAGTCTTCAATTTGGTACTCCATCGACCAAAGAGAGCATCAATGTCTTCATGAGTGTGTCCAACAATGAGGAAATTGATGTATATTTCGCGGAATATAGCTCTGTGTACAAGAAGAGAGCAAAATGCAAAAACCCAACGATTTTTGTTGTCACCAGAGGCATTGTCAAGCTGGAGAGTCAATACAGGAGGAAGACTTTGAGGTTCAATAACCTCTTCTGGAGGAGGAGGAAGAGAATCTTCACACATCTCTGAGCCTTCCAGGATGGCTACAGATAAAGGATGAATAGGATCATCCTTCACAAACAACTTCCGTGATGAGACTTTAGGTTCAGACTCTAAATCACGCAACAACTTTGCAATGGATCCAACTGTATGATTAGAATCTGTAGGAAAGATATCCAATCCATAGTGCGCATATCGAACATCTCCATGTCCATGAGCAATCATGCCTGTAACTGCAACTGGCATCTTCATAAAAGAATCGGTCCCTTTGTTCTTGTGAGAATAATGTGGAGAGGCCGTTTTGGAGTGATCCATTTTGTCATGGATTATAGTCAACATCTTCTCTGGACTTTTCTCAGACATCATGCGGTTAGCATAATACAACTCTCGATGTGCTTGCTGCCCTGCAAGGTGGACTTTCAATTTTTTAGTCCACACTTCTTGAGCATGAGAACGTGGAGTACAAGCATTCCGTAGTTGCTTCAATCTATCACATTGTCCACAACGAGCGAAACTATCACCTCGAGCTTTCGGAGCATATTCTGGAAATGAAACACGGCGGATGTTACTCAGTCCACTTGTTGAAACATGTTGCAACTGGAATGACAAATTCATGCTATTAATCTCTGGCAATGTTTCACTCCATCGGAAAGCTGAAGGAAGAACCATAGAAGGAACTTTTTCTCCTGATTGGAGTGTCCTTGATTTGTGTGGCATTTGGTCTGCGCTCCTATCAAGAAGCAGTCGAAGGGTAGCAGTGGCTTGTAGTGTATGTGTCCTTGGCTTCTTCAAACCAAGATTGCCATGATGCTCAGGTTGTTTATCATTTCTTGCCTGCTGTCTATACCTGTAGAAGGTGGATTTGTGAACTCCATGAATGATGCACCAAGCAGTAGGACAAACTTCACGAGATGCAAGGGTGATCATCTCTCTTCCATTAGAGTCATGGTGGATTTGCTTGTGTACACCAAGCAAACATGACTGACGATTGTACACACCACCGTGAACGTAGAGTTGGGATCGTATGGCTTGAATCTCCCCACGAGGAAATGGTTGCAAACAATTTAGCCGGCAACAAAGCATTGTAGAAACTTCAGTAATTGCTCGCGTTATAAGAAGGGATTCTTTCTTGGGAGGATTTTCCGGTTCCTTCTTCTCACGCGAACTCTCATAGGAACGAACACCAGTTCGAACACGACGAGTAGATGCACTTGCAGCAGTCTTGAATATATGTGTCTGATCATGATCGAATAGACTGGCACCTCTGAGGAAGACCCTTGAAATAGGCCAAGAGCGCATTGACCACATCCAGGAGAACGGAACATCCCGCTCACTCAATGACTGTGCTATCTGAACTGCAACACGATCATCTCCGAGAGGTTTTCCATCCATGTCAATAATAAGGTTTGCATCAACGCTGTGGCAAATGGCTCTTGCAACCTCCACCCCGGCTTCGTTTGTAAGGGTTACCCCTTTCGTAATCCAAGAAGAGCGAGGGATGCCCTCACATGTGGCTACACCATCTGGTAAAGATGGCAGTGGAACTGCAAACTCATTCGCACCTGGAGTATCCATTCTGCACAGAATGGAACTTTAGTACTTGTAGGAAAAAGTATATCTTCGAATCGAAGATGAAATACTACAAACATTACTGTCAATTAGGCCCAATGTCTTATATAGGACATAACTCAAGAATAGAAAAAAAAATATTTGGACATGGCAAAGCAAAAAAATATATAACCATACAACAGAACGAGAAGGACCTTCACCTCATCTTTTGTTATTATTTTCTGTTTATTTCAGTTCAAATTTTCATCATCACATTTATCTGCGATTCGAAGATCAACCAAAATGTAGATATTATTCTAGCCTCTACAAGTGTAATAACGCATGTTTGAAATGATGAAAGTGTTCACAAATATATCAGAACGTATCTAACCTCTAGACAACTATTGAGTTCAACAACTGGATTGCTAGAACTATCTTCGAGTCGAAGATAATATTTATACTGAGAGTGAAGGTCTGGAGAGAAACAATGATCCATACTATTTCCGGTACCATGTATTCATTCGATAATATTTGTAGTTCAGTATGACTATTCTTATAGGACAGTGGGATTTTTAACTTTTTCACCAATATATCTAAATGAATTCTCCCTCTTCACAATTATTCCTTATGCAAGATGAGATTGTATATTTATCTTTGAATCGAAGATAAATCTCATACTGAGATCCAAAGTCTGAACATGAAGATTGTCACACATTTCATTTGATGAACCTTCTGGATGCGCCTTTCCATATTAAAGTTTGAGGGGAATTAAATACTGCCATGGTCCATAGTTATCTTCGAATCGAGGATACTGAATATTTTATCTTCGACTCGAAGATAATGTACAGGGTGACCTCCTGTTGTAAATTCCGTGCATTATTCAGTTGTATAATGCTGACTTCCGAATTTTACGGCGTGAAATTCGTGCTCCACAATCCGCAGTGCGTTTACCATAGCATACAAGACGACTACAACACTACACTGACAAAAACATCAACATGAAAGGCAACTACATTGTTGCACTAACTAAGACATCGATAAGGAAGACGTACTCATCGAAAGTGTGATCAAATAGAGTAGTCTATCCATCTCTACTACGACACAGCCAAAGATTGTGCATTGAAAAACAAACAGCACATGAAATATGAAACACGAACTACAACAAAGCTAACTTGAAGTACTTGAACTTACGAGAATCCGACTGTACTCGACATGTGTAGGCACTAACACGATTGCAAACCAAACCAAATCGCAACGCAACAATCAAAGGCAGCGGCTGAATGAAGGTAGAGGAAGGCTGCAAATGGAGGAAGAAATGAAAGATTGATGCTCACTGAGAGAGAGAGGATGCAAACGAAATGGCGGGACAGAACAAGCGGGAGAGCTACTCCGATTTCAAACTTTCAAGTTTTCCCGGACTCAGGGGAGAAGCATCTCCGGAGTTCAAGGGGCGTTGACATTCTTACCATTCTTTATAAGATACTGACGGCAAGTAATCAAGAACTTTACATTAATTGAAATGGAATCTTCGATTTCACCGGTCACTAGAGCATATAAATAGGGGAATTTCAGGTGAAGGCTTCTCTGACAGCCGTCATTTCTTCCGGGCTATGAAATTTAGTATTAAATGTTCTTCCACAATTGGAATTCATCACTTCGGAGAATTTGCTTCGAGTTTGGCATTTTACCTTTTTTTCACAACCAGTCATTCTAAAAAGAAAATCTGGGCAGGGGATAATGCATGTGGCAACGCAAATTTTGCACAAAAATGTATTCAGTTTATTCTACTACAAATATAATCACGAATATTTTTGAATTCTATGTATAAGGTATAGAATATGGTTTAGGGCTTACAAATTTGGAGTTCAAGGCTTCCATTTAGAATGTAGGGTCTACATTACATTAGAACTTCAAAATTTTCACTATCCATTAATTGCCTGACCACAAAAATAGGGTGACAACAACCAAAAAAGTATATAGAGAATTAACTAACTTTACTTGAAAGAGAAGGTGTAGAAGAAGATGTTTATTAGAAATTGTAAATCTTAGGGGTAAATAATTTTTTTTCTAAATGAAGTATTGTCTTGAATGAAAGGACTTAGGGACAACAAAATTCACCCTAAACCCTAAACCTATTAAAAAACCCATTGTTTGTGGACAATATATATCTATTGCATCATTGAATGACGTCATTAAACATGGCCACTTGTCTATAGAGTAATTCTATAATTACAACATTGTTGACTAAGATCACCTACCAATTTTGAAAAAAATCTGTAGATATACAATTAATATGGATCTTCATTTTTCTTAATAAGAGTCAAATTCCAATAGCCCCTGTTCATTTCATTTTAGAAAAGTTAATATATAAAATACAAAGTAAGCTATACCATTTGATAAAATAAAACAAAACAAAAACTTAGTTAATTTAAAAATACTCAAAACATAAGCAATAATAAAAAATTTAGCATATGTTGAATGCTTTTATTTTAAGTGGAAAAATTAGAAAGGAAACTATAAGGATCTTGAAGGTACCAATGAAAGATAAGAAGCCCTAAACCCTTTGGAAATAACTAAAAGGCAAACTGTACATTCTTACAAAGTAATCTCAATTCCAATATTTCCTTGATTCGTCTGTTTGAAGACTTCTGTTTGAAAAGAGGATGATTCTAAATTTTTTTTAATGAAAATACCTATTTTACATATATAATAATGAACTAAGAAGTAAATAGAAGAATCAATTCCAATATTTCCTTAAATGTAGAATTGCATCCTCTATGAAACTAACATTCATGTACTTATTATAGAATAATTTAGCTTTACAAATTAGTGCCTTCCTAAAAGTTAATAAATGTGGTACCGAGCTAAAGAAATAGAATACAATGAAGGACTAAATTACTATGACTTTCCTACTTTGAGAGGGAGAAGTACATATTCATTTTGGTAAATTGATAAATTCACTTCTTATACTAGGTTTACCATATCTCATAGTGAACATAATTTTTCTTTAAATACTAGACCGTATAAAAATGCAAATAGATGCATGGGTGATCACACTCTGTACAATTGGGTACCTACCCTACGGCAAAGGGGTAATTTAAGGTGTCTATTTACCTCCCCTGGGAAAATTAAAAGGCCACTATAATTATATAATTTTATACTTTTGCCTATACTATGGGACTGCATAGTACTTATACAGAAGCGATGGTTTTTAATTTTAGCAACCTATTCCCCTTATAACTTCAAAAAATGAATGGAAAAGCAAAATTGAAGTTCGTATTTGGAGTGGTATTTGAGAAAACAATTGTCATGAATTTGTGAATATTTAAACCTTTTTGCACTTGTTGTGCATTGAAATTTTTTTTTGGATTTTATTCTCATTTTACTTCCCAATTTCTTTCGTAGATACTTTATTTGGAGGCAATGTGGTTTTGGACATTGCACGGGGGATCCTTTTCAATTAGTGTCCCAATTTTTTTTCCTTAACCCATTAAGGACTGGTCGACCACTTTTGGGTTGATTTGAGGACTTTTTGTCTCCTATAATTTGTAGAACATTTGATCTCAAAAAACTTAGAGAAGAACGCATTTAGAGTGTCTTTATGCGCATCTAACAAAACCAATTTCAAGATAATGTGTGCAAAAATGAGTGAGTTGTGCTTGGCCAAACTTGAAATGGTCCAACCTTTCATATTGAAATTTTCAATGAAAAATGCATATTTTATGGAAAGGACAATTATGTGTGTGTTTGAAATAATAAATTAAAAGGTTTTGGTCAATTTCCAAACAATATATTCAAATCTATACCCAATTGTAGCAAACCCTAATTATAACCAATGCCAAAGGGTGTTTATGACACATCAATGTTTGAAGACTAATTACAAAGACATGAACCGTTGGATCACTTTTATTTTTTGTGTAGTTCAAGGACTTAACCCATGGAACTCATTTATTCAATCCGATCTAGAATTACATCTTTTAAAAAGGCATAAAATTGCACTTTTTGAGAATTGTGTTCAAAAATCACGTCTGCCCCCTAAATCAACCACGGTCCTTAATGAGTTAAACATTTCCTTTGAATTGCATGGTATTAGAGTTCAGGGTTCCTATTCTTGCTTCCATTTTTTTCCTAAATTGCCACCTTCTCAAAATTGTTTGGTATTTCATCTTTTGTTTTCTTTTTACTTTCATCTTTGTCCTCAAAACACTTTCTTTAGACGTTATGGTAATCCATTGATTGCTTTCATTTTAACATCCATTATCTAATGTTAAACACTTTATTTTATATTTATGATATTTTGGATCTAGGTTTCCTTTCTAATCCCATTTTTTAAAAGTCTTTTTAACTTTTTTTTGGAGGTATTCAACGTTTCTTAGAACTGATTTTTGCAAAATGATTTTTGTAGTCCTTAAAGTTTCTAGGAATGCTTTGGATTCCAGCCAGGGTGTAGTTGTCATTTATACACCACCCTAAGTCATAGCACTGCACACAAATCCAGTATCTGAAAAGTATAGTCCTCGAACCCTAACAAGCAATTATAGCTCGTACTCATCCACCTATAAGGAAACACTGCCAACAAGTTCATCTAATACAGTTGGGCGTCGGATGTTGGACTGGTAGTCCAGTTAGGAGTCCATTTACAACGCTAGTCAATTGTACAAGATTACATAAATATAGTGTACAACATACATATTTTAAGACCTCCTACTTTACATTACTTGCAAGAAAAATTAGAGGCCCACATTTACAGTCTACTTTAATAAGTTATAATGGAGTCCTTCACTTTGAATGTTATCTAATGTAGTTGTCCAAAAATTATAATTTTTACCTCGAATGAATTAAATCCTCACTATCTTCTATCACATGTCAATTTTCAAATGTAGTTAGTTACCCTCAAATCCACCTGTGAGTAGATGATGTCAGAAGTTTCAAGTGTACAATTTCTAGGGCCGCCACCTTATTTTCATGAGCTAAGTACATTGCAATGCAAGAACAACATTTAGCCCGATGTTAGTACAACTAACTTTTAAATTATAAAGAAATAGAGTATAAGAATTATGTAGTTTGAAGACATCAAGAAAATCTTATAAATAAGATTCATGTTTTTACCTAATGAGTAGTCATTGAATTTTAATTTTTTTTTTCTTAAACGGAGATAGAAGTTCTAATTTAGATCGTTCTTTTATACGAAAGTAAAATATAGCCAACAAAAGCCACTACGTCTTTACAAGTGGCAAAATGATTTAACTCCTAAAGAATGTTGGAGGTCCTCTATGGTTGAAGAATGAGAGTGTTTTGAAATTTGGGAAGAAACTGCAAGCATTCTTCTGTACAAATACGGTTGGAATATAGATATCTTTTACTAATCTTTGAATGATTTGAAATATATATACTATTGAATTTTGTACTATCAAAGATTCCCATGGTTACCAAAAATGGTTCCCTTGGTGACCCGACATTGTTTTTGGATTAAATGGTGAATTCCCTAGAGGGTACCCGTCATCACGCACGGCTTTAGGTTCCCTAGAGGGTACACGTCATCACGCACGGCTTTAGGTCCCATGCACGGGTATGGGCTCGTGACTCTCGCGGTTTAAGGTACTGTCGAGGGGTTTTACGTATGCCAGGGTTTTGAGCGTGCATTTGTTTTGCGTTTTCTTCCTTCGTTGCATGCGTGTTCTTGTGCGCTTGTTTTTTGTGTTTGAGGTCGGTTTAGGGTGTGTTTAGTGTGTTCATCTTCTCTCGTGTTTTCTTCTGTGCGCGGAGGCGGAGGTGGAGGTTGCGGCGGCAGTCTGTGAGGCGTGCTGGTGTTGTCGTGCGTGATGTGCGGAAGCGATTAGGTGAGGCGCGGCGGTGTTCCTGGCCTGAGCCTCCGCGCCGAATTTAGTTTAGAGTATGCACGTTCTTGCAAGCGCCAGATCCTTGCAGCGCTTTTGATTTCAGGTAAAAAGGTGGACACACTTTGCTTTCATACCATTCTTCTTGTTTTCAGATTTGCATTTCCAAGATGCAGCACGTTAGGGTTCAGGGTTTTGCTTCAAATGGTATTCTTGTGTGTATTCAAGTGGACTGTGTTCGGTGGAGGGTGGTGCATTGATCTGTTTCTTGTTTTCTTCAATTGAGGTCTGTCAATTCTAGAAATGCTGTAGAATATTGCATTCTGACTTACTCACACTGAATCATGGAATCCAAGCGGCAGAGAACTTGAGTTGGGGAGTGACATTGAGAACTAGCGAAATTGGAAACCGGAAACTAGCAGGTATGTTCATTGAACTGCATGTTCTTCATGATGTAGGTGTAAAATCACAAACATGCAACGAAAAAAACCCAACCCGAATTAGGGTTTAGGAGCAGTGCGACTAAAGTATAAATTAAAACTATAATAAATTATCCTACATCACCCCATATTTGGTAACTGTCGAAGATGATTATCTTCGAACCGAAGCTGATTATCTTCGAGCCGAAGATAATTATCTTCGACTCGAAGATAACATTCTTCTCCAAAAAGCCTACCTCCAACAATAATAGAAATGATTTACACAATCTCTGCATAGATACGTTCTAGTCCTTGAGAATTGTAGAGCCCAACAATATGATTAGAACGGCATTTTCCTCCAAACATAAAAACATCTTCGACTCGAAGATAATCAAACACTGACATACGTTTCCTGTATAGCCTATAGTTTCCAAAGACGCATACTTCATAGGGTGGTAGTATTGAAAACAGTCTAACCATCAGAATTCAGAAACAAATCATGAGAAAGAAATAGGACCCACTTATCCTCGAGCCGAAGATAAATTTCTATGCCAGCTGATGAATACATTCACTATGATCTTGCAGATTGTCTAAAATGGCAAGTGACGATGGATACGACTACTCAGCCACCGTTCCTTTCCTTGAGCCCTTCAACATGTGGATTGGTGAAGGAACCTTCATCACTGAAATGGAAGAGCAGTATGGCAAACTATGGCAGTTCAAGTCCGTGGTTGACTCTTGGACGTTTGGCGTAAATCGATTTAAGGATTACGTCCACCTTCGCTACAAAGTAAAAGGCTCTGCTTTGTACGTGACTTGGAACCTTAAAGAGAAAGTGGCATTCATTGAAGAGCACCGTAAACATTTTATCGTCGTTACACTACAAGCCCTTAACGAAGAAGGCGATGAACTGAACCACACGCACTCAATCGTCCTCTACGATGAGGATGAAAGAGCAGTCTTCAACTTTGACGAGCTCATCAAATCACTCCAAGAAGGAAGTAACAATGCTTTGGGGGATGAGCTGAACAGAAAATTTTTCCCGTGGGTAAAGAATGACGCAGTGTCCATGGCAAGACGTATGAATATTTTGTTTCGACGATTAGAAAAGCACGTAGTTACAAACGTGGAGAAACAACCAATTTCCTCCCAAGCACAGGCCAAGAAGAGACAGGAGTCTCAGCCAGCTGCGCCAGCTCCATCGGTTGGACGAGGAACGTCAGGCAGTCGCGGGAGCGGAAGGGGGCGAGGTCGCGCTGATCCTCAAAAGAGGAAGCCTACCGTACCTGCTATTGGAGAGACAAGTGCAAAGCGCCAGAAACAGAGCGGGGCTGGTAGAGCGACGGCAGTTGGTAGTTCTGGTTCTGCTCTGACGACTGTACAGACTGAGCATCATGCCGATGACAAGCCCATTGCAAAGTTTGAGATTGCTGGGATTTATCAGAAGAGCTTCTGGGATAAGTGCAGAAGTTGTTTCATTTTCGACCCGCAGACGTTCATGGTCTCAATTGATCAATGCTTCTTAGCAAGGCCAAAATATGTCATCAAGAAGCTGGAGAAATCAATTGTGGACGACGTCAGGGAGCAGCTCATTAATCTCGGGGACGCAAAGCAACGTCAAACAATTTGCCTAACACCGATGAATGCTCAGAAAGCCCTTCTTAAAGAGTGTCCCAAAAGTTGGGACGACATCAAGAATGGAAATTTCTACATCATAAATGGGCAGCACAGTGTAACCACTTCCAAGCAACTCCAACAAGGCGGGGTCTGTGAGGAACGGAAGAAGGAGTTGCAGACATGGGAAGCAACAATAGTGTGGACGTTGAGCCCCGAGAAGTTGACGGAGATATCAAGCTGGTATAACAAGACAAATCATCTCCGCCACAGTCAACCAACATGGGGGAACGAGATCTTCTCTTGCAGACAGATCTGGTTGGCAGCAAAGCGACCAACTGCCATAGAATCTGAACCAGAAAGGCGAGGCAACGGGTCAACTGTCAATGCGACCGCGTACACGGTAAGTGACTTGCATCCTTTATCTTCGACTCGAAGATAATACTAGTTTTTCTTTTTGTCTCCTGTACAAAAGTGCATCACTAAGACTCTCTGGATGATTGTTGCAGCGATTCGTGGATGCTGTTCTGCTTCGATACCAGAGCATCAATCCCGATAAGGATGGGAGCAACGTCAAGCGAGAGTCTGACGTGAAGAATGAACTCCGGATCATTACATTGCGTGATGATATCTATAGACTTTGGGAGGACTTCTTAAAAAACCAGATGGAGGGGTTATTGATTGACCCCTGCACGCGCAAACCTTATCGGAGCGGAAAGACATTTAGTCTTCAATCCCATGAAGTGAAGCGAGAGTTCTTTAAGCACATGGGACATTTCACAGATAAAGATCTGCACGAATATGTCCTTCATCTGCTTGGGCGAACTGCCGGGCGTAATCGAGAGTACCCGAAAGTCTCGATTAAGAAGACCAGGATCCTGTGTGAAGATAACATGGCGCACTCGGATTGGGTGGAGCGGCGGAAGCGGAAGAAGGTGATTGTTGAGGAGTTCATGGCCATTGACTCATCCTTGAGCCTCAAAGACAACAATGGAGATGTAATTGACATGGTGTGGAGGGCCTGGAAAATAAGTCACCTGTTCACGGCGGCAACATGGGATTTCTTGCTGAATGGCATCCCCAATAGCTTCTTTGTCAAGCGCCTGACAAACGAAGGGAAGAAGAAGAGAGCTCTCGATTACAAGGAGACTCCTTTGTCTATGGTCTACCCTTTGCTCAAAAGATTTCTGACGTTGAAGAGAAATGTTGAGCAGTCGGATGGGGAAGCATACATTTGGGGGCATGAATGTTATCCCCAGGCGTTTGTAACAAGTCAGGCCTGGACTTACCATTTGAGGGGGCTTCCACTTGGGATCATGGACTTCCGAAACCTCCCAAGACCAGTTTCTGGTTCCGGGAATCCTAGCCCTTTAGTTCCTCTGTTGAGATTCCTCGCGAATCACATGAGGCCATCTTTGACAGGGCCAGAGGTTTGGCTTTGGATTCCCGGGAATTCCTACGAGACGAAGGAAGAAACCTCTTTTGCCGAAAGGCATATGAAGAACTACGTGATCAAGCTTTCGACTTACATTCCATGTAAGGTCGAGAAAATCAACAATGCCAGCCGAACCGCGCCAACACCAGTGACACTCATTTTCCTGATATCGAAGGATGATGATGGAGTGCCCAGAGAACTGAAAACAGTGAGGAAAGTGTACGATACAACTGAGAACACTTTCTACACTGGAGTTCGTTTCAACACAGAGGCGAAGTTGAGAGTTTATCAAGGCGAGTTGTGGATGGAGTTCTACATTGATCTCCTCCAGAACCTCGCAGTGAAGGGAGAAAACGTCGTTAGCGTGTACGCCGGAGCAAAATTTCTGCTTGCTGCTAAGGTAAGCCTCTGAACTCGTATTGCTTTATCTTCGACTCGAAGATAAATCACTTGTAATTCCCTGCGTGGTCAATCTCACTTGTAATTTTACAAAATTTGCACATTATATTATTGTCTTTGCTTGGTTTTTCTGAATCAGAAGTGGTCGGTTGCAGTTGTGTGGCATGTTCTGCTACAGCATAGAAGACCGGCATAAAAAGGAAATGCTCATCAAGATCTCCAAGCATGGAGATCGGGCGGACGTTAATGACTTTCTCCATGACAATTCGCCGTATCAGGCGAATTATATCCGTCCTCTTCGGCTAGGTACTCCCGAGCTTGATTCAAATTCTTCTCCATCCGAGGAGCAGAATAAGAGTCAGCCAAGAGAAGCTGAAGAGGAACAAGCACATCCGCCAGCAGTCAATCTAGGGATAGACGAGTTTGGCACGAATACAGAGGTTCTATAGAGTGGAGACCTCCAAGTCTCAGTCGAGGATTTCCAAATTCACCAACGTGCGTCTACTTCAGATGTGGTTGAGGAATCAGATTCAGAAATGGAAAGACCCGACGACGAGAAGAACGTTGAGAATGAGGAGCAGGACAATGAGACACCTCTGAAAGCTGAAGAGCAGGAGGCAAGATCAGGAAAAGAAATCATTGATCTCAGTGATGGCGACTCCTATTCGGACTTGGAAGGTTTAGAGTTTGGTGCAGCGCTTGACGAAGCAGCGAAGTCTGACGCCGTCAGTAAATTGAAGCCCCTCGGCGAGTCAGATTCTCAGAAGGAGAACGACCAAAGCTGTACTCCTAGCGCTACTGCTACGGAAGTCGTGGTGAAGAAAGAGAACAAAGATTTCTGGAGGGAACGGGATGAAAAGAAGGCCAAGAAGAAAGAAGAGGAGGCTCTAAAGTTAGAGCAAGCCCGGTTGGAGCGAGAAGCTCTTCTGGAGGAGAACCGACTTCTAAAGGAGAAGCTTTCTCAACAGGAAGCTTTTGCAGTTCCTTTGGTATCACAACAGGTACATTGTGATGTCAACGAAGCAGAATTCTCATCTGATGCCATAAGAGAGCGTCCTTCTATTCTTGAAGATGAGAGTTATCTTCGAGGCGAAGATAACTTAGTACTGAATTGTTCTTCCGAAATGCAGGATTCAGTTCGTCCCTTCATGTCCGAATCTCAGGACCTCTTCTTGCCCCTCCATGACAATCAAGCTAACCTGACAACAGAGGTTGGTGCTCTTGCCCTCACACATGAGGACGTTGCCAGAGGTGTTGATTATCCTCGAGCCAAAGATAATCCAAAGACTAAACCTGAAAAAGAAATGGAACTCGATGCAGTCCATGAATCTGAAGGCGATGATCAGGTCCAAAAGTCAGTCCCACCATTGCGGTCATCACCTGTTCGCTCGTTTATGATCGAGTTACAGAACCCCCCGGACGACGACGACGAACAACTAGATTATGGGGAGGGCTTTGAAGACGCCGACGAGCATCTGGCGTTTGGACAGGTATCTTCTCCTGAAAAATCTGACCCCTACAGAATTTTCTAGGTCTGTCCCAAGTCATGATATGAATGTTTGTTTTGGCTTCCACCCCACGTTTGTATTTGTAGTAAGAAACTCTCATACCAATTCGTCCTGTTGACAGGAAGGAGTGGGAAGTCATTGATTGGGTGGCGTCAACAGACCTCCCAACCATAATCACCCCACTTGTAGCATAGACAGGATTTTAGACGCAAGTGTCATCGCGGTTGTATAGAACCGGTAGAGATCAGAAGAAAGTCTACAAGGTGTACCATAAATTATTTTGAAGTAAATAATGGTGTACGCACTTATGTATAATGGATTGTTTTTGTCTATGTTTTGTCCAGCACAAAGGACTTAGAGTGCACCGTCCATTGGCATGCAAATTATCCTGTAATGGAGGGACTCTACAATCGCTTAGTGGGGGTCAGTGGGGTTCGCCGTTGTATGAGTCACCTGGTTCTGCGTTTCAATAGGTAACACCATCTCTCTCGTGTTTTTGATTTGATCAGGTAGTGACGGGGAGCCGCAGAGAGACTGTGCTGCGGAGTGTATCCCCGATAGTTTCCAAACCGCGAAACAATTGGTTGAACATCGTATTCGACCTGAATGGAGTCCTCTGTCAGTGCGAGCGTAGGTCCTCTTTTAAGGGCAAGAACACGTATCGACCCGAGGACAATGTGTTCTCGGATCGGCAACCCTCGCTCATTGGGCCGAAGGCGGTCTTCGTTCGTCCCAATGTACGCGAATTTCTAAGAGAGGTTAACCAGATCTCAAACCGCGTAGTTTTCTGGAGCTCCATGCTCAAGATGACAGTAGAGCCTGTTGTTGCCTTTTTGTGCCAAGACAATAGACAGCCCTATGACATTCTCGGACAAGAAAACTGCAAGAAAATTGAGATTTCTCCGGGAAAATTTCATGTGCAGGGTGGGAACCCTTTTAAGCCTTTGCGTTTGAAAGTGCTGAACGAGCATTTGTTTACGTGTCCAGACGATCCCGTTCACTTTAACATGGATAATACCATTCTGATTGATGACTCCCCGCAAAAGAGTGTTCTCAATGAGAATGGAAATGGGATATTCTTAGAAACGTGGGATCGTCATGAACGTGGAGACAATGTGCTCACAAAAACTCTTGCGCCGTGGCTCAAACGACTCCACGAGGAATGCCAGCCAGGACGCTTGTGTGAGTACGTAGAGTTGAACCGGATCGGTCAATCCCCCGTGACGCCTACCTCTTACAGGGTTCATGAACTCTTGGACGGATTTAAGGAGTCAGCCAAAAACTTTGGGACTAGTTTTGTGCTCCCTGGAATGAATTTAGTGATCAAGCCCGAGCCGTGTAGGAAATAAGCGTTGTATGAAAAACTCTTGGTTGTAAATATCATTGTACATGATAAGAATGTGAACAAAACTGTAAATGTCATTCATTTGTAATATATGAAGTTCTTATTTTTATGTCACTGTGTGCCCCCTTTGTTATGTGCTATAATGTAAGATTCAATTGTCTGATTATCCTTGGGTCGAAGATAATGTGAGGGACTTTTTTGAAATCTTTTCTTCAGGTTGATGGATTTGTAATGCACCTGCTTCGACGGGCTCAGCCACTTACGAGGAGCTTGATGTCTGGATCAGACGCGACGCTCTCTAGGAGGTCTGAATCCGATGGAGGGAGTTGTCTGCCATCCGCCTTTTCGAAGCCTATCATATTGTGCTCCGCCACGGATGCGGCTTCAGCGGCCATAGACTTTTCTAAGGGAAATGTAGAAGAAGGTGTAGTGGACAGTCCGCCAAGTAGGGGTCTAGTTAGGACTCCAGTTTGTTCACCATCCCCTTTCAAGTGGACGGCTTCCACACCTAGTCGGTTGCGATCGCAATCACCGGTTGTTTGTACAGAGATGACTGTGCACAGGAAGTTGTATATAGACATGGAAGGAGATTATGAGGATCCTCGACGCGAGCATGTAGTGCCGGTGGTAGCTACACTTGGCGTACCTCCTAACCTCAACATTGATGCCGGAGAAGATTCTACTGGAGGGGGACAAAAGAGGAAGGTTTCTTTCACTACATGTAGTGCGGGTCAAAGTCGGCAGCTTCAAGACATTGATGGGATTTTGCCCTCAAAATATCTCAAGGGTGGATGTTCACCTTCTCGTGTACCTCTTTCTTGTGCAGCAGTTCTTGGAGGCTATCAACGTTCGAATAACGCACGGTCAACTGCAACAGCAGATTCCAACATAAATATTGTCAATACATCGCTATCAAGGCCTCCAGCTCGAAGTTCTAGGTCTCTTTCGAGCTACGAAAATCTTCGAAGCGAACGCAAGTGGCGAAAGGAGGCCGACCAACTGTTGAAGATGGGGATGTGGGGTCCCGTCCATAGTGCAGCTAAACAACCAAGACCTTCTCGTCGCGAAGATATCTTTAGAGGCTTGGCCAAGCTCAAAGCTTTAGAGGCTGCAAATAGTAGCTTTTCAACTAAGAGCAATGGTTAGTAGACGGAATTATGTCTGCAACCCCAAAGCATTCATTGCTATTAATAGAATAGACATTCATATACACAAAGCAATTCCATTTTTGCAAACTACATTTCTGAATGAGCTCATAATCTCTACATTCATACACAATATACATCCATCGATCATTACAATTACCATGATTTCACTTCCCCTACAGTAGAAGTGAAGAACATAAACATGTGAGATAAATACTTTCATATGTACATGGGTTCTATAGGAAATTCATACTCTCCCTGTAAAGTGACCTTTTATAAATGTTACATACATTTCATTCCCTCCATTTCATTTGTCTTCTATAATCTTCATTTCTTTATTGTTTTTTTGTGCTTCTTTTATTTGGAAAACCCATGGCATTAAAAATATAAAGAAACACAGCCAGGCATCAATGAAGAACAAAAGTAGAGAATATTTTTTTTATTGTTGTTGTCTTCTGTTATATTAGGTGGTTTCTAAATGATAATTGCTTTGTATATATACGCTTCCCACATTTATCTTTGGCTTCAACAACTTATCTTTGAAACGAAGGGGACTTAAGGTCTCAATATGACCATTTTTTCTCAATTTAACGAATATGGCCTTCTAGGTAGATTAGAATTCCATTCTTTGCTACTTTTAGTTTTTATCAGTAGGATTTCTTTGTTCACTTTTACATATATATTTACTAAAGACTTGAGAATCATAATCCTTGTCAATTGCAAGACCATCTAGTTTCAACTGCAATTGAAAGTTACTTTCAAATGTTGAGGCTGGAGAAGTTACAACCTTCAAGTATTATAATATTCAAAATTTAATGTAAAAATGAATGAGCTCTATAATTCACTAAAGTTGCTTGTAAGGTGCATTGTCTACATGACATGAAGGTGTCCATAAATGCTCTACATTAGACAACAATTCATCTTGATGTTTGCAATATGCATAAATTGAAAAGGTTTAATTGTTCGCAAAGGAACCCAAACTACAAATGAATTGGACATGAATCCTTAAAATGTCAACGGTGCTACTAGTAAAAATTGTTTTAGTTATTAATCATCTCCAATTCTTCTAATTGCACTTGGAACATTCAGAATCAAATTTGAAAAAACACTAAATATCAATACTCAATTTGACTTGGAGGCATGATTCTTGCCGATAACAATTCAAAACTACTTGAAAATATCTTCTTGTTGAATCAAGATTGAACAATTCAAAACTTCTTAGATGGAATTAAATCCCTTAATCTATTTAGACATATTATTTATTTAATCCATATTAAAAGCTTCACTCATAGAGTAAGATGATTATTCCTAAATGTCTTGTACAACCATTGAATCCCTAAATGAGCAATTCTATTTCCACAAAGTATAAGTATGATTTTGAGCTCAATGAAACCTTTTAAAATGTTTAAATCATTAAAATCATAGTGTAATGTAAAATTTATATTATTTGAAACTTCATGCTATTTATCAATGTCGGAGTATATGTTTTTGTATACTTGGTATTAATTTAAAATTTCTTGAAGTTGCTCAAAACAACATTGGAATAACTATGAAAGTCATTTTTTTTTACATCTAGAGCACCCCTACTAATGACTTTTAAGATAAAAAAACCATTGTCAAATTAAATCTAGTCTCTTTTAAATTAATTGGTGAAATTTTACTAACTAATATGTGTGAAAAAATATTTTTTATATATAGATTTATTGTTTGGAATGCTCATTGAATGCTCATTTACACTATTTGATGCATTTTTTATTTTAAACATTTTGATATTTTTTATACTACTAGTCACCTTTAATATTATTGAAGGCATCCAATGTCAAATCTGGATGGTCAATTGAATTTTAGCTCTACTATTTTGACAATTTGTAATTTTCATCAATAGAAGGCAAGGATGGATGGCATAACCTAATTTGCCATAAAAATAGTTTACATTGACAAAGTAGAAGTACTATGAGCCCTAAGGCACTACTATTGGATCTTTTTGTGCATCCTCAAATATTGTTTTCAACTATATGCTACAATTTTGTTAGAAAAATGAAGGTACAACATGTCTATTTTTAAATATTAGAAATTGTGTACATAAAACATTTATATTAAAAGTGGCATTGTTGCCAACTAAGAGCAAAGAAAGAAGATCAGAGTTGGAACTAAAAAAATATTTTTAATTAAATATATCTTTAGTTTGAATATATTATACTTTAAGCCAATGCAAAACATATTTGGGACATATTTTTGGAAATCTGTCTTCTAAATAGGTGTGTTTAGTATTTTAGAAGGCCTAGCATACCAAATTTGACACTATAATTCTTCAAAAAAGGTACTCAATAGTATTAAAACCCACCAAAGTCATGTGTGTGACATATATTCAAACATCAATTTCACCTATTGAAATTATTTTGAAAAAACTGAAAGCATGGTATTTGGAAAAAGTATGGTTCAAATTTCTTAGGAAATATTTAAAAAAATATACCAACAAGTTCAAATACATTTTCTTTTGTTGTTAGAATCTTACTTTCAAATTTCATGTTCATTCAATCAAATTTACAATATTTAAGATACATAACAACTTCAGTAACAAATGTGTGATCGAAAAATAAGACAAGTATTTCTTGCAATCACCCCTATGACAACTTTGAAATGGAATTTAGTGACAACTTGTAAACTTCATTTTGTACGTTAAGTTCAAAAACCATAAGATGGATGCTTTGAAACTTAGAAGTATGTTTGACCATGTGGATTCACTTTAAAGATACGGTGCCCATCTAGGTTTAATGGTCACCACTCATAATTAAGAAACAATTTTGAAACATGAAAATCTTTGTGTTCATATTTTATATTTCTTTAAAGTATTTGAAACAAGTATTTGAAATAAATATGTTTTATGGATGTTGTAAGAAATGAAATTCATTGATATCTTATTTAATTTTATGATGAAAAAAAAAGATATAATTTAGTGAATTTATTAATAGAGTCAAAGTTTTGTTGTTAAGAGTTAGTAATGATGTTTTTGGAATAAAATATCAATTTTTTTTGAGATGCGTGATACATTATGACATTTTAAGCAATCCAAAAATGTACCAAAGTTATAGATATTATATTTTATATATATTGTCAAAGTACAATGCTTTAAAGTGCTTGTGGAGGTTTTAATAATTGTAATTTTTAATTTGATAGAATAGATCATTTTGATTCATGAAAATGATGGTGAATATAACTTCTATTGATGGAATCTTTTTTACTTAAAGCCAAAGTTTATTATTGTATCACAAATGGCTTTAAACCTTTAGGATTGTTGAAGGCTTTAGAGTGCGTATACATATACATATCTACATTCTTTCTACATGTTTTGAATATTCACTTCTATCTTCAATCTAAATAACTATATCAATGATAACATATCTATCTACAAAACATAAGTATGTATAGCTTACCGGCAAATGGTTCCCCACACAAAAACACTCGTCCAGATGTTGGATGGACAGTTGCCATGCTTTGTACAATACCTTGCATCTTCATTTTCTTCTTCTTTGATAATGCAGAAAATACATAGTCTGCATCTCTTGTGTCTTCCAAACCTGTGTAAGACAACCCAATGTCTTCAATGTTGTGATTTCCCAAGAGCAAGTCCATCATTGCTCTAAGTACTTTGTAACCACCAACTGCTTTACACTCCCAAAATTCAATTCTCGTTAAACATTTGTTGGTCTTCAAGGCTTCCAAAATGGCCAAAACATTCTCGGTCCCTTGTGTATCAGGCAAAGATAAATAATCCACATCATTCAACTCCAATTCCAATAAAGATGTGTTGGTGTGAATCAACTCAACTAAGGTTTCAATCCCTTCTTCCCCTCCAATCGATGTCCATATTTGGAGCTTCTTGAGGGTGGTATTGTGTTGAAGATTATTGCTCCTAGGCATTAGTGGATCCAACAAGACCTTCAACTCCATGGCACTAGAAATTTTACAAGAGAGGGATTCAAGAGATTGATTGCAACCCAATGCAACTGCAATGCTATTGTATCCTCTTGTGAAGGTCTTTTTATCTCTAGGGCTCACTCTAAGTACTTTGAGGGATGTGCTTGAGGCAAGCATGCCACTTATTTGCTCTAATTCTGCATCTGATGATAGATAATTAAAGGCCAATTCTTCAAGTACATTGGGAGGGCCTTGGAAGGGCTTCATGAGTTGCTCCATTCCATCTCCATCCAATGTCGAGCTCATTTGGAATGATTTGAGGATTTGGAGAATTTGGGGTGCAGTAATAATGGCCATAAAGTTCGCAGCCACCTCCTTACCCATCTCATCATTCATAAAAGAGAATTCCAGGTGGAGATGTTCAATAGCATCGTTTGCGAGAAGTACACTCGATGCACACTTGGCAAGGCAGATTGCAAAGCCACTGCAACATATGAGATTGAGTTTTTTGAATTTGTTGCCAGACTGGCGGAGTGCATGAGCAAATGCCTCCACGTGTTTGCAAGACTCGTCGCCCCAGAACGTGATGGACACTTCTTCATGGAATACAATTTTGGATGAAGCAACTGCCTCGAAAAACTCACGATAACCTGCTTCCTTGTCGGTGCGATGGATGAATTCAAATTTATAGCATCCAAAGGAAATTTCGACATGTGAGTCTCTATAAAAAGACAAATGGTCACACCCGCAGTCATCTTCGGGTAAAGAAGAGAGAAAGCATGCCAACTCCGATTCCTGTTGCCCTTTTCCGGAAGGCAAGTGCTGCGTAGGCTCTCCGCTGGTAGGGTGGGAGGCAAGATTCCAAAGCCAACAAAGGAAGAAATCCTTCCAAGTCCAGAAACTAAACAGCTGCATTAGGAAAGCGAGCAACTTCCTCATGCTGGTCTCCACTCCGACGTCGCTTCAAATATAACAAATAAACAAACATACAGAAGTTGAGGTCATCAGAAGAGGTCGAGGCTTGCAACCGTGTTAGCGTAGGTGCACCAATTCTCCTCCAAAGAAGCTGTGTAATCCAAATACCTTAGTCACATACTTCCCAAGTTAAAAAGCATCGTCAATCGTCTCTACCAAATTCAAAGCCATCACAAGCTTCAACATGTCACAGGGAAATAAGTGGAAGTTTTTGCAACAGGTCGTGTGCATTGTGTACCAAGAGCTTCATCCAGCCAAAGTGTGAGGAAGAGATCGAAGGGAGGGATACAACAATATCTCTCCCAAGTTGTGCTCTAAAGCATCAGTCGCATCAAAGGGACAGGACGTGAATCCTCAAGCAGGATGAAACTGGTCACCCCGATGTGGGCAGCCAAGCTCGCCAAGCCGGGAAAGAATCACTACAGTAGGTATCCCTCATGGATCTATCAGTAGATTTCTCTTGAGGCCACTTCCTCTCACCTCAAGACGAACATCAAATCCCAACATAATATCAAACCGCTGAGGATCGGACAAAGGAACCAAGCACTCGCAGGGATCATGCCTATCAACCAGGAATAGTCGAGAGCTCTTTAACGTTGGCTGTGCACGGCAAATGAGCTCATGGAGCTCTCTGGACGTACTCTTTGAAAACACTCGTCTGCCACCCAGAGGCTCTCGGCAGGAAGTATCCCAAACCACACGTCCAAATTTACCATTCTCTTTCTACTCCCAGTCTGCCGAAGAAACAGGACGAATCGTCAGTGAACAAACCCGGGATTGACGGAATGCTGAGATATTGAACCTCTGCTTTGATCGCAGAAGTGTGACGGAATTCACAAAACAAAATGATCAAAAGACTGGAACAAAGAGATCGAGTGAAGAGTTGTACCCTAGTAGCATAGAAGAACTCAGCGGATACAAGAGCTCACCTGAAAACGCCAATCGGTAGGGTTCTGTGCCCTTTTGAGATCCTAATCAGCAAGCTCCTCCGCCCCGAAACCAAATCTCCGCAGGTCGAGATTGACCACTGTTGCTCACCTCCCTGCCTGTCGCGAAAACAGGACAAGTTGTCGGTAAACAAACCTTGGACGAGAGAACCCTGGCCATGGCCTCTCACTCTCCGCATGCAGAGTGACCCAAATGAAACACAAAACGGAACACCAATTACGACACAAGACCAGAGGAAAAGTAGTGGTCGAATTCTGCGCCAAACCAAGTCAAAGTCGACACTCGCTTCATTCATAATCCAAGACCTCACCTGCAACGCCGGGAAGGGTTCCGTGTGGCCAGCCTTTCCAGAGATTCAGCACTCTCGCTCCGCCCGCAGGCCACTTCCCCTCGTCTCAAAACGACCAGCAAACTCTACGCAGTATCAGACCTTTGAGGACAATAAAAGCTCATGGAACTCTGCGGACGTACTCTTGAAAACCCTCGTCTCTCACCACCAGAGGCTCTCGGCAGTAAGTATCCCAAACCCGTGGCTGTACTTCACTCTCGGGCCAGCTACAATAGCAGCGTACTGCCCTAGTTATTTTTTGGTTTCATTATCTTAATTGCAGCTATTAGATCTAGACCACTGCTACATCTTGCTGAAACACAAATTCACATGCCAGTTCACGAAAGTTCACAATGAACCACATATTTCACTCGAACAAGGTAACGTACAACTCGTTCTTGGATATTCACTGCGAATCCTGCGCACTGATTGCCACCTTCAGCCGGCTTCTCGGGGAATGTAATTGTGGATTACAACCCTTGCGTGGAACAGGCAACGATTAGTGTCGACCATTCAATTTGATGCAAATAAGTTAATTTTGTGACGATGAAGACGAACATGGACAACCCCAATGGAGGGTCCCAACTGGACCAAAGTTTCAGACAATCGTCACCAAGTGGAGACACTGCTGCAATGATGAATCCTGACTTTTCCCTCCCGTACCTGCAATTGACGCAGTCCTTCCACGACTCCGTCCAAGCAAGCAAGAAGCGTACCACACACGTACTGTGAACGAGGTCGGGGCTCCACACGAATGGGTCCAACTGAAGAATCTTTCAGCAGCAGCTGGCAGGAGTTACTAGCTGTCCCGTTATTACTAGTCTGCATGGTCTGGACACGTACAGGGTTCTCGTGGCCGGCTTGACCTGGAGGAAGGTCGGAAGATCGAATATCCTCATATCCCAGGCAGACTGCTTAGCAAGTAGACACTACAAGCCCATGTGAACGAAAGTCAGCTCGATCGAGCTAGCAAAGGATGATTAGGAAGGTACGAGCACCTAACTGTAATGGACAACTGAGCACAGTTACCATCATTAGACAAAATTTCATTTTATCTTACTGGTTTGCACAAACAGATTCAAGCAGGATGGAGCCACCATCCCACTCGTATAACCTGTCCAGTACGGATATCGCAAAGTTCTTGCCTGAGCCCGACTCGCCAACAAGTGCCACGATCTACTCACAAAACCAAACACACACCTTCACTACACGTATACACTCTGAGCTTTCGACATCAGTGGTGACAAACATGAAGTTAGCTCCACGATGACAACAGACAAATTCTTGACAGGCCAAAGGTACCGTACAACTCGTTCTTGGATATTAATTGCGAATCCCGCGCACTGATTGCCACCTTCAGCCGGCCTCTCGGTAACGTAACTGTGATTACAACCCTTGCGTGGAACAAGCAACGTTTAGTGTCGACCATTCAATCTGATGCAAATATTAAGTTAATTTGATGGCGATGACGACGAACATGGACAACCCCAATGGAGGGTCCCAACTGGACCAAAGTTGCAGACAATCTTCACCAAGTGCAGACACTGCTGCAATGAAATGAACCCTGACTTTTCTCTCCCGTACCTGCAATTGACGCAGTCCTTCCACGACTCCGTCCAAGCAAGCAAGAAGCGTACCACACTGTGAACGAGGTCGGGGCTCCACACGACACGGTCCACCCAATGAATCTTTCAGCAGCAGCTGGCAGGAGCTACTAGCTGTCTCGATTTTGTTAATTAAGTTATCACAAGTCTGCATGATCCGGCCACGTGCGTACAGGGTTCTCGTGGCCGGCTTGACCTGGAGCTAGGAAGATCGGAAGATCAGATATTCTCATATCCCAAGCAGACTGCTTGGCAAGTAGACACTGTAAGAGTGGGGACTCTGCTTGTGAATGAATGAAAGTTCGATCGAGCCAGAAAACGATAACTTCAGTATTCATGAAGGTACGAGCACCTCACTGTAATGGACAACTGAGCACAGTTACCATCAGTCTGTACACAAAATTTGATTTTATCTGATTGGCTTCCACAAACAGATTCAAGCAGGATGGAGCCACCATCCCAATCGTAGAGCCTCTGCAGTAGGGATGTCGCAAAGCTCTTGCCTGAGCCCGACTCGGCCACAAGTGCCACAATCGACTCACAAAACAAAAAACTCACATTCACTGCACGTATACACTGGCTGAGCATTCAACATCAGTGGTGACAAAGATGCAGCTAGCTCCTTAAGACGTTCACGATGACAATAGAAAAATTCTTCGCAGGCCAAAAGTGACACAAGCAGGGCTTCAGAGTTATGGATCCTGCCATCAGGCGGTGTGAGACTCGAATCGCCAAAACTGGTTTAACAGATTTCCCCTGCTGCACCGATTTCGATCCATACCAAAATGAAAGTGCATGCATAGCAAGCAAAGAGGACGAAGTTGGAGGAGGTCAAGCCTGTTCCACTAATGAAGCCTTGTCGTATGCCACTCTTCAGAGATTATTGGCGTTTCTCATTCTACAAAGCAACCACCTTCTCTTCAGAGCAGAAAGACGACACAGCTTGCCTGCATTTAATGCGACTGGCATCCTTGAATGATATGATATTCGATAATGAAATTTGCGAACCTTGGCATCGTTGAGCCCTGAATGTTTACGAATTTCAACTCTAAGGAACTTGTAGTTTTCGTATTGATCCTTCGTTTGAGGTCAGGAATGAATAATGCTTACGTGGTACAGTAGGAGGTTGAGGATATTCTTTGCGTCACTTAATTTGAGTATTTTCACCAACGTATAGCAGATTAGCAGTGTGTTTTCTATGGGAGATCATTTTAGAGATCACTTTGGGTACAAGAGCCAAACTCTTTGAGATTCACTTTTTCATTCGAACCAGAAGGTTGAAGATCTTGATTGCAACTCTTTTGAGATTCGCTTTTTCAGTTGAACCGGAAGGTTGCAGACTTTCATTGCAACTCTTTGAGGTTCGCTTTTTCATTCGAACCGGAAGGTTGTAGATCACTTTAGCAGGGACAGCGGACAACCCGTTTTCCATTCCAACATGAGTGACCACACATTTTGCCTAGTCATGCTCATCCCCAACTTGCTAATTTGAAGCCCAACCAAGTGTATCGGAACAGATGAGTTGTTGGGAACAAGGGTCAGTCAATAGGAGATGGGATCTGTGGTCCATAACGGTTTTATTATCTCCTACTTCATGTGTGCCTCTTCCCTGGATTATAGGTTTCATCATCAGCTGTAGTGTTTTTGCTTTGGGTTATGTTCATCTGATTCCAATGTGCTGTGCCGTTCCTCATTTTAGAATATTTTTGTCTTGGCTGAAGGAATTATTCTGGAGGAGTTCATGACGGATCGTGTTCAGACCCTGCGCAATGCGTCGACTGCCCCCTCATCGGTGATCGATGACTTGCGGGCTGGTATTGCAAAGTCGGAAGCCGAAACCAGCGAAACCAAGGAAACCAACCAGGATAAAATAGTCCTAGAAACAGATGAAGGGTCTTAGCAACATGCAACGTCCGGAATGTGCTTCTCATCACATGTGTGAAAATTTTGGCTATTTTAGGACCCGATGCAGGAACTCCAACATACTCCAGGTCTTTTCTAGTCCTCCTGCCCCAACTGACGCTGTGAAAGGAGAGAGGCTTTGGAAGCATGATGAAGAAAAGCTTGTACCCACCCTGAATGCAAGGTACGAAGCTCCTGCATCAGTTTCTTGTGCACCTAAACTCTCTGGCTTAGAACTCAGATTTTCACTCCTTGTTGCATGATTGCAGTGAACGACGTCTTGCGTGTTGTCAATGTAATAAACAGAATAGATCAATAAATAGACCTCAAAATGTAATGGAGAGACTTTATGGTCAACCCAAGTCTTCAACCTGCATTGAAAAACCTTGGAAAAGGACACATGCTCCATAGTTGTTCGGCAGTCGGTCTCACCGTGTTTTTTTTGGAGTTGTGCTAAGGTGTTTATTATTTCGTCTTATGTTGGGTAAAACAGTTACACCTCTTGCTTAGAAAACTCCTCCCATTTCTTCGCATTGGTTTCTTTCACATTTGATTTTCATGTGATGATTGTGTGCAGCAAATGAAGAGTCTCTCAAGGATACGAATTGCTCAGCTACGGGTTTTCTTGACTAGTCTATATTGTCGTGTCTTTTTCCAGCTCCTGTTCTTTACTACATGGTGAATCTTGACATAGATTTCCAGTTCAACACTAATACTTGGATTTTGAATGTCTATGGTAAGCAAGGACGTCTCTTATATGTGAATTTTGGGTATCCGACCAACCAAGGTGTAAGGGAAATTGGCAATTCTACATTGTGCAGTGGAAGAAGTATTGGCAAGCATATTATTCAGCTGTATAATAGAGTAGAATATTTGACTGATTTTATTATTTTTATCATGAAGGGATAGATTGTTGTACCCAGTGCTGAGGTTCAACATTCATTGCTGAATCATTAATTCTGGAGCAAGCCAACAATGTACAAATTGAAATTCAGATTTCTTTGTCATTATAGCTTGGATGAAAGTCATCCTAATTTTTAGAGATACTTTATGAAGTTGGTCTATCTAAGGGTTGGATTTAATGTTACTTGAGTACATATTTTCTTAAAATTATAAATGTGGAAGTTTGTCAAGTGGTTGACTTGCAATGACCCTGGTTCATATTTGGAAAAATCCCCATGTCAAGAGAACCTCATTTCAAACCCGTTTCAACAAAATGTACTCAAAGAATGACAATATTTTGCTTGTAATTAAATTTAGAAGGAATTTGAATTTTTCCTTTCTAAATTTTTAGAAAAACATTGGTGGTAGCATTGGTGAATTTGATTCTATAGATAGAATCTAAAGCTCAAATTCTACAATTTTATTTGTGTCTCAATTCCGAAATATTTTTCCAAATAGTGCTTTATGATCATTTTTCCAAAATCATCAATTTTGCATATGAGTTTCAACACTTAGGGCTAATTAAAGTTAGCAAATGCAATTTACCAGATCTTGAAAATAGGAGGATTGATTTTTTCTATACATTTTTAGAAACATATTTGTAATATTCCAAAAAATTTGGTATTTTTTATGTATTTTTTTTGCTCACTGTAGGATATAGTAATCAATGGTTTAAAATTGTAGAAAGTATTGGTTGATAGTAAGAGATGAGATTTGTGCTAAAGCATTACTAGCATATTGGAGTTTGACATTGCAATTAGTGAGTTTCTTTCATCATCAATTGAATTGTGACATGGTTTTAAGACTAGTAGTCTCCAAAAATTGTAGATGATGTATTGCTAACATTCTTAAATTCTTAAATGTATAATTGTTGAGATTCAGAGACTAATCTTTAATTGAAATATGAAAATGTTGGTAATTCCCCTTGGCATGGAAAATATCAATTCAATCGTTTTTTATATATGCACTAGAATTGTTGACTTGTTTAGCATCAAATTTATGGGCTTTGTTATTTGTCTTCATAGATGTCTTGTAACATATAATTTCTTCAACATTTTGGGGTTTATATTAAAAAAAGGATCAATAGTGTGATTTTCAAGAATTATATATAGTGTGAAATGTAAAAATCTAAATAGACTTCAATTTAGATGTATATAGGTTTGGAAGTTTACTAAAAAGTTAATTTTTTTAATTATTTTTTGTATAATGAAAGTAATAGTTTATATAAATAATGATTTTTTATGAAGAAAATACATTTTTCTTTGTCTAATTGATTTTGACAAAATATAATATACATTTGTTAGAAACTAAGAATCCATCAACATTTTTTGCAAGGTAGCTTCCTTGTACATTCAATGATGTCCCTTCATGGCTTAAAAGATTCTAATTAGTTAAAAAATGATATTGAAGAGTATGAATGTTATTTAGAAGTAATATCTAATATATGAATAGAAATAGGTTCATCTATCTTTCAACTTGATGACTTGAAGAACTCCAAAACATTTTTGAATATCAAGCTTTAATTAGTCAAAGATACAATAATCCAATTAATGTAACTTATGCAAGAACATAAGTGTACAGTACCTATTGATTTTTTCAAGACCCAATAACCATCCAAGAAGACCAAAACTATGAATGTGCAATCCCAAGTAATTTTTCTAGAACAATTTCAATTAGAAAAGATTTGAGGGCATTAGAAGATTGTTTCACAATTATTTCCTATACTATGAACTAGCTATTGTTGACTATAATTTTTAAAATTATTTTAAAATTGATAAATTTTTAACTTTTTTTTCCCAAAAAAATGCTAGGAAATTAATTAAACATTATTATTTGATGTGGCAATTTCTTGGTTATACCAAAGTGCTTATGTGGTAAGGTTCCTAAAGTTCCCACAATCTAAGAACTTGCATTGTTCTCAAGGCCTCAAAAGTCCTCTAATGCCTATTGCTATAAAAGAAAACAACAATTCACAATTCGAGGTGTTCTTAATCCTTGAAGGACCAAGGCCTTCTTTCAACCAAAAAACACTCAAAATTGCCATTTCTATTGCAAAGAGTATAAAAATTGAATTTTTTTTCTTTTAATGAGAGTATCTTACACTTAATTAGAATGAGAAAGTGTTGAAATTTTCTTAGAATTTTTGACCACACGGATTGCAAGATATTTGAGTTTAAAGTGAAATGAAAATATTTTTAGCATAGTGCAAGACTGGATTTGTTGACTTTGAACCTTCTTAAGCTAGTCTTGATAGAAAAATCAAGATAGCTTCATGATTCTATTTAATTTATACTAATCTTGATTCCCATGAAGCTATTTGTTTTTTCTTTCTTCAAAAAAAAATTCAAAAAATCATGACATAAATTAAGACGGTAAATACATGCCCAAATACCCATTTGTCCATCAAACAGACAATGGTCGTTTAAGGGTTAATAATGTCATACAAAACTTGACAACAATGTTCTAAGACTTGTGTTTGTAAGATTGAGGTTTCCTAATCTTGCCTTCAATTTATCCTATCACTATATCTTGAATTTTTTTTTAAAGAAAATTAGGAATCTCTAAGAAGCACTAAGAAATCCAAGAAGTAGGAAGCTTCAAGAAATTGCACATCAAGGCAGAAGAGCCACTTGAAGGATACTCAAATAGGTACTCAAATTTTTATGAGGTTCCCCTACAACATCATGCCGATATACCTAATTTTCCTTGAAAGTCATATAGAATTGGCATCTACCACATGTGGTTTCATGTTTTCCAAGCTCTGTGGAATTAAGTTATGATAGTTATGAATATTTGAAGTTGGAATGCAATGCTCACTGAAAAAGTCCATGGCCTGAAACGTACTCCAATTGGACACTGCTGGTGCAAATGAATGTGAAAACAAAACAGGGTTGCTAGCAGGCGAGCCTGGGAGCGTGAGCCTGTGAGCGGGAAAAAAAAATTCACAAAAATTGATGAAGGGTCTATGACCATGGATGGTCCTATGACCGTGGTTGCCAAAATATACATTATCTGTCACTTATTTGTTCATTGTTTAGGAAATTGTTATAGAACAATTTAAATTCATTGTAAGAGTTTAGGGTTTAGGATTTTATAGGAATACCTTTGTCCAATAAGACAACTAATTGATTATTCTTTATATGATTTTCTATAAGACAAAGATTAAATATTATTTAAATAAATATAAATGAAGCAATAAACATTTTTATGCAAGAAAATGAAATACATCAAAGAAGTAGCCATAAAACACACAAATCCAATCATAATAAAAATCAATACACAATAGTTTGATCCAAGAGATTTATCAATCTTCTGAATCTAAATCGTTGTAGACTCTATTGCAGAATCTGAACCTGTAGATAACTCTGAAGACTCTCTACCCTCAGATGCAGACACATCTACAAACTGCAAGACATTTAGAGCATAAGTATCTTTACGGCGCTTTGGTTTGGAACAACCAAACTCCGCAAAGGCACTTGCCAATTGCTCAGCATAGATAAGGAGTTCAAAAGTCTTCTCTGGGCTGATGAGAAGACTTTGTTTTGGAATGATGACAGAAGTTGGCATCAATCCACGACCTCTGCAAAAAAATAAGACATGGTATTAGGTTTCTGGAACACAAAAGAGAATCAAACATGTGAAAAGATAATTTAAATATTGCCAACTTACTTACTAGATTTCCCCTTGCGAACAAACTTGCGAGGCACCACAGGCATGTCCTCCAAATCCTATGAAGGCTCCACCACCGGCGTTGACTGCACTGTTTCTACTACATGCTCGAGTGACTTCTTCATCGGCTTGAGGATAGCATCATAAATGTCTTTGTTGCCTTCTAAAGCCACAATGTGGCGTCCAGTGGCACGGCAAGCTGTAATGCATGCACCTATTGTGAATGAAATAAAATGTATTAGTGCTTTGATTGAATTTGTGAAATACAATTATAGTGTAAAAGATTTGAATTAAACACTGACCTGTAGATGCGGTGCAATCTAATATCAAATCTCCTTCAATGCTTGTAGCTTCGAGGAGGATGGTAAAAAACCTTGGATCTTTTTCGCGCCCACCCCGCCAAGGCTACTCCCCATTCATGGCCATGTCATATGGATGGGTGTAGTTCATGAGCATGTCATCCTCTGCAACATCAACACCTGCCTTTGCCATAATATTGGTTTTCTTGAAAGAAAATTTGGATGGTCCCTTGGAGCCAAGCTTCTTCACAAGTAGGGTGACTCCAAACTTCTGTGTCTGCACATTTAGGCCAAATGTACATTAAAACGCTTAAAATGTAGGGAAATATAAAATTTTGATGAAAGACACTAAAAGTCAATTGAAATTACCGTCTTGGTCTTCTCTGTAGCCGAGGTAAGGTGCATGCGGTTCATCCCCATCCACTCCTTCTGCACCAAGTCATACACCTCACAAACTCCAGCAATGTCTTGCCTAGACTTCATACTGTATGAGTGAAACACTATGATGCATCCATCGTCTTGTAGATGCTCCATGGCAAAGCTACAAGCTGATTGTAGTGCTTCCGCCTCTACATCTGCGTTCCACTCTGGCACATCGTTTGGTGAAGAAGAAAGCCCTGGCACGGGTAAGTTCTCAGGGCAATCAATGAAAATGACATCCACCCCTACTCGCACGTTTGGCACACCTTTAGACATGCGAGTCTTCCCATTTGACATCTGCAAATATGTAATACAACTCAGAATTAGTTAAAAAATAAAACAAGAATCAAATGACTTGAAATAAAACAATGAAGTTCAAAAATGACAATAAACATTGGTACCTTCTCTAGAAATTGTACCACGTCCTTGTACAAAGTTGGTTTGTCTTCCTCCATGTCGTCTGCAAGGTCTTGAATGGAGAAGTTGAGGATTAAATCCTCACTCTTCACCGCATCATCTTCAATGAGGACCATACCTTGTGTAACATGTGTGATGACTTCTTCGGTGAGCTGGGAGAGAGTGATTTTTCTCACCACTTTGGATTCCATCTATGAACCTTGATCCACTGTAGAAGATGGCACCCCTTGTGCCCCTGCTTCCTCCTTCTTCTTACCTTTGCCTTTGCCCTTTTCTTCCTTGTCCTTGTCTTCCTTGTCTTTCTGTGCTTTCTTTGCTGCTCGCTCAGCATCTTTTTTCTCCTTGTTTTCAAAGTGAAGTTGGACTCAAGCTGCTTTCTTTCTGTCAACTGCATCCCTCCTTGCAATGGCCTTCCTTCTTGCATTCTGATCAAGTCCAACAAACTCATCGACGTCACAGTCCACGACCCCTTTTCCATCCAAAGACCTCCTGAGCTCAATCTCTGATGGCGGAGTGAACTCGAGTGTACAATCCAAGTACCACCCTCCTGAAGTAAGATGCGCCGTAGTATAAGTGCGGAGTTGGTGTGCACTAAACATGCAAGTTGAAGAACCACGATCAAGGAATGATGGCAGAAACGGAGGGAGGTCTAAGCGTGCGATTGCCCCTTTTCCTTCAAGCTCAAATTTAAAATACTTACAACACAAGGATAAACATTTTAAAGGGACATTTTTTATCATGCCAATATAACTAGGAGAATAATATTATATTTGAAAATTCCATTAATGGATAGGTCAACAATTTTGAGAATAATAGAAGCAAATAAAAGTTTAAAAAGTAGAATACACTTTCTTCAAGACAGTACATTATAATTCATAACTGAAGTCCTCATCTTCTAGAATTCAATGATATCCGATTCAAATTGTAGATATGCTTGCAAGTCAATTTAGCCTTAACAAATGAACCTCATATAAAAAATTAATAATTTAGAAACACAAAAAATGAATCACTTTAATTTCTAAGTCATGAAAGACACATAACTGAATACTATCCATAATTTGTATGAAAAAATAGAATAGTACATACCGGAAAAGCACTCTCCGAACTGCAGCAGCTAAACCTTCGTGCGCCATGAAGGAGTCACCCTTCTTAAAGTAATTTTGGCCCTTGAAATAATTCATAAAGCCATGATCCCATATAATGACCCTCCACTTCTCAATGTACTCTACCAAGTCCTGTGGTTGTGTTGGGATCTTGTAATTGATCATGATGTTATCTTGCTTCACCACCGAATCAAAGTATTCCAAAGCCGCATCTTCAATCTAAAAAACATATTGCAAACCAAAATGCACACTTCAATATTTCATTAAGTGAATATAAAGGCTAAAATGCCATATTGAGAACAAATAATAAAAAGCTACAAATCAATGTACACAATCAATTCATTACTTACCCCTGCATACCAAACGCATTTGGCAAGAAATTGAGGAAGGAGAAGCTCGGAAACAGGTTTTGGTGGGAACTTCCGTGCTTCACGAGATGGAACAGAAGAATTCCACCAGCTCAAGATCTTGATCTTGTGCGTTGAAGTCATACTACACGTGGCCACAAGCTGCAGTTTCTCCAATGTCATCTCGGGCACTTCATTGGTGCTCCAATGCCTCTCCACCTATATAAGAAATCTTCAGATTTTTAGTTCCAAATCCATTTATTGAAAGACCAACACATAATCATGCACCACATGTATACATTACTCACCTCCTCAAGAAAGCCAGGTCCATTGTAAGGGTTAGCCACTGCTAGCAGTTTGTCCATCTTCCCCATCAAAACCTTGGTTTTCTCCCTAGCTCCTTCCCGCATGGCTTGGGCAGCCAGTTCTGCCTTCCTATCGCATTCTACTGTAACATCATTATACTTTCTCACTGCAGAATCTGCAGCTTGAGAAATCTCTTGCTGCATAATAAACCGATTTTGGAAATTAGTAAATCCCAGAGTTCAAACGTTTGTCAATTTGAACAATATATAATGGAGATAGGAAAAAAATTCTTACCCTGAAAATGAAGGACGTGAAAACCTCCACGGGTATGCTGTACCACTTCCGAGAAACCTTGTTTTCAAGACACTTCTTCTTCTCTGACGGCCTTAGAAGATCTGCAAACCTTTCAATTGGTAGAAGTCCATACTTCTGCACTTGGTACAAAGTATGTACCAAGTTAGTCTTGACATGAGAGTCCTCCACCGATCTATAGGTCATCAATGACAATGAAATCAGAGTAAGTCCTTCTATTTTCTACTAAAGAAACATAAAATAAAATTGTAAACAACTAAAATCTTGAAAACATTAGAGAACTTACTTGTTGATATCATGCATCACTTGCATAACAAGCTCCGTTCGCCCTTTAGTATCCAATAGAATGCTATCCACAACATAGTGCCACTTTGGAATCAAAGTATAACACCTATCTATGAGATTCATCCAAGCAATTCTTCTGTGATTCCCATCGCAAATGAAGAACTTCAAGTTCTTCAGGGACTTGAGTTCGACCTTGGACTCTAGGTACCGCTCAAATACCTCATTCTTTTCTCTCCAAATGGGGTCCCATTCACTCATCTTAGCCTCAGTGAACTCTGAGCTGTATCCTTCCTCATTCGTGGTAGACACGTAGAAAGCAGCCGCTCCATCCTGATATCCCCCAGCAAATTCTTGCTCCAACTTGACAATATCAGAAGCTAGAGTAGGCCTTACCATGGGCATGGCTACTAGCCTGCAAAGGGGAATGCGAAGCCGATAAAGCTCTTCGGGCTTCATGCGAAGTTGGGAGAGAATGTCTACTGAATCGCCCTTTTGAATACGCCTCAAGTCATCCTCCAACATTTTCTTCTCCTCCTCATCGTAAATCATATCCATTTGAAGGTCCTCCTCTCCTCCTTTAATATGTGGTTGTCTTGTCTCATCCGTTTTTGGTGTCTCAAAGATGGTTTCCGCTTGAGTTTCCTTGACAGGTGAGACATCCATCTGGAAGTACAAGTTCAAAAATATTTTTGATTGAGAGCAATGTCATAGAAAAGAAATACTAACTGTGTAAGCATGTAACAAAATTTGCAATTAGAATTGCTTTACTAATATAATGAATTTTCTCATTTGAAAAAATGCTCAAGTAAGATGGGACAAAAGGAGCCACTAGAAGGCTTTCTATATGGGCCACTTAAAGAAATATCGCTAGGAAAATTGAACCAAAGGAAACCAAAACTACCCTATGATGTCAACATCATCATCCTCAAAGTCAGAACTGAGGATGATGACCTTGTAAGTATAAAATTGACCAGTGTGGTTTGATTCATAGGCTTCCTCAAACGGAGGACTAGAACTAGCATTGGAGAGTTCTATAGCAGAGGAATATTCTGTTTCTGAGCTCTCTGAAGAGAACCAAGGACCAGGGCCACGGTTCCAACTCAATCTATCTCCCTCAAAATCATTGGCAACTCGCTCAGCAGCATCCATGATATCTGCAAAACTCACCAAAGTCTGTTCTTCATCACTAGAATCACTTGAGAGTGGTACGCCAGGCTGTGGCCATTTCTTTGGCTCCGATGGTCCTCCAATGTCAAGAGTTGGGAAAGATTGCTCCAGAGGGGGGGGTTTCTCAATAGATGAAGTCTTCAAACGTTTACCTCTTCGTTGGCCATCCTGAAAAAAGTAAAGAAAAAAGATAAATCAATATATAGAACACCTCAATGACAAATGAAATTAGGCATTGGTGAAGAATGAAATACCAAAGAAGCATGTTCATAAGATAATCTTTCTATATTCAAAGAAGAATATCATACCAAGACATCCAAATCATATCAACAGAATCCATTATGAAAACTTTTAAGGATGTTAAGGACTTAGAGAACTTTAACTCTAGAAGATCTTTTCGCTCACTTTTTTATTGTGTTTCCAACAATCGAGCCTAAACCCAAAAGAATACTAATTCAAAAAGAAATAGTTTGACCCTTTGAATGAATGAAAATCTAGGGTACCATGAGGTATCATGGAAACCACCGTCGGATCCGACGGCCCTTCCCATGGTACCTCATGGTACCCTAAATTTTCATACTTCAGAAGATTGATGGACTTTATAGATTTGGGTTTTAGGGTGCAAAAATTGATCACCATCTTTACACGCAAAAATATTTTTCCAAACTTGAAGTAATCATTCTAAATATTAAAAAATATCCTTGAGTAAATGAGAATGTGCAAGATTCAAGCGGATGAATAATATTAAATGAAATTAATAAATAATTAATAAATAATTAATAATTAATAAATAATTAATAATTAATAATTAATAATTAATAAATAATTAATAATTAATTAATAATTAATTAATAATTAATAAATAATTAATAAATAATTAATAATTAATAATTAATAAATAATTAATAATTAATAAATAATTAATAATTAATAAATAATAAATGATAAATAAAACATTATCAGATTACATGAACTCAAACGTGGATTAACTTCAACAAATACAAATTATATTTAATCACAAGGTGATTCAAGTAGAACTCACCTTCTCAGTAATCTTGGGCAAATCACCAGATGAGTTCAGAGCAGCCTGAGGTACCTGATTACCAAACAATAATCAGTACCCAAAAACCAACGGTCAGCTTGAAGACTGAATATTTGGAGTACCCTGACCCACTCAGCAAATTCCCGTCGGATCCGACAGTATTCTGGACTGCCTGTCGCGGTACTCTCATTTCAGTGAACGAATTCAAAATTTGAAATCGAAAACCAAATTTAAACAGTACAGTCTGATCGCAAGATTGGAATTCCACGAAGATTATGAGTTTACAAACTGAGCAAGAAGGAACCACGGCAGATGAAAATGAAGGTGAACCACCAAGCAGTTAAAAACTAAAACAAAAACCTGCAACGGATCAGAGGTGGAAGCCAAGGTGACTTCTCGGTGTGTCGAAATCTGGGGTAGCACGAGCTACCCCAGGAATCACCGTCGGATCCAACGGTGTTTCCTAGGGTAGCTCGTGCTACCCCAGATTTCGGCACACCAAGCCAAATTTCAAAATTTGGGGCGACATTGACATCGATTTCGGACTCGCGGGGTGGTATCAATAAAAAAAATAGGATCTACAGGTTTCGAGGTAATTCATAAACTGAATTGGACCTTAATTCGCCAAAAGTTTAGCGTACGTCTTCTTCCACCGCTAAATGGAACATGGAATCTGGAATCAGGGTTGTTCTGTTAGACATATTTTTGGGTTTGGGCGTCGTGTTAGACGTCCGATGTCACGTGTCGTATAAGACAACCTGTCGCTACCCCGTCCCGTCCCGTCGCGCAAGGGTAAATTTTTTTACCGCGAAGTAAGAAGTTTTTGCCTACGTGGCAGGCTGTCCACGCTGACGTGGAAAGCGAGGCAGGGCGACTACGGGTGGGGCGACCGCGCATCCGATTTTCAAGGCGACTGCGGGTAGGCGACCGCGGGTGCAGAGGCGACCGCGGGTACGGGGATCAGGCGCGACCGCGGGTTTAAAATCCAGGGCAACTACGGCTCTTTCGCGACCGCGGGTGAAAGGGAAGGGCGACTTTGGGTATAGGGCGACCTCGGGTACAAGAGAAGGGCGACCTCGGGTGCAGGGCGACCGCGCCTCTGTCTTTGATGGCGACCGCGGGTGTTTTTTACCCCTAAATGCTCAAGGCCTTTGGGGGAGTTTCTAGGAATTTATTCTAAAGTGAAGAAAAAAATAACTTTATGATGAGCTTTAAGAAAGAAAATTTAAAATGTAACCATTCTAATTCAAACTAGACATGTCAGAGATCATTTAGGAAAACAAAACATGACTATATCACTTATGGATTGAAAGATTATAATGTTTAATCACTATAGTGTTCAAATTGCCAAAGAGATTTGAAGTCATTCAACCCTCCGTTTACAAGTCTAATCTAAAAAGTTTATGATTAAAAAAAATGGGATGAAAGGGCTTTACAAGCATAACCCCGGTCAATTTATGGCTTCTCAAAATGTACTCTACAATCTTTTTCCTATATAACGTACAATTCCAATAGACTTTAATTTTGTTTGAAGCGTATACCGAGTTTGCCTTATAGAATGGTTTTAAAATATAACTACCATTTTCAAAGTTTATTTATAGCATTGTGACCTTTTAAACTGCAATCCCTTGATTATTACTACAGGTCTACACTTTATTGTAGTTTTCATTTTAAATAACAACAATATAATATACATTTTGAATTTTTTCTTGTAGGGGTGTGAGGGTGTGCCTCTAAAGGACCTTTGTGTTTGTGGTGCATTTCATTGAATTGACACAATCATTAACCCGTAAAGCCCTGAATTGCATTTCTAGGGATCTCACTACCTATTGAATTTGATTTTCTTTCCTTTGAAATTTTGACACAACATGTGCTCGCAATTTAGGGGAAAAGGACCAACAATATAATCCCTTTTGACTACACGATCAAAAAGTTAGGACATGACGTGTTGTTTCCTTTAAAATTGTGCGTAGCCCGGGCAACAAAAAAAAACTTCTTTAGAAATTGCGACATTAAGAAATAAAAATTTGAAATATCTTTATTAGATTTTTATCTATGTGTAAACCTTTGAATCATTCCATTTCAATAAATGAGTCAAAAGTTATGAGGAATTTTAGTTTGGGGTAGTCAATGGGTACTTATAGAATCTCTACTCTACCAAAAAAGTTTGAAATTCTTTATTTCATTCAATTTTTTATATTTTTGAAAAAATAGTGAAACATTGGATGAAGATTGTTTTTTACAATACTTTAACCAAAGTAATTGGCATTTGTCATTTTTATAAATAATTTGTTGACAACTTAGTATTTTCAAGCATTTTCTATTTTTTTGTTGGTTTCTAACTTAATGTTTTTTCTCCCATATGTTGAACAATTCCAAATGATTACAAATTTGTAGAATGTAGAGCATACATACCACTTTGATTCTAATATGAGTTTAAAGAATAACCATCAATTTTGAGTGTTTTTTATACTAATGTCACCTTGTGAAGGGCAATTGGCCAATCGCCGGAAAAAAAAGGGGTTTTGCTAGTACAAATGTTAATATCTTGCAATGTACACGGTGAAGATTTTCTCCACATCTTCTGAAACCATCCCACAAGAATATCTCACCATTTCATATGTCACAACAAAAATTTCAAAAACATTGCACTTGTATTACAAAACGCAATTTTGGAGCAATTTGGGTAGAAATATACTTAGTTAAAAATCTTGTGAAGTTAACCCCTAAATGTTTTGGACCATGTTTTCCCCAAAACCGCTTCAAAACTGTCATTTCTTAGATAACTACCAAATTTTAAGAAAAAAACATTTTTAGACAAAAATAACCGTAGGATCTTTTAGAATACAAGTTTGGAAAGATGTGAAAAAAATTTCAGCAACTTCCGCCATGTAGATTGCAAGATATTAGTGTTTGAAGTGACAAAAATCATTTTTTTACCACTGCGGAAATCCGGGTAGCTGCACTACAAAAGACCATATCTGTATGGAAAAATGTCTGAAATGATTTTAACTCTTTGGAATTATTCTTCAAGTGAAGTTGGCTACATGCTTGAAAAATTTCAGATCATTTGGAATTGTACAACATATAGGAAAAAAATATTAAGTAGAAAGAAGTAGAAAATGAGCCAAAATACTAAATTATTAACAATTTATTTATAGAATTAAAAAAAGACAATCCCAATGGTTGTAATGTTGTGTTAAATAGTATACATCCAATGTTATTATTTTTTTTCAAAAATATTAAAAATTGAATTAAATAAAGAATTTCAAACTTTTTATGTAGTGTAGAGATTCTATAACTAGCCGCAAACTACCTCAAACTAAAAATCCTCATAACTTTTGACTCATTAATCAAAATGGAATGATTCAAAGCTTTACACTTAGATAAAAATCAAATAAACCAATTTCAAATTTAAACTTCTTAAAAAAGTAATTTTTACAAAAGTTTTTTTTGCTGCCCGGGCTGCCCGCCGAACGCATGAAACAACATATCATGTCATAACTTTTTAATTATGTAGTCAAAAACATTTGAAAATTGTTGGGCCCTAAAGCTACTCCTCGGGCACATGTTGTGTGAAAATTTCAAAGAAAAAAAATTAAAACTCCATCTGTAGTGAGCTGCCCAAAATCGCTATGTTGCCAAAAAACGCCGTTTGGTCCTTTAGGGGTTAACCAACTAAACCAAAGGCTAGAAAATAATAAAATAACCCCAAAGTTAATATGTCAAAATACGATGAAAATGCCTAGTAAGGTGCTACAACATATCAATATGTAAGGTACTAAACTACTAGGCTATAAACTTCCGCTAGAAATCTTTTCAAAAAAACATTTTTGGAAGATCTAGTGGGACTAATTTACCTTCCAAACAATTGGACTAATATCTAGTTACAAACAAAAATCTGAATCGTTCTGCACTTCGTCAGCATTAGGGTCCGTATCTTCGCGCGATGCGTAACCAGCATCTATGTCGCTATCGTGGCTTGAGCTATCATTCTCGTCCTCTTCTCTTGCTATTGGTTCTGGTCGTATTTCTCTTTCCACCTCTGAGGTCAAATTCCGCACAACTATGTCTTGACCACTAGGAATCGCAGTCTGGACTAGTCGTTTTGTGGGACGCGTTGCATCAATAATTCCATCAACTACAGATTCAAGACCTGCTTGAACCGCTATTGATTGGCTTGATTGCTGGACCGCTTGCGTGGAGCACCCTGCCCCAAGCCTACAAGGTTCCACAACTTGATTTGCACGCTTCGGATGTCTGAGTGTCCTTTCATCTACTCTTCTAATGCGCCTTTTTTTACTTTTGTTTCTATTGTTGCTGTTGCGTAGTCGTTCTTCCAACGATATTTCTCTTGGCTCAGACACTGGGGTTGGTTGGGTGGCTTGTGGAGCGGACTCGGGGACTTCTTCATTGATGCTGGATAGTGGACCTCCATCCAAAGGTGCCCTTGTCGATGAACTAGGGGCCGATCTTCTGACTCTACCTTGGCTTGTATCTTCACCTCTGGGCGCACAGCTCCTTATAGAAGGAGTTGTGACTGACCTTCTGACTGTAGTCTGCCCTGTATGTCCACCTCGAGTCAAGGAAACATTTCGACTACGGTTGAGGATGGTATTCAGTGGCGCATCTGAATCATACTCAGCTACCTCCGTTGTTTGTATGGTCGGTGAATTCATTGCTACCGAAATAGGAGTTACTTCTTCTACAACCTCTTCAATGTGATCCACCTCTTCTTGTTCTTCAATTCCCGCATTGATTGGTGCAATGTTTCCAATATTCATTGCTCTGCTTGAAGGAATACGTGTTGGTACTGGAGATGTTGGTATTGGAGATGTTTCTTGAACATCTGAGGCAGGCATTTGATTATCTGCTTGTTCGTTGTTGTCAGAAGGTGTTCTTGCCGCAGTTCGTGGTGAAACTGTGCCCCAATTTCCGACCCACGCATCATCAGGGTTCCGCTCTGGAGAACAAAAAAGGTCTTCCTCAGCAACACCTTCCGCATCATTGCCACTTGCAAATGTGTTTCCATATCGATATGGCGGTGGACTTGGTGGAGGTGGGACCATATCTGTCCATTCATTGTGATCGTGCAAGAGATCTTCTTCTTCTCTTCGGACTAAATTATCTTCGATAAAATCAAAATAACCCTCGTCCTCCGATCCTGAAGGCATAGGCTCGTCCCTCTCTTCATCAGTGTCTCCATCCACGAGGACCCTTTCATAAAATTGAGCAGCATTGTACCCACGCTTTTGACGTTCCAAGTGGCAGTTAGCATAAATGTACACCAAATCTTGAGCCTTCTTTGTGGTCAAACGATTTCGCGTTTTACTGTGCACGAATGAATACATGCTCCAGTTTCGTTCACATGAAGATGCTGAACAAGTCAACCCTAGAATTCTCTTTGCAATCTTCGGAAGAGCATCGCTGCCTACATGATTCCACCATTGATGGGGTTCTAAATTGGTCTCTGTGATGTCGAGAACCTCTTCTCGGGGATCAAATGGCCCTGTCTTCTCTTCAAATTGGACAAGCTCTTGCATTGCCACGACCACTGAAACTCCTAATGATGGAGCTAGTTTTCGTATGACTCGATTCAAAGCTGCTTTGGCCGCCCCATCATTTTGAATTTCTTCTACTCCTGCCAAAAACGGATTCAAGAGTGCTCCTGCATAGTGGAGGTCCGTTCGCATTAACTTCCAACGAGCTTCAAATTTCTTCTCGTAACGCGTTGCAACCACAGGGTCTAAAAGAAATGGAGGATCCCTGAGAGCATACACGTGTTTCTTCAACTCGAACATTATCAACCAAGCTTTTGGCATTGCTGGTTTTTTGCCATCAAAGTGTCGTAGAGCAATGAGTACTGGCTCTATCATAAACACGAAATTCTTGCATTTTGACCAAAACCTTTCAGAATGAATGTTTAGCCGAACATCCATTGCTTTGCGCCTAATGGTACCTCCATTAGTCCGATTCTACAAACTGAACTCGAACGTCATGTAAGCGTCATCTGCAACCACGGTTTGCAAAGCTTGTTTGCAATCGAGCAGACGGTCTACCATAAGGAAATTGGTGGCAAACCGTGTCAAAGTAGGCAGCCTAAGCATTTTGTTTGGAGAATGTTTCCGAAACAAAGCCATAGTGAAATGGTATTTCCTGATATGCTTCACCATTGTCCTACACTTGCTTACCAAATCCTTCATCGTTTGAGACTTTCCCCAATCTTCCAAAAGCAAATCCAAGATGTGAGCCGCACACCCTTGTTTGTACATGTGGGGATATTTCAGTAACAAACATGACATAGTTCCAATCATTACTGAAGCATTGTCTGTACACAATTGCACAATATTTGAAGGACTGGCCTTGTCTATGTACTTCGACATTAAAGCTGTCGTGCAGGCAATGTCCTTCTTTGCTCCCGTACTGTCCTCTGATCCCAAAAACACATCCCCTGCTGGACAAACGAGCATCACGTTCATCAACGGTCGCCTATTGGTATCTGACCACCCATCTGAACAAATAGTTGCTCCATATTGCGCAATAGAGTTCTTTGTCCGGTCATTGACCATTTTTTGGACAACTTCTTTCTTCACATCAATCATTTTGGTTTGCAACGCGTTGAATGCTGGTGGACGATATAAAATTCCAGCTGCTGCAGTTTCCTTCACTGCATTTATAAATGCAGGGTGTCACGTGACGTTGAATGCAATATTGGCTTCATAAAAAAATGAAGCCCACGTCGCATCCAACTTCTGTCTCAAGCCTATTTGTAATGCTTCATCCATACTTCTTTGACGAGAAACCACAGGGCGGCTTCCTGTTCTGTCAACCGTACTTGGAGTAGAATCCACTGAATCTGGGGTAGGGTTTGTCGGGCCGGTTGGACCCGTTGGATTTGAAGAACCACCCACCTCACCACCCTCTACCTCTTGAATGAGGGATTCTGCCGCACCAATGGCCTGATTGCCCACAAATGGTGTTTCAAACATTTCTTCAAAGCTCATGGCTTTTGGAACGTTTTCGTCGCAAGTCCTAAACTTTTCGAGTGCACTTCTAGGGATTTTTGGACAACGTTCTGCTGTTGCCGAGCCACCATATCCAAAGTGACTAAATGCCCTTTTCCGCACAAAGCTTTGCTCCACCCGCAAAACAAGCATTTCCGAGGATAGGGTGAATGATCATTTGGAACGCATGGTATAAGCCAAGGGTCCCAATCTTTTGTAGCCCTACGCGTATCGGGCCGACCTTGACCACCACCTGGGACAACCATGGTGTGAATCCACAATGAGTTTCACCCCCAAAAAATCGATCCAAGAATCTAGTAACGAGGAAAAAGTTATGACAATGCTACCTACTATGAGAGGGTTTTTAAACCCCCTCAAAGCAAGGCTCTTGCCCTCCAATGAACCAAAACATCCGTAAGAAGCCTCTTTCGAAGGTTCAAGGCTAGAGTCTAATCACTGAAGCAAGGTAATCCCTCAGTGTTTCAGCTGCAGTTTTATACTCTGTCGCCACAGGGGCGACTGTGGGTACAGGGCAACTTCGGGTGAAGGGCGACTTCGGGTGAACAGGGCGACCGCGGGTTCAGGGCGACTGCGGGTAATGGGGGCGACGGCGCCTGCAAGGACGACCGCACGTACGAGGGTGACCGCGGGTAGTGGGGCGACCGCAGGACAGGGTGAGGAACTGCAAAAAATGACCCACGGTCGCCCCAAGCGCGGTCGCACTCCCCGGACGGGCGACCGCGCATGGAGGTGGCGGGCAGCAGTTCTGGCACCGGAGGTCACCCCTGACCCGCGGTCGCCCCAAGCGCGGTCGCACTCCCCGGACGGGCGACCGCGCATGGAGGTGGCGGGCGGCAGTTCTGGCACCCGAGGTCGCCCCTGACCCGCGGTCGCCCCAAGCGCGGTCGCACTCCCCGAACAGGCGACCGCGCATGGAGGTGGCGGGCGGCAGTTTTGGCACCCGAGGTCGCCCTTGACCCGCGGTCGCACCTTTGCAGGTTTTCAATTTTTGGTAAGCGCGGTTGCTGTACACACGGTCGCCTTATAGGACCAGCTGGCCTGAGTAAGGTGGACAGTTATTAACCCAGTTGTAACAGGTATTATTTGAGAGATTCGGAGATTCCTCCTAGTTCCACATTATATCCCACTTCATTCTCATTAAAAGCAGCATCTAAATTACTATGTAGCAATAGTTACTCCAAAGTGATTTACCATTTGATGCACATAGAAGCTTTTAAAGGTATTTCCAACCCCTTCACCACCAAGCCCTATTGGCTCTTTCTCCAAGAAATCATGAACCTTCAAACCTCAATAAAAAATATCATACTTTTACTTAGGAATGTTGAGTTCTATGAGAGCTCAATTATGGAGGAGGACAACCCTCAATTTCATGATATTTCAAATGCTTAATCCCTAAAGGACTAAGAAGATACAATGTGTCATCTTCAAAGTTTTCAATGGCAATTTCTTGTAAGGGTGAAGCAAATCTCAATATGAAACAAAGGGAATGTAATATTTTTGGGATCTCAGTATTAGACTTAGATTATTGGGAAAGAAAATGGGAAGACAAAATTTTAAAAAATGACACTTATTCAAAAATGTATACTTGAACTTCTACCAAAACATTATGGAGATAGAGTTTCTATTAAAATTCAATGGAACACCCCCCCCCCCCTAGTACTTTAAAAAAAAAAGGAAATGTAATATTTTTGAGATCTCAATATTAGACTTAGATTATTGGGAAAAAAAATGGGAAGACAAAATTTTAAAAAATGACACTTATTCAAAAATGTAAACTTGAACTTCTACCAAAACATTATGGAGATAGAGTTTCTATTAAAATTCAATGGATCCCCCCTCCCTAGTACTTTAAAAAAAGAAAGGAAATGTAATATTTTTGAGATCTCAAAATTAGACTTAGATTATTGGGAAAAAAAATGGGAAGACAAAATTTTAAAAAATGACACTTATTCAAAAATGTATACTTGAACTTCTACCAAAACATTATGGAGATAGAGTTTCTATTAAAATTCAATGGATCCCCCCCTAGTACTTTAAAAGAAAAAGGAAATGTAATATTTTTGAGATCTCAAAATTAGACTTCGATCAATTGAAAAAAAAATGGGAAGACAAAATTTTAAAAAATGACACTTATCCCAAAATGTATACTTGAACTACTACCAAAACATTATGGAGATAGAGTTTCTATTAAAATTCAATGGAAACCCCACCCCCCCCTAGTACTTTAAAAAAAAAAAGGAAATGTAATATTTCTGAGATCTCAATATTAGACTTAGATTAGTTGAAGAAAAATGGGAAGACAAAATTGGAAAAATATGGCACTTATCCAAGAATGTGGAAATAGAAGGACATTTAGAAATAAAATATTAGAAATTTAAGTTACCTTTTTAGCTCTAACATGGACCTTAATGACATTGATCTAAGCAATTAGATAGTATCCTAAAGAGGATATCTTAGCCTCCAAAATTTATGTGGATTTAGTTGCAATAATGGATTATGTTGAATGCATCTTAAGGACAAGTATTTATTGTAAAGATGCTTGCATTGACCAAATGATAACAATGTTGTGTACAATTTGAGAAGAACTTTACTCCAAGTCAAATGAGTAGGAGGTTTCCATGAAAATGAATCCAATCTCATGTCATAGTAATTCGTGTTTAATCCTTATTTGAAGCCTTTGTGTAGGCTTCTCATGATTTAAGGGTTTAGGTAAATGGTTTTTTTTTTGCTATATAACTTCCATTCTAAAGTTGTAATTGAAATATCAATTATATTTCTAGATAAATAACATTCCAAAGTAGAGGGACAATGGAAGTTTAGGGATAATTAAGGATTTCGGTTTTATTGAATATAATACTCCAAGAACATATAATTTAAGATCTAAAAAATGTTCAACAAAAGATCTTTAGGAATAATTAAGGGTGAAGCAAATCTCAATATGGTAATACTAAATTATCTTTAGACTCCAAATAAATTTTTCTAAGGGGTTAAAAAATCTATATTCATCTTTTTATAAATTTGTTTCTCCCAAAACTATGTTTGTGGCCCATGATGTTGATCATCAAGAATTGCTATAATGTAAAGATCTAACCATTGAAATGTTCTACAATTAATTCCATACATGCTAGATATAATAATTTTTACTTTTGTACAGTTAAAATTTAAAAAAATTATAACACCTATGTGCCCCAAAATATGGAAGGATACAATTGATTGAAATCCTTCATTGTCAAAACAGTTTTAGTCTTGTAGGGATTAAAGGAATGCAATATTACTATTGCATAAAAAATTTGTAGTTAATAGACACTTGAGCAGAATGCTACTTCAATGTTGCAAAATTATAAATTATAAATTGAAGTTATACATATATCTTTTAGTAAATGGCAAATACCATTGTATTAGAAATGAACATTTAGACCAAAAACATTTGAGCCAGAAGGGGTGAACAATAAAAATAAGTTATACTATAGTGAAACTAATGCAAATATTTGAATGCAATTCAATGGACACACTCCAAAAATGAATTTTAAGCCTTTAGGTGATTTGAATCAGGTAGTTTTGACAAGTGCTATTTTTAATTCAAGTAATAGATTTTAGGAAAAAATATGAATTTAGGCACATATAATTGTAAGATCCTATATTACACTAGTTTGAGAAGATGTGGAGGAAAGTTAACCAATTTTCTACTATGAAAATTGCCAAGATATTAACATTTGAATTGATTGTAATTCTTTTGAGGGCCTTGTGATGTATGAAAACCTAGGAAGTTGCACTTCATACAATCACATTTGTATAAAATAATTGTCATAAATGGTGTTTCTTTTCTATACCAAATTACCAATGTTCAAAGGCAATTCATAAGATGCTTGAAATTTTTTTTAGGCAAACTACAAGTGTATAACATTTTTGGAAAATATATGTCAGTACATAGGAATATAGAATGATTTCAAATAGTAAGTTGTTAAGAGTTGAATTATATAGAATTGAAAATGCCAATTCCAATGGTAATTATTATCCTACATCTAATATTTCAATTTTTGTTATAGATTTTGAATATTGAATTAAATGAAGAACTTTACAGAATTTATTGTGCATTTGTTGATTAGAAAACTAGGAAATCCCTAACAACCCTTAATCAAAATCCCTCTTAACGATCATGACAGATGCTACTATATGAGTCTAAAAATGTGAATCCCCAAGACTATTCACCTATAGTATAGGTGTTTAAATCATAGAAACTTTTTATAATTAGAGATTTCTAGTGTGATTATACTATACACACTTATATTATTGGTGCATATGTTATAAACACATTGAAATATTCAATAGTTGTGGGATACCTACTTATATCTATAATCAAGGCTTACATACTTGCATTTCTATCTTCTCATGCTAGCATTTTAGTAACAAAATCAAATTAAGAAATTCACATTTTAAATTTATTTTGAAAATTTGTAGAGCACTTATTTCAAAGCCCAAAACTTATTGGGGTTATGCGTCTCCAATGTATGCATCTCCAATGTTTGTATCTCATTTTTTCGGTGACCAAATTTTTTAAATTGAACATATGAAAAGAGGATTGTAAGACCGTGCATGTGTTTTGTAAATTTAACACACTCGTGATCAAACATTATAATCTCTCATCCATAAGTGATAATATTCTATTTTCTTTACCTTCATAACCTCTAATATGCATAGTTTAAATTTGTATGCTTATAATTTAAAGAAAATTGATGAAGCATATGAAATATTATCCTATTCCTAAAAACTAAAAAGGAATATGAAAGTTGCATGTACAAAAATGTATTAATTGAAAGAAACATCTATTTTATGAAATTTAGATATGGACACTTTCTTCATAAAAATTTGAAATGTCTACATATTACATATTGAGCATTTTATGGAGATGCTTTTTGAAAGATTGAATGAGCATTTTGGATGTTTAAAAAAAACCCGTCAACATGCAAATGAAGGAATATGAATTCTTTTGCATCCATACACATCAATGATAGAAATGAAACACCCCAAGTTTGCAAAATAATACTAAAAATTAATAGTAGCCTTTTTATATATACATGTTTACAAAAGTCATAAGTCCTCCAAAAAATGCTAGCATTGCTAGCCCCCCAAAAGATCATACAACATTCTACTTGCTTTGTTCATCTGTCTTTAGCCTTTTCTTAGCTTCCAAGTCTTTCTTCGCCTCCTTGTAGGCACTATCCAAATTGGATTGAAGAGGAAAATCCCACCATTTATTTTTCATGTACTCTTTCTTCAAATTCTCTGCATTGAGCAAATTCATCTTCTTCTTCTCCACTTCCCCGGCCACATCACTTTCCAATGCGAGAGCATGGGCTAACTTCTTCTTCAGGTCCTCTGCTTCCAACTTCAATGTCTCATGTTGCCTCTCATGATCTTCAGAATCTTGTATATCAACAATACGATCAAGAGGGGCTTTGTCCTTCATTTTCTGAAGGTCACGTAATTTTGATTGTGCACCTTCAAGAGATCTTTTTTCATTTTCCAAGCAGTCAGCTTCGATGTGACAATCTTCCTTGAGTTTAGCCAATCGTTCTTCTACAAATTTGTTAGTTGAAGAACTAGAACCTTCACCCCCTGAAACGGAGAAGTTCAGATAGAATGCTTCCAAGTTCAAGATTTGCTCATGTTGCTTGGACAACTGAATTCGTCCCGATTCAATGAGGGCTTGAAGGGTTGGAACATCATCAGAAGTATCAGTCACTGCCCCTTCCTCCAAAGTCCTTTTCTCTTCATTTGCTCTATCCAACTCTTCAAGCACACTCTTCAATTGAACTTTATAAAAGTCGTTCAATGGAATATCTTCGTTGGCCTCCACACTTGCAGCTTCAACAGATCCTTCAATTCTTGGCATCCCTTCCAATGAAGGCAATGTCAACGTGGGGCCCGCCTCCACTTCCCCCTCCTCCAAAGGCTCCAAATTAGCCAATGTCTCACCCACATGTGGCAGTCCAACATCCATCAACTCATCTTCACTACTTTCGTGATCCGACCACACGAACTCATTGTTCGGAACTTCATTCTTGATGAAAATCTTTTTCCCTAAACCTTCACGTGGGTTTTGGGAGGGACCCGCCCTAGGAATGTCCTTGGTTGACGGTTTTTGGACAAGCTTTGCTCCCTTAATGGTGCTCCAATCCACCCTTCGTCGAAGAATAACTTCCACGTACACCATCTCACACAAAAACAAGGGAATTTCATTCCGAGGCACACTTCGTGTCTTGTACAAGTATCGATATACTTCGATACATCTTTGTACAAATCCATCGTGAGTGCAAGCATGAAGATTTGCCATGTTTGACTTCAAGTGGATTTTGTGTCGATGATAGGGGAAAAGCTTATCGATGTGGCACCATTGTACAAATGCCCTACAAGTGGTCGCGGTCCAAAAGCCTTCGATCCTCTCCCAACCTCCATGAGCCACGACATTAGAGTCCACAAGGACGTGTCGTTGTCTTCTTTGCATCTTGCCTTTGGCTTTACGGTTCCTCCGGGTGGCGTCCATTGGATTGAAGTAGATGGAGGTATTAAGAAATACCAAAATGCGACAATAGCTGCCCCAATAGATGCACGAACCACACAATCACAGTAAAAAAAACCAAGTACTGGACACGCAGTCAGCCACGAGAAGCGGGTGACAGAGCAGTGTGCAGCGCTGGAATTGCAAGTGGGCGAATGCGGGTGGGGCGACCGCTTATAAACCCAATGTCGCCCTGGGGCGCGTGCGTTCCGTGCGAGGGCGACTGCGGGTGGGGCGAGTGTGGGTCCTTTGAAGGACCTGTTTTGCGGTCTGGGCGAGTGCGCGAAGGGTGACCACGGGAAGGGCGACCGCGGGTCCTTCACAGCAGTGGCGACCGCAGCTGGGCGACCGTGGGTAGGGCGAGTGCGCGAAGGGCGACCGCGGGTCCTTTTACGAGGTCATTTATTTCTGAATTTCCCGCCTTCTGACTTGGGCGACCACAGGTTGTTCACCAAGGAATTCTGAATTTTGGATTTTGCCCTCTGAAAAATAGTTGTAGAAATGAAAAGGAAGCCGATGTGAACTAAAAAAAGGATTCATGGGAAGAAATGGTGTGTAAAAGAACAAGGAAATGCCCATTTTTTCAAAAAATTAAAGTTTATAAAAATAAAAAGGGAAATCATATTAACTAAAGAATGCTCATTTGGAGAAAATTCCATGAGAAAATAAATATCAAAATAACACAATCAATGAAAGGCTTGAAAGAAAAATGCATTGTAGGAATGAAAAGAAAAATCTCAGTATCAATAAAAAAAAATCATGAATTCAACTACACTAGTGCAGTAATGACCTGAAGTATGTCAAAGCTCAATGCTCAATAATGTAATTGAATGCCTATATAAGTTAAAATGCAATGGTATACATTTCCACCAATATTTGGTGTGTAATTTTTGAGCATAGGAAGCTGAGATTCATTTTATATAGATTAATAATGATGTCCAAAGTTGTACACCATCTAATTTGGTGGGAAAAATATCTAACTAAAGAAATTGTTGCAAAAGTATTCTATATAAAAATAACTACCAAGTGGACTACTAAGTATTATTCAACCTTTTTTTTTGGATCCATATTGCTCACATAAAAAAATATAGAAGTATGTCTATTCTTTATTGTTTTTTTATTTAAGTTGAAGGTGACATTTGAGAGCCATTGTAAATACAAAATCACATCATTTCTTTGTTTTCCTTACGACCCCCAATCAACATCCAAGAGCATAATAAAACATGAATTTCTTTTTTGGGTTTTAGAATATGATGATTATGGTGTGAAAGACCCTGAATCCAAAAGCACATTAGCCTTGTTTTTGTGGGAGGTTTCTATTGGGAACCTCATTTAATTCTAAGACATATTTTTTTATTTTTTTAGAAAGTTTCCCATCATAACTTCATTAAATTCAAAAGAGCATTTTCTTTTAAGAGGTTCACATCAGAAACCTCATTTAATTATAAAACTAATATCTTAATTATTTAGTAAGGGTTTTCATTAGGAACCTTATTTAATTCAAAAACATATTTATCTTGAACCCCCTTTTTTTAAAGGGTTCCCACTGAGAACTTCATTGCACTCAAAAACACATTTTTTTGGATGTGGTTCCCATTGGAAACCTCATTTATTTCAAAAACACAATTCCCTCTTTTTTTGGCGTGGTTTACATTGCAAACCTCATTTCATAAAAAAAAACAATTTCCCTCTTTTTCAAAAGAGGTTTGCATTGGGAACCTCATTCAATCCAATAATTTGTTTTATTTTATAAAAAATTTGGTTCTTGTTGTGCATAACCTCATATGTATTAAATTCTGTGATGCCTTATTTGGAATACTCATTTAAAAGATGTTAAGTGATATAACCTCACCTTTGGAATTCTTGGAAAAAAATTAAATTTTTAAGCTATTAGTAGTTGAGGTTAGGGGTCAACTTTAAATCAACCTCTACTTAAATAACTATTTAGAGAGAACAAAACATTATTTTCTTTTGGGTGAAATCGTAGATCAAATATTGAAAGATTCCTTAGTTATTGGTCACAGGATTGATGATATCATCATTTGGAACATGAAGGGGGGGGATTTTAGTGCTCAATTTCCTTTTCTATCTAGCCTTTCGGCCCTTTTCAAGCTTGGCCGCTTTGTATATTGGATTCATCTTAATGCAATAGTTCTTCCATTTTTTCAAATATATATTTAATTTTTTTTTTGCAAATTCATTTCAAAAATAAAGTATTACAAAATCTAAATTCAAAGTGGAAAAATTATAGGATCTAAATATTCTAAAACGTAGCTATTGTATATTGTATTATTGTCCAACAATATGTTATAATCTTATTAAAATATCAAGGATTATTTTGAGTTTTCTTCTATTCTAATCCTTGCCTTTATCCTTTACAAATTAATATCAATCTTCTTTAGTTTTTTGAGATAGGACAAGTTCTTATACACTTTAACAATTCCTTAAAATTATAAGCGTACAAGTTCTAACTAGGTAAATGCAGAGATTATCAAAGTAAAGAAAATATAATATTATCACTTATGGAATTATGGATCAAGAGAGTATAAATAGGTATGCCACAACTATAGAATATTTCAACGTGTTTATAACATATACCCTATAATATAAGTGTGTATAACATAAGTGTACTAGAAATCTCTTTTCTATGATCCAGACACGTATATTATAAGTAAATCGTCTTCTAGTCTTAGGGACTCACATTCTTAGGCTCATATAGTAGCATCCGTCACGAGTTTTAAGAGGGATTTTGGATGCAATAGATCTCCCATTTGTTCAAAAAATAAAAAATAAAAAATTGTACAATGGTTTGTAAAGTTCTTCATTTAATTCAATATTCAAAATTTATTACAATAATTAAAATATAATGTGTAGGATAATTCTTTCAAATTTGAACCATTGAAATTAGCATTTTCAATTCTAGAATTGAACTACTAACAACTTAGTCTTTGAAATCATTCAATATTCCTATCTACTTGCCATGTTTTCCCAAAATGTTATACACTTCCAAATGGTTAAAAAGTTCTCAAGTATATTATCAATTGCCTCTAAACATTGGTATAAATAAGCACCACCATTTACGGCAATTGTTTTATATAAATGTGATTGTATGAAGGGCAACTTCCAGATTTTCTTACATGTCACGGCCCTCAAAAGAATTTCAACCAATTCAAATGTTAATAGCAAGGCAATTCTCATGGTAGAAAAATTTGAAATTTCCTCCACCACTTTTCAAACTAGCATAATATAGGATACTACAACTATATGTGCCTCAATTCATTTTTTTCTTCAAAATCTACTACTTGTATTCAAAAGAGCAATTATGGATAAAACAAAATTCAAATCACTTAGAGGTTTAAAATTCATAGTTGGAGAATGTTCATTGAATTGCATTCAAAGATTTGCATTAGTTTGGCAAAGGTATAACCTCTTCTAATTCTTCACTCCATTTGGCTCAAATGCTTTGTTCTATTAAATGTTAAATTTTAGTACAATGAGATTTTCCATTTACTAAAAAATTAGGATACAATACATTAAACTATTCCCTAATGACAAATTTTTAGTTGTCATGTAAAGCGACCGCCTTTAGAGCGACCACGCTTCACAATTTATTTATTTATTTTGAACCAAAGGGGCAAGCCCTCTGCATAAAGAAGCTTAACAAAATTTGCAAACCCTGAAAGTAAGGCGATCGCGGGTAAGGGGCGACCGCGCCTCAGGGGCGATCGCCGGTGCGAAAAGTTGCGTCAGAACACACTACCATTCCAGGCTCGGTCGCCCCTTAAGAGAATATTCTATTTACTAAATAGGTTTCATCCAGTGTCCCGCAATGCTCTATCAGCAGGGTTGAAGTTCGAGTTTCAACGAGACATTTCTCGATTTTATCCATCTTCAGAAGTTTTTTGTTGTAGACATCATAAACTCGATTGAAAACATGATGAGCACTTTTCACTTGCAGCTCCGACGACACGGGATTATCTCGACACTTGGCAGTGCACAGCACAATTGCCTTCCCGAGCAAAACTTCCACCACATTCTCATTCTCAACTCCCTTGATACTGCCTTGCGATATAAACACCTCCTTCCCGCCCTTGCGTGGAGGAAGCTCTTTCTTCAGAGTATGGGAGCTCCTCAACCGCGGTCGCCCCCCATCCGCGGTCGCCTCCCAGCCGCGGTCGCCCCCCAGTCGCGGTCGCCCCCCAGTTGCGGTCGCCCCCCAGTCGCGGTCGCCCTACGCACCCGAGGTCGCCCTACGCACCCGAGGTCGCCTCACCCGCGGTCGCGTCTGGACCCGCACGCGCCTGGGGCGACTTCGGGTACTTAAGCAGTCTCCGGGACCGCATTTGCCATCTTGCCTTGGCCTTGCGCATTGTCTTTCACCCGCCTTGGAGTAGCTGAATGCATGCCCGTGGGTCGGGGTCCTTTATTCGATTTTGGGGGGATTTTTTTGTCATTTTGATCTATAAAATTCCTCAAAGCTACGGTGAAGCTTTCGATTACACGCAATGTCCAACCCAATAGAAGATGGCGACGTGAGGCACAAAGGTGTTTTGGATACTCATCCAATATTCTCAGAAATGCCTAATCCCACAGAGGGTACCAGTACCTTGAGGCGAAAATCCCTTTGGGATTTGGATGATCCACAACACTTTCTAGAGCCTATATTTACAAGCGAAACAACAGGGAATGAAGCTCGATTGAAGAAAAAGAAGTCCAGGTCTGCTCATGATAAGGATCCAACATATCCTCCTTCAAGTTATACGAAGTATGCATACGAGGTGTGCCTTCAATGGTACGCTGGCAAAAGTGTACAATTTTTGGAGGCAAACTATTTGAGGGATGCTGGAACAGGCACGGAGAAGCTGACGGGGGATTTGGAGGCCCGAATCTTAAGCAAGTGTTATGAATCAGAGGACTTCAAAGACGTGGACTTAACGTACAATTCCAGATTTTGTGATTGGATGACTGATACTATTCAGGCAGTAACTTTTAATACCAAGAAATTGATAATAGAGTTCCGTGCACCAATCACAGGACGAGTGGAAGATGAAGAGGCAAAGGAATTCCGTGCGAAGATGGAGTGGTGGCATACTGCGGCCAAGAGATTGTCAAAGTTTGGATCGAGGGGTTTCAAGTGGAAAAATGACGCTGTGAAGGCTGCATTTGCAAGAGATGGTGGAGTGAGTATCATATGGATTCCACCCACGGCAAAGGTTGAGGCCCTCGGTGGTTTTTCTCGTGAAGGTGGCCACGGAAAGGTGCGAAAGGTTCGAATAACAGGTCTAGATACCATTCCACCAAATATTGCTCTTGCGGGGAAAATGCCAAAAACGAAGGACTTGCGTGATCAACGGGTGGAACGGTCCGTAGAGGCCTTGGCATGCCCTTTAAATCATGTAGGCTTAATTAAGTTTTTTGCCTTAAACTCAATTACCATGGAAGCGTATACATTGTGGTGGAATGGAGGTCATTTGGGTGACTTACTGAATGTGGATAAGCTGGTGTCACCAAGTACTGAATGGCACGAAGTACATCGAATTAGACAACTTCCTAAAGAGAAACAAAAGGAAGTTAGCCTTTTTCGAAGGCATAAGGCAAAGTTGGCATGGACCTTGGTGTACGTGACTCACCTCATGTACCAATCATCAGTGCTACACAACGATTTATCTCCGAGAAATGTATTGTTGCACTATCCTGATTATTCAAATGAAATAATCAACATTGGGATTTGTGATTTCGGAATTACAAGCCGTGTAAACGAAAAAGCCCCATTGCATTTGTCGTAGCACAGGAAAGCACAATTCCTTCTCTAAGGCTTTAGAATGCACTAAATTAGCCTTAAAGTGACTCGTGTATCGTTCCCAAGAGATTTGGTCGAAAGTTGACGAAAGACCGGAATACGTTAGTGGTTATCACAACAAAATCCAAGCAAAAGATTGATCCGGTCTTGGTCTCCAACGTTCCTAAGATTTCCTTGGACCTGATTACCAGATCAATCCTTTATCCTTCCAAACTAAGTCTATCTATCTATACCTGTATGTTCACCACCTTGATGCTTACGCTCACTAGATATGGGACTAAAGACCGGATACTAGTAGCTGGTCCAATCCCTAGTATAGTAACCAAGTGTAAGTTTAACCTCGATAACAAGAGGGATCTACTTGTTTGGGCGTTTAGGAAGGAAGCTTACTCCTATCCTTCAAGTTTTAAAGTGTCAGAAGTTCCACTTATGAGTAAAAAAGAAACTACTACTACAAACAGACCGGAATACCTCACAACTGGACCGGGACTAATCCGACCCAGCAGGTCACGCAAGCACTCCTGCCTAATCCTAACAAAGACTACAACGACGGAAGAACCAGTTAGTCTAATCCTTGGTAGAATAAGGGCGGTAGCTTATGCAAGAGAGCTGAATTTCCTCACTTAGTCCTTCTTTCTTCCACAGAGACCGGATCACCATTCAGTTGGCATTTGGCCGGACGCTCCTGATCTCAAACCCAGACTCTACAAGTGTCTATCTCTATCAAATACTCCCTAGACCTGTTTCAGAAAGCACTGTGGGATCCTGCACAAATTCCCTATCAAAACCGAATTCACTTTAAGTCCAGAGACCGGATAAACTGACCATCCGGGCACACACTTATCCACACAAGGTTGCAATCCTAACCATCACCATAAGACTTTGACAAGGTCCCATGCACACAGTCCACTTCAGAGTGAATCAGAAAGGTTCTGACTTGTATTTGCAACACAAAAACTTGTGAAAGTAAGATAACATAATGCGCGCCCGGATTCAATTACGAACCGGGTTTAAATACTAAACTGCAAGAAAACCTAAAAGTGCAAATGGAATCAACACCAGCCGCCAAGAATGCCACCTCACATTCCTCTACAACTTGGGTAGGTTGACTTCCACAAAACTACAAAAATACCAACAAAATAGGATCACAGATCCTACATATCTGGATCCGGTCTAAGTTCAAAAGTTCCTAACCTAAATATAACTTGGTTTAGCCGCCTTCCTATCTACCTGTAATTAATGCCCCCTATTTCCTCGCCTTCTTGAGAGGCGACGCACCTTTCCGGGCTGGCTGCTTCTTCAGAGACCGGTACATCTTGATGGGCTTGGGTTTCGGTTTGGTCTTACCCCGCGCCTTGGCCCTGGTCTTCGTGGTCTCTGCCAATGCCTGGTCCGCATCTGAGTACTGTTCCGACTCATCACCGGAGTCGGTCTCTTCCTCCGAGTCCTCATCTTCCTCATCTGACTCCTCTTCCTCTTCATCCCGGGCCTTCCGCTTCACCTTGGATGTCTCCGCGGTCTTCTTCTTGAATCCGGTGATGGGCGGGTGGTGCACTATCTTGCTTTGCGGGGTCTGCTCCCCCACTCTCTCGGCAGTCCGGGCTGGTCCCTGGCTTGGTGACCCGGATCCAGATCCGGTCTTCAGTATAGAGCGGACCTGCACCGTTGCCTTCGCTTCCCCTCCGGTCTTTGGTTGTGTGATGACCGTGGGTGATGACTTGCTTGGAGAATCATCCAACAAGGTGATGAACTTGGTCTTCTCCCTTGGTGGTGTAGTTCCCCGGATTATCTCCCTCAACACAATCGGCTCGGGTTCCGGCTCCTTGGTCTTCTCGGGTTGAGAAACCCTGGGCTCTTCAATCCGGGCCGGTGGGACAGATTCCTCCTCCACTGCGTCGGTCCTGGTTCCCTCTTCCTTCGCCGGTTCAGATATGCCGGCTTCTACCTCGACAACTGCTAGTGGTGGCTGATCCTTCGGTTGCTCCTTCTCCATCTTTGTCTCTTCCGGTCCTGAGACCGGAGCAGAACTAGCTTGGACCTCCGTGACTACTGACCGCCACTTCTCCAGCGCTGCCTCCATTTTCTTGTTGTAGGCCACCAGAGCTGTAAGCATCTGAGGACCCACCATCTTGCCTGCTTCCAAGACCTTCTTGTCGAAAAGCATGGCTTTGTTGACGACTTCACCCGGATGCGTGATGAACTCTCGGATTTCTCCGAGTGTGTTCCGGGCCTGCGTGGTGAGTCGTCTCTCTTCATCCAGCTCCTCCTGAGTGTGATGGAGCTCCCTCCTCAGGGCTGAGACCTGATTTGTTAGCCGGAGTACCTCCTCTCTGTCCCGACTATCATGAGCCTCCTGAATCAATTCTCCCAACACCTCCATGATCTTGGAGGGGGGAATAGAGCCTAAGGCTTGGCTTATGGCCCGCAATAACCCTCTCTCCTCTAGGTGGTGCTTTCTGAAATCTTCCAGGTCTCGCAGGATCCTTAGCAAGGGATCCTGTTCCCAGACCGGATCTAACCTTTGGGCTTCCCCGGCTACTACAGGGGTTTCTAGAGGTGGATCCTCTCTTCCTACCTCTGGAACCTCCTCTACTTCTTGTGTGCCTCCTTGATGCCCCTCCTAACTCTCATCCTCGGAGTCCTCCTCATCCTGGTCATTTTCTGCTTCCGGGTCTGCAATCTCATACTCTATCAATGCAGCCCCTACCTCGTAAGCTTCCATCTCCTTCTCTCTCAAGAGGTCTAACGAATGATACAGATGAAACAGGAATGGTGAAATGGGAGAGGGTTTAGATTTCCCAATTCCTTTCACCATTCGGTCCATCCGGTCCCTCATAACTAACCCCCAATCTATCTTCCTGTCTCCCGACAGTGCACCAAAGACAGTGTTGGCCACGGTGACCGTAATCCTACTAGGTCTATCCGGGTTCAAGATCGCCATCATGAACCGCAGTAGCCTCTTGTGTCTAGCAGACACACACTCTGCTACTGTAAAGCCGTCCTTCGGGTTGGTGGGCCTGCGGAACTTCCCTTGGTGGAATTTGTCCGTCCGGGTGCCCGTCGCATCTCCTCCTTGCTCGAAGGCGTACACCTTGCGCCACATCGCTGCACTCCACTCCTTTGGCAGCGCCCGGACCGTCCCTTTCCACTCGTTGGTCTGGCCGGCCAGTAGCTCCTCCACCATCGCCTCATCCTTCAGGTTCCAGGGGTGAGCCATGAACCCCTCGCAGCCCATCTGCCTGAGGTCTTCCTCCAGCTCCCTCTTGTCTTGTGCGTCAGTTGGCACGACCGGATTCACATTCCGGAAGGCTAGAATCCTTCCTTCCTGCACCTCTTCTGCCATCTCTCACTTGACGCCTACACAATCTAGGCGCGGTCCAACTTAACTAAACCTCCCGCGCTCAAGAACCTGTCAACTAGCGTAGTGCTATTCGCTCAACTATGTACCAGACCGGATTGACAGTTTATCTATCCCTTCTCTCTGTCTGTAGACCGAATACTCTATCTCTGGCCGGAAACCCTTTCTTGAACTGCGTGCAAGAAAGTGGCAGGACCTGGCCCTGCTTCCATGGTCTTATACTTTTTCCCCCGGCATTAATTACTGACCGTTAGGTTTAAACCAGTCTGGTCACGTGGGAGAGATCCCGACGATCTCTAGACTCGGTAGCCACTCATTACCTATCCGGTCTCGGTCGCTAGGTGGGCGGAATCCGGGATTTCATACGCTGTCTCTTAACGTAGTTTCTGGTTTACGGTCTAGGGTTTTCCGGTTTCCGGTCTTGGTCCCAATTATGTGTAGAAACTAAGAAAACAACAAAAAAAATGGGGATTGAATAGATCCCTCTTCCCGTATTTTGCTTAAGAACCTGCTTAGGTGAATTCTAGGTTGCCACAGCATTATGGATATCCTACCAAGGAAGAGACACGGAAGCAACAAGAGGGACGATGGTGGGTGGCTCCAGAGTTGTTTTATACATTTGGACCACCTAATTCGGATACAAGCATACCAATTATGCAATCGAGGCATAAATATACAAAGCAGTCAGACTCGTATTCTATTGGAAAGCTGGTGGAAGCTATGAAGATTGGGGATATGTATCCTTTTGACAAAGAGACATTCACAACGATGGATGCATGTAGGTATTTTGCTATGAAGGTGGGCCAACTCAAAAATGAAGATCTGAAGGAGAGACCAACATGTATCGAGGTGGTGAATTTGGTCATGGGGCCTCCATGGTATATGAAGCCTCCAACATTTGTATTGCGCGATTCCCCCCTGTAATGATGAATGCATTAGTTGAAGGCAAATTCTTGAGCCATTAGAAGAAATTGTTGGCAACAATGTGAGCCTATCATTTTGTATTACTATACACGAATATATAAATTTTTCTTTGGCAAAACAAAGTGTACATACCATTGCCTTCCATGCATTGTATTTTAAAAGTTAAAATATCTAATATCTTGGAGTCAAATTTGTCTTCACTGTGAGTTGAAATGTCATATGACATGTTTGTATCAAGTCCATAAGATCACCTTTTTGGGGAGTATGGGGAAATAATATATTACGCAGGCTTTATGGGTGATTGCATGAAACACTTGTACTGCTGTGTTGCATCATGTTTTGTGGTGACTAGTTTTTTAGCCATAACTTTTGTTTTTTTAGCTCCAAATGATTCAAATTTTTAAAAATGGGTACTCATAACTATTATACATCATTTAGAATTTTTTGAAGATTTAAAAAAAATATTTTAGTATTTTTAAATAGCCCTCGATTTTTTGTCACATATTCCAATTTAGGGGTTTTTAGTACTATTTAGAACCCAAAAAAATGAATTTTGAGCTGAAATTTTGAGAGAATGTTTTCTTAGTAGAATTATAGCTTACCTCAAAAGGGATTTTAAAAATAGTCATTTTCATGTGGTGTAGAAGTCTACAAAGAGACCTTTTTTCTGCTTGCTTTTTGAAACGTGTAAAACATTTTTTTGGTGATTTTCTTGGTCAAGCCTTACCACCAAAAAATCTTCTCAAATGGCCAATTTTTATTTTTATTTTAGAAAATGTTTTTTATTTTTTATTAATTAAAACATTGAAGTATGTATTTTCTTCACCGGAATTCTATGTGTTCTATGTCCAAAATCCTAGTGAAGAAAAATACAACTTCAACATTTTAATTTGTAAAAAATAGAAAAAACCAATTTAATGAAATCTAAAAATTGGCCATTTGAGAAGACTTTTTCGTGATAAGGCTTGACCAAGAAAATCACCAAAAAAATGTTTAATATGTTTCAAAAAGCAAGTAGAAAAAAGGTCTCTTTGTGGACTTCTACACATCCAAAAAATGACTATTTTTAAAATTCCTTTGGAGATAAGCTACAAGTCTACTAATAGAATATCCACTCAAATATTCAACTCAAAATTCGGTTTTTTGGGTTCTAAATAGTACTAAAAACCCCACAATGTCAAAGTGTGACAAATTAACAAAATTGAATTTTAAATATCAAATGATTTTTTTTAATTTGTAAAAAATAAGAATAATAATTTGAGTCAAGATATCTAGGAAGCGTTTTTTTATTTTGGGCACTTAGTTTTTTATTCAAAAGTTAGAGCCATCTTAAAGCGGTCAACCAAAAAAAACGCAACAAATAGTACAAGTGTTTCGTGCATTCACCCTTAATATGCTCACAAATTTCATGCTCATGCCTCATGGAGTCATGGCTCTTAGCTCACAAGCTCTTTGTTGCAAGCTCTCATACTAGTGTCGTTGAAAGTGAACGTGTTCAAATTACTTGTTAAATTGTGTTAAAGGATTTTCATTATTTTGTCATATTATTAAATAGTCACTTGATTGCTTGAAGTCAATGACATTGACATGTTTGTTGGCCCTTTAGTGTGCAATTTTTTTTCCCAATAATAGACAATATTGAGTAAAATTACAATTCCCAAAATGTTATAGGTTTTTATTGTCCATAGTACTCTATAGTATAAGGGATTTTTTTCCTCTAGTAATTTACATCCTTAAAGATTTAAAATAGACTTAAGAGATATGGGACTTCAAGCAACAAAGGACCCAAACATTTGAGACTTCATTCACTTCAAGAGTTCAAGTTGGTAGTAATTAAATAAAATATGATGAGCCTTTATCCGTATAGTGAAACTAAAAAGTCCTTGATAATTGTATCCTCTATTTCTTTGCTCCTCAATCCTTACGTGCGAAGATTTTTAGGTGATTTTTTAGATTAGAGATGAATTAGAGATGAATTGACATGATTGACTAGTGCATGTATTCAGAATTTGAATTTTCTAGTAAAAATTTCCGATCATCATGAATTTATGAAGAAAGCTTAAAAGAAACTAATATTCAATACTTAATCCTTGAAGGGCAAAGGGGGACATAATGTACCCACTCGAAATTTTCAATGACAAATTCCCGATAGGGCAAAACTAATTTAAGTCTTCATTCTTAATATACAAAGAAAACTTTAATTTTATTTTCAAATTTTATTTATTATAAATCTGAAAAGTATTACCCTAAACCTAGAGTTCTAGAATTATAGTGTGAATGTATGATAGAAAATACCAAATAATTAGAATGATTCCAATTTTCTGGGAAGATGTTTCTAATTATAGAATGATAATAAAAGATTTATAAAAATTGAAAATTTACACATATATAGTTTTTATAAAAATGTTAAGATCCAATTTGGCCAATTTCCCTATTTTTTACAAATTGAAAAATAAAAGTGCCTATTTCCATGAGCCATTTGTATTTTTCTAGTTCACCACTTCACCTACTTAGAAACCTTTTCTACACTTTTCCTTCATCGGATATCTTCTTCTTGAAGAAATATACATTCACTATATTTTTTATATTTTTTAAAAATTGTTTTTGTATTTTGAAAGTACTCCCGGAAAATCAAGAGTACTATAGCCAAAGTGTACCAAAACCAGTCAATCTTTCTTGAACTTACGATAAATGGTCTACAACATAAAATTCTTTGAAAGATCTAACATGTTGAATACTTGAATTAGAATTTGAACAATTTTAATTAAAAGAAAGTTGTCGAACTTGTCAAAATTTAGACAATTTTTTCAATTTACAACAAATTCCAAGAAGCTCAAAATAGGCCTTGGCGCCTTGTCATTAAGGAGTTAATGGCTTTACGTGTGGAGAAGTTTCTTGTGCCATTCCATGTTTGATAGTTTTGCTATAGATCTTGAATAAAGTACAAGATTTCAATTTAGAAATTTTGAATGGAAACGAAATTTAATTCCAAATATTCGGTTTTGTTACCTTTTATGAATAGCTAATTGGTTAAGTTTGAATGTCAAAATGAAGTTATAAATTTGTAATGGGAGAAACCAAGAAAATATTGAAAGGCACTATATTTTTTTATTTTCTTTAATGATTTTAGATTGGCTTACTGACATATTGGATATTTGGATGAGGAAATGGAGTTTGTCATCATGCTTTACAAAAATTTGTTTATTACATTTTGGAAGAATGGATGTGAATTCATTTATTCATGGCATATTTAACTTCTTTAACTTATATACAATTATAGATTGAATTCCTTTATTTTATTTTGTTTGCAATATTTTCAAAGAAGGAAGAAAATGATAGATAGTACTGAACTATGTTGTTTAGAAATCATTTAAACCATAGGGATGGTCAATTATGTTATTCCATCAACACTTTCTTGCCATTTTGGCATGTACAATAATTTTCTACCTTTGCCTATTTACAATTTATTTCCCTTATCATATATAATTTGAATAGTTTTAAAACCTTTTAATACAGTATCAAATTTGTTTTTTTCGTAAATATAGAAGAAGATTACTATTTTTTAACTACTTGCAAAACCATTTCTAGATACATGAGAGGTTCCTCAGAAATAAATTATTGAAAAGAGATATCTTTTTTTTGGTGAACTATTATCTTCAAAGATTATAGAAAGTTACAACACAAAGGATTTTTCGATTTCAACCATACAAAATTCTTACAAATTTGGGACTTCACGACTTTAGGGGATGCTAACTTCATAGAAGTCACTGAACTAATCATTAACCAGTAAATGGCCAGGGCCTATTTTGAGCTCCTTCGAATTTGCTTTCATTAAAACAGAATGTAAACATTTTCATAAGTTTTTATTATTTCACTCTTGATTAAAAATGACAAACATTATCATCAAAGGTTGCATAGGAAAAAAAATATATCACTTATAGAGTGAAAGACTATAATATTTGATAATGAAGGTGTTAAAACAACAAAAGAACTAGAAGCCCCAAACCCGAAGGCGCGGTCGCCCATCCCGCGAACGCGCACCCGTGGTCGCGCATCCACGGTCGCCCAGCCACGGTCGCATCCCACGAACGCGCACCTTCCTGGACCCGCGGTCGCCTTGAATGTGCAGTCGCCCTTGCGCACGCGCCCTAGGCGACTGCGGGTACTTAAGCAGTCGCCCCGACCCGAGGTCCACATCCCTTGCTTTGTGCATTGACCTTCACCCACTTAGATGTGGCTGATTGCGTGCCCGTGAGCAAGGGATTCCATACTTCACGCCGGGATTTGCCATTTTTGCGCTCGAGCTCTGCACATGCTTGGCATACTGTTATGTATGAGTATGTGTCCTTTTTTTTTAATAAAAAAAAACATTTTGTAAATGCATATAGGTTTGTAAATGTGTAGTTTGCTTGTTCTAGGGATTTAGGTTTTTAGAAAAGAACATTTTAGTCGTAGAACAATTAGTTAAGTTAACCATAGAGTAGCATAGTACTCAGGTAGCAATAGTTATGGAGGATGAGACTGGAGCAGCCCAGCCTAGTACAGGCAAACCATTGACTTCACCACAGAAGAGGGCAGGTCGAGACAAGGACCGTAAAAGGAGGGGAAATGTCATAAGAAGCGAGTGCCTCTCCTTCAACATCCAAAAATCAAGGCTTTTTTGGGTTGGAGGACTAAACCTGAGCCTTGGACTTACAAAATAGTCAACAAATATGTTGATTGGTGCCACATCAACAAGTTGTTTCCACATTGGCGCCACAAGATTCATTTGGGGCAAAACAAGGCCAATCTTGCATATTGCAAAGATGAAGACTTCACACTCAGATGCTTGGAAGTATGGATGAGGTTGTATGGGGAGACGAAGCCGTATAGAAACGACAATTTCTGTTTCTTCCTGGTCCAAATGGTGTATGCTGAAAACATATTGAAGAAAAAAGTGGACCGGTCAACATTGAAGGAGCTTCTAGTTGGAGACCATGTGGAAGAAGCATCTATTGTGGCAGAAGGTGAAACAATTGATGTGAAGAAGTCATTGGCACGAGTGAAGCCTGGGAAGTTAGCTGTTTTGGATGAAGAGGTAGTATGGTCGCCTAATTCTAGCTCGGATGAACACACCCATGAATACGATGGGTATAATTTCCAGAGTGACGATGAGGATGTTGGCATGTGCGACCAAAAAAAGGCCTTGGAGTTGAAACTTGCCAAGAAAGGCAAAAGAAAGGTGGAGGACCGAGGGACTCCATCAAACATCCCAAAACAAGTCATGGAAGGTCATGAGCATATGGAAGTAGGCCAAAAAATTGTTGAAGGCCTCCAAGATGGGAGACTAGGTGATGGAGAAGAGAGTGTGGACATTATCCAGGCTCAATTAGATTTAGCAATTGAGGCCTTGGATTTGGTGAAAAGACATGTATTAGAATTGTGCCAAATAAGAGCATTGGAACTTAGTGCTGGCACAACTGCACACACCATCCCTATGTTGAAGGAAGAGATGAAGGCCATACATAGGGCCATCTCTGAAAATGACGAGCGCCTAGCTTCTATGAAAAAAAGTAGAGATCTTTATTACAAGAAGAAACAAGAGAAGCGTGGACACCCAATGGACGTGTATGCCATACTTCAACAAAAATTGAGAATTCTTGAACGCGAACGTTGGCGGGTGCACAATGACGTAAGAGTCCTCAATCGGCAAATAGATGAGGAAGAAAAGACCAACTACGTTGCTGCTCTACAATGTGCCTCAGAGCTAGATTTTCTCGCTATGGCTCCTCAATACGGTACCACAGAAGAAGAAGTATCAATATTGCGGAAGCTTGTTAAGCTACATGAGAAGAAATTTGTGGAATCAGTGAAAGAGGTGGGACAATTGGATTCACAAATTCAATTTGAGCGCGCTTGGATGAAGTGGAAAGTGCGTACTACAGCTTGAGGTGTTACTCGTAAAGACTTTGAAGAGATAGGTCCAGAACCCAAAGAAGAAGATTTTTGTAATACCACACGTTGAAGTGAAGTATTATAGGGTTGTGCTTTGATTTTGCGTTTTGGACAAGTATGTCTTATTTTAGGATGTAATTTTTTGGTAATTAATGTAAAAAGCAATTTTCGGAAAAAATGTGCAAGTCGTGAGGATATTTTATTGAAGATGTGAAATAGTATTATGATAGTTTAGGACATAACCACTTGAATAATTGTTCCACCAATTGAAAACCCTACCCAAATCAATATAAAATCAACTATTTTCTGTTGTTTAGGAGTTAGGACATTGTAATGACAAATGTTTATCTATAAAAAAGAACCAATAATGATTAACTTCTAAAGGAAGAATGTCAAATTTTTCCAAAAATTACTTTGTGGTGCCATTTGTGTTGCATTCATCCAAAAGAAGACTTTTTTTTTCATAATATCCAACCGTAGGATCTTGTACTTTACTTGCCTAAGATCATGTGGTGAAATGTTTAGGAAGTTTGACCGGACAGATTGAAAGATATGGCCATCGAAAGTTCGAAATAAAGTTTTCCGAGATGCAATGCCTATAAATGGAGAATACAAAATACTAATTACATTCATTTGCTAGAAGAAATACTTCATGTTTTTATGCTGGAATGAAAGTGGAGTTTTAAGAAAAATAGATTAGGTACATTTCCAATTTCCAATTGTGGTAATAATAAAAAAGTTATGATATTTTTTAGCAAACTTTGATAATCTTTTTGGCATAGTAAATTAACATTGATAAAAAGAGAACTTTCTAAACAAAATTGTGTGACAAAGTTCACTTATTTTTTCCAAAGATCCGTTTGAGAATTGAGATTTCCAGCTTCAAATCAAAAGTAATGTGCAAAAATCATAGAAGGCTTCAAAGGCCAAAAAATTACCAAAAACTTCAACATTATTTCTCCTTTTTATCCATAAATTTTGAAATAAAGATCCAAATGTCAAATCAATTTTTGGACATTTAATTGAACTTCAATTCAACCCTTTTTTTGGTTTAGAAATTTCCTTCAAAAATTCATTTATTATACCTAATGGATGTCCGAAGTGTGTTGATTTGGTTTCAAATTATATGGTTTCTAATTATAACATGGATTCTAGACTTTGTAGAGAATTCAAATAATACGTGATTTTTTGAAAAATGAATCTATATTTGTACAATCCTAGGTTTACAAATACATTTGCCTATGGTTTTCAAAGAACATAAAATTAGGAAAATAAATTTTCCTCTAATATGTCAATGAACAATGAATTATGGAAAAACAAAATTCATGAGACATATTTTGTCTATATTATTCCATAAAAGTATGTATGTAAAAAAAAATTTGAACCTTCAACTTCTCTCATTGTTCATTTTTCGATATTTATCATATAAATTATTAGAATAAAAAAATGCGGTCTTCTTGTATGGGATTTAATGATCGAAGTACCTTTCTTTCATTCAAAAATAAAACTGACGTAGGCTACTTCTTTCCATGATCCAACATGAAAGAGTACTTTGTTATAAAACAAGAATAAAAAACAAATCAATTTTCTTAATACAAAGATTCAATTCGTATTTATAGAAATGAAGCCATTCACTATTTAGACAAGTGCAAACAATAGAATTTCTATACAGTAAGGTAAAGCCGAAAAAAAAGTATATATTAAAAAGAAGGTAACACAAAATTGTTATGAAATAACAATTAATGAAGAAAACCTACTAGAATCCATCAAATAAAACTATAACAATAACACATAGGCTAATACTTCACAATGCAAATAGTGATGAAGTTCCATCGTATTATCGTATAAGAAGACTCTAAGAGCCTTCTTTTATATATATAGTATGACGAAAAGTCACAAGTGACCTAGATGATTACGAGGCTAGCTATAGAACCATAGTTAGCATCTTAAACCCTAAACATTTGGGTCTTCATGTGTATTGCTTGATTCACCACGCTCGTGGTTGGATGATTCTCCAACCACAAGTTTGCGCTTGGCGCGAGTGCGTGAAGCTGGTCCATTCGCATTTAGAATGGATTCTGTCGTACGCGCAGTCTAACAGAAAGCACCTTTATCACACCCAAACGTGATAATATGACACGGAATATCGTCCCAGGAGATTCCAGACGTTACTAATAGTTGCGTTTTCCGGTCTCTAGGTTTCTCGGATCAAAACACCCCAAGTTACTACTCTTAATCCGGAATACCAACTTATCTTCCAGACTCTTTTTCAGGATCCGTCTTTTCTTTCCAAATCCGTCTCTCAACTATGACCGGATTCCTCTCTCGGATCCGGATTTCTCCTTCACCCGGATCCGTCTCAATCCGGAATCTGGTTCCGTCACTCAATAATTGGTTTTTGATACCCCTGTTTTACCCTCAGGGAGTCCTCTCTTGATCTTTAGAGGGGTAGGGACTTACCACTCGTAAACCTCACACTCTCTTCTCTCAAACAAAACGCATAAAAACACCAAAATATATCCGATATTGTATTAGGGCTGGATTCGGATCCTCACAACTTCCCGGATAGCTCTAGGCCAATCCGGTTAGCAGGTCACTCAGGACTACTTCACTTGCCCTTACTACAACGACAGATTCGAAAACCCCTAGACCCGAAAGGACGTATTTTCCTAGTTCTTCGGATCGACTCAGTGGTTGGCAGACCTTCCGATGGACGGAACTTTCCTATGGCGGCTGCTTAACTCCGCACGGATCCGTCCCTGCGGTTCCGGAACCTCCTCCTCGTCACTCCTGGACTCACACCGGATCACCGTTCCGGGGATTTAAAGGCTCCACGCTCAAACTCACGATTCAAGATCCTAACTCTCGGAAGTTGGTCACTCAGTTCGGATTTCAAGTGCCTCAGAATCCGGATTCCTCCTCACCCTTCCCTCTTGCCTCTCAACACTTCAATGAACACACCAAGAAGAGACTCAAACACAAGTCAGAGCTAGAATGTCCATCCGCTGGCTCAAATTAAAGAAGGGAATGAAAATACAATAGAATATGCACTAGGAGGGAATGACAGGCCAACTAACTTGCCTGCCCCTTAAAAGCCCAAAAACACAATGAAAGTCAAAGCCTAAAAACAGAAACGGAATGCCAACAAGGCCAAAGAAAATCCGAAACAACCAATCAGAGCCCAACCGGATTATCCGGAAAGGTCCGGCCAGTTGTCCCTAAAGTTCCTGGATCGGGGCCCACATTCGGGAAATCCGTCCAGGAAACTTCCGTCCCAAAATCTCAAAATCCTACCTAACTACTCAACCCTATCCTACTTACGTGCCCGCTTCGATGTCGCGCCCACGGGCGGAACTGAACTTCTTCGCGTTGCTGCCTTGGGAAGGGGAGCCTTCTTGGTGGCGGATCGGGTCTGCCTCTTCTGAATCGGAACCGGCGGCGTTCCGCTGTCTTCCGTCAAAGTCTCTTCCGAATCCGCCTCGGAGCTTTCCGAATGCTCCACTTCCTGAAATCCGCCCTGCTCCCTAACTTCATCACGGATGGTGAGGGGCGGATTGTCTTCCCTGTCCGAGTCATCCAAGATGACTGTCTTGTTGCGCGGATCCTTGCCCGGAACCCTGTCTGGTTCGTTCATGTGGGCGAACTTCTCCGGATTCTCCCTGGCCGGATTCGCTAGGGCCTTCATTCGGATCTCGAGGTCGAGCCGTGGTGATGCCCTCTTCTCTTGCGGATCCATAGGTGTGTTGGACGGTCCGGCCGCATTCGGATCCGATCCGAGCTCGCCGAGGTTCTTCACGACTGGCGAGTTTCCGAGTAGCTTCCGATCCGTTGACATCCGTCCTTGTGCTCCGGGGCTGAAGTCCGTAAACACCTGCTGGTTGAGCAAGCTCGACAGTCCTTCCCCCAACTCCGGATTGAGAGTCCCAATTAAGGCCCTCATCTCCTTCAGTACCCCTTCCATCTTGGCCTGGTAATCCACCAAGATGGTGATGACTTTCGATCCGGTGATGTGCCCTTCCGTCATCAGCCGGGCGGAAAACAGTTTCGCCTCGATCACTGTATCCGCCGGTTGGGCCACCAACTCCTGCAGGTTCCGAACCAAGGAGGTGGCCTCCACGATCTTCCCGTTGGCAACACTGAGATCACTCTCCAGGTACGTCACCGTGCTCTGGAGTCCATTCCGCTCCTCTTCTGCCTTCTGTCGTCCCTCTTTAGCTATCCGGGTCAGATCTTCCGCCTGTCGGGTTCGATCCGTCTGGTTCTGGGCCTCGTCCTCCCACTTCCGGATCTCTTCGTCCTTCTTCCGCAACACGTCTTGAGTCGGAAGACGATCGAGGATTTCCGGAATGTCTTCGATCTTCACCGCGCCCAGCTTGGTGACGATCTGCTCGAGTATCGCCTCATACTGGTTGTTATCCGCGTGTGCCATCATGGCGTGACGGATGATGGTGTCGAAGTGGTTCCGCTTCTTTTTCCCCAAGGTCGATCCGGGTGGATCCGGGTCTGGGTGTCCCCTCTTATCCGGCGTTGTGGACTTCTTCCGTTCCGGCTGGCTGGCCGGCTTCTGCTCTTCCGGGTCCTCGTCTATCCGCTCGTCCTCGGGGTCCTCCGACTCCTTCTCCAACTCATTTGTCAAGCTGTACTTGAGGATTTGAATTCCCGTTTCATAACGGAGGAGTTCCGGGCCACTCAGCACATCATTGTGGTGGTACAGGTGGAAGAGATAGCCGCTGATAGTGCTGGTCTTCTCCCGTCCCACATGCTCGGCTAGCCGGTTAACTACCACTGGAGGACTATACCCCAGTTGACTATCCGCTTCTCAAAACACCCGAAGATGGTGTTTGCTATCGTCACGGTGACACGGGTAGGCTTTTCCGGATAGAGGATGGGAATCAAGAATTCCAACATCCGTCTATGCCGGTCGTTCGTGCAATCCGAAACTGAGTATTCGTCCTTAGGGTGGGGTGGATTTCGGAACTTGTTAACACCAAACTTGTCCGTCCGTGGAGCTAGACCTAATCCGGTTTTATCAAAACCGTATACATTCGCCCAGATATCCGGCGTCTAAGCACTCGGTCTACCCCTCACTGTGAGTTCGTACTGATTCGGAACTCCCGAGAGGATTTCCTATACCATCTCGTCACTCTTCACACTCCAAGGGCGTTGGATCAACCCATGACACCCTAGGAAGACTAGATCATCCTCTAACTCCTTCCAATGCTGTGGATCGGAAGGGATGACTGGCGAAATTGCCTTGGCAGTCACTACCGCCCGTTTCGGATTGGAGGAACTCGCCATCTCTCCGCCCGAGTCGGAACTTGTCGGTGCAGTTGGCACCGACCCTGAACTAAACCTAGAACCGATCTCTACTGCTCACCACTCTTTCTCTCTCTATACGCGCTCCAAATCCTGCACACAAGTCGTACCTCGATTTGCCAAATCAAAAAGGAAAAATGAAGTGGAGAGGAGGGGTTTATATACCAGTCGGTACCCTGCGTTTCCAGTTCCCCTCGGAACGACGTGACGTTCCCCGGCCGTTACGCTAGTTTCCATAGGTCGGCGGCGTAGACCCGTAGGTGCCGACCATCCGGAACTGCCTCGGATCCGTCTTTAGGTATACCGGATCCGTCTTTGATAATATCGGATCCGTCTTTCCAAGTTCCGTCTTCCGAAAAGTTTCGTTCCGGATACTAAGGAATCCGGATCCGGAAACTTATGCCCATAGACCGGAAATTCACCTTGGTCAATCCGGTTCAGTCGGATCCCAAGGGAAGAAGACCCTAATTGTCTTCTTTTCGCCATATCTAACCCTAAAATTTTGAAAAATTGAGCTTACTCTATATACTATCTTCCTATTTTACTCACATGATATTTCCGGATTGCGACAAATTCTAAGACGTTGGAATCCTTCAAGGCTTGGAGGGTCCTCATGGTCTGTGGAGAGTGTTTCTCCAACAAATAGTCAACTGTTTGACTCGTGTAGTAGGGCCCATATGTAGAGTCCAGCAATGCCATACTAGTAAGATCTTCTTCAGAGGCATTTGCAGTCTGGTCGCACACTCTTTTTCCTTCAAAATCCCAACGGTGACATTCCGGATGACGTCCCCACATGAAGCTTTGTGATTGTTTATCGAAAAATCCACCAAGGCATTGGAAAAAAAATGCCCTCCATCCCTCGTTCTGTGGACCGTTTCCCATGAGCTTGGATGCAACTTGCACGATCTCTTCTGGGTCAGTTTTCCAATTCAATTGAGAACTATTTGTGCCCTTTTCTTGATCATGTTGGCCTTGTCGCCAACTCCAAATCAAGTCTCGGCCCCATAATCTGGTCTCCGGAGTTGTGTCACCTATGTGTTCCCAAGAGGGCGGCATATATGTCATCAAGTTGAATAAGGTGTATAAACGATCATGGAATGGGGCTTAACAAATAACACAACGTCTCCGTATGAGGCATTGTGTAATTAGACATTGAGGATGGTATACGTGCACGCATGATCCAAGTGCCCATCCTCCTTCAGGGCCGAAGGATTCTTGACATATAGGACATTTTGTATGGTCCAAAACAAAAGTTGCTGGCTTTGGCCACAAAAGTTGTCGTTGTTTCTCATCTACGTGGCACGACATCTGGTTTTTGTGGTCCCAACCAAGCTGTGTCCAATTGATTCCTTCATTTCCAGGGGGTTCAACATAGGCATATTCTCAGGAAACATGTCCTCCATAAATGCCCACGATGTGAGTCCATTCTCACGTTTAGGGGCATTTGCGACAAAGTTCTTTGAAATTTTGTCCACCTCCTTCGCAACTTATTGTGATTTGTCCATAGAGAGAATGCATGCAACCTTCCAGTGATAGTATGTTGCTGCCAACTCATTCAATCGTGCACGAAGCATCTTGTTTTCCTCTTGAAGGCCTAGTTTCTTCGGAGATGGTACCGGTACGGGGAGTGGAAGTGAAGGAAATGAAAGTGAATCTTGAGTCTCGTGAACACCATCTGCCCCCACGATAGCATCTTCCGTGACGGTAGGCAAAATCGTAGCTGGCAATACTGAAGAATGTTTGACACGCTTGCCAGGAGGAGTACACTCAATGAGACCGCTAGTGAGGTCTTCCACGACCCTCTCCAAATGATGGGGATCATGTTCAATGAAACCTTCGTCCATATCTGACAAAGTAATCGTCTCATGTTGTTTTTGTCGAAGGCGTTGAAGTTCTTTGGCTTGTTCTAAAATGAGAGCATTCTTCTGGTCCAAATTTGATTGCAATTTCTTCACATCAGATTGGAGTGAAGCAATTGTCGTGTCTTTGGTCTTCAAGAGGTCAAGAGCCTTATTGAGAGCCGTGGTTGAATCCCCTTGAGCTAAAAGAACAGGAACACTCGCATCCACAGGCGTTTCATCATTTGGTTCGAAGTCGAAGACATCGGTCTCATTTTGCAGTGGTAATAATGGACTGTGAACTGTTGCTGAGGTCGATCCAAGTCCGATTTCATTCGGCGAGCGTGGAACCTTAGAGGGGCGTCTAGGTTTCTGTCCTCGTGATGATGAAGCTCCTCTGACAGCTGGATCTTGAATTATTGGTACAGGGGCAATTTGTGGAGCAATCCGTATTGGCCTTGGAGCATGTGTGCCATCGGAATCGCTATCTTCTTCAGATTCCGATGTGATAACTTCGATGATACTCTTATCGAAAGGATCTTTTCGAATTGGTCCAAGTCCACCCTCCGAAAACTTCAAGACTCCTCTTGGTATTGATCCAATTTCTGGAGGTGAAACATACATACTTTCCTTGATGGTGGACCAATCCACTTCTTTTTTTAGAACCACCTCAGCATACGCTCCTCGAGCAATGGAAAGCGTGACTTCATTCCTTTCTACAAAAGGAATGTTGTAGAGGACTTGCCAAATTTCGATGCACCTTTGAACAAAAGCTGGATTTTCACAATATTTCAAGTTCGCCTTGTTTGTGTGCCGATTGTGATGATGGCGCCATGCCGGAAACAATTTCCCAATGTGACACCATTCAATGTAGTCTTCGCACATTTGAATTGACCAAGGCTCCTCCTCCTCGCTCCAGCCTTTAAATGTGGGGTGATCAGGATTGTTCAACACGTGTAATCGCTTGCGATGAGTATTGCCTCTGCGCTTCCGATTTTTGTCTAGTATAGACTTCCTCGCAGCATAAGTGATTCGTGCATTGCGTGGAATAACGGGGGGCACCTCCGGGGTCTGCTCTGTAGCCATGAGATAAGTTGGTGTTCAAAACACCAATAAGGAAACGTGGATGGATGAAGAAAGAAGTAATTATTCAACCCGAAGTTAATGCATGCAGCCAATGAAGGATGCAAGACGAAGAGCCTCGATGGAGAATGAAGGTACCAATGCCTTATGCGAGCACGGCTTTATAGGCACGAGTACAGGTAAAATCCAGGGCGCGTGCGAATCAGAGGCGACCACGGGTGCCACCAGGGCGACTGCGGCTTAGGGCGACCCCGTATTGAAAGGGGGCGACCGCGGCTACGCATGGGGCGACCTCGGGTGAGCCGCGGTCGCCTAATCCTGCAGTTGCCCCTAGTGCGGTCGCCCCCACGCTAAACCGCTACCCGCGGTCGCCCTAGCCGTAGTCGCCCTTACCCGCAGTCGCCCTACCCGCGGTCGCCCCTACCCGCGGTCGCCCTACCCGCATGCGCCCTAAATTTTGCCACGCGGGCATCCAGGTGGCATTATTTTCCACGTGGTAATTTTTAAAAAGTCAAAGGTAAATTTGACTTTTATGGACGTCGCGGAGGGTCTACTGGACGTTTCGTGACGTCGCGATGTCGCAATGTCCGGCAGAACAACCCTATCTGGAGTCCGTTTTGTCATCTCTGCGAATCTGAAATTTAGTGTCAAATTCCGGAGGACTGAAATCTTGGGGTACTACGACTCAACTCCCAGAATCCCGTCGGATCCGAAGGACATTCTTGGGAAGTGTCGAGGTACCCGCAAAACTGTATACTTGAGAGAAACAATAAAAAAAAAATTGATTTCTTTTGCGCTTCAGCACCCTGACCTCGCCACCGAGTACCGTGCCTCTGGCTTCGCGGCGTGGGAGTTGGGCTTCACGCGCGTGTTACGTCGGCACCGAGTGTCGTGACTCTGGATTCTATAAGTACGAGCTGAGCTTCAACTAGCCTCCAAGAGCCTGCGCGAGCCCCACGCAAGGTCACATTTTGGACGCTAACGGCTCCGACACGGCTTCCCTCGCCCCCCGTCGTTTTCTGAATTGTTGTAAAAATGCCAAGAAGGTTGAGATCCATGGGTATCCGGACTTGCACTGGAAGTGTCCGTCGGATCCGACAGACATTTCTGCAAAGGGTCGGGGTACCCGCAAGATTGAGTAATCTAGACTCCCACAAGCACGACGCGCGCGCGGTGAGGGGTGCCTGTGTGCCACGCCGTGCCAGGGAGCTCGCGCCACGAGCACGACGAGCGCGCGGTGGGGGGTGCCTGCGCGGTGAGGGGTGACTGGCAGCTTGCGCGCCACGACCAAGATACCGCGCGGTGAGGGGAGCCTGCGCGCCATGCCGTGACCAGCGCGCCATGGCCAGCGCGTTGACTGTGATCCTGGAACTCGATGCTTGGTGACGAGCGCACCCAAACCAGTGCACTGACGGTGAGCTTGCGCTCCAATGCGGTGACCAGCGCGCCTTCAAGAGCGTGGTGTGACATCAACAATCCTGCTTGCTGCGACGTGAATCCGGCCTGCTGCGCCGTGACCGAGCTAGCACGCGCTCGTCACCAAGCAAAAACCCGGTAGCTGACTGGCCACCAGCTCAAGAAAGATCCTAACATTGCATTCAATCTTTGTGATAGAGTGTAGTGACTTACTAACCTCGGGAGCGGTGGCGGCTTGCAGCACTCTTGGATCCCTTGCATCGGCTCCTCTCGCCTCCCCTTGCTTGGACCGACTTCGCGTGGCACGCGTCATCTTCAAAGGACTCTACAGAAGAAACCAAACTATTGAGCTACAAAAAGAGCACCTCAAGAGTGAGACTCGGCACAGGAGTTGGGCACAATCGAGATGGAGAAACTGCCTTCTGCAAGTGATTTGCATCTAAGAAGGTGAGTGGAGGTCGCTGCTGCTGTTGGCTGCAGGGGCAAGTGCAGTGCCAGAGTCGAAGAAGGTGAGCACAAGATTCGGTACTCATTTTACGAATAGTGACAAGAATCCAGAGGATCCGTAAGTGGAAGATGCGCTCTGAACTTCCTTGCCATGCTATTCGGGACATCTGCGATCCTGTTGACTCGTCAGAGCTACCGCGCCTCGAAATTTGAGGAACTTTTCAGTGACTAGAGCAATCCCGATTTCTGAACTTTGCAGGATGGCAGGGAATTTCGGGAAGTGAACCCGCTGAGCTTTCAATGACATGCTGAACATGCGGGTCAGTCGAGGTACACGCACACCGATCTGTATTCATCTTGTAAGGTTCATTATGAGGCTAGGAGTAATTTTCATCGACTATTGCTCCTTGGTGAATTTGATTACCACATACAGAATGAGTAAAATCTTGTTCATTGAGTTTGCGGTTTTAGCTCTTATAGCCTGTTATACATGTTCAAGCATTTCTGGCCTTCCTTGTTGAACCAAGCTCAGGACGAATACAGACTGAAGTAGAACAAGGATTGGGCCACTTTTCATTTTTCCATTTGACTATTAGTGTTGCGGATACTGGACTCAGAATCAGCGGCTAAGTTTTGGTAATCAAAATTTTTGAGATTTACTACTAATGCTACAGAAGGTTATCCAGGTGCATGAATTCCCACCCAGAAATTTCTGTGTGCTTTGGAAGCATATCTCATTACGTATGATTCAGTACCACGAGTTCAAGAATCAATCATTCATGTTTGTTGTGTCTAGGGTTTAGCATTCAGTGATAGACTACAGGATAAGTCGTGAACAATATAACTAGTTACATGTTAACTCACAATACTGTGACCATTGTGTCTACCCTTTAATGTTGTAGAGTTCTGTATTCCTTTGAACCCATGTACTGGCAAAAAATGTTGAAACAGGTGGTAGCGAGTTCAAACTTTTTAATACAATCTATCATTAGTGTCCTAACTGTACTCCAGGTATTTGAAATGAACTTTGTTTAAGACTCATCATGCATGACAGAAATTTCATTGAAGAGGAAAATAGAGAACATGTGCTTTCACTAAACCTAAGCAATGACATATTCAAAACAGTTCATTACAATTTACTCCATTAAAGATCAGGTGGCCCTATGGGTTTGGAAATGAGTAGGGAGACAATAATTGTAAAAGAAAGTGACTTCTAGAAAATTATTTTCAGTATCGTCTATACTTTTCTCTCACTCTGAAATTGAGTACCCTAATTCATTTGCTGTATGAGTACTTGGTCTAACCCTTTTACGTCTACATTCATACAGAAGATTAGTCTATGCTGTCTCCTCTTACATAAACGAGATGTAATCTATTACTTCTACTTATGTATTTTACTTTAACTTAGAGAAACTTGGAAGTGAATACTAATTTCCTATGGAGCTTTATCATTGTAATCTTAGATCTATTTATCCTAATTTCCTACAAGGTTGAAATGTAAGAACCACTCTTTCAATTGAAAGCATGTCACGGTCATCGATTCTAATGTCAATGAAGAATTCTTCAGAGATGATCCTTAGTCTATCATGGCTCCTATTTTAATCCCTAAAAAAAGTCAATGTCTAGAAGATGAAGGGCAGTGAATGGTGAAGGAGTTGGAATAGGCTACAAGTTTCTTACATTCTCAACTTCATCTATAGGTGCAGATTCGTGAGCCTCCGAATCGGGGTTGAAATCGCCATGCCCGGCCTCCACATCCTTGTGCACAGCAATCACAGACTCACTACTTGCTCCACCTTCAAAACGAAGAGTCTTCTGAGTCTCAGCAGCTCCTGAGTCACTCGACTTAGAGAGAGCCCTCTTAGCCCGTGTCATCCTAGCCCTACGGAGAACTCTATTGGAAGAAAAAAGAAATACTCTTCGCTTTCTCTTCTTTCTATTAGGCTGTGAGTTCTCAACAATATAAGAGTGGCCCTCTAAGAGCATAAGCATAAAGCATCAAGGTCCTGAACTACGTAAGAAAACAACCTCTGAGACAACAAACAAGACAATCTGAAATGAACATTGTTGCTAAAGGGGAGGGTAAATAGTCTTCAAATTGGGAAGGGGCCTTTAACTACTCATTCGGCGGTACTATGTTTCTTTGTTTAGTACTGTACCCAATACTCATAAATGTGCCGTCTTTGCCAACGTCCTTCATTTGCCGTCATTTCGCATGCCGGCCGCCTAACCCGCACATCAATAAAATCCAGCAATGATATTTTGGTGTGCCGCCAAATCGGGAATGAATCGTATTCTCTGTCATAGAATCCAAAGAATTTAATTAGTTAATCTTAGTACTATTTCAGAAGTGAATGTGACACACTTCAAGGTACAAGAAGCATACAAATACTATACAATATTTAAAATTTCAATGTAATTACTATATGATGATGTCGTCCTTTCTCAATTGAAAGCATTAATAGAATGTCCCATAAATTAGTAATTAAGAACAATACCATTTCAAATTTGCACTAAGCGGCAGCTTCAATAAAGGACGTTAACAATGACAAAGCAGATCCTACCAGCATTGAACTTCATAGTGAAAGTAAACCGCTCCGTTGTTCCTGCCACATAAATCATTTGTGGTGACTGCCGTGACCCCTTCATACCAGAAACTCTTCCTTATGAATTCTAAATAGTCTTAGCGGAGTCTCCCTTTGTAGTATTGGATTGGTATATTGCTAAAAATATGGCTTCTATACGTGTAGATGGTCACGAGGTTTCCTTAGTCTTCCCACTTGATGAAAAAGGATACGCTACTGTTTTCAGCCACTTCCTTCATGTGAGGTTCAAATTCATTGAGTCATCTCTCTATATTGAGGAAGAGAGAAAGTCTGAGGCAGGTGAACTGCTACAATCTATTCCTCTGGTGAAGTCACTATGTGAAGGAGGACATTGCTGGTCTTTGGGTTCTGGAAATTATAGAGTGTATGGTCTCCCTCTACTGATGCATCCTTTGTCAACTGAAATAGGAAGTCGCCACTTCGCCAACTCAACAGTGGACATGCCCTTTGCGGCTAAAGCAATTATACCAAGTCCTAGTACTCGCAGTCATCTCCCAATGTTTGCTATGAATGAAAATGATGTTCTTGTGAAGGTAGAGAAGTTGGATACTATTGTAGATTTATCTAGCGATTCGGAAGGAGAGTTCCTACCCTCATCTCTTAACCCTAAACCTTCCATGATTATAACTGACTCAGGTGAAAAGGCCACCCCTCACTTTGACAGGAAAATGGAAGGTAGTTTTATTTCTCAGTCTTTGCTTTCTAGTCCTTTGCCACAAGCAAATACTGTGAGGTCCGTCAGTATAATGGATTCTCTACATAGACTTTCTACTCTTCATCGTTCTAGGAATGAATTGTCTACAATGGACCTGAATACCATGAAACATCATCGGGTAGCGTTTTTACCACCGGCATACAATGGAGACTCCATTTTTGAGTTACCACCTTGTCGATCCTCATCTTCTTCCTCGGCTGCCAAGAACTTGGAGGGAATGGATAAGCGTTATGACGGACATCCTTGGTGCAAGCTCGTGACAACAAACATCTACAACGCAGACAATCTGAAGTTTCGTAAGTCATACTGCGCTGGTCATCTTGTTTGTGAGAATACTGAGTGTGAGTACTTGAAGAGGGCTTCTAGGAAGAATGAAATAGAGTGGACAGGGTCTACTATTTTTCCTTTTGTAGTAGGAGAAGGTCCTCCTAAAGATTGTAGGCTTATTTGCAAAGTTTGCAAAAATATACCTACTTGCATTGGCATGTGTGACACTAGGATGTACTACTGCTACAGTGATAATCCCGAAATGACTAGAGCCGCTATTCACTTTGGAAGTCATACTCACCCGGTAGCTAAAGGCATGTATAGAGACTCCGCCAAGAAGATTAGCAAACTCATTGAAGAACAAGTGGCCAAAACTCCAACGGCAACAAACTCTGCTATTGCGTTGTCTGCTAGCAAGGACTTCTTGACAAATCATTTATTTCACTACGGAAAAGGAGAGAAGGAATTGCTTAAGGGAGAAGAGATGGAAGAGATCATGGACCGCTTCCAAGTTTTAAGCAGTCCTAGTATACGGAATGTCATCTCTTCTTTCCGCACAAACAATCGAGGAGGTGTTATCGACAGCATCATGACTATGAAGAAAGAATCCAAATTCGAATTCATCCACAACAACGTTTTTCCAGGCCAAGGCAAGGAGAAAGTGTATATATTCAAAATGCTTACTGAAGGACCTGGAAGTGGAGTCGACCTTGTGAAGCGCATGCAACCCGAAGGTGATCTTCACAATGCGTGGATGATGTTTGACCACGTGAAGTGCGTGAAGGACTGGACCACGATGGCTTGCCACGTGTATGATGCACAGTACAAGAAAGTGATCACCATTGCAGTATGTGACATGCAGTCTGAAGATACGGAAGTTCAAGTACAATTCTGGAGGAGTTTGAATGCTGTCATGACTAATCATGGTGTGCCTGACACAAACTTTAAGGGCTTCATGGTAGACAGTGCAATGGCTAATTGGAATGCAGTATATATTGTTTTTGGCAGTGGTTCTCCGAATGAGGTCATGCAAAATCGAGAGAGGACATGCTTGTTGCATTGGACTTCTTCTCTTATCAAGCACACTCAGAAACACATTGTGGCAACCTAGAATTCACCTAAGTAGGTTCTTAAGCAAAATACGGGAAAAAGGGATCTATTCAATTCCCATTTTTTTTTTTGTTTTCTTAGTCTGACGCACAATTAAGACCAAGACCGGAAACCGGAAAACTGCGGACCGGAAGTAGAAAACTACGCTAAGGAACAGCGTAAGAAACCCGGATTCAGACCACCTAGCGACTGAGACCGGATAGGCAATGAGTGGCTACCGAGCCTAGAGATCGTCGGGAACTCTCCCACGTGACCAGACTAGTTTAAACCTAACGGTCAGTAATTAATACCGGGGGAAAAGTATAAGACCAGGAAAGCAGGGCCAGGTCCTGCCACTTTCTTGCAAGCAGTTCGATAAAGGATCTTCCGGCCAAAGAGAGAGCATTCGGTCTACAAACAAAGAGAAGGGATAGGAAGTTGTCAATCCGGTCTGGTACATGGTTGAGAGATTATCACTAAGTTAGTTGAGAGGTTCTTGAGCGCGGGAGGTTCAGTCAAGTTGGACTGCACCTAGATTGTGTAGGCGTCAGGTGAGAGATGGCAGAAGAGGTGCAGGAAGGAAGGATTCTAGCCTTCCGGAATGTGAATCCGGTCGTCCAACTGACGCACAAGACAAGCGGGAGCTAGAGGAAGACCTCAGGCAGATGGGCTGCGAGGGGTTCATGGCTCATCCCTGGAACCTGAAAGATGAGGCGATGGTGGAGGAGCTGCTAGTTGACCAGACCAATGAGTGGAAGGGGACGGTCCGGGCGCTGCCAAAGGAGTGGAGTGCAGCGATGTGGCGCAAGGTGTACGCCTTCGAGCAAGGCGGAGACGCAACAGGAACCCGGACGGACAAGTTCCATCAGGGTAAGTTCCGCAGACCCACCAACCCGAAGGATGGCTTCACGGTGGTTGAGTGTGTGTCTGCTAGACACAAGAGGCTGCTGCGGTTCATGATGGCGATCTTGAACCCGGATAGACCTAGTAGGATTACGGTCACCGTAGCCAACACCGTCTTTGGTGCGCTGTCGGGAGACAAGAAGATAGATTGGGGGTTAGTTATGAGGGATCGGATGGACCGAATGGTGAAAGGAATTGGGAAATCTAAACCCTCTCCCATTTCACCATTCCTGTTTCACCTGTATCATTCGTTAGACCTCTTAAGAGAGAAGGAGAGGGAAAATTACAAGGTAGGGGCTGCAATGATAGAGTATGAGATTGTAGACCCGGAAGCTGAAAATGACCAAGATGAGGAGGACTCTGAGGATGAGAGTCAGGAGGGGCAGCAAGGAGGCACACAAGAGGGAGACGAAACTCCAGAGGTAGGAGGAGAGGATCCACCTTTAGAAACCCCTGTAGTAGCCGGGGAAGCCCAGAGGTTAGATCCGGTCTGGGAACAGGATCCCTTGCTAAGGATCCTGCGAGACTTGGATGACTTCAGAAAACACCACCTGGAGGAGAGAGGGTTGTTGCGGGGCATAAGCCAAGCCCTAGGTTCTATCCCACCCTCCAAGATCATGGAGGTGTTGGGAGAATTGATTCAGGAAGCACATGATAGCCAGGACAGAGAGGAAGTACTCCGGCTAACAAACCAGGTCTCAGCCCTGAAGAGGGAGCTCCATCACACCCAGGAGGAGCTGGATGAAGAGAAGCGCCTCACCACGCAGGCCAGGAATACTCTCAGAGAAATCCGGGAGCTCATCACGCATCCGGGCGAGGTCGTCAACAAGGCCATGCTGTTCGACAGGAAGGTGTTGGAAGCAGGCAAGATAGTGGGACCCCAGATGCTCACAACTCTGGTGGCCTACAACAAGAAGATGGAGGCCGCGCTGGAGAAATGGCGATCAGTGGTCACGGAGGTCCAAGCTAGCTCTGCTCCGGTCTCAAGACCGGAAGAGCAAAAGATGGAAGAGGAGCAGCCGAAGGATCAGCCACCACCACCAACAGTCGAGGTAGAAGCCGGCACATCCGAACCGGCAAAGGAAGAGGAGATCAGGTCTGAAGCCTTGGCGGAGGAACCTGCCCCACCAACCCGGATTGAAGAGCCCAGGGTTTCTCAACCCGAGAAGACCAAGGAGCCGGAACCCGAGCCGATTGTGTTGCAGGAGATCATCCGGGGAACGACCCCGCCAAGGGAAAGGACCAAGTTCATCAACTTGCTAGACGATTCTCCAAGCAAGTCGTCACCCACGGTCGTCACACAATCGAAGACCGAAGGGGAAGCAAAGGCAACGGTGCAGGTCCGCTCAATATTGAAGACCGGATCTGGATCCGGTTCACCAAGCAAGGGACCAGCCCGGATTGCCGAGAAAGTGGGAGAGAAGACCCCACAGAGCAAGACAATGCACCATCCGCCCATCACCGGATTCAAGAAGAGGACCACGGAGACACCCAAGGTGAAGCGGAAGGCCCGGGATGAAGAAGAAGAGGATTCCGAAGAGGAGGATGAGGACTCGGAGGAGGATGAGGACTCGGAGGAGGAGACCGACTCCGGTGATGAATCGGACCAGTATTCGGATGCAGACCAAGCACTGGCGGAGACCACGAAGACCAGGGCCAAGGCGCGGGGTAAGACCAAGCCGAAACCCAGACCCGTCAAGATGTACCGGTCCCCGAAGAAACAGCCAACCTGGAAGGGTGCATCGCCTGTCAAGCGGGCGAGGAAATAGGGAGCATTAATTTCAGGTAGATAGGAAGGCGGCTAAAACAGGATATATTTAGGTTAGGAACTTTGAACTTAGACCGGATCCAGATATGTAGGATCTAGGATCCTATTTTGTTGGTAGTTTTGTAGTTTTGTGGAAGTCAACCCGCCCAAGTTGTAGAGGAATGTTACGTGGCATTCTTGGCAGCTGGTGTTGATTCCATTTGCGCTTTTAGGTTTCCTTGTAGTTTAGTATTTAAACCCGGTTCATAATTGAATCCAGGCGCGCATTATGTTATTTTACTTTCGCAAGTTTTTGTGTTGCAAATACAAGTCAGAACTTTTCTGATTCACTCTGAAGTGGACTGTGTGCATGGGACCTTGTCAAAGTCTTATGGTGATGGTTAGGATTGCAGCCTTGTGTGGATAAGTGTGTGCCCGGATGTTCAGTTTATCCGGTCTCTGGACTTAAAGTGAATTCGGTTTTGATAGGGAATTTGTGCAGGATCTCATAGTGTTTTCTAGAACAGGTCTAGGGAGTATTCGATAGGGATAGACACTTGTAGAGTCTGGGTTTGAGATCGGGAGCGTCCGGCCAAATGCCAACTGAATGGTGATCCGTTCTCTGTAGAAGAAAGAAGGACTAAGTGAGGAAATTCAGCTCTCTTGCATAAGCTACCGCCCTTATTCTACCAGGACTTAGACTAACTGGGTAATCCGTCGTTGTAGTCTTTGTTAGGATTAGGCAGGAGTGCTTGCGTGACCTGCTGGGCCGGATTAGTCCCGGTCCAGTTGTGAGGTATTCCGGTCTGGTTGTAGTAGTAGTTTCTTTTTACTTACAAGTGGAACTTCTGACACTTTAAAACTTGAAGGGTAGGAGTAAGCTTCCTTCCTAAACGCCCAAACAAGCAGATCCCTCTTGTTATCGAGGTAAAACTTACATTTGGTTACTACACTAGGGACTGGACCAACTACTAGTATCTGGTCTTTAGCCCCATATCTAGTAAAGATAAGTATAAAGGCGAATAAAATATACGGGTATAATAGATATACAAGTCTGAAAAGATAAAGGATTGATCTGGCAATAGGGTCTAAGGAAATCTTAGGAATCATTGAGACCGGACCGGATTAGTCTTTTGCTTGGGTTTTGTTGTGGTAATCACTAACGTGTTCCGGTCTTTCGTCAACTTTCGACCAAATCCTTTGGGAACGATACACGAGTCACTTTAAGGCTAATTTAGTACATTCTAACGCCTTAGAGAAGGAATTGTGCTTTCCTGTGCTACGACACACATAAAACAAGAATTCCAACAGCAACACAATATGTTGTGCAAACAATACAAAGAATCCAAGACTATGGATGAAGCAGAGACATGCTATCTTGCAATCCGGTCATGGTGGTTGTCATCTGGAGCTGCAAGCGAAGAGTCTCTTCATCACTTAGAGCATTGGCTGGCATTTTGGCATTTTCGGTATTTACAATGGAGAGGCTTTATGACAATGGTACGCAAAATAATGATTTGTTTGTAGTTTCTTCTCATATTTGCTATAAAATGTGGAAGGTATGTAATTAAGCTTACAAATAGAAGGACTAAGTCTTTGTATTCCAATATTTATTGTGTGAATATAAAAAACTAGAAATTTCCTATGAAATTCTTCTTGGTATCTGAAGTAGTGAAATGGGATTGCTTTGAGGCCACAAATATGGTTCCGTCGGATCCGACGGAATCATATTGGTGGCCTCAGAATAATACCATTTTGGATATTTATCACTTTTAAAAAAGTCTAGACATCTGTCCGTTAGGATTTTGAATGTTCATTTATCTTGCAAACTGTCCTACACCCACATTTAGATTATTTGGAGGGGAACGATGCAATCTTCGATCTAAATTTTGAGGAATATTATGTCTCTAACTCATATCATTCAATTTTCAGGGATTGAGTTTGGAAGAGATGACAAATCTACGTTTCTGTAATTTATCTGAAACGATTCATAACAAGTGGCTGCAAATGTCTGGAAAACGCGCAAACAATTTGTTTGATGCTACTTGTGATGATAGTATTCGCGCTTGGATGCAAATGACGAACTACCGTGCATATCTCAAAGGACACGCATCTGGTTCAGGCCCATCCAAGGGGGAATTGAAGTTCAGAGCTGCAAGATGTAGCGGATGCCCTAAGAAAATAGCGGAAGCGTTGAATACATTGCCAGAAGCTCATGGTGTGGGAACTCGAGTACCACATTTAGAAGGAGAAGAAATATTTGGAAGCACTAAGCGAAAGTTGGATGTGCCTATTGGTGATGATGGAGATTCGCATAGACCAGACAAAATGAACTTCTCCCAACCCCGTGTTCGAACAAGGTCAACTAGGATATTGGAAGAGCCATTGGAGGTCAATGCATCCCAAAGTGAGGTAAATCGCTTTCAATTTGTGACTGTAGCATTTGAAAGTGATTGTGACACATCAAAGTGGCACATTGCTAGGATCAATGACAAATCAAATGCTAAATGCTCGGCTCAGCAACGAACATCCAACATCAAATGTACTTGTACGATTTCAAAGGGGAAAAAGGGAACCCCTGCTCCCACGTATCGTGGTAGAAAAGAAGAGTATGGCACTAAACGGGAGGTCGTGGTAGACTTCTGGTTTTGTTGGGATGATATTGAACGATGCATCAAAGGTACCAAGCGGAAGTGGGTCATTGATTGGCCAGAGGTGCCGGAGGTTTGGCCTATTTTGAGTGGAACAAACCTCAATCGAGAAGAGACTTTGTTGTTGCAGCATACGGGCTTCCATCTCCAAGAGAAGCCGATATTGTCACCACGTAAGCTCTTTACCATGTCTAAGATTTTCACGCCTTTCCTTCTTGACCAACCATCTCCACCTAATGCGGATGTACATCCAACAGTGAGAAACAACCGAACTATTAGGAGACTTGCAAATGCCCCAACTGTAGAGCAACGAAACAAATGGGAGAGTCTTGGGAATATTAGAGGACAAATTCTAGAAGTGACTCTTCTCCCTTTTCCAGGACTTGGTGCAATTGTAGTATTGGAAACTGGCATAGAATCAAAGAAAAATGTTTATCGAGTGACAATGGGTATGTTCCCTACATGTACATGCCCAGACTTTGTGAACATGGTTGTATCTGCTGTTGGAGGGCGAGCACAGTACGTGAACTGCAAGCACTTGTACTATTTGTACAGGTATTTCTGCAAGATGGATATTCATGATGATAAATTCATTCATGCACCTAGTTATAGCTTCAATGAGTTGAAGGTACTCCTAGTCCGTGCAGGGATCATTATAGTTTCAAAATAGGCATAGCTTGTTATTTTCAATGTATCTCATCTATATAGTATCATTGGACATATTCTGCGCATTAAATCATATGAAGATGATGGAACCTTGGAGCAAATATATTGTTCACAAAATACAGGACCCTTAATCCTCAAAAATAAGGGAAATGTAGGATAATTTTTTCAAATGCATATGTACAAGTTAAAATTGTATATCTCATCATGATAATGCACATGTGAATATAAAAGACATTTTTTTTTAAAAATTATTTCCTAAACCCTTGTATTACATTTTATAAAAAGACAAAATTCCTTATCTCTTGTCCCAAAATCGCCTCCTCCATCACTATTTGGTTTTAATTTTGGATATGCATTTGTTAAGTATTTATTTTTCAATTTTCTTTGATTGTTTCCATTTATCATCCATTTTCAAAAAATATTTTCCCATTTTTCCCATTTTGAACCCATTTCTATAGCTTAGCCTTTTTTTTTCCTTTACAACTACACTTGTACCAACACATGTCCCAAATCCCTATTTGTATAGGATAGTTATATGCATCAATTTTGCTTATCAGTTTCATACACCCCCCCAAAAATACTATTGACTATTCCAAGAGTGACATCATAAGTTCATTATACCTAAAGTAGTCTGGAAGTTCTTAACTGTAAATCAAGTTTTGTATTTGATACTTTGCACAAAACTTTGGAAGCCTACACCTAAACCCTAAACAATCTATGGCTACTCAATATAATTTGTCATGACAATCCACGGTCATAGGGGGCACTGTAATAGGTCACAGAACTTCTTACAAATAGTAAATTCAGAAATATTTTTGAATAATTTTGGCCCAATTTTTTTTTCCAACAACTTCTTCAACAATAAAGTCTTGTTCAGGCTCACCGCTCACAAGATTCACGCTCACCGCTCACGAGCTCACCACTCCATGCTCGAACACTAGCGTCGTTGGAAAACAAAATGGACCTTTGCGTTGGAAGAGATCAGCCCACACTGATCTCATGGCCAGCCGGCTTCATCCAAATGCACAGTCACAAGAATGGTACTATAAGCATGCCACTTACTGTGCATATTTGGATTGAAGAGCACATTACAAGAAGTAGGTATAAGGAAGGTACACCCAAAAGCGCCAGTTTTTCATACTGTGCCTAGGTTCTGTTATTAGTTAGTTCAAATTTTTATGCCAGTCTTGTAGGAAAGTGAAAGCATGTTTCAACGCACCAAAGAACTCAGGATTTGGATACCGTATGCAAAAGTTATTAACGGTCAAAGTCTGTTTCTGAAAGCGCCATCTACAGTCTGCGAACATAATTGATTTTGAAAATGTATGTATACTGTAGATGGCGCTTTGAGGAACAGGGCGCTTTTAGGTGTACCTACCTTAGTTTGTTTATTAATTTTTTTTCAAAATTGTTATTCAGTTGAAAGGCCATATTCGTTAAATTGGGAAAATGTGCAATCTCTTTTTAATTGCAAGCCTAAATTTAGAAAGTGAAAGTGTTCTTTAAATTGAGACATTTCAATAAATTAAGACAATGAGATGCCAAATTCATTTTAGAAATGAATGAGATGTGAAGCATAATATGAAGAATTCACAATAGACATATTGAGTTCTAAACTAATAAACAATCAAAGAATACATAGCAAGTCTAAATTTGCATTTCAAACAAACAAACATTGACAATGTAAATTAAAAAAATAAACCACCACATATCAAACAATATAGTGGAGACATGAGAAACACAAAATTTTAATAGGATGCAACATTGTTGCTTTCAATATTCAGAAAATATCAATACAATCAATTTAAGAAATAATTTGCAGACTAAATCTTTGTAAATATTTCTTCACTCACTACCAAAATAATATAAAAACTATTAATTCTACTAGAAAACTTTTTATGCTTTTTAAATTTTTTTCCACAAATAATAAATCATACCAAAAACTTCTAGTAATAGCTACCTAATATTTGTAACTAAAAAATAAACATCTTCACGCCGTTGATGCATTGTTGTCTTCGTTGGATACATATGCATGTACTGATGCTTTGATGATAGCCACTTGATTCTTGGGAATTTTGATCTTCGGATCCGAAGTTCCTGCTCTCACACGTGGCTTCCATCCAGTCATGATGCAATTAGTGTGTACCCAACTCGAAGATATGGCCTTATCTTCGCTCCAACCATTCCCTTGTTTAGTATCCCATCCAGTATAGGTGTTCTCATCAATGTGTTGAAAAGATGTAGGTGTCCAATACTGTAGCTGAATGAAATTAACATGCGCAGGATCGGGACTAGGATTTGTCAATGCCCGAGCAAGCCAAAATGGACGCAAATCACCATCAGCAGGACGCACAGCCACAAAATAACCTACATACACATCACGGCCAACACGAAATGAAGGAAGTGGACAATCACGTCTTCGTCCAACAAAAGGAGCATCTTCTGCAAACTCCTCACGCATTGTGCCATTGTCAAGGTAGTGATCTACCTCCTCAATGGAGGTAATTGAATGCGGCCAAAATCCATCTCGCAAGGTCTCCCGCCTTACAAGTGGTTCAAGTAATGCATTTCGCACACCTTCCCAATACTTTTTCACCGGCTCAATCTTCCTTCGAAATTCTCTTGACAAGTCTTGATTAGCCATTGCACTCCACAAATCAATGTAGCCATCTAAACCCTTCATAACCTCATCAAAGCAACGCATATGTTGGGGAGCCAATGGTTTCGGAGTACCCCTCGGAACTTTTGGACGCCCATCTGCAGTCTCTTTCCACAATCGAATCCCTCCACCTTCAATCGGCAGCCAATCACTATCTGTGCAAAGAATCTTGTATTGCATCAATGGCCATCCATTGGAGTCTTTGTAAAATTTGAATTGTTGGGCTTGAGAATGGCCTTGTAAAGAATCATCACCTGTATGCAAATAACCTTCTACATAGCCTTTGAAATCAGGAACCTCTTCAATGAAATGTACAATCACTGGTTGTGTCTCACAATCCATGAAGGACTTCATCAACCTTGGAATTGTAGGGTAGTCATTTGTCTTTAACTTAGTACTCCATCAACCGAAAAGAACATCGATGTCTTCATGAGTGTGTCCAACAATGAGAAAATTGATGTAGATTTCACGAAATATTGCTCTATAGACAAGTAGAGAACAAAATGCAAAAACCCAACGGTTTTTGTTGTCACCTGATGCATTATCAAGTTGAAGTGTCAATGTTGGAGGAAGACTTTGAGCTGGAATGACTTCCTGAGGACAAGGGGGAAGTGAGTCTTCACAGATTTGTGACCCCTCTAAAATTGCAACTGATAAAGGATGAATAGGATCATCCTTCTCAAACACCTTTCGAGATGAAACTTTAGGTTCAGACTCCAAATCACGCAACAATTTTGCAATAGATCCAATTGTGTGGTTTGAGTCTGTTGGAAAGATATCCAGACCATAGTGCGCGTACCGAACATCTCCATGTCCATGCGCAATCATGCTTGTAACAGAAAGTGGCATCTTCATGAACGAATCAGTGCCCTTGTTCTTATGAGAGAAATGAGGAGAAGCAGTCTTAGAGTGATCCATTTTGTCATGAATTATGGTGAGCATCTTCTCGGGGGACTTCTCAGACGTCAAATGATTGGCATAATACAATTCCCGATGTGCTTGTTGCCCTGCTAGGTGAACTTTCAGTTTTTTAGTCCACACTTCTTGAGCATGCGAACGTGGAGTACATGCATTCTTCAACTGCTTCAATCTATCACATTGCCCACAGCGAGCAAAACTGTCCCCACGAGCTTTGGGAGCGTATTCTGGAAAAGAAGCACGACGGATGTTGCTCAATCCACTTGCTGAAACATGTTTCAATTGGAAGGAGGAATTGATGCTATTAATCTCAGGCAATGTTTCACTCCATCGAAATGCTGAAGGGAGGACCATCGAAGGAACTTTCTCTCCAGATGGAAGAGTCCTTGATTTGTGAGGCATTTGGTCCGCACTCCTCTCTAGAACTAATCGAAGCGTGGCGGTTGCTTGCAATGTTTGAGTGCGTGGCTTCTTCAAGCCAACATTTCCGTGGTGCTCAGGTTGTTTACCATTTCTTGCTTGCTCTCTGTACCTGTAGTAGGTAGATTTATGAACTCCGTGGATAACACACCAAGCTGTAGGACAAACCTCACGAGATGCTAAAGTAATCATCTCCCTTCCATTAGAGTCATGGTGGATTTGCTTGTGTACACCAAGCAAACAAGATTGACGATTGTAAACACCACCTTGAACATATAGTTGGTTTCGTATGGCTTGAATCTCCCCACGAGGAAATGGCTGCAAGCAATTCTGCCTACAACAGACCACCGTGGACACCTCTGAAATGGCTCGAGTAATTAAAAGAGCTTCTTTCTTTGGCGTACTTGCAGACTCCTTTCTCTCACGAGAGCTCTCATAAGTTCGAACGCTTGTTCGAACACGCCGACCTGATGCAGTTGTTGCAGTCTTGAATATGTAAGTTTGGTCATGATCATACAGACTAGCACCTCGAAGGAAGACACGTGAAATGGGCCACGATCGCATGGACCACATCCAAGTAGACGGCACATCAACCTCATTTAGAGATTGTGCGATTTGAACTGCAACACGGTCATCTCCGAGTGGATTTCCGTCCATGTCGATCACAAGGGACGCATCGACGCTGTGGCAAATCGCTCTTGCTACCTCAACTCTAGCTTCATTCGTCAAAGTAACGCCTTTAGTGATCCAAGAAGATCGAGGGATCCCTTCGCAAGCAGAATCTTCTGAACATTTAATCCAATAAAGCAACTCATACAGTTGACCAAATCTGGAACACTCCCCAAAAAATAACAAACAAAATTAACCATCAGAATAATTAATATCAAAATTGCACAATGAAATAGAGGAATGTTTTGAGTACCGGTGACAAATATAACCCACGTCACAATTATCCTCGATTCGAGGATAAGTAAGGAAAGGTAATTATTTCGTACTTCTTAATGTCTTTTTCCCGAAAAGATATTCTTCTACATTTCTGTAGAGGGTTCACATAAGAATAAATTATGTTCGACTCGAAGATATCTGAAGTAGTAAGGACGTATGTACTTCTATGTGTTTACTGCATTTAATTACTTTTGATTATCGTGTTACGGCATAATCCGATCATACTTGTTGCTGTATTAAGTCTCCATACATTTCATCTATCTTTGACTCAAAGATAAATGGAGACAGTATATTATCCAATTCATCCACTAGGTACGGATACTATTCAACTTATCCTCGAATCGAGGATAAGTACTAGTTTATCTTCGAGGCGAAGATACTTCTTATATTGTGTACTTGTATGTGTTTACTGAATTTAAGAACTTTTAATTGTCTTGTTACGGCATAATCCGATATTACTTGATGCCGTATTCAGTCTCCATACATTTCATCTATCTTCGAGTCGAGGATAAATGGAGAAAGTATATTATCCAATATTTCCACTAGGTACTGATACTATTCAATTGATCTTCGAGTCAAGGATAAATGGAGAAAGTATATTATCCAATATTTCCACTAGGTACTGATACTATTCAATTGATCTTCAAGTCAAGGATGAGTACTAGTTTATCTTCGAGGCGAGGATACTTCTCGTATTGTCTTCCTGGAAAGGTTAAGTACTTCCTGATCACCGGAGAGAGGATAGGGTACTTCACACTTTATCTTCGAGGCAAAGATAAATTCTAGGAGTTCTTTTGTTTGAAACAGTGTTCCGGATTTCATGGCGTTATTTTCGCAAGCCTTCTACTCTCACGACAGACAAGAGCATAATGAACTCGCTCATGTTTCAATGCTTTTGCGAGACACATACGACACGTACAAGAAAAAAACGAACATGTTGTGGTATCAATACTTAGAGAAGATTAACACAAACTAACAACAGGAATCGTAAGTTCAGAAACGAAATACTTAGAGAAGATTAACACAAACTAACAACAGGAATCGTAAGTTCAGAAACGAAATGTGCTGTGACATTAACAAATCATACGGACTAAGGAAGATGGAAGACACCTAAAACAAGAGAAGAAGTGCAGCAGAGTAAAAGAAGTGCTACATGAACATACAACAATCGGGACGTGCGTAAGTAGAAATACTTCGGCAAATGCAAGAAGAAAACGGAATGCAGAACCGCAAGGCGCCAACGGAGCAGCGTCTTCAAAAGGCACGAAAATGAGGCAGAAATGAAGCAATGGCATTCCTGGGGAGAGAGACGATGGAATGAAGGCGGCGGGATGAAGTGGGCGGGAAAGGTGATGGCATTTCAAACCGTGAAGATTCTTCGGGCGTAGGGGAGAAGTACCTGGTTTAAGGGGCTCTGAAATTCTGAACCACCTTTAAATGGTATTCAACTTGATTGCCGAATAACTTTTCACCAAATCCCGTGGAATTTTAGAATTCCCTTGCACGATCAATATCCACCTGGCGGAATTTTATGCCGCAACCTTTTTTTAAGTCGACATAACATCCGGGCCAGAGGTACAAAGTTCAACAGCTGTCCAAATTTGGAAATCATAACATTCCAAATTATTTGTGCGTCCTGCTTTTGTGTATATTGGCTACGTGTCTTCTTATCTTCCTCTCCCTATAAAGGTAACTTTTCATTGTCTTAAAAAAATTCCATCTTTTTTGGCGGCCCACCAACATCTATTACTTGTTCCTCTAGAATTTGAGAAATTGATCCTATCATCCTGATTTTTGTCTTATAGTATGCTTAAGTTTAATTCCTAAAACCCTAAAGTTTACTTATTTTCCTTATATATTTCCAAATCTCACATCTACAAAGTTGAATCTTTGTGTTTTTTGGAGATCAGTTTTTTAAAAATGAAATGGCAAAGTAGGCTCATGTTTCAAACAAACATTGAATGCATAAGATTACATCAAAGACTAGGGTTCTTTAGGGTCTAAAATGAAAAGGTAGTCTAACTTTGTGATTCTCCATGCCTTTTTTAAAATTAGATGCAACTCATAAATGAAAAAATAAGGTAAATTTAAAATTTAAAAAATTCCTATTCTTTTTAGTCTTTCTAAAACTTCTCTCATTTCAAAAAGTAACCATTGTGTACTTCAAATTCACCATGATCGACCCTCTATTGTGAAATTTATTTATACATTGTCAAAAGAACAAATTTTTAAATTAGTACAAATAAACATCATTTCAACATACTCTGGTACTTTTATAATCTTCCAAAGTAAACTATTGCTTATGTCTCCATCAACATACTAGATGAATATCATATAAATTCACAATATACAAGATTAGAGGGTAAAGATTACTTTGTAGCCAAATAATACTACAACATGGAAACAAGTTTTTTATGTGATTATAAGGATCTTTTAGGATTGAAGACTAATAGTATAAATGTCATTTTCCAAATTAATGATTGTGACTTCAATTCAGAATTTCAATTGCAAATCTTAATATTTTGGAACTAAAAGTCTTAGAGATGAGCCTTCAATATCCTAAAATTTGGATTCAAAATCACATATTATATTATTTCACTTAGAAAACTTATGAACAGATATAAAAAAATAATTAATTAATTGATAGTGTACATGTAATTCCCTTTACCTTATACTGTTTGGTGACAAGTTCTCTGAAAATTTCACCTTGTGGAAATTCTTTAGAATAACCTTTACACATCATGTGTGAGTATTTAGGATCCCTCATTTGATTTCCTAAAAATTTACATAAAATAGAAAATTCAAAAAATGACAATATTTTGCCACTCTATAAGTTCATAACTTGAATTATTTTTTTTGTTTATGTTGATTACCATTAGTTACAAATTTGGGAAGAGTAAAGAGGTAGAAAGGAAATATGGAAAAGGAAAACATTTGAAGTTTCGATCCATGTATTCTAAAAGAAAGCATTCTTTCTCATAACATCATGCACCAAATACTAAATAATAAATAATAAATGCATAAATTGAATTTTTCACATGGCGTGGTACAAAAGACTACCATATACATGCAATTCCTATAAATATTAGGAAGTACCAAAAAGCCATGATTGAAACGAAAACGGCTTTACCCATTGTATACAAATATTATACTATCAAACTTTGTGATTTAGGGGCTTGGGTTTCTACAAAAAATGTGAACTGCAACTAAAAGGTAGGGAATCCACCTTCTACCAGTTTAGCACACTCACTGTTATTTTGGTTGTAAATTGAATCTATAAATAAGTAATGCCAACCACCCACATTTTCATAGGTTTATAAATCTATTTTTTTTTCTCATTATAATTAGGTTCTGCTATTCAATTTAATTTTTGGGGATACTTTGGGAAGTTGTAGTTCTATTAAAACTTTGGATTCGGTACAACTAGTGCATGTATTTTTTTTAAATGGAAAACGGGGTACAATATCAAACAAGAAATTGTGCAAAAATACTCTTGAAACCTGAAGACAGTTGAGATAATGAGGTTAGACTATTACAAACAACAAAGAATTCGAATAGTGACATATATATATCTGAAACCAAATTCCAAATCTTTAGCAATTACTCCATAGTTGACTTCTTATTCCAATGTTAGTCCTTAAGTTCAAATTCTTCTTTGACTATAGTTTAGGGTTTTATGAATTCATTTGAGGTCTTTCAAATAGATGATTAAATATTATTAACTTTCGGAAAGACAGAAGTACAACTCTTTAATCTTCGAAATAATTCATACTAACAAAATTAGCAAGAAAAGACGTCTTGTAAAAGTTGAACTTCTTAAAAGCAATTTCAATTTTTCACAAAGTACACATAGCGCAATACTAAAATGAATGGGTTTGGCATTAGTATTTCATTATTGAAAATAAACTTGGACATTTCACCTACAAAGGTTTTATTCTAATTATGTTTCCACCCAAATTACTTTGGAATTGCGATTTCTAATACAAGTGTGTTTTTTTCCAACATATTTAATCATAGGATTTTGTAGTTAACTGAGATAAATCATGTATTTATCCTTGTAAAAATCCGGGCACTTGGCCTTTACAAGGTTATATTTGTATGAAAACATACTCAAAATGATGGTTACTCTTTCAATTCATCTTACAATGCAAGTTGGCTATATGTTCAAAAAATTTCAAATCATTTGGAATTGTATAACACATAGGGAAAAAACACTAAGTAGAAAGAAGTAGAAAATGCTTTAAAGTACAAAATTGTGAACAATTTACTTAGAGTAATGAAAAATGTCAATCTCAATAGTGAAAGTATTGTCATAATTATACAATGTTCCCCGAATGTTTTTTCTTTTCATAAATATTGAAAGTTGAATTATATAAAGAATTTGAAACTTTTTCGTAAAAAAAAGGTTCTACACCTACCCAGAAATTGCCCCAAACTTAAATTCCTCTTATATATTTTAATTAATTTATTGATATGGAATAATTCAAAGCCTCCCACATACATAAAAATCTAATGAACCAATTTTGAATTTTTATGATTAGAAAAAGGAATTTTATAAAAAAAATTCTTGTTGCCTTAGTTGTCTGCAATTCAAAGTAAGTAACATATCAAGCCATAACTTGTCAACCGTATACTCAAAAGTTACAAAAGTTTTTGGGCCTTGAAGGTACTCCTTAGACCTATGTTGTGTGGAAATTTCAAAGAAATAAACCTTCAACTCTATTCATGGTGAGCTGTGCAAAATTGCTATGTTGCCAAAAAACATAGTTAAGGGCTTTAGTGTTTTACGTTCTTAGATACTGAGGAATCCTTTGTCAACATTGTAGAGAACAACATCTCATATATAGTATTATAGGTAAGAACCTAAACTGCTGTACAATACTTTAAAGATTTATAAAAAAGAAGTTTCTCATTCAAGAAAACGGATGCTACCTCCGTTGGAATCATAGGTTATACAAAAAATGTAGAAACACACGTTGGAAGTCAAAGCACTATATTAGAAGATCTTTGTTTCCACCCGTAATTCCAAGGATGAATGATTGCAATTTGGTCCTATATAAAAGAAACCCTAACGGTCATTGACCAGAAAATGGCTTCAGCGTCGTTGAAGGGTTAAACGCTTCCACTACCCCCTAGAATGGTAAGACTCATTGAAAAGAAATGAACCCCCCCCCTTCTAGAAGAATTTGAGCCCCTCCTAGTCATTGGACCAAAAGCACGGTCGTAGGCTCCCAATGTCGCGGTGAAGGGGTGCAACCCACGTGGCTGCACCAGCAACCTTACCTCTTGTTCGAGGTTAGGGTTTCACATTCGCAGGGTTTTTTTTTCGTGCTTTCTCGCTCCGCGCACCGTGCTCCGTGGGTGTCGCCGTTTCCTGCATTCGGAGTTGCGCGCCGTCGACAATTGCGTGTTTCCTTGTACATGATTGTGCATGTCTTCTTTAGTTGCTTCCGTGAGAGTTGGGCCTACCGTGCCTCAGTGCCGTTTGAGCGTCTGTTTGTTTTTTCTTGTTGCTGGTCTTGTGTGCATCGCCTCGCGGCTCCATTGTTGTTTGCTTTATATTTCTTTGGATCTTGGTCCACCCTAGTCTGCAAACTTCGCACGCCGTGGTCCACCTCAGTTCGGAGCGTTAGCGTGCCGGAGGAGTGTTTGGGAGGCGCATGCGAGGTTGGGTGTGGGCGTCGACATACTGCATTTGGTCGCACTGTTGCTTGCGGATGTGCTCCCGGAAGCTGTGTTTGCTCGGTGAGGAGTTTGCGTGACGAGGTCGCACCTCAAGCTTCCAGTGAATTTCCAGGTGAGAATTCTGTTGCATGGTTTGCACAGTGCGTCTCTGAATTGAACATTGCATTGAACTTGCGTCTTGTTTTTGAATTTTATGCTGATCTTCAGAAAGCAGAACATGCACAGTGTCTTCAATTTCAAGTGCGTTCACTCTCACTTTCCTGACATCACAGACTCTAATTTCTATCCTTTTGGTACAGGTATCAGCATCCCAGGTACCTCATTCTATAGGTAATTCCATTGTACGTATTTGAAACTATTCAGTAGTCTGCAAACAACAATAAAACAAAAACAACAGTGCAAGAGAATAGAAGACTGAAATTAGGGTTTCCACGTAGTGGACATCCAGAATATTCAGGAATACAGGTGGTAGTATACTAAAAGCAAGAGTTATCATCGAGTCGAGGATAATTATCCTCGGCTCAAAGATAACTATCCTCGACTCGAAGATAACTATCTTCGGCTCGAAGATAGTTGTCCTCCTTTCGACAACATAAAAGTTTCACTACCCACACAGCCCCTGAAGAAAAACAATCAGGACTGAACCAAAGCTCTGAAAACCGCACGAGACAATTATCCTCGAAGCGAAGATAATACTCGGAGAGGACGAACTTCACACCCTTTATCAATCCTACGACTTAACAACTTGCTAATCAAAACGAAACATCCTATACTCCTCTGAGATGGTAGTTTATCCTCGACGCGAAGATAATGCTTCAAACTGCTCGACCAATATAATGCTTCAAACCGCTCGACCAATATAATGCTCGACTAAAGAGCAATGATCATAGTCTCCGGGCATGGGCCAGTAAAGAAAGTAAAGTTATCCTCGAACCGAAGATAATATGAACACTATACTCACGGTCTGAAAAATTGCAATTGTGCAGACATATCTATATGGCTGCCGAAGGTGATTACGACTACTCGGCAACAAGGCCATTCATAGAGCCATTCACGTGGCAAGGAGATGCGCCATTCTTTGTGGACATGGAGGACCAGTATGGCGACTTGTGGAAGCTGAAGTCAGTCGTCGAATCATGGACTATGGGCATCAACAGATTCAAGAATTATGTATTCCTTCGTCTGAAAATAAAGGGGGCGGCGAACTTCCAACTTTTCAATGTGAGTGAGAAGGTTGCATTCGTGGAGGATCATCAAAAAGAATATGTCGTCCTGAATCTGGAAGCAGTCAATGACAAGGGCGAGGAACTCTCGCACACTCACTCGATTGTCTTCCACCATGATGCCAACACAGCCAATTTCGATCTGGATGAGCTCATCAAGTCTCTGCAGGAGGCAGCAAACGAAAATCTTGCGAGAGAGATGACTAGGAAGTTTCATCCATGGCTCACAAAAGACGCTGGATCCATGGCGAAACGACTGAACTTACTCCTACGCGATCTGGAGAAATACGCTTTGACTAACGTCGAGAAGTTAGGCGCTCCAAGTCGAGGGGTATCACAGAATAGGTAGGTGTCCCACCTAGCGTCCCAGACTGCATCAGTTGGGAGAGGGACCTCCGGACCCAGTTCTGCTCGAGCTGAGCCTAGGAAGCATAAACCGAGCACTACAGAGGTGGGGGAGAGTAGCGGTAAGCGCCAGAGAGCGCCGGCACCGAGTCGAGCTACAGCGGCTAGTAGTTCAGGGTGAGCTTTAACAACCGTGGCGGCAGCAGCGGCTGTGGACGACCAACCTATCAAAAAGTACGAGCTTGCAGCAGCATACCAGGAGAACTTCTGGAATAACTGCAAGGATTGCTTTATTTTTGACCCACAGACTTTCACTGTATCCATTGACAAATGCTTCTTAGCAAAGCCTAAATACATTATCAGGCAGTTGGAGCAAAAGATTGTCACTAAAACAAAGGAATTCTTGGTCGGTCTCTCGGACAAGAGGCAGCGTCAAACAATCTGCCTCACACCCATTGATGAGAAAAAAAGTCTTTTAAAGGAGCAACCGAAAAGCTGGGATGAAATTAAAGATGGGAGCTTCTTCATCATCAATGGGCAGCACAGCATCACTGCATCGAAGCAGCTTCAAAAAGGTGGTTGCTGTGAAAAAAGAAAACAGGAACTCCAGACGTGGGACGCCACGATAGTGTGGAGCCTGAGCGCGGAGAAACTTACTCAAATTTCGGGCTGGTACAATAGGACTAACCATCTGAAGCATAGTCAGCCAACCTGGGGCAATCAAATTTCATTATGTCGGTTGATCTGGGTTAGTTCCAAGAGACCTACTGCTGTGGAATCAGACCCGGAGAGGAGAAATAATGGTTCCAAGTTCGACAAGAATGCCTACCAGGTAATGCTGTTTTGTAATTATCCTCGAGTCGAAGATAATGCATGTATCGAGAGTCTTAATTTCTTCATCACAGTTTCTGGTTGAGCTCATTATTGTGTCGATTATCCTCGGATCGAGGATATCTGTAATACAAAGTGTCATCAGATTATGTTTAGGATCAATACTAACGCCAATTTGGATTGCTACGCTACAGAAATTTGTAGAGGCTCTGATATTTCGATACCAGAGCGTGAATCCGGAGAAAGACGGGAACAGAGTCAACAAAGAATCCGACGTAAAAAACGAAATCAGAATAGTAACGTTGGATGATGAGACGTACCTGTTATGGGAGACGTTTCTGAAGCACCACACAGAAGGGACTCTTATCGATCTGTGCACAGGGAAGCCATATCGGAAAGCCAAGAATTTCAACCTCAAGACTTTTGAGCTGAAGAGAGAATTCTTCAAGCATTTAGGGCACTTCACAGATCACGATCTCTATGAGTATGTGCTCCATCTCCTAGGGAAAACTCCAGGTCGCTCTTTGCCATACCCGAAAGTCTCAGTGGGGAAGTCGAAGTTTTTGGTTGAAGACAATATGTCCTATGCTGATTGGGTAGAGCGTCGGAAGCGGAAGAAGGTAGTTCTCGAGGAGTTCATGGCTATTGACAAGAGCTTGAGGCTGAAGGACCGCGAAGGAGATGTAAAGGACGGTGTATGGAGAGAGTGGAAAGAGAAACACCTCTTCAGTTCAACTTCTTGGGATTTTTTGCTGAACGCATTGCCGGCGTCCTTCTTCGTGAAGCGTCTAACCAACGAGGGGAAGTTGAAGACGGCTGTGGACTATAAGGACAAGGCGTTTCCTACAGTCTTCCCTCTCTTGAAGAGATTTCTTCTCCTCAAGAGCAGCGTGAAGCCGTCTCAAGGGGAAGTGCAGATTCGTGGGCACGATTGCTTTCCTCAAGGCTTCAGCAGCAGTCACGTTTGGACTTACCAAAAGCGAGGGCTTCCTTTTGGAGTCATTGACTTTAGACAACTTCCCAGACCGATTCCGGGATCAGAACAACTTGATCCGCTGTTGCCGCTTCTGAAGTTTTTATCCGACCATATGAGGCCCACTTTGGTCAGTCCAGATGTGTGGATGTGGATTCCGACCAATGCTTTCGAATACGAGGAGGCTTCAGCTTACGCGGAGAAGAAAATGAAGCAGTATGTGGTGAAGACCGCTTTCTACATCGAGTGCAAGGCTGAGAAGTTGAACAGCTCCACAGCGCGGAAGGACCCTCCTCCAGTGAAGCTTCTCTTTCTAATTCGAAAAGACAAAGACGGTGCTCCGATAGAGCACAGTTCTTTGAAGAAGGTGTACACCACTTCCGACGGCACCTTCTACAAGGACCTTCGGTTTAATACCGAGTCCAAATTCAGATCCCATCCTAGCAAGCTTAGGATAGAGTTCTATATCGACGTTCTTCAAAGTTTTGCTACGAGGGGGGAGAACGTCCTTAGCATCTACGGGGGATCGAAGTTTTTACTTGCCGCAAAGGTAATCATCTTCCTCGTTTTCCGTTTTATTATCTTCGGGTCGAGGATAAACCAGTGAAATTCACAGAAGCCATTTTGAGTCAAAATGTCAATGATAAGCAGACTAGCTTATCATCGGGTCAAAGATAAATTCTGGGTTTGATCATTTATCTTCGTCTTGAGGATAATCTCTGTGTGTATATAGAGTTGATGAAATCGATACGGTTATTTGCTGGTGAAAGGTACTCTCTCTTTATGAGTTCTGTTTTCTTTGGTAAGCTTGGGTTCATACAAAAGTTGGTCCTTTATTAATTTGATTACCGTGTATTGCAGCTTTGCGGCATGTTCTGCTACGCTGTAGCAGATAGACACCACAGGGAGAAGCTTCTACAGCTTGTGAGGCGTGGTATCGCAGCGGACGTAAATGACTTTCTTCACGACAACTCGCCGTACAAGCCCAACTACGTTCGGCCACGTTTGTTGCGGTCCCCTGAACCTGACTCTGAGTCCACGCCAGACTCATCAGAGAAAGATGGTTCTCCCGAAGGGACAGAACCCGTGAAGGTGGTCAGGGAGGAAGTGGTGTGGCAAGACATATTTTTGATCTTTCCATTTAAAGTCAGTATGGAGCGGAAAGTGGAAAATTTAGCAACCGGATTTGTTCAGGGAACGGGTAAGATCCAGAAGTAGTACCAGATAATGTTGTAGAGACCGGTGGCAGAATAATTCCGGTTTATTACGACGGAATACCGGAACGGAAAAATTCCGGACCCTACAGAACGGGTTCTATCCGGATTCAGTCCCAGAACGGAACGGATGATTTCCGGACTTGGACCGATCGGATGAGAACGGGAACGGATGATCAGGAACGGTAGACCGGATCCATTTCTGGAAAGTATATAAGGCCTGACATTTTCAGTTAGCCCATTTGCTCTCAGGCGCTTCGTTGTGTGTTTTTCAACCCTCAGCGTTTTCCGCCTTTTCTGTGAGTTGGTTTTCCGCGCGTGTTTGGTGGCGCAATTTTCTGTGACGCGGCTGTCAGTATTAGCAGCGGGTGTTTTGTCAGAGCGGGCAGTTGTCAGCGGCGCGGGTTTCAGACTGTGCGCTGAGACGCTGGTGTGTGGAGAGGAGTGTGTGTGTGTATGTGCAGGTGGTTATTACGGGCAGATTACTTGTGATTGTGAGTGTGTGTGAGGAACGGGACGTGCGGCTAGGAGAGGAGTGAGGTAGTTTTCCGGATAGTTGCCATGTCGCAGCTACGCCGGAAGAGAATCGAGTCCACTACACCCCCACCCTCAGGGATAAAGCTGAAGAAAGTAGTTCCGCTCATCCCTTCCACAGAGCCGGAGAAAAGCAACTTGATGGTGGACTTAACCGCAATGGGGTGTCTAGGGTTAGCAGAGATACCCTGGGGTTTCAAGGAGGAGCGGATGGTGAAGGAGCTGAAGGGCAAGGTGTCGAATCAGTTCGACAACACGGCGCGGGGAATGCCGCACAAATGGACGGAGGCGCACTGGAGGGCCGTATACGGGTTCAAACACCAGGGGTACGGACCGGCCGGGAGGAAGGTAGACTTCCTCCAAAACAAGTTCAGTGGCACCCCTCACCCGAAGGACGGATACCGGATCATGGACTACAACGAAGACAGGCATAGGCGCCTGTTGAAGTTTCTGCTTCCGGTCCTTCATCCGGAGAAACCAACCCGGATCACGATCGGCCTGGCCAACACCATTTTCGGTGCGCTGATCGGAGACCGGAAAGTGGACTGGGGCCGGATCATACAGGACCTGATCACCCGGTTACTGAAGAACCTCGGAGGGAGTAGGGCAACTCCGATCTCCCCCTACCTCTTCCACCTCTACCACCATCTACAGCTCCTTTCGGATACGGAAGAGAAGACGTGGCACACCCAGAAGATAGTCTTGACGTACGGGGAGACGTCAACGGATGATGAGGAGAGCTCCGAGTCCGAGACAGAGCGGGAGGACTCGGATAAGGGAGAGGAACCGGAAGTTCCGCTCGTGAAGCGGCAGAAGACCACACCGCCGAACACGAGGGGATCTCCTCCGGTCCGACACAATCCGGGAACGGAAGGCAGAGCAGGACCATCCGAACCGGGTCAGGCCGAACCAGCAGCAGAGGAAACGGATCCCAGTGATCCGTTCGTGCAACTGACGGAAATCCTGTGCAACATCCGAGCGGATTGGGAGGTCAAGCGGATCGTCTTGGAGAACATCGCGGAGATGGTCAATGGCAAATCGGATCATACTCTCCCGACCGTGGTAGGGAATTGCATCGCCTCGCCTGCGGATCTCGCCAAGATGGAGGAGGAAAACCGGAAACTTCAGGAGGAAGTTGACGGTTTGAAGGCGGAGCTCCTTATTCTCAGGGACAACGAGGCCGCTACCAAGGAGAAGGCGGCGGAGACCGTCAAATTGGCGGAGCACGTGAAGGCAACATTCGGGGAACCCGGATCGGCTGTCATCCGGGCTCAACTGTTTGACGAAGAGGTGCATAAGGAGAAGAAACTATCCGGAAGCCGGATAGTCCGGATTCTGTCCGACTTCTCTGAAAAGGTGGAGACGACTTTGGTGAAGGTTCGGGAGGCGGCCGAACGGATGGAAGACTGTAGCCGGAGACTGACGGAAATTCCGGTCAGACTCTCCGATCTGTCTCTACCGGATATTTCCGAAGGGTTGTCTCAGAGACCAGGGAAGGACAGGATGCCGCAATCCAAGAAGTCAGGGCGAGCGTCAACGGGCAACCGGGAGGCGGCAATTCAGTTGTCGGAGTCTCCTGCGAGTCCGATTACTGGAGCTCCGGTTGCAACAGACGGAGAACGGAATCGGAACCTCACCGAGGTCTTCGAGCAGATCAGTAGGGCGGAAAGCCCGACTATAGGATCTAGGGTAGCAGAGCCGGATACGTAGGTATTAGGACTTTCCTGTTTTTGTAGTTTTTAACTTAGGAACGGATCAGGAGGAAATCCGGTCCGGTTTAGGAACTTGGAGCGGGTTGGAATCCGTTCCGGTTCAGAAGTAGGTAGGAACGGATCCGCCGAGCGTTAATCGCGGCGGACTTGTATGGCGCTTTTTGCTTTTTTGCCCATTATTTAAGTCAGTCCCCTCGCGGTGGACTGGGAGTCTTTTCCTTTGCATTATCTTTGTGTATTTTATTCTCTCTTGCTTTGCGTGTGTATCTCCCGAGTTTGGCAGGGCGGCGTGACGCGGAGTTAGGAAGGCGCAAGTGGTTTTGCAGGCGACATTCTCCCTTTGGTGCTTATTTTCCGTGTCTGAGTATATGAGAACGGGTAGAGAAGAGTTGGGAGTGTAACTCTAGCGCCTCAGCGCTTCTAGGACTTAAGATTCCAGGTGAGAAAGCCGTTGTTAGGCTAGACGAGAGGGAGGGATTCCTTAATCGTGCTAGAGCTCCTGGGTGGGAAACCCAGTTGAGTGTCCGATCTCCTGTGAGGTCTCACCGTCTTTGTGGCAAACGGAAGAGTTCTGGTTGACGTTGGAACGGACGGATACACTTGTAGCCACCTGGCTCCCCAGGAACGGAAAGTCGTGTCAAAGTAGTTGTAGTATGAGAAGATCGTACGGGGGATCTCTGTGTGACCTACAGTCCGGATCTTTGTCTGGATTGTTGTGAGGGATCAAACCGGATCTGAAGTATTTTTAGAATTAACAGGTAGACAGTGGGTCTTCAGCCACTATAAGTCACGGAAGGAGCGGTGGGCCTACCGCTCACAAAATCAAGCGGCGACCCCTCTGATGGTAAAACAGAGGCAAAACCAAACCGGATTGAGGAACGGGTGTGGACGGATCATCCGGAACGGATTGGTCCGGAGAGGAAACCAAGAGCGGAACTCGTTAGGGAGCGGATTCGTGCAGTCTGACGGAACGGATAAAATCCGGGAAACCGGAAAAGTGAAGGAACGGATCCGTTCCGGACCAGATTGCTAGAATATCAGTTTTGAACGGGATAACGGGTTGTCGTCTCGGGTTATTTGTGTATTTCCGGTTCTAGATCTAGAACCGGATTATAGAGTTTTGGGAGCTGTCCTATCTTAATCGCTTAACTAAGCCAGATACTTCACAGAATCTCGCGGGTTCGATCTTTAGAGTCACTTAGTTATACTCTACAGTGATTTTTGTGAGTATAACAGGGAATTTACTTACCCTGTGTTGCGACAAGTGGTCCTGCGGAGGAGGAAGGAGGCAGTAGTGGACGATACTGGGGAGGACAAGGAAGAGGACATTGAGGGATCTCTTGAGAAGGAGGACTTTGTGTCGCAGGGAGATGGAGCGGAACTTGGCATTGACGAATTCGGGACAAACGTCAACATTGTTCAGAATTCAGATCTGCAGCTCACCGCCAATGATTTTGAGGTGAGACCCCGACAACGCTTGTCGTCTTCGGTGGTTGAAGAGGAAATACAGATGGCGTCTGAGAAGGTGGCCCCGGATTACGAGGGCAAGGAAATTATAGATTTAAGCGACGGGGACTCTTACGATGACCTCAGGCATTTGAATTACGATGCACCCATCCCGGACACTGCGACATCATCTGCACCGCAAGATCAGGGGACGTCGGCGGAGGTTACTACCGTTGACGCGCAAAAGAATTCAGGGATTTCTCAAAGCGGTTCGGCTCCAAGGGCATCGGAGGTGAAACAAGAGAAGTCCGATTGGTGGCAAAAACGTAACGAGGAGATTGCCAGGGTTCGGAGGGAAGAGGCATTGGAGAAGGAGAATATGCGGGCTGAGTTGTAGAGGATGAAGGAGGAGAACCTTCGTCTGAAGGCAGAAAATGCCAAGAGTGCAGCACTCTCTCATGATGCAAATGCGGATGGGCCGCATAAGAGTGGTTCGTCAGTGCAGTTGGACTCTGCTAGAGTTGGGGATTATCCCCGAGGCGAGGATAAATCATTCAATTCCTCGCCCTCCCCCAGAAAGAAAAAAGGCTCTCCTCCTGTTGTGGCAAATTATCTGCGAGGCGAGGATAAGTCAGTGACCCCCTCGCCCTCCCCCAGAAGGCAAAATTGTTCTCCTGCTGTTGTTGCCAATTATCCTCGAGGCGAGGATAAATCAGTGACCGCCTCGCCTTCCCCCAGAAGGCAAAATCGTTCTCCTCCGGTTGTTGCCAATTATCCTCGAGGCGAGGATAAAGATCTCCCTCATTCTGTTGCATCTCCCAGGCAATTGCGTTCCCCTCCTCCTGACGACTCACAGGATTTGGCCCTTCCTCTTCACGACAAGCAACCCAATCCCAAACAAAGGACTGGTTGCACTGCGAGTCTCGTTGCTGGACTTGCAGCTTGTGTGAATTATCCTCGGGTCGAGGATAATTCCAGTACCCCTCCTGATGAGGATTATCAGGAGCAAGAGTGCGCTTCCCCAATCGCTGATGCTGAGCGGTTTGAGCAGGTGCATGAAGAAGTACCGCCTCCGACAACGTCTCCCATTCGAAATTACAAGGCGGAGTCTCAGAACCCACCCGATGACGAAGACGAAGAACAAGTCGATTACGATGATGGCAATGAGGATGCCATGGAGTTGGCGTTTGGACAGGTATCGCCGCAGACATCTGACCCCTACCGTCTTGATTGTGTCTCTGGGAATTCTGAGTGATGAGTACTGTTCTGTCTTTGATGCTTGCTGCGTTTTGTAGTGAGAGACTCTTATATCGTCTCGTCCTGTTGACAGGAGGGAGTGGAGAGTTAGTGATTGACTTGCGTCGGCAAACCTCCCGTTTTAAATTGTTCGTTGTAGTATAGGTCACATAGTGGGCGTGGTTTTGGATTGTACAGAGACGGTAGAATTTTAGCAAGTGTGCTACCACATGTAAATTTAATTCTCGGAAAATAAATATTCGTGTACAGAGTTCAATTCAAGTCGTTGGTAACCATCTGTTTTTGCATATGTTTTGTCCAGCGCATGGGGCTGAAATATTTGCATCGTCCTTTGGTACTCAAATATGATTTTAATGAAGGGATTCTGCAATCGCTTAGTGGGGGGCAATGGGGTTCGCCGTTGTTTGGATCACCTGGGTCTGCATTTCAACAGGTAACGCCACTCCTCTCTTGTTTCTGATTTTACCAGGTAGTCATGGGCAGCGGTGGAGAGAGAGTTCCCCGGAGTGTTGCCCCGATAGCACCCGTTAGGCCGAAGAAGTGGTTGAACCTCGTCTTCGACCTCAACGGAGTGCTTTGCCATTGCGAGAATAGGACCTTGTATAAGAGTGAACCTGTCCATTATCCAAAGGACTGTGTTTTCTCGGATCGGGTTTCCACGCTAGTTGCGTCGAAAGCTGTCTTCGTTCGTCCCAATTTGAGGGACTTCTTGAGGGAAGTCGGCCAATTAGCAAACCGTATTATATTTTGGAGCTCCATGGTCCACAAGAACGCCGAACCCATTGTCCGGTTTCTCTGCAAGAACAACTTAGAGGCCTTCGTTGTATACGGTCAGGAGCACTGCAAGACCGTTGAGCGTTCACTAGGGAATTTTCTCTTTGAGGGACTCAACCCTACGAAGCATTTGTTTTTGAAAATCCTCGATGAACGGTTGTTCACGCGGCCTGCGGATCCCATGTATTTTAACGCGGACAACACTATTCTTATTGATGACTCCCCGGCAAAGAGTATCTTGAATAACAATGGGAACGCAATATTTTTGGAGTCGTGGAATCAATTCCATCGTGGGGACAAAGTGTTGATGTCAGCCCTCCTCCCCTTGCTGAAGCGAATTAGTGAACACTGTCCCCCCGGGCACTTGCTTGATTTTGTTGACGCAAACCGCATAGGTCAACCCCCGCTGACGCGTTCCTCGTATGGCGTGGGTCATATGTTGGAAGGATTGAGGGAGTCGGCTAGGAATTTCGGGTGCAACTACGTGCTCCCGGGGATGGGCATAGTGATCAAACCAGAGCGATGCAGGACATAGTTCTTCCGTGCGATTTCGCATTTGTAGAATTAGTTTTAGATTTAGAGGAATTGGAATTCATCTGTAAATATTATCCATTTGAAATATAATGTTTTTCATTTTCAACTTCATCTTGGTTGCGCTGTGGTATTCTTGAGTGTCTCCTTCATTTGGTTGAGTATCTTTGATTCGAGGATAATGGGAGGGGCTCCTTCGCATTTTTCCTTTTCCAGATTGGAGGAGGTTTTAAGGCCGTTCGTCCCCAGCCACTAACTAGGAGTTTACTTTCCGGATCGGACGCAGCGCTGTCCGACACGTCCGAATTCGATGAGCGGAGCGGCGTGCCTTCTGTTGATTCCAAACCTATTATGTTGTGTTCGGCCACAAATGCGGCATCTGCTGCCATCGACTTCTCTAAGGGAAACGTCGATGATGATGCAGTTGACAGTCCACCGAGCAAGGGTCCACCCAGAACTCTTGTCTGCTCACCATCTCCTCTGAAGTGGCCAATCTCCAAGCCTAGTCGACTGTGATCCCAGTCGCCGACTCCCCGTGTTGAAATGGCTGTACATAGGAAACTATATGCGGACACGAAAGCAGTTGCGGAAGATCTTCGAGACGAAGACGATGTTCCGGTTGCAAATGCCCCCGAAGCCCCTGAAATCGTCAAATGGGATGTTGGGGTAGATTTGTCGACGAGAGGACGTAAGAGGAAGGTACCTTGTGCTTCCCGCAATGCCGATGATGCTGAGCAACTGCACGGCATTGCTGGATCTGCACCTTCAACACTCGTAAGGTGTGAATCTTCGCCTTTCGTAGGGCCTCTATCGCGCGTAGCTGTGCTTGCGGGGTATCGGCGATCGAATGGCGATCGGCCAACTGCCAGTGCAGATCTTAATGTAAATACCCTCCGCAGATCTTTGCCTAAACGGACTCCTCAAAATTCCAGGTCACTTTCAAGCATAGGCGTTCCTCGAAGTGATCGTAGGGAGGCTATGGAACTCATGAAGATGGGGATGTGGACCATTCCTAGTGTGGAACCTAAATTTAGGCCTTCTCGCCACGAGGATATTCTTAGAGGGCTAGCTAAGCTGAAAGTTCAAGAGGAAAGTGATAGCCATGCTTCCCCGAAGAAGAATGGGTAGTTGAGACATTTGTGTCCATATCCCTAGGGCCTTGGTTGACATTCATCCCTATTAATAGACTATACATTCATATAATGCAACCACTTATTGGTTAGGAAAAATTTCAATGCACCCATCCATTAGCATGTGCCGTTTATATTTAGACATAAAATACATCACCCTAACCAATCACAAATAGGTTTTGGGATTTCATTTCTTAGGAAGTGAAGTATATAGACATGTGAGGAAAATAGTTTCATGTATACATGAGTTCTGAAGCATCTTCAGAATATTTTTCAATGTAAAATTTTTTTTTGTAATTGTTTCGTATTTTTCAATCCCTTGTATGGAACTCTCTTCTGCAGTTGCGATCTTCTCGTCAAAGTCTTTTGGTATCCAAGGCACATTCCACATGGAAAATGTTCTGTACTCATGGCCTTGTTAAATATTTATCTTTGCCTTCAACAACTTATCTTTGAAATGAAGGAGACTTAAGTTCTCATTATGGCCATTTTTTCTCAATTTAACGAATATGGCCTTTTGATAAGTAGATGGGATTATTGTGGAAAAATGAAATTGTCTCTTTAATCTAAAAGTTCCAACCTTTCTAAGATTCAGTTTTGACATATATAAGGTCCCCTATTCTCATCATTTGCACCACTAACCATGCATCTCAAGTTTTTACTAAGGCTTCAAATTATAAATGAGCTAGTGAAACTGGCAAAGGAGTGTTTAAAACCCTGAATCTTTATAATTAGTGAGTGGCACTATACAATATGTTGCTTGCACGATAAGTAGTAGTGCATGGTAAGTAGCAGGGTTGCTAGCGTGTGAGCCTGTGAGCAGGAACTTTTTTTTGTTAAAAAAGAGGCAAAAAACCTATAACCGTGGATGTACCTATGACCGTGGGTGTAAATATTGTATACTGTTTTTGGAGTGGTTATTTTTGGTTCAGGCTTTAGGGTGACTGTAAAACCTAGAATTCTGGGTAAGAATTAGTAATTACAAATTTTGATTGCATGAAAAGTTCATTGTGCAACATGAAATTCATAACGCCTTTGGTTGTAGGTGGTATTAATTTCCTCACATTCAATATTTTGGAAATAGATAGTAATATAGTATTTCAAGAAAGATAACGTGTATATTCTACTTCCTATTTTTTTCCATGTAGACCTAATTGGAGGTGACTATTCATTCCACTTCCCCATTTTTATTCATGTACAACTATTAAGAGGTGACTATTTATTGTACTTCCCATTTTTTTCATGTGGAGGTCACTACCTATTCCACTTCCCTTTTTTGTTTCATGGACACGTATTAGGAGGTTACAATCTATTCTACTTCCCTTCCTATTTCATGTAATCTTATTTGGGGGTTTAGGGTTTAGAGTTCCACTTCCCATTTTTTTTATGAAGACCTAATTAGAGGTGACTATTTATTCTACTTTCCATTTTTTTTATAGGGACCTAATTAGAGTTGACTATTTATTCCACTTCCCATTTTTTTTAAGGAGACCCAATTAGAGGTGACTATTTATTCTACTTCCCATTTATTTCATGTAGATATATTTGGAGTTGACAATTTATTCCTCTTCCCACTCTTTTTCATAGAGACGTAGTTGGAGGTCACTATTCATTCCACTTCCCATTTTACTTATATACTAGTATTGAGAGGTGACCACTTTTTCCACTTCATTTTTTTTATCATGAAGAACTATTTGTAGGTCACTATATATTGCACTCCCTAATTTTATCTATAAAGACCTATTTAGACGTCAGTATTTATTGCACTTCACTTCGAGAAACACACTTAGGGTAAGGCCTTGTAATGATTTCTACATGATTCAATCTCATTAATACATGATTCCATAAAGTTTTGGGGATGCAAATTTCTATGTGAAAGGCTTCAGGGTTCCGACCCCAAACCCGTAATAGGCATAGAGGCATACTTTGTTGAAGGTGAATTTCGTTTTGACAATCAATTTTTTTAACTTACACTGTGATTCCATTTTTTTTCTTTTAATAATTTGTTTGGGGTTAAGTACACTTGTAAAGAACAACTACAGTAATTATATTCTTTTTGTAGGATCAAAAGTGTAATTCATGTTATGTAGTTCAAGTTATGGTGTTGAAAACCAAGATTGAAGGTGGAATAAAGCAAATAATATTTAGCCATAAAAACAAACCACATGTAGATGTAAGAGAAAAAAACATATAGCCATAAAAACAAACAATATATAGCCATAAAGCACTCAAATCCAATCATACGGAAAATCCAAACATACCAAGCTAACTCATAAGATATGTCAATCTTATAAGTCTAATTTGCAGTAGACTCTGTCGCAGAATCTCTATCACTAGAAGACTCTAAAGTCTCTCTACCCTCAGATGCTGATCCATCTATGAATTCTAAGACATTTAGAGCGTAAGAAGGTTTGCGTTGTTTGGGCTTAGAAGTACCAAACTCCGCAAACGCTGATGCCAGTTGCTCTGCATAGATTGGAAGGTTGAATGGCTTCTCAGGGCTCAAGATGAGTCTTCGTCTCTTCTTCACTTCGTCCTCCACGATCACTCCATCATTGCTACACATGCACCAAATGCATTGTTAAATCCAAGAAACATTCCAAGTACAATGAAAACTAAAAAGCCTTAAATCGAAAAACTTACTACTAGCTTTAGGGCGCCGAATGAATTTGCAAGGGACAATTACAACAGCATCTTGGTCTTGCGATAAAACCACAGTTGTCACATCCGAACTTGGAGCCGCGGTTACTGGTGCATCAACCTTCTTCATTGGCAAAAGAATGTGCTGGAAAATCCTCTTGTCTTCTTCCAACGCAACAATATGCCGCCTTGTTGCTCGACACGCAGTAATAGATGCACCTGTCACAAACCAAAAAGTGAATGATTTGTGTAATTGTTGACTACATAAAATGGAGAAGGTTTAAAGACATTCAAGAAATCAAAACTCACCTGTAGATGCAGTGCAATCAAGTACTATATCTCCTTCATCAGTGGTTCCTTCGATGATGAACTGCATGAATCGGGCGTCCTTCTCTCGAGCTCCACGCCATGGCATTCGATCCATGTCATTCATCAACATGGTGTCCTCCGTAGTGTAATTCATGAGCAGGTCATCGCGGCGAAGGTCAACCTTCGCCTTCAGCATGGTCTGAGAGCGCTTGAATTCAAAATTCGATTTCCCTTTGTCTCCTAGATGTTTCACTAAGAGAGTGATGCCAAATTTCAATGTCTACAAATACAAACAGAGCCCACATGAGAACAAGTAACAATCAATATAACAAATTCAATTCAAAAAACCATTTGAAACAAATGATGAAGTATTACTGTTTGCTCTGGGTGAATTGCCGATGTAAGATGCATCTGATTCATGCCCATCCAATCCTTCTTCTTCTTGATGTTTGGGTACTCCTGAAGAAGTCCTCCAATGGTTTCCAAGGAGTCTTGGCCCCAAGAATGGAACACAACAATACAGCCGTTGTCCTGCAAATGTTTCTGTGCAAACGCAAGAGCTTGGTAGATGGTAAAGTATTCCTTATCTGCGTTCCAATAAGGAATGTGCTTGGAGCCCCCTATGTCTGGCACCGGCAAGTTCTCCTGGCAGTCAAATATCATGAGATCAAATCCCGGATGCCGATTGACCACTCCATCATAAACCCGCGCTTTCCCTACCACCATCTGCAAGTGCATTTCTTCAATATGTGAGGACTTTATGAATACAAGTACAAACAAATACTCATTCATTTCTCCAATTGAAATGCACAATAAAATGATTGTAAAAATTTACCTTCTGCAAGAAGTCCAAGACTTTAGTGTAACAATTCGGTCCCCGAACCTCTTCGTTGTCTACTACTTCACCAATCGAGACATTCAACAGTAATTCCTCGGAGTTGACATCGTCATCATCTCCAAGGGTGATCACTTGTGTCCCTTGAGTGATTACCTCTTCCGTGAAGTCTGGAAGTACAGCCTTCCTCTTCATCCCGCCCTGAGAAGCACCTTGCATTTGAGAGCCTTCATCCAATGTTGATGAGGCTGGAGCGCCACTGCCATCTATAATTTTCTTCCCTTTTGCCTTGTCCTTATCGTCCTTCTCTTTCTCCTTCTCCTTCTCCTTCTCTTCTAACTTAGCAAGACGCTCAGCTTCTTTCTTTTCTTTGTTCTCCAACGCCAGCTAAATGCGAGCAGCTTTCCTTCTGTCATTTGTGTCCCTCTTTGCAATCGCCTTTTGCTTCTGCTTTGTAGTGAGGCCAACAAATTCATCAACCTCCATAGTGACAGCACCAATTCCCTCCAGTGAGTTCCGCAGCTCCACCTCAGACGGATGTGTATACGCAATAGGGCAGTCAAGGTACCATCCTCCACCACTTAGATGAGCCGTGGTAAATGTGCGAATTTGATTCGCTGTAAACATGCAATCCACCGAATTGCGGTCAAGAAATCCAGACAAAAATGGAGGAAGGTCTGCTTTCTGAATTGCGCCTTTTGCTTCTAGCTCATACTTGAAATATCTGCCATGAGCAAACACAAGGTTTGGAAGAGAATTTAGAGGACAAAAAATTTTAAATCTATAATATACATGGACAAAGGGAGTTGTCAATGTCCACGAAACCCCCAAAAAATTTTAATATTTCATTGAAAAAGTAATCAATACAGTTCAAGTGAAGAAAAGTAGGGGGTCCCGAAGGTACCTCTTGGACATCCGTCGGATCCGACATATGTCTAAGAGGTATTCCGGGGACCCCCAACATTTTGAACTTTCATAAAAAAAAAATTTCCAAGTCATCTAGAAATTTATTCAAGTCATCCAAAAACTAGTAACATAAGTCAGTTTTGCAATATGAATTCTTAAAGACAAAAAATTATACTGCAAAACTCACCGAAAAAGAACCCTTCGCACAGCATGATTGGCCCCCTCGAAAGTATGAAAGTTGTCGCTTTTCTTGAAGTAGTTCGCTCCTCTCAACTGCGCCAAGAAACCTTGATCCCAAATCTTCGTTCTCCATCCTTCCAGATAATCCAATAACGTCTGTGGCTTTGAGGGAAGGTTCATGTTGATAGAAATGTTGTCCTGTCTTACAACCGCCTCAAAGTATTCCAGTGCTGCATCCTCAATCTGAAATAACCATTCAACAAATAAAAATCCATTTGAAGGTGACAATCGAGTCTCAATTTCAAAACACAATCATTCTTATAAATGAAATGTATAAATAGAAAATTATAGAACTCACAATGTGATGATAAGGAATGCTTACCCCAGCATACCATACACAGCGATTCAGAAATGGACCAAGCAATAATTCAGATACTGGTTTCGGTGGAAAACGCTTTGTTTCACGTGAAGGGATGGAAGAATTCCACCACTTCAAAATCTTGATTTTGTGAGCTGGAGTAGTATTGCAGGTTGCAATCATCTGCAACTTTTCCAAGGTCATCTCTGGAATCTCATTTGAAACCCAATGCTTCTCCACCTACACCAGAAGAAATAGAAAATTAGATATGTAATGAATTTTCAAGTGAGATTGTTCAATATACTTTGAAATACATAAATCACTTACTTCTTCCATGAATCCAGGCGTATTAGCTGGATTTGCCACCGCTAGCAATTTGGACATCTTGACATTCAACTTCCCAGTCCTTTCTTTTGCCCCTACTCTCATTGCCTCTGCAAGACCTAGTGCAGTCTTCTTATCTTCGGGTGTGACCTCAGTGTACTTGCGATCAGCTGCGTCAGCGGCTTGAGAAATGTCTTGCTGGAAAATTGAGGTTCACAAATGACTTGAAATCAGTATAGAAAAAAAAACATCTGAAAACATAAGGCAATAATAAAAACAAAGAAATAGAACAGAAATTTTCTTACCCGGAAAACAAAGGATGTGAAGACTTCTTGTGGCGTAGAATACCACGTCTTCTTTGTTTTCGGTAACCCACACCGCTTTAACTCAGAAGGCCTCAACATCTCATTGAACCGCTCAATAGGTAACAAACCATACTTCTGGACTTGATATATCTGGTGTACCAGATTGGTCTTCACATGTGAATCTTCTGTGGATCTGTTATACAAAACACATCTTTCAAAATTGGGTACACAAAGAATCCAAATTTTGACATTTCTAAAAAATTATGAATTCAAAACATAGAAATAAGAGGTAAAGAAATTGCATACTTGTTAATGTCATGCATGACATGCATGACAAGCTCAATTCTGCCCTTCGTCTCCAAAACAATGGAATCCACACACCAGTGCCATTTTGGATCTTTGGAGTGCCTCCTGGTGATATAATTCATCCATGAGATGAGGCGGTGGTTTCCATCACAGACATAAAACTTGAGGTTCTTCAAGAACCTCAACTTAGGATGGGACTCCAAATGGGCAATAAATGTGTTGTTCTTCTCCTTCCAAAGAGGATCCCACTTGTTCATCTCTTCTTCTGTAAACTCCGAGCTCTCCCCAGCTTCATTTGTGGTGGTCACATAGAAAACTGCTGCACCGTCACGATAACCCACTGCAAACTTGTGCTCAAGCATATCCAGATCACATTGAAGGGTAGGTCTCACCATTGGCATAGACACCATTCGACATAGCGATATAGAAAGCCAAAATAAGTGATCCGGCTTCATCCTAAGGCTTGATATAGTGTTCACCGAATCCCCCTTCTGAAACTGCCGCAAATCGTCCTCCAATAAGTCCTTGCCTTCTTCTTCTATGAAGTCATACAGCACATCTTGGTCCATTTGTCCCCCTCCAGGTACTGTTGGAATCTCTTGTTGAATTGTCTCTTCAGTGTTTGGAGTTTGAAGAATGATGTCTTCAAGAGAAAGGTTAATTGGAGACACATCCATCTGCAAAATGAAAAATGAAATGAAGGTATAGAAACAGAAATATATGAAGTAAAAATCTAAATCAATTCAAGACAAAACACATACCTCTATTCACTAAATCCACAAGTTCAATGAGATATAGTAATAAATAATATTTCGAAAGGTTTAAATACAATATATGCATACACATATAAGAAATCCAAGTGCACTTAGTCTATTTCTACATCCTCCTCTGAGTCTGAGCTTAAGTGAATGAATACTGGCTCCTGTAGACCTGTAGGACCGCTACAAGCACATGTACAAAACTCTTGTAGTAATGGACCGTCCACTGTGATGGAGGTTTCAGCCTCTGAGCTGTACTCTGTCTCAGAGCTCTCCGGAGACATAAACCTTCCTTTCTCAAACTGAATCTCCACAAGCCTCGCAAAATGTCTATGACGATGAGATCTGATGTCACTTACCCGACTCATGACTGAACTCTCAAATGCATCTACCGCTCTCTCCGCTGCCTCCATGACATCATCAAAACTTACCAAGTCTTGCTCTGGAGCTTTGTCTTCCTCTTGAGAACCACTTGGAACATGGACATCTGGAATCCCAGAAGTAGGTTCCTGGGAAGGACCCGCTTCATGAGTCTTGAAAACACTTGGAAGAGATGATGTAGGTGAAGATGTCCCTCCTTCGCGGCTTTGCTGAAAAATAGACCACATTCAAGTAAACAAGTAACAGAATTAGTAAGTCATTATTGAAAGATGAAGATGTTGGGAATTGAATGTAATTCTTAGATATATTTTAAAGTGAAAACAGTCCAACTTCAACGAAGTACACATACTCTATGTGCCCTTTGACTTTAACCTTTGCTTGACATCAACAAAAAACAAAACCCTCCTTAGACTAGTATAATATTCCAATTTCCATTAGAAGTGCCATTGGATTAATATCTATTGAAAAACATTAAGACCATTTACTAATTCAAATTCAATAGAAAAATCACCATCATAAAATCTTAGGTACAATGAAGAATTTTGTGAAGCAAGTAAGAAAAAACTTAAATTCACATATGAGAGAATTAAAGGAAAGTATGAATTTCAATAAATATTAAACAGCTAGTGCGCCACAAGAAGCTAAATCTCCATATTCCCTTGATAATAGTAAACAAAAAATCAATAACTGTAATAAAAAAACTAATCTTTTTTAAATTCATATTATTTTGAAATTAGGAAATGTATATATTTACAACTATTAAGCCATCCAATTGAGAAAATAATCCTAGTAAATGATTGATTAAAAAATATTAAAAATTAATTAAACAATTAATATTTAATTTGTTTAAAGACAGGATATGATGTTAGAAAAAATAATTCTAAAAAGCTCTATTATCACCGTAATTCAAATCATGCAAATATTTAAGGAAATATAAATCGAGGTTTTTAAATGGGTTCGGGAGTTTTTTAAAAAATTTTAAAAAATTTACAGCCGTTGGATCTAAAGATCCTGGGGTCCTGGAGATTGTGGCCCGGTGACCGTCGGATCCGACGGTCACCAGGCCACAATCTCCAGGACCCCAGGATCTTCAGATCCAACGGCTGAAAATTGAAATTTTTTCAAGCGCGGGTAACCGATCCCAGACACACTGCAGTTCCTGCATGGTTCCTAGATTCCTTGCACAGATAGCGAGAACAAATTTGTGAGCACGGCGCACCAAATTAAACAAGTCTAAACTCATTGGGAAGTTGCAAGGATCAGATCTGAAGGCGAACCAAAGTATGCAGGTACTGGGCATCACCTACCGAGAGTTCAGATCGGAATGTCAATCGACATTACGGAGCAGACCAGAGAACCTGGTCGTCATGAAATTGCTAACTTAGAGATCTGGTTTCTGAATTAGATTGACTCACGAAGTTGATATCAGACTCAATCTCACAAACATAACTCAAAGATCTGTGAAGACTAGATCATGAATCCTCATCCGGTTTTTGAAAACATGGATCAGACTGTGCATTTCCAACCGAAGCTGCCGCGGCGTGGGGAAATCCCAAAAACGGTCAATAATTTGAAAAATTCGGCCTAATTCTTGAAAAAAACTCAGCAAGGTTCTGTTCGTGGGGGATCCAGCCCGACCTCGTCGGAGGTAGCTCGGATCCGAGCTACCTCGGACGGGGTCGGGCTGGACCCCCAACAAACAGAACCTTGCGGACTCAGTATTCACTCTGAGAGATTGAAATCCGAACATCAATCATGCTGAAAGTAGGTACATCAAGTTCTTGTCATGAAGGCAAGCTCACAAGACAGAAGAAAATTCAACCAAACTCATAGTCAGATCTTAGCTTCCGAACTTCAGGTGTCGAGAATCAGCAAGACCAGCGACAAAAAATTTAGAAAATCACTTGCACAATCTTCCGGAGTTTCCCTCCACGAGCTAGTGGAGTAGTTCCACCCTCCCGCGCACGGCTGCGAGTCGCACGAGTCATCCTGGCGTCCTGAAACAATAAACAAAGAAACTTCAAACTCAAGCGACAGGGAGAGAGAATGAGTGCACTTGGTGCCTCGAAGGAATGTTTCCGCCGCCCGAAGGCAAGGCTCCGTACAGGCTAGAGTGAGCGCGAATTCAGTATCACCATTCGTTCTTGATGATAAGAGTCTAAATTCATTGTGCCCCCTGATTTCGGAGCGCGCCGCGGTAGAGAAGGGAAAGTAGATCAAGTGCGGAGTCTTCCCGAATCCACGCAGCGGTGCAGCCCGAGATTCTGAAGTCTATGTCAGCAGCGCTGCGCCAGTGGGCAAAAGTCTCGGCTGACGTGGCAGAAGCCGATTGAAGAGGACCCCTGGGCAAAAGTCTCAAATGACGTGGCAAAAGCCGATTCAAGAGGACCCCCAGTCACTGAGTTTCAGACTGGTGACAGACCGATTCAAGAGGACCACCAGCTCACTGTGTGTTAGACTGGTGACGTGTTTGTTGTAGGGGCGGCTATGCCACGTGTCAGTTTCTAATTTGTGATTAGGTTTAGAACTAATGGGATTTAATATTTAAACAAATTAATACAGAAAAAAAATAATGTTTGACATACAAATAAGAAGTAATAATACATAATCAAAGGAGAAGAAAAACTTTTTCAAATTATTAATTGGGTCATGATTATAATGTCGCTTAAGGAAAAAACTAAATTGATCCTACACGCCTAGAATATAGCATCATAATGAAGGATTTTTGTACTAAAGATCATTATCCCTATAAGAGTAAATCATTTGTCCTATGTGTCTTTCAAAAATCAAAATTGAGTTTTATGGCAGTCATGATTGTTTTAGTACTTGAGAATTAATCTATTACAGGTTTCCACATTCTCATAAAATTTAGTGTGCAACAGCATTTTTGAGAATTTTAGGAATTTAGGAGGAAGAATTTATAACTCTTCATCACCTTTTTCATTTTTAAATATTTTCTACACATAATATTTTAAGTAGTTTAATTATCTTGTTAAGGATTTCCTTGTTCAGTTGCATTCACTAAAAAGTAGGTTTGATATTCACAATATACTTATATACACTTTGAGTAGAGAAGAAGAGAACAAAATATAAGAAGAGAACAAAATATAAAGAAGAGAACAAAATATAAAGAACATGTTGTAGTCTATCAAATAGGATCTTTTATTTTTTTGCATATTCAATAATTTCACTTGGAACCCCTATCTTGTGTTTGTCACTCAGTCTGATTTAGTTCTACATGCTCCAGAAGGCAATGGTGTCATCAATTTGGAGAAGACCATGTTCTCAAATTCTATAGTACCTACTTCTGCTTACTTTAGAAATTGCCTAATCACACTCTAAATTCTAAATTTCCATTAACCATCACAGGTGCTTCCCAGGTGGTCATTGTATTCTCAAAGCAAATCATTCATACAAATATGAACATTTGCAGATCCTGAAATCAAGGGCTCCACTCTGTAAACTATACACTTACGAGACAATATGACATATACCTCTAATTATTACCCTAAACTCTTTGCACCTTTGCCTTACTGTCTTCATAATCTTATTCCGTAAATACTAATAGAAACACTGGACAATATCATTTATCCTAGCGCACTCTCAGAAGTCGGGTGAAGTTGCGAACACATGATGCAACACTTAAGCAAAGGAAGTTTCTAAAAAATCTTACGGATGTGGAGTCCAGCGCTCTTCCACCTTCCTCTATACTTGTATTGTCCGCGTAAGTCTCCTCAACGGCTTGGGTGTCGCTCACATGGTCCTCCTCCTCCTGCCCAGCACTCCCTCCTTCAAAGCGAAGAGATCTCCGCAGGTCTCCAACATTCTGTGCTAACTTTGATGGCCCTCTACCTCCTCTCTTCATTCTGGATCGTCTCAGAGCTTTAGAAGAGGAAAAGTACAATGTCGTTCGCCTCTTCCTTCTTCTCCTATGATCGGAACTACCCAAGAAATCGCTACTATTCTCTACAAGCATGAAGTGAAAAGGGAGAACATCACAACTCTCAAACTCCACTCTACTATTACAAGAAACAGATTGGAATGAAGGCGTGGAGCCAAGTTTCCTCCTTATGTCGTAATTGGAAGTTTAGGGTAAGCCGCTTTCTCATCATCCGCTCTAATGACATGCGTGGGAGTACACTATGACATGTAATGAATGACGTATTGTAAGCAGCGCCGGCAAAATCGTATTAAAGGACGGAGGTATGGCGGCATTTTGGCTGTCAGTTTCTTCACCTTGAAGTCTTCATTTCTGCACTTCCAGATAATTAGTTTGCCGTCGCTTGAGATGACTACTAACATGTCAGGTTCTTATGTAAATATGATCTATGACAAAGCTGCCTATATACATGAAATTGTATTAAAGGGCAGAGGAAGTTATAGGCCTTGGATTGGTGGCACCATTTATAATTTGGCGTATTATACAACATAAATTCTTTTTTTTAATGGAGATGTTCTATTTCATAAATCCATCTGTCAGAAGGAAATTAAAGGGAGTAATATTGCAGACGTAAATGTTTTAATGTCATAGGGCCTTCAAAGAGGTTGGTTAGAAGTGAATAATGTAAAGCACAATGGCGGCTAGTTTCCGTGAATTCATTATACATAGGACCCTAAACCTTAGAAGGTGGCAAAGTTCAAATGTATTCATAGTTCTATTCATATCGACCTCATGTTGTACAAAGGTTCACAGTCTTCTCATTTTCACACACCTCTTTTCGATTTGAAGATGGCTTACATTAGAGTAGATGGCCGCGAAGTTCCTTTGGTTTTTCCGGTAGTAGACAGTGAATGCGCTAGAGTTGCCTCCCACCTTCTCCATGTTCGATTCAAGTTTATAGAAAGCTCGATATATGTTGAAGAGGAGAAATTTTTAGATTCTGGTGAAGTGCACCAGTCCATTCCTGTTGTTGTGTCTCTAGAGGATGGAATGCGTTGTTGGTACCTATCTCCAGGAAACTATAGAGCATATGGGCTTCCTCTGTCCATGTTGAGTGTGTCCATGGAGATCCCCAGTCACCAGTCAGACAATTCTACGGTGAATATGCCATGTATTGAACAAGGCATTGCACTGAGTCCACCTCCGCAAGCTTTACCAGTCATTGAGAAGCGTAGAGTACTTCGTACAGTGAAAGTGGAGAAATTAGATCCAATCATAGAGTTGTCTTCAGATTCTGAAGGAAAGACTCCCAAATCCAGTTTTGAGAATCTTGGTCGTTCTCTTCCGCTTGCAGCATCTAAGATGGTAGGGGTTGAATCACTAGCCGGAATCCCTTCAAATAGTCCTTCAAACTCCACATCGACATTCCTCCATTTGAATCCGTATGTAGCAAGCGCAGAGAGTATAATGGATTGCTTGAAGAGACTTGGTACAATGCGTCGCTCTCGAAATGAGTTGTCAGCAATGGATTTGGACACTATGAAGTGCATTCAAGTTCCATTTCTTCCAGCCGTCTTTGATGGAGATGTCATCTTCGAATTGCCACCATGTCGCTCATCTTCTTCTTCATCAGGGGCTCGGAACTTGGAGGGGATGGATAAGCGATACGACAGACATCCGTGGTGCAAGTTGACGACTACAAACATTCACAACTCCGACAACCTGAAATTCCGTAAGTCGTTTTGTGCTGGACATCTTTCTTGTGAGAATGCAAATTGTGATTACTTGAAGAGAACTTCTAAGAAAAACGAAACAGAGTGGACTGGATATACTATGTTCCCTTTCACTCCGGGAGAGTGTCCACCAGTAGATTCAACTCTAGTATACAAGGTTTGCAAAACTTCCCCTACGTGTCTTAGCGCATGTCCGGCTAGAATATACTACGTATGCAGTGATAAAGTACAAGTGAGTAGAGCAGCAATTCACTTCGGAGAGCACAAGCATCCTGTTGCTAAGGGCATGTACAGAGATTCTACTGAAAAGATTTGCGGACTTATAGCGGAGCAAGTGGCAAAGACACCCATGGCTACGAACTCTGCTATTGCTCTTTCTGCTAGTAAAGACTTCTTAACAAACTACTTGTTTCACAATGGAGAGGGCGAGAAAGAGATGTTGAAGGAGGAGGAAATGGAAGAGGTTATGGACCGCTTCCAATACCTGAGTAGTCCAAGTATCCGCAACATTATCTCTTCCTTCCGTTCAAACAATCGAGGAGGAGTGATTGACAACATTATGACCATGAAGAGAGAGTCCAAGTTCGAATTCATACACGATAGCGTTTTCCCAGGACAAGGTAAAGATAAGGTCTACATTTTTAAAATGCTCACAGAGGGACCTGGGAGTGGAGTGGACCTTGTGAAGCGCATGCAAGGAGGAGGTGATCTACAGAATGCTTGGTTGATGTTTGACCACGTCAAGCGCGTAAAGGACTGGACCACAATGGCTTGCCACGTGTATGATATGGAGTACAAGAAGGTGATGACGGTAGCTATTTGTGATATGCAATCTGAAGACACAAAGGTTCAAGTACAATTTTGGCGAAGTTTAAACGCGGTTATGCAACAACATGGAGTGCCTAACCCGAATTTCAAGGGATTCATGGCAGATAGCGCCATGGCCAATTGGAATGCAGTCCGCATTGTATATGGTAGCGGTTCAGCTAATGTTGCAATGGAGAATCGTAAAAGAACATGTTTGCTGCATTGGAGTACCTCTCTCCATAGACATACGCAGAAGTACATCAAAGAAGCATTTCAACAGCAACATATTTCATTATGCAAACAATACAAAGATTCAAAGAATATGGACCAAGTAGAGACACGTTACTTGGCAATACAATCATGGTGGCTATCATCTGGAGCTGCAACTGAAGATGCACTTCATCACTTAGATCATTGGCTGGCTTTTTGGCATTTTCGATATCGGCAGTGGGGAGGCTTCATGGACATGGTACGTAAATTTTGTGATGTTAATCTATGTGTATTTAAAAAAAAATGTAGAGTATTGTGACAAACTTGACTAGAAAGTATAATGTCCACAAAGTTGAAGTGAAGACATCCCTAGATTTAAGAATCCTGTTTAAATTTTTTCTAATTTTTTCTTTTCATGTATGAAAAAGAAGGGGTCCCAGTAACACTGTAATTACATCACTCGGATCCGACGGACATATTTGTGGTGTCAGGTGGACCCCCCTAATTTTTGTTTTCCACAAAATTGAGTGTACTAATAGAATGAAAAATTTGAAATGGAGCCCTAATTTGAGACTACAAATGTGGATTAATGATATATTCATCATCATTTAGATTTTCACATACCTTGCTTCTTGATGATGACATTGCCAGTCGTCTACATTGTTAGAATGTATATTGAATAGGTACAAGTAGATATTGACTAAGAAGCTTGTTTTTTTAGAAGTGTATAAGACTAACTTCATTTGAGTTGTCTGGATTTAATAGAAATTGAGTTTGGAGGAGATGCTGGATTTACCATCCTGTAACCTATCTGAAATGGTACATAACGAGTGGCTGCAAATGTCGGGAAATCGAGGGAACAATTTATTTGATGCAACATGTGATGATAGTATCCGTGTGTGGATGCAAATGACAAATTACAGAGCATACTTGAAAGGCCATGCAGCAGGATCAGGACCATCAAAAGGAGAGTTGAAGCTAAGAGCTGCTAGGAGGAGTGGGGATCCCAAGAAAATTGCAGATGCCTTGAATGCTTTGCCTGGGTCAGAAGGTGTAGGAACCAGAATACCACACTTAGAAGGGGAAGAAATATTTGGGAGCATGAAGAGAAAGTTAGATGTGCCCATTGGTGATTCAGGTGATTCACATAGACCGGACAAAATCAATTTTTCTCAACCCCGTGTTAGAACAAGGTCTAGAATAGCTTTGTCACCTTCTTCGTATGACAAAGGTAAAGAGTTGGAGGGAAATACTTCTCAACATGTTCCAGTTGCATTTGAGAGTGATTGCGACACATCAAAATGGCATATTGCAAGAATCAGCCACAAATCCAATGCAAGATGTCAAGCTCAACAGAAGGCCACTAACATCAAGTACACAGCAAAAATTTCAAGGGGAAAGAAAGGAACTCCAGCGCCAACCTACCGTGGAAGAAAAGAAGAATACGGAAGTAAGCGGGAAGTGGCAGTTGACTTTTGGTTTTGCTGGGATGACATTGAACGTTGTGTCAAGGGTTCCAAACGGAAGTGGGTTATTGATTGGCCAGAGATACCAGAGGTTTGGCCTGTTTTCAGTGGAACAAACCTCAATCGTGAAGAGACATTGTTGTTGCAACATGCTGGATTTCGCCTACAAGCACGGCCAATATTGTCACCACGTCGACTGTTCAACATGTCAAAGATTTTTAGCACTGTTGTGTATGACCAACCTCCACCAAGAAACCCAGACACTTATCCAACAGTGAGGAATAATCGTGCCATTCGAAGGGTTGCAAATGCACCTACTACCGAGCAACGGAATAAGTGGGAAAGTGCAGGCAATGTCAGAGGCCAAATTCTGGAGGTTACTTTGCTCCCTTCTCCAGGACTTGGTGCAATTGTAGTACTCGAGACAGGGTCAGATTCTAACAGGAATGCATATCGAGTTACAATAGGAATGTTTCCAACGTGTACATGTCCAGACTTTGTGAATATGGTTGTTTCAGCTATTGGTGGTCGACAACAATACGTGAACTGCAAGCACTTGTACTATTTGTACAGGTACTTTTGCAAGGTGGATGTCCACGAAGACAAATTCATTCATGCACCAAGTTATAGCTTCAATGAATTGAAGCTACTTCTAGTTCGAGCAGGAATTATTGCAATTCCAGAATAGGCATGGCTAGATATGTTTATGTACTTCAATTGCATTTATAAATATATATTATGATTGTTGTTTGAAATTATTTTCCTAATATTACAAAAGTATTAGAAAGTGTTGATGCAACTATGCTTGTACGTGAGCGTAGAGTGTTCATGAAACCTGAAAATGAGGAAGAGTGACAAGACTCAAATTCCAGGGTTCATATTCATATGTCCCATAACAATTGCCATTCTACAACGCGCTACTATAAGAGGTGTCTTGTTCGATGGTCATACATGGCAAAGGACCGCTTGGGGGAATAGCCTTTCTCCATCATCATGTGGAGAATTATATTCCCCTCGGTTCTTTGACATTTTGTTGAAAATACCAACTACAGGATGTGTAGATAAATCACGTATACAAAAGTACAGGTATGATACCTAAATTTGAAAAATGATGACGTAGGGGCAATAATGAGACTAAAAAGGACACAAAATTAACTTCATTTTTATTCATATACTATGACTAGGATATAGGGTCAATACAAGTGTTTGACATTTTTTAAGGTATGGAGCCACTAAGTCCTAAAATATGTATCATAAAATTTGAAGGCCTCAGTCTTCATCAAATTAAACTTTAAACGAAAAGAACTAAAATTTCACTGAAATCATTTTCATAGGTGACACGGTCATAGGTCACGGTCACTGGTGACGCGGTAATAGGTCCCACGGTTATAGGTCTTAAATTTAAGAATATTTGGAAAAAAATTAGAAATTTTGGCCAAAAAATTGGAAAACAATCATTTTACCCAGAAAATTTGAAAATATCTGGTTTTCAGGCTTCCCGCTCACAGGCTCCACGCTCACAGCTCACAGGCTCGCCACTCCACGCTTGCACGCTAGCGTCGTTGTGGTAAGTAGCATGCCTACAATAACTCAAATAGAGCTTGGTGAGGGGAAGCTATAGTGCTGCAAACTTGGTTTGTTTATTGAAGAAATCAATTTGATCTAGACGGTGTACAACAACTTCAAAGTTGAGGTGTGTGCACCTATAATTGACAACCAGTTGAGGGCAAAAACCATCAATAAGCATAATTTAGTTCAAAGTGATCTTGTTGGCAATTGAAAGAGGATTTTGATGCACTTTAGCATGTAACATTTGGACATTGTATGAATAAATGATGAATTTTCAAAGGATTGCTTTCAAAATAGGTTTTCAAAATATCAACACTATATTCTCATAGACTCTCATGTTTTGATTATGAGGATCTTGTGTAACCAATATCTAGTTTCTTGTGATGCTTTTTGTTCCAAATGTAGGTGTTTTGTTTTAAATGGTGTTGGTTATAGATGTGTGTGTATGTTAGAAGAATAACCTCTGATGGACCATAACATGTAGTTACCTGCTTTAAGAACTTAGACAATAGGTTTGCTCTAGTTATTTACTTCATTTAATGCTCAAATTCTATTATTTTTAGAACTTATGCAACCTTTTTTCAATTCCATTATAATTTTTTCATCAAAAGCATATATCATTGTAACTTCAACCAATTTGTCATCAAAGAAGGAGGCTTTTTGAAATTTTAAGCCAGACAATTTGCTTTGGACTAGTAAAAAGTTATTTGAACAAAGAATATCATTGAGAAGCAATCCTCTATCCTTTTTATACCAATTGCTTGACCTAAGGGTGGTGATTACTTTTGAAATTTGTAACAAATAGTCAAAATTATTTTCTTTCAATTCTTTTGGAAACTCCTTTCTTCTCCCTATGAATTTATTATATTATGTTTCTTAATGGTCCCTCAATGAAAATGAATTGATTGAAACACACTTTTAATTAGTCTATCAATTCGATATGATATTCATCTCTCAAGTAATGGATGATTGAAAACTCTCTCAAAAGGATTATTTTAATCTTTGAAAATTTGACTTCAAGACTACTACAATAGGTGTCATTTGGGTTTTGCAATTTATTACAAGAAATTGACATTATTTTGAGCACCGAAAATTTCCGAATAGCACACTTGGATATCAAAAGAGGCATTTCAAGTCATGCACATTATTTAATTAAATAAAGAAAATCAAATCAATAGATGCCAAAATAGACATATTTCTTCAAAATATGTGTTCTCTGCCATATTCAATCTTTCGATTTAATTATCACAATCCCCTGAAAATTCCTTAATCATTGTCTAGGATTATGTAAGTTCAGTTGTATAGTTATTAGCTTAAGTACCACCTCTAAGGTAGGAGGCTCAAATTCCAACAAGACATTTTGAACCAAAGATGACTCAGAGATACATTTCGCTTTCTTCAATATACCAAAATGTACAAACTGTGTACATTCAAGGGGGTGGTTGCTTTTAGAACCCTATGGCATTCCAACTTCAAAATTTCACAACTAATTCCACAAAGCTCCAAAAAATATGAAACAACTTGGGTTGGATGTCATTTCCTCTTATCTTTCAAAGAAAATTTATTGAAAAATATTTCAAGATGTTTTCCCTTGCCAAAATTCAGCTTCCCTGCTTACATGATTGCTTTAAGAACCTCCTACCTTAGCAATTGCCAATTCAAAGCTAGTTTTGCATTTTTTTCCCTTGCTGCATCAATTTTGATCCACAACTTAGTTCCATATGGAGGTGCAAGACAATGCAGATGGAGTGCTCACTGCTCAGGCAAAGAGGCCGGCCAAGCCTGCTCCACTCATGAAAGGCTTAGCCTTGTTGTATTGGCAGGAGGCTAACTTCGTCCCACTTCAGCGGGCTGGATTTAGCCCAGGGGTAAACACTGAAATCTTTTACTTTTTTCAAATTTTTATTTTTTTCAAATTCTGAATTCATATGTGGAATCAAGGACCCCAAATTAGCTAGGGAGGGCCTTCAAAATATCCAAAAATACAGCACAAAACTAGGGGACTTTTCACTTTTACACAAGGTAAGGGTATGTTCCCACTTGCTGTTAGTGAAATTTTAGGTGCATTTACAGGGGGCGTGGTTAGACAAGATGTCCCTATTGAGCCTCTTTCGGGGGCAGAGATGGGATGCGGGCAGATCAAGGGGCTCCTCCTCACACTTCTGAGGACCCATCAATCTACTTCCAATTTCTGTTTAAATTTGATTTTTCCAACAAAGTAAATGAGAATGCTATAGAACACAAGATTTTCAAGGAGAAAATTGAAGTAATGATGTGGGTTTTGTGCCACATGTTCACTTAAGCCTCACAACCAATCTTGGAATGAAATGGGAGAGAAGAGAAACTCTTTATACTAGTGGAGTAGTGGTGGGTGAAATAAACTATGTGGGATATGTGATTTAGGAGAAAAAAGAGCTCCTCCATTCATGGTTGTGGAAATGCAGGAATTGTGATAAAAGTCAAATTTCAGACCTCATTTAAACATAGTATATTGTATTTTTTTCAAAAAACTTCAAACTAAAAAAAGTTGGGGAATCAAGTGAAATTTTACCTCCAAAAATCCGTTTGAGATTTCAATACTCCACCTAAACGTTATGGACAAATTTCAGAGGAGGTGTTCAAACATGTCCCCAAAATGTCCTTTCCACACACACACCTCCAGAATTTGTCTAGAACTCTTACGTGAGGCTTCAAAATCTCAAGTGGATTTTTAGAGATAAATGCTAGCTTGTTTCTCCCACTTCTTTTAGTTCTATTTTTTTTAAAGAAGCTACAAATGAATGCAATGCCCAAATGAAGTCTAAAATTCAACTTCAAGCATAATTCTTGTGTTTCTAGTTACATCTCAAATTTTTAAGAACTTTAAATCAATATTTCACCATTATTGAAACAACATGACAAACACAAAGTAGACACTTAAGGTTGTCTAAGCAATGTCATAAGCTATATCGAATCAATGTTGTGAATCAAAGGTATTGTGTCAATAATTTGAATATGGTGATGTAGAATATTGGATCAACAATTGTTGAGGGTTGAATTCTTAAAAATAATCTTCTATAAGGGTTTCTCAAGACTTATAAAAAAAAGTGGTCACCTCATTATGTGTTTGTAAGGTCTTGTTCAATTTTAATGGATTCATACTCTCAAGTTGAAATATTTAAATGTTAATTGAACAATGTTGTCAAATTTTAATTCTTTTGAAATAAAGTTGTTCTCAAAATTGTAACAAAGAGCACTTTGGGGTTTTAATGAGGGAATAATATCCTTTTATAATTCATACCTTTCAATTGATGTTGATAGTGTACATCAAAACAACATTCAAATTTTAGAAATGTTGGTGAATATCTTATGCCAATTGTTCACCTCTTATGTATTGCAAGCACTTGATAGATTGATGATGATAAAAGAAACTTGTCAATATCCAAAATTCCAATTATTTGAGAATGCAAAAAGAAACTATTTCCTCTCTCAAGCTAATTAGATTGGATTTGAATATTGTATTGTGATGCAAGTATAGATTTATTTATTTATTGGATTTGTATGAGGAGGGTATTGTACATACAATAACCCTTTTTGTTCAGTAGGACGTTAAAGCATGTCAGAGCTCTTATCACATAGAAGGTATCTTACAAAAAATGGAACTTCTTATGAAAAGGTATGAAATATGTATTAATTTCAAATTTAATTGTCTATTGATGACATGATGTTAAAACAATTTAACTTTTGTTATATATTTAACCATTAGGTACACATGGTAAGATGTTCCATTGTTGTTTCAAATAACATTAGACTAATTTTTGGTTGTGGCAACATCTTTGAAAAAGTGCACTAATGCACCAAATGTTGAAACAACAATGAAATAAGGGTGAAGCAAAATTTGAGGTGTAATCATGAATGGCTTCATTTTCTATAAACCAAATTGAGAAGTGTTGAATATGGTACAATGTTAGTGGTGCAGTATTATCAATGTAAGCCACACCTACATGAGCTATTAATAATATGTAACATTGTACAACTTTTTTGACATTCTTACTTTGTTTGATGTTCAAATTTATGTTTAGAAAATATTCATATCAAGCTTTTAATATCTTTGATGATTAGTATTTGTCAAATCAATTAAAAAACACATAACTTTCAAGTACTTGAAAAGTACAATTTTTATTTCATTGCTTGAATGAAAGTTTGTTATGATTGACAAAACTTATGCATTACACAAACACACTTATATATATATATATTTACAATGAAGAGTTGAAAATAAAAACATCACTACTTAGATTCTCATAGTATATATGATTGAATATGCAATTACACATTATTTGTATAAAGAAACTACCAAATTCTTCTAGGATTTTAGTGGAAGTAAGTAGAATACTCTAAAATCTCTAAAATGCATCTTTTTTACACAACAATATCGTATAAATTAGATAAAAATTTGTAAAGACTATCAGCGTAAATAAAGGATCACAATTGGATTCACTTACTAAAATAAAAAATCCAACACCTCTAAGATTGTAAAACACTCAACACTTTTCAATTTCGTTCATAAAAAATGAAGCTGCTAATGGTTAAGTAGAAATGCAAGAACTATGCTTGAAGTTGAATTTTAGACTTCATTTGGGCATTGCATTGTAGCTTCTTTAAAAAAAATAGAACTAAAAGAAGTAGGAGAAACAAGCTAACATTTATCTCTAAAAATCCACTTGAGATTTTGAAGCCTCACGTAAGAGTTCTAGACAAATTCTGGAGGTGTGTGTGTGGAAAGGACATTTTGGGGACATGTTTGAACACCTCCTCTGAAATTTGTCCATAACGTTTAGGTGGAGTATTGAAATCTCAAACGGATTTTTGGAGGTAAAATTTCACTTGATTCCCCAACTTTTTTTAGTTTGAAGTTTTTTGAAAAAAATACAATATACTATGTTTAAATGAGGTCTGAAATTTGACTTTTATCACAATTCCTGCATTTCCACAACCATGAATGGAGGAGCTCTTTTTTCTCCTAAATCACATATCCCACATAGTTTATTTCACCCACCACTACTCCACTAGTATAAAGAGTTTCTCTTCTCTCCCATTTCATTCCAAGATTGGTTGTGAGGCTTAAGTGAACATGTGGCACAAAACCCACATCATTACTTCAATTTTCTCCTTGAAAATCTTGTGTTCTATAGCATTCTCATTTACTTTGTTGGAAAAATCAAATTTAAACAGAAATTGGAAGTAGATTGATGGGTCCTCAGAAGTGTGAGGAGGAGCCCCTTGATCTGCCCGCATCCCATCTCTGCCCCCGAAAGAGGCTCAATAGGGACATCTTGTCTAACCACGCCCCCTGTAAATGCACCTAAAATTTCACTAACAGCAAGTGGGAACATACCCTAACTCAAGTTTTATCCCACTGGACCCACTTCATGGGACGAAATTAGTTTCCTATGTTGTACTCCACTCCTTAGAGGGCTTTGGCATGTGTTAGTGTATGAATTAATTCCTAAGCGTCCAGACTCATCTCACTCCTGAATTGACAATTTTGGAAAAATCATTATAAAGTACTACTTGGAAGAATATCTTGGAATTGAGATGAAAATAAAAGTTGTAGACCTTGAGTTCTCAATTTTATCCATACAATTAGATTCATCAATGCTATCACCAATTATTTTTTGTAAAGTTTGAAAGGAAAAACTCTAAATTCCTTCTAAATTCAATATCAAGCAAAATGTTGTTATATTTTGAGTAAAAAATTTGATGGAATGGATTTAAAATGAGGTTCTCTTCACATGGTGATTTTTGGGAATTCTTGTTGGAATGGATTTGAAAAATGAGGTTCTCTTGACATGGTGAATTGCTTTTGAAATTTTATACTCTTTGATTCTATGGCCACATTTTTGCAATTCCATGTTTGAACTAGAGTCCATGCAATGCAATTTTGGCTTAATCAACCATTTGACAAACTTCCACATTTGTGATTTTAGAAAAATACGTATCCTAGTAACTCCAAATTAAGCCCTTAGATAGAACAACAACTTTATTAAGTATTTGTAAGAATTAGGATGACTTTCATCCAAAATGTATTGACAAAAAAATCTAGTTTCCAATGTGTACACGGTCCAAAAATTGGACATTGGACCACTTTAGGGCTAACCTTGGAAGGACACTTTGAACATAAGTGCCTAATGAATGATAGAGAATTCTTGCATGTCAGGCAAAATAGCAACTATTTAGAGACAATCAAAAATTGCAAACCTTGGCATTATTGCTGAAATTGAGCATTGCTCCCATTTAGAAGCAGAGACCCTTGTGATTGAGCCCAAGAAGGAAACAAGGGCCACAACCAGAAGGGAGAGTCACCAATTGGTCAGCAGTGAAAGCTATGGCTTGTCCACAAATGATAGGGTGGACATTTGGATTATTTCAACATATGTTGGGATGCTCTATACTTAGACACCAAGCCAATTCCTCTCCAAGTCAATTGCACAAAATTTCATACCCTTTTTGGGTTGGAGGCCAACCTCAAATAGTCATTATAATAAGATTACAAATGGGGCGGATTCTCCTATATGTATGGGCCTTGAGGCCAAGAAGTTGGGTTGATTCAAAAATAATTTAGAAAAAAAGGAAGTATGGGTTGAAATTTCAAGACAGCTTTACATCTACAAGCTAGGGCAAATCCCCTTCAGGCCAATTGCACAAAATCCAACAAATCAAATTTGTTGAAAAAAATAATATTTTGTGAGATAATCTTTTTTAATTGAAATTGGCCCCAAGGCCAAGAATTGGCCTCCCATTCTTCATGCACCCAATTCAACAAGTTGGGCTATGTTTGGGCCATATCAAATCATCTCTATTTAAAATAAAAAATGGAGACTATGAAATTGGCATGGCTTCTTGGTGTAAACTAAGGAGTTGGGGCTGATTTCAACCTTTTAACCAATCACAAGTAAGGATTATTGGCCTCTGACAGAGCAAATTGGACCACCTTTTTAGTGTAAAGTGGCCCTTACACATCTTGCTTGGAAATTCCTTCCAATTTTCCAATGGTTTCCCTTGCATTTGAAAGCACATTTTCATGTAATGATTTTGTGTTGAAGATCACAAGTTATTCATGGAAAGGAATTACTTAGCTAGCTTCATGTGTTTTTTCCACTATATTGTTGTGTCTTTTTTCAACCTGTATTCTTTCATTACACTGTGTCAATCTTGACATAGATTACCAATTCAATAGGAATTCTTGGACTTTGAATGTCTATAGTAAACAACTTCATTTCTCACATATGGATTTGGATTATTTGACCAACCAAGGTGTATGAGAAATGGGTAATTGTACATTTGCCAATAAATGAAGTGTTGCCAAGCATGCTAGTTCTACAATAGAATAGAGAAATTGACTAATCTTTTGCCCCTATTAGATAGGGACAAACTATTGTACCTGGTAGTGAGGTTCAAATTCCTTGTTGAAAAACTAATCGAAGGTGCTAAATGCCTAGAAATAGAAGGATTTGCTTTTCCTATATAAATTCTTTTAATTAAAAATCTAATATTTTAAATATTTAAATATTTATTATTGGAAGTGTTTTAATGTTAAACATCAAGTATGTACATTAATCTATGGTTTACAATTGTGGTAGATTTCATTAAAAATTTAAAATAGTGGCTATTTTGCAACTTTAGAACTTTTTAAGGTTGGACCACTCAATCTAAAGTCTATACTAGTTCTAGATGTTTAAGATGTATATAGGTCCTATGTTTTTGAAATCTATATTAGTCCTAGATGATTGAGATTAAAAAAAATCACTTTTTTAGTTAAGACTATGTCGTTCAAAGAATGACAATTAAAATCTTGCCATTTCAATGAAATACACTATAATTGTAGAAAATATCGGTAGATTGAAAGACACAAGATAATATTTGTATTCAAAGCAAGAATCGATTAGTATATTGGGGGCCAACATTGTAGTGATTGATTTTTTTCCTGTCCAATTGAATTGTGACATGGTTTTTGAACTAGTGGTATTCTAAAATTGTGGATGATAGTTTATGAATTAATATTCTATGTTTCTAAGTCTATAATTGTTCAAATTCAAAAACTCACCTATAACTAACCTATAATTAAAATAATAGAATGATGGTAATACACCTTGACATTAAAGAGACCAAGTTGTATTTGAAACAATAAAATGTTGGTGATACTCTTTGATGTTGAAGAAACTAATCTATAATTGGAACAATAGAATGTTGGTAATACTTGTTGACATTGAAATGGACAATTCAATCATCTTTTGCCTTTGCTTAATAATTGTTCGTATCTTTAATGTCAAAATTTTCTAGTATTTTTTATTGTCTTCATACTTTCTCAAAATCTTATGTTTTAATGTTTCAAGGTATAGGACAAAGTACACAAGTATTATAATATATGACTTCTTCAACATTTTAGGCGGTTGTTTAAAAAAAAAATGTTTAGTGAAATTTTCAAAAATTATATGCAAGATGAAATGTATTAGAGTCATTTTAGATTTTTGTTAAGTCAATTTAGGAGTATGCAACTTTAAAAATTCACAAAAATATGATTTCTATCTTATTACTTAAATTTTGGTGTTGATAGGTAAATCCACAAAGCAATCAACATGGTGTACTATAAGTGCAAGATTTTTTTATTTTGTGTGTTTGAAGTATTATTTTCTTTTGATGTAGTGACTTTTTCAATGAAAAAAATTTGATTTGTTAGATAACTTCAATAAAAATATACTATATTTATTAGATTTTTTACTTTAATGCTAGATATTTAATTATAGTTTAAAAAAAAGATTTGGCACTTGAATGTAAAATTTAAAAAAATTTATCAGTCAAGTCAAGAAAACAAGTCATATTTGGCAAATAACTTACAATGTCTAAAGTTATCCTATACACATGTGTATTTTAGGATCCATTCTTCTAAGAATATTTGTCACCTTGTACATAAGTCTCTCACAAAGTTTTATAAATCAATATTTGGAGAGAGATGACAAAACAAGATCATCATACACGTAGGGTTGTAGGAGGTAAAACAACCCACATAGAATATGCAAGATTTATAAAAGCTCAACTACCATGTATAAAGGTCAATTTTGTAAATTACTTAAGAAATTTTGGAAGATGATGAAATTTTAAACTTTTTTTACAACTATTTTTGAAATTGTGAAAATAGAAATTTAAAACAAATCCAATGTATTATTTTCTGCAAGAAAACCCTATGATAGCTTCCAAACCAAAATGCTCCATATATAAGCTTGACATCATTGATCAAACATAAAAAATTAAACCATGAGAACTAGATCTACAAGGAATTATTTCCAGATTCTTTTTTTTTTGCACAAGCTTGACTTCTTTTATTTGGTTTAAATGGCATGATCTTGTTCCCAAGAACTAGTAAATATAAAAAACATACCACTTAAATGTTCATTTCATATTTCTATTTGAATTTTTTTTTTAAACATTCAAAAAAATTGACATTGTTGGTTACTGCCCAATTCAAACCTTTTACTTAGCAATTTGTAAAGCTTTGAATCAATCCATTTTGACAATTGACATAAAAGGTATGAGAAGTTTTAGTTTCCACACTATAAGAAACCACCGTTTTTGGTGGCGTTCAATTTGAACGTACTATGTTTTTAGGAATGAGTGAACGTCACCAAAAAAAAGCTGTTTTTCTCAGAAATTTGATTTGGTGTTCACAAAAACAACGTAGCCGTAATTGAAAACAGTATAGTAATTTTTGCTGACATTGTTGTTCTCATTCACATCTACATGAACATTTTGTTGTTTTGTTAACATATAACAAGAGATAGCGGCAACCCAGGGTTGCTAGCAGGCGAGCGGGGGAGCAGGAGCCTGTGAGCCTAGGAGCTTGTGAGCAGGAAAGAAAAAATTCTAAAAAATCAATGAAGGTCCTATGACCGTGGATGGTCCTATGACCGTGGTTACAGAAGCATACATTGTATGCCGCTTGATTGTTCGTTGTTTTAGAATTTGTTGTAGAACACCTTCAGTTCATTGTAAGAAGTTTGGTTTCCAAATTTCATATGACTAATCCTTAACCCCCAAAAGCTAGCCAATTGATTATGCTTTAGACCTACATGTGATATTTTTTGGCTCTCACATTCAAGGGGATAATATTTCAAAGGAAATGATTTTTATTTCATTCTCCATTTTTGTGGTAGAGATTTTCTTTGGGTGAACTTTAAATCACTCCCCATTTTTTTTCATAGAGACTTTCTAAGAGGTGAACTTTAATTTCACTCCCCATTTTTTTAGGATTTCACTTTTTGGGTGGTGAACTTTAAATTCACTCTCCATTTATTTTGTAGAGCCTTTTTGTGGTAAACTTTTAATTCAGTCCCCATTTATTTTCCTAGAGATTTAGGGTGTGCTGAATTTTAATTGCACTCCATTTTTTGGGAGGGGTTTAGGGTGCTTAATCTGTATGAGCTACTTTTTCTAACTTGCACTTTTATAGTCCTTTGTAATACCCATATGATTTCTTAATTTCAATTTTGGGTTTAGGGTAGCAAATGTGAGGTGTGCATTTATATTTATTAAATTTATTGGTGGGTGGAATTCAAGTACAATTTTGTGAGAGAAATTAAGCAATTCAAAAATGAAGAGAGATGAAGGGACGTCCCAAAAGTAGCCATAAAACACACAAATCCAATCATAAAAAAAACAAAACACAATAGTTTGGTTCAAGAGATTCGTCGATCTCATGAATCTAAGTTGCTGTCGACTCAGTCACGGAAGCAGAACCCATAGATGACTCAGAGGATTCCCTACCCTCAGATGCAGACACATCTACATACTGCAAGACATTTAAAGCATAGGTGTCTTTGCGGTGTTTTGGTTTAGAGCAACCAAACTCCGCAAAGGCACTTGCCAATTGCTCGGCATAAACTGGAAGCTCAAAAGACTTCTGTGGACTGATGAGAAGACTTCGTTTTGACAGGATGGCATTAGGGGCCATCAATCCACGATTCCTGTAGAAAATAACAACATGAAGTTAGGTTTTTGAAACACAAATGTACATTAGAATGCAAACAAAGAACTTATTTTATTGTCAACTTACTTACTAGATTTCCCCTTGCGAACAAATTTGCGAGGCACCACAGGCATGTCCTCCAAGTCTTCCGCAACCTCAACCACAGGTGCAGGCGTTGGTGTTTCGACCGTAGATGCTTCTGACTTCTTCATCGGCTTCAAAATAGCATTGAAAATGTCTTCGTGCCCCTCCAAAGCCACAATGTGGCGTCCAGTGCCACGACATGCCGTAATGCATGCACCTGAAGTCAATGAAATTTTGATTTATTAATTTTGTGATTGAATGACATTGAAATAATATTGGAATGTAAAAGGTTTGATTTAAACACTAACCTGTAGATGCGGTGCAATCCAAAACCAAATCTCCTTCGATGCTAGTCGCTTCGAGGAGGATGGTGAAGAACCTTGGATCTTATTCACGTCCTCCTCTCCAAGGTCATTCCCCATTCATTGCCATGTCATATGGATGGGTGTAGTTCATGAGCATGTCATCCTCTGCAACATCAACCCCAGCCTTTGCCATAGTGTTGGTTCGCTTGAAGGAAAATTTGGATTTTCCTTTGGAACCAAGGTCCTTCACAAGTAGAGTCACTCCAAACTTCTGTGTCTGCAGTATGGACATCAAATGTGCATTAAAATGCATTGAATATATTGCACTATGATTATATAACAAAAACCAGAAGATTAGAAAGGAATTTACCACCTTCGTCTTCTCTATTGCGGAGGTGAGGTGCATGCGGTTCATCCCCATCCACTCTTTCTTCCGCACCAAATCGTAAGTCTCACACACTCCAGCAATGCTCTCCCTTGCCTTCATACTATACGAGTGAAATATGATGATACAACCATCATCATGCAAATGTTCTGCAGCAAAGCTACCTGCTGATTGCAATGCCTCATCTTCTGGATCTGAGTTCCAGAGTGGTATATCAGTTGGCGAAGAAGAGAGCCCTGGCACGGGTAAGTTCTCCGGGCAATCAAGGAAAATGACATCAACCCCTGCCCGGGCATTGAGCACACCCTCAAACATGCGAGCCTTTCCATTTGACATCTGCAAACATGTAGTGAAACAAAAAGTTAATCATGAACATCATTAAGATAACAAAATTTGAGGGTCAAACAAATAAATTAGAACAATTAAAATGAAAATGGTCACCTTCTCCATGAAATCCACCACCTCCTTGTAAGAAGTTGGTTTGTCTTCCTCCATGTCGCTTACAATGTCTTGAATGGAGACATTGAGGATCAAATCCTCGGTCTTTGCTGCAACATCTTCGCTCAAGACCATAGCTTGTGTGACATGACAGATGACTTCCTCAGTGAGCTGTGATAGCGTGAGTTTCTGTCTCATTTTGCTCTCCATCTCAGAACCTTGATCTACAGTGGAAGATGGTACCTTATACCACCAGCGTCCTCCTTCTTCTTGCCCTTGCCCTTACCCTTCTCTTCCTTGTCCTTCTCTGCTTTCTTAGCCGCTCTCTCGGCCTCCTTCTTTTCCAACATAACTTGGGCTCGAGCTTCCTTCTTTCGATCAAGTACATCCCTCCTCAAAATGGCCTTCTTCCTTGCATTTTGATCAAGGCCGTCAAACTCATCAATGTTGCAATCGACAACCCCCTTCCCGTCCAAAGATTTCCTAAGCTCAATCTCTGAAAGATGAGTGAAATCGAGTGTACAGTCCAGGTACCAGCCCCCACCAGAAAGATGAGTCGTGGTATAAGTGCGGAGTTGGTGCGGGCTAAACATGCAAGCCAATGAACCCCGATCAAGAAAAGATGCGAGAAATGGAGGAACATCCAAGCTAGCAATTGCTCCTTTGCCTTCAAGCTCGAACTTGAAATACCTGAAACACAACCATAGAAATTCATAAGGGATAATTTTTATAGTGCTAATACAACTACAAGAATACATTAGAATGGAAAATTAGTATTGTCTACCTGGTCACAACTTTTCACAATAGAAGAAGCAATACAAATATCAAAGAGGAAAAAGAATTCTCCCCCAAAATAGAATTACTACAAACTATTGAAGCCCACATCTTCTAAACCTCAATGATGTACAAATAAGGATTTAGAGGTGTTTGGACGTCCATTTTGCCTAATATAAAATACCTCACAACAAGTAGGGATGATTTGTATACACAAAAACTTATAGATTGAATTCGTAAGTCATTAGAGATATTATACAAAACCTTTAGAACTTTTTTACCTATTCAAACTAGGTCATGGCACTTACCGATAAAGAACTCTTCGCACTGCAGCACCTGAACCTTCATACGCCATGAAAGAATCTCCCTTTTTGAAATAAGTATGGCCCTTGAAATAATTCAAGAAGCCATGATCCCATATCTTGCACCTCCACCCCTCAATGTACTCAGGTAGGGACTCAGGTTTAGTTGGGAGCTTGTAGTCGACCGTAATGTTGTTTTGCTTCACCACATCATCAAAGTACTCAACGGCCGCATCTTCAATCTGAAAAACCCAGGAAAATATTAGAATTCAAACAATAATATTTCTAAAACTTACTTCAAAAGCCATCATGACATATTTAATACCAATGAAGGAGGAAAAAAAAAATGAATTTGTAAAGTTCATCACTCACCCCCGCATACCAAACGCATTTTGCAAGAAATTGTGGAAGAAGAAGCTCTGAAACAGGCTTGGGTGGAAACTTGCGTGCTTCACGAGTTGGAAGAGACGAATTCCACCACTTCAAGATTTTAATCTTGTGTGCTGCAGTCACATTGCAAGTGGCCACCAACTGCAGCTTCTCCAACGTCATTTCCGGAACTTCGTTTGTACTGTAATGCCGCTCCACCTAACAACCAATCCTCCACCATTTAGTTAATTATCAAAGTACAGAAAACCAGAAGCATAGACATGCAAAAATTTTGAACTTAACTCACCTCTTCTAAGAAGCCTGGACCATTAGAAGGATGAGCCACTGCCAAGAGTTTCCCCATTTTCCCCATCAAGACTTTGGTTTTTTCTTTTGCTCCAGATCTCATGGCCTGGGCAATGTCTTCTGCCTTCCTTAAATCCTCAGGTGTTGCATCTGCATACTTTCTCACTGCAGAGTCTGCAGCTTGGGAAATCTCATGCTGTAATACCATCCACATTTAAATTAGTCATGCCAATATTAAGAAAAGATGCTACTTTGGAAGATGATGAAGGCTCAAAAAACAAAGAAACTTACCCTGAAAATGAATGAGGTGAAGACCTCCACCGGTATGCTATACCATTTCCTTGAAACCTTGTTTTCAAGGCACCGTTTTTTCTCTGAAGGCCTTAGTAAATCAGCAAACCGTTCAATGGGCAAGAGTCCATATTTTTGCACTTGGTACAAAGTGTGTACCAAGTTAGTCTTCACATGACCATCCTCAATAGATCTGCAAAACATCAACCACATTTATCATAATGAGCTTCTAACCGTACATTAGATACTTCATGAAACAACACAATATACTAATAATCAAATAAACAAATAAATAAAAAGACTCACTTGTTGATGTGGTGCATCACTTGCATCACTAGCTCTGTTCGCCCTTTTGTGTCCAGTAGAATGCAATCCACCACACAATGCATCTTCGGGACCAGGGTATAGCACCTGTCAATAAGATTCATCCACGCAATGCGACGATGATTTCCGTCACATATGAAGAACTTCAAGTTCTTCAAGGATCGGAGTTCGGGTTTGGACTCTAGGTGCTGGAGAAACACATCATTCTTCTCTCTCCAAATTGGATCCCACTTCGCCATCTCATCCTCCATGAATTCCAAGCTCAATCCTTCTTCATTTGTGGTGGAGATATAAAAGGCTGCTGCACCATCTCTATATCCACCTGCAAACTCCTGCTCCAATTTGGTAATATCACAGGACAATGTAGGCCTGACCATGGGCATAGCAACAAGTCTGCAGAGGGGAATTTTCAACCTGTAAAGCTCATCTGGCTTCATACGGAGAGTGGAAAGAATATCCACTGAGTCTCCTTTCTGAACATGACGGAGCTCGTCCTCAAGCATTTTCTTCTCTTCCTCATCTTCAACAAGATCAATATCCATAGCCTCATCTCCTTCTTCTACTGGACCTCCATGTTTGAATCTTTCTCTTCCTTCAATGTATGGTTGACGTGTCTCATCTATGCCTGGTGTTTCCATGATGGTCTCCTCTTGGGTTTCTTTGACAGGTGAAACATCCATCTGCAATAAATGATTCAAGAATATTGGAATTACAAAAGAAAACAATCGTAAAAAAAAGCTTTGAAATATAATTTGGATTTTGGATACACTTTGAAATGCTTTACTTAGAAAATGAAATTACACTTGAAAAGTAATAGTCTTTGGAGAATGTGGAACAAAATTGGCCCTAAGGCTTCTCATAAGAAGTCAAAAATGGAATATCACTAGAGAACTATATTCTAGAAATAATGATCTCACTCTATAATGTCCACATCCTCCTCCTCAGAATCTGAGCTAAGGATGATGACCTGGTAAGTGAAAATCTTACCAGTACGATAAGATTCATACAACTCCTCAAAAGGAGGACTAGAGCTAGCATTTGAGAGCTCTACAGTAGAGGAGTACTCTGTCTCAGAGCTCTCAGAGGAGAACCATGGACCAGGTCCACGATTCCAACTAAGCCTATTTCCCTCAAAGTCATTTGCTGCGCGTTCTGTAGCGTCCATAATATCAGCAAAACTCACCAATTTTCCCTCATCATCGTTGGAGTCGCTCGGTATTGGCATTCCAGGCTGAGGCCACATCTTTTTCTCAGACGGTCCTCCCATATCCATAGCTCCTGAAGATTTCAATCGCTTGCCTTTGTGTCTTCCATCCTTTACAATAATACACATCTAGATATTTAGTATTAAAAAAACTTTATTAAAACTAAATATTAGAAATGAACTTCAAGGGTAAAATAAAGAATACCTCTGATACTAAATATTAAGCAAAATCTATAGGAGCGCTTTTGGAAAGGAATCCGTTACTCAAATGATCACAAGTTACAAAGGACAATCACAATAAGTGGAAGATCATTATTATAACAAATGGAAGATAATTATACAAAGAGAAATAAATTAATTAGTACTTTTTGAACAAAGTAAAGGTCCAACTTCAACCACGTTGCAAGACCAATCATTACAAAAAACTCATTCATAAAATTTGAAATGGGAATACATTATGAACCATACCTTCTTAGGGTGAGTCTGGGCCCTTCGGGACGATCCACTGCGAGCATTGGAATCCTGAAGTAATGCAATTTTTTCAACAATGTCAATATGGATTCAGGAGTTTTACTTCAGCCTAGCAGAAATTGGAGTACTACGAGACACTCAAGAATTGACCGTCGAATCCGACGGCCATTTCTTGAATGTCTCGCAGTACTCCAATTTCTGCTAGTCCCAAAACAAAATGCTCAAATAATGAAGACAAAAAAGGCTTCAGGGTGTAACCCAAAGTCAGAAATGATAATCATCGTCCATTTCTACAACTGCCGAGTGAGATCCGTCTAATGGGCCAGGTTCAGAAATACTGTTAATCATTGAATTCCATTAGTTTAAGATTTCATATTTCGGTCCACAGCTTCAAATACAGGATTGAGAATGAGAAAGCGAAGATAATCAAGAAACAACTGCTTCCGACTAAACAGAAGTTAATCTGATTTATGTTGAGGGATTCTTCCGACATACAGAAAATTGGAGTAGCACGAGTTCCTCGAAGAAACACCTTCGGATCCGAAGGTGTTCCCGTGGTAAGGTCTGGGTACTCCGATTTTTCACATGTCGTGAGAAATGGAGCCAATTTTTGGTAAAGTTCGGAGATTCGGACCTACTACAGCCTTTGATCCCGTTTGGACATGAAGTCGACGCTAAATCAGATAAATCTAGAGGTTTTTGAGTCTCACCATGCGTCGAATTGGATTTTAATCTCGATTTCAAAAGGAACAGACTGATTCAACGTTCTTATCAAAAAACTGAGATGAAGCATTATTCTGACTTCGTTATCCTCGACACATACTTTTTTTGGATACCGTGACCTCCTCGACGTGAGGCCTTCAGATCCGAAGGACTTCCCAGAACATGGTCGCGGTACTCTTAAAACACTGCTGCCGAGAATTTTAGAAGAACACCACCCACTAAACTAACGTCGAGGAATTCAGCCAGGGCGACCTGTCACGGCTCGAGCCACGACTTGCAACCATGTTGCGAACATCGCCACGAGTCGCAGTCGTGTCGCGACCCGCGCCTTGAGTCGCTTTTAAGTTACGACCGCGCCACAAGTCGCAGCCGTGTGGCGACCGCGTCACCACTCTCACCCGTGTCGCGAGGTTTACGAATCTCACCAACAGTCTCACCATGAGTTCAAATGACATTCACTCTGATATAAAGTAAGAGACTGATCAACGTTCATATCAGAAGAGCTGAGAGAAAGCTCTCTTTTGACTTCGCTATCCTCGACACATGATTTTCTCGGATACCGTAACCTACTCGACGTGAGGCCTTCGGATCCGAAGGACTTCCCAGCATGCGGTCGCCGTACTCACAAAACGTCTATGCTGAGAATTTCAGAACACATGGATCACGCACCCAGCGTCAAGGAATTCATCCTGGGCGAGGTATCACGACCCGAACCACGAGTCTCAGCCATGCGCGCCAGGCCCTAGATTTGGGATTTTGAATGTGGTGGGCGCGCCACGCGCACGCCACGCGCGCCACGGGAGGTGCGCGCGCCACGCGCACTTAGGAGTTCAACTCTCCACTTTGTTGCTCTCGATCTCACAACAGGTTGTCTTTCAGATCTCATCCTCACCCTTTAGACACTCCCGTGTAACCCTTCATCCATTAGTCACTCGAGAGACTTCAATTGTTTTCGATTCGCAAACGACTGTAACTACCCTTATCACTAGTGTAACCTCGGTGAGCTAGGCATAATACTGGTACTCAATTGCTTAGAAGTTAAGGACTCGGAATTTGTCGCAATAGCGAGAAGGGATTTACTCGAAATGTTTGCAATGCAGCAAGCGATTTTCTTCTCCGATGCTGGACTCAATCGCGCAACAGAGATGAGACAGGACAAAATCAATCTAGCGAATGCATTCCTCAGCTCAGAAGCTCTGGTACGACTTTCAAATCTAATCTCCTGTGATAGATTGTGCTTCGCAAATGCAAGGGAAATTTTCTACTGTCACATCCAAGTAATGGGTACCAGGACGCGCACCAGGACGCGCACCAGGACGCGCGCACACCAGGACACCACGCGCACCAGGGATTCTAGGGAGGTGCGCGCGCCATGCGCACCACGGCTCGCAGCACCCGCACCACGGAACCGTGGCTCGCAGCACGCGCACCAAGGCACCACGGCACCAGGGCCTCAGTGAGGTGCGCGCGCCACACGCACCACAGCGCGCACCAAGGCTCGCAGTCACGCACCACGCGCAATGAGTCGCAGCGGGCGGGTCAGGGCTTCCCGTGAGCTACGCGCGACGCGCGACCCCGTGAGCTGAGCGCACCATGGCTTCTTATCGGGCGCGACCAGTGCCGCGACGGGAGCAGATGGCGCCACGAGCACTGTGACGGGAGCACGTGAAAGCGCCTAACTTTCACTACACCACGCTACACTTTTGCAAAAACTCAGATTCGTTGGCAGCGCATTCTACGTGGGTACGGTAGGTAACAATGCGATGAACTCAGACTTGTCTTCCGAGCACTACAGAGAAGAGTTTGAAAAGAGATGGTTAGATTTTAACCTCCAATGCTGTGTTTTGCTGCAGCTTGGGTGACTCTCTCGTTGCGGCAGATCCAGCTTCAGCCTGCTTTGCTCGAGCTCGCGTGTGGCGCACCATGACTCCTTGGCTCTACAATGGAAAACCACGCTACTGTGAATTGCACAGGACGAGGATCAAGAGGACGATATGGTCATTGCGGAGAGTCTGAGAAGTGCGCAGGTATTCCCTGGTTGATGGGGGAGGTGACGGATCATGATCCATATCGGCGCGCGTTTAAAAGATCAGCCAAAACCCGGGGGAGACTCTAAGCCACGAGGAAGATGCCGTCCGAGCTTGTTTCGGGAAGAAGACAAGAAGCCAGTTCACAATCTAGCGGAAGGTCCTCTGGCAATTTCTTACATCCTCGTAATCTGGAATTCGTCTGGCACCACTGCAATGGCTCTCCGAAGTTCAGAGAGGAATCCAACACCGAGTACAGTGCTGTCATGTCCTCTCACTGAGCGCCTTTGACTTTCCATTTTAAAAAACCGAATAATTTGAGGTAGCATATGCTCAGGTGCATGCCGGTGTCATGGCAGTGCAGGGATTGCATCATTGGCCTAAAATCTCTAAGAAAATGGCAGGGTGAACGTCCAAAAAAGAAAAGATCCTTCTTTTCTATTTTCAAACTTGACTCCATAATTTAACTTTGATTTGATTCAGACAGTGAATGTAGACATGATTTCGGTATGGTGGATGCAAATTATTTTAGTTTCTGGTCTCCTTCTTTACGAGTCGCGCTTCTTTGCCTCTCATTTTAGTTAATTTTGATGATATACACTAACTTTCTACTAGTTCTAGTAGAAATCAACACTTAAACCTTCATTGTTTCAATACATGTGCATGCAAAAATGGGTACTTGTTTTTCATTATCTTAGAAGACTAATAGCACATAACAAAGCTGGCAAGAAATAGCAAGGCAAAGGATCTTCAATATTTTCTTACCTACACAAAGTTCATTTGAAGATCTTCATCTTCTGTCATTCATTTTCAAGTGAAGACCTCGCATATATTTTGAAAAGTTCATTGGAAAGTACTGTCTGGATAAATATTTAAGCTTGGGTACTACACATCTTAAACCCTACTACAAATCCCTTGCTGGTACAACTAAGTCCACCACATTCTAATTGCATTTGCATCTGAAGTGCCATTCACTTCTAAAATATATGCAATTGTTGACACACACATGAGAGTGGAATAGGATTGGAGATTACCCTACATGTTTTCCTAGAGCATGTACTCAATGTATCTTTCATTTAGAAGTAATACAAGTGAATAAGGTTCCAGTCTAAGCAAACGTAGAAATTCTAATGTACTTACTGTATGTGAGGATCAAATAAGACTTGGGTACTTCTAGATCTACACTATAATAATTGACTTCATATTGTGTTCCACTAACCACAATAGAGTAATGAGTCATTTACAGTACACTGAGTTTTACTAAATTGTAAACGAGAATATGTCAACTCTTGTAGCAACCCTAAAAGTGAAGATAATCCCTGCAAGATTCATAATGAATAGAAGGTAATGGATTTGGAATGGCTAGGAGAAACTTACATTTTGAATGTCGTCTGCAACGTCCACTTGATCATCTTGAAAAGTCTGTTGAGTATCCTTAGGCAGTGCCTCTGATTCATTGCGCTCAACATCCATGGGCTCCCCACTAGCTCCTCCAAATCGAAGAGACTTCCGAGTTTCAGCAACTCCTGAATCGCTTGACTTAGATGTAGCCCTCTTGCCCCGTTTCATGATGAACTTACTGAGAGCTGAACTACAAGAAGAGAGGAAAAAACTACTTCTTAAGATCTTCCTAATCAACTGTGAGTTTCCAAGCAAAGAAGGCGGAAGCTTGTCTTCTAAAAGTATGAGCTAAGAGAAAAAAGAACGACAACTCCCTCCAAAAACTACCTCCAGGCCACTGAGGAAGATAACCTCAAATGAACGCTTCTTGCCGGAGAAGAACATAAGTACTCTTCAAATTGGATTGTTGCATTTGCTCCCACATGTGTAACTACGTAGCTCCCTACTAGCACTCTGCCCAATGCTTCTTGAATGGGTGATTTTGACGGCGTCATGAATGTGCCGTCAATTAGCATAGCAGCAAAGATTTGAGAGTACCGTTTCAAATCTGACATTGTCCTCTTCATGCGTGCCGCTGATTTTTGAACACCCCATGCTTCCATCAATCCTGTGACATAGAATCCAAAGCAAATAATTAGTATATAAACATCCTATTGAAGTCCTACATGTCCTACTATTAGAGGTACAATATTGTACAAGTAATGTAGGCAGCTTTAATCTTTAATATAATTACGCTTCTAAGATGCCAAGATTTTACAATTCAATGCAGTATCTTCATGACTCATAAAATAGTAACACCTATTTCATTTTGAAATTGCTATAAACAACTGCGAAAATTAAAGAAGTACATAGTAAATGGACAATACCTACCGTCAGTAAACACATCAGTGGAAATAATGAGCTTCATTACTCTTGCCCTATTGGACAATAATAATCAGTGGCCCTGTAACACTCCTATACAACCTCATGTTTACAAATACTGATTTCTTCCAACTAAGTCTCTTTTGTGTATTGGGTTGAATTGGTCTGTTGATAGAAACATGGCTTCCATACGTGTGGATGGTCTTCAGGTTCCCTTAGTCTTCCCGCTTGATGAAAGAGGGTATGCTACAGTTTCCAGCCACTTGCTTCATGTAAGGTTCAAGTTCATTGAATCAACTATCTATATTGAAGAAGAGAGGAAGTTTGAGTCAGATGAATTGGTGCAATCTATTCCTCTTGTGAAGTCAATCTCCAATGGAGAGCACTATTGGTACTTGGGTGCGGGAAATTTCAGAGTCTATGGTTTGCCTCTACCAATGCTACCTTTGTCTAATGAAATAGGAAGTCGACAGTCTGCAAACTCAACAGTGGACATGCCTTTTGTGGCTGAGGCACCAACACTAAGTCACAGTCAAGGCTGTTTGCCAATGTTGGGTAGAAATGGAAATGTTGTTGCTGTGAAGGTAGAGAAAATGGATACTGTAGTTGATCTATCTAGCGATTCAGAAGGAGAGTTCCTACCCTTATCTCTTGAAAAGAAACCCTCCATTATTATGGATGTTTCATGTGACAAGAGACCTCCTCACACTGACTCCAAAACCCTAGCTAGTAATATTGCAGAGTCTTCTTTCTCTTGTCCTATGCAACAATCAAACCCTAATAGTAGTTCCAGTATATTGGAGTGCTTGAAGAAGCTTGCCACTCTTCAGCGTTCAAGGAGTGAATTGTCTACCATGGATGTAGACAATATGAAGCATCATCAAGTACAGTTTCTTCCACCTACATACGACGGGGATGCCATTTTCGAACTACCTCCGTGTCGATGTTCCTCTTCTTCTTCGGCAGGAAAGAACCTAGAGGGAATGGACAAACGTTATGACGGACATGCTTGGTGCAAGCTAGTGACAAGAAACATCCACAACTCAGATCATCTCAAGTTCCGTAAGTCCTACTGTGCTGGTCATCTTGTTTGTGAAAATAGTAGCTGTGAATACTTGAAGAGGGCTTCTAGAAAGAATGAGACAGAATGGGCTGGTTCTACCATATTTCCTTTTGTAGTAGGAGAAGGTCCTCCTAAAGATTGTAAGCTTGTTTGTAAAGTCTGTAAAAGTACACCTACTTGCCTTGGCATGTGTGATGCTAGGATGTATTACTGCTATAGTGATAATCCCAAAATGACTAGAGCCGCTATCCACTTTGGAAATCATACTCACCCAGTAGCTAAGGGCATGTATAGAGACTCTGCAAGGGAGATTAGCCATCTCATTGCAGAACAAGTGGCAAAGACTCCAACAGCTACAAACTCTGCCATTGCTTTGTCTGCTAGCAAAGACTTCTTGACAAACCATCTATTTCACCATAGAGAAGGAGAAAAGGAGATGCTCAAAGGAGATGAGATGGAGGAGGTCATGGACCGCTTCCAAGTTTTAAGTAGTCCTAGCATACGAAACGTCATCTCTTCTTTCCGCTCAAACCCTCGAGGAGGTGTCATCGACAACATTATGACTATGAAGAAAGAATCCAAATTTGAGTTCATCCACGATAGTGTATTTCCAGGCCAAGGGAAGGAGAAGGTGTATATATTCAAAATGCTTACTGAAGGACCCGGAAGTGGAGTCGACCTTGTCAAGCGTATGCAACCTGAGGGGGATCTCCAGAATGCGTGGATCATGTTCGACCACGTGAAGCGCGTGAAGGACTGGACCACTATGGCGTGCCACGTGTACGATTCACTGTACAAAAAGGTAATGACAATTGCAGTATGTGACATGCAGTCTGAAGATACCGAGATCCAAGTACAGTTCTAGAGAAGTTTGAATGCTGTCATGATACGTTATGGAGTGTCTGACACAAACTTTAAAGGCTTTATGGCAGATAGTGCAATGGCTAATTGGAATGCAGTACGTATTGTCTACGGTAGTGGTTCTCCAAATGAGGTCATGGAAAACCGGGAGAGGACCTGCCTATTGCATTGGAGTTCTTCTCTTATCAAACATACACAGAAATACATAAAGCCTGCATTTCAACACCAACACAATATGCTGTGTAAGCAATATAAAGAGTCAAAGACTATAGACGAAGCAAAGACACGCTATCTTGCTATTCGATCATGGTGGTTATCATCTGGGGCTGCAAGCGAGGAGTCACTTCATCACTTGGAGCATTGGCTGGCGTTTTGGCACTTTCGGTATTTGCAATGGGGAGGCTTTATGACTATAATAAGTAAAAGCAGTCTTGCTTTGTAACTTTATGTGATATTTTCTCCAAAATAATGGCAGATGTCATTGTACTTCTTAACAACAAGAATATATTCTTGGCTTTGAATTTTCCTTGTGTAAGTGAAAAAAATAGGGAATTTATAATTTGAAAAGAGTAAATTATAGAGGTATATGAAATGGTGTTACTACAAAAGAAAAATATGATTCCGTCGGATCCGACGGAATCATATGTGTAACCTTGGTGTATTCTTTTTTTGAGTAATAATGATTTTAAAATAATTAGGAGGTTCACTCTCAAAAGTTTATAATTAAATATTTCTTGTAGGAAGGTCTCTTAGTCTAAAACTACTTTGATTTACCAGTCTTTCATTTTCGGGGATAACATTTTTTGTTTGTATTGTAACAAATTTTGTGATTGAAATTGATGAGATTGGATGTACACTTATGCAAGGCTTGAGTTTGGAGGAGATGACAGACCTGCCTTTCTGCAATTTGTCTGAAACGGTTCATAACAAGTGGTTGCAAATGTCTGGGAAACGTGGAAACAATTTATTTGACGCCACTTGTGATGATAGTATTCGTGCTTGGATGCAAATGACGAATTATCGTGCATATCTTAGAGGACACGCATCTGGTTCAGGCCCATCAAAGGGGGAATTGAAACTGAGAGTTGCAAGACGTAGTGGATGCCCTAAGAAAATAGCGGAAGCATTGAACACGTTACCAGAAGCCCATGGTGTGGGAACTCGAGTACCACATTTGGAAGGAGAAGAAATATTTGGGAGTACAAAGAGGAAGCTGGATGTACCTATTGGTGACAATGGAGATTCACATAGACCTGACAAAGTGAACTTCTCACAGCCCCGTGTTCGAACAAGGTCAACTAAGATATCAGAAGAGCTGTTGGAGGTCAATATATCACAAAGGGAGGTCAATCCCATTCAATACGTAGCAGTAGCATTTGAAAGCGACTGCGACACATCAAAGTGGCACATTGCTAGGATCAGCCACAAATCAAATGCTAGATGTTCAGCTCAACAACGGACATCCAACATCAAATGTACTTCAAAGATTTCGAAGGGGAAGAAAGGAACCCCAGCTCCCACCTATCGTGGTAGAAAAGAAGAGTATGGCACTAAACGAGAGGTGGTTGTAGACTTTTGGTTTTGTTGGGATGACATTGAATGATGTGTAAAAGGTACCAAGCGCAAGTGGGTCATTGATTGGCCGGAGGTGCCCGACATTTGGCCTATTTTGAGTGGAACTCACCTCAATCGAGAAGAAAATTTGTTGCTACAACATGCAGGCTTTCAACTCCAGGAGAAGCCAACATTATCGCCACGTAAGCTCTTCACCATGTCTAAGATTTTTACGCCTTTTCTTCTTGACCATCCATCACCACCAAACGCTGATGTACATCCAACAGTGAGAAACAACCGGACTATTAGGAGACTTGCAAATGCCCCAACTGTTGAGCAACGAAACAAATGGGAGAGTGCTGGGAATATTAGAAGACAAATTCTAGAAGTAACTATTCTCCCATTTCCAGGACTTGGTGCAATAGTTGTACTAGAAACTAGGGTGGAACCAAAGAAAAACGTATATCGAGTGATAGTGGGTATGTTCCCTTCATGCACTTGTCCAGACTTTGTCAACATGGTTGTGTCCGCTGTCGGAGGGCGAGCACAGTATGTGAATTGCAAGCACTTGTACTATTTGTACAGGTACTTCTGCAAGATGGACATTCACGATGATAAATTTATTCATGCACCTAGTTATAGCTTCAATGAGTTGAAGCTACTCTTAGTCCGAGCTAGAATTATTTTAGTTCTAGAGTAGACATGGCTTTTCTTTTCTAATAGATCTAAGTTCTATATTGTATCCTTTTATATCTTCAGCCTATGAAATTATATAAAGGACATGGAATAGAGGCAAATCTATTTATTACAAAATACAAAATCCTATCTTATAAGTAGGTGATATGGTGGATAGTTCATTTGCATATGTACAAGATGCACCTTATATGTCATAATGGAAATGCACATTTAAAAGTGACATGAGTTTGTTACACCTACAACGGTTTCCAAGTTCTTTGGAGTAATAATAATATAAATTGTTAAAACTTTGTTTCAGTCTAGAAATCACTATGCCTACTCTGGCTAGACAATTTATGGCTATACAATATAACACTCTAGAACAATCCACAGTCATAGGGGACACAGTCATAGGCCCCAAAATTTACTATAATAGCAAATTTTATTAGAGATTTTGACATATTTTGACCAAATTTTTTTTTTCATCAACTTTTTTGATTTAAAAACCTTGATGGGGCTCACCGCTCACAAGTTTCCCACTCACAGCTCACAAGCTCACCGCTCCACGCTCGAACGCTAGTGTCGTTGAGCGGCAACCATATTTAAGAGACGCTTCAAATTTGATGTTCTTTTTGACATGCTACAGGGACGCACTTACACATGGTTATTCCTCTCATACATTGGATTTCAGCCTGCACAATATGGGTTTCACAACATTCGATGTCAGTGAAGAAACTCAAATTATTTTGACATCGCAAGAAATTATAATGCACGTACTACAAGCTAGAGAGTTTTTTTAAATTTCTGATAGTGCTTCAATATTACATCCATATCTTTGTACAATTTATAGGAGCTTCAGAGTTCCGTCTTCTAAATTGTGCACAAAAGTTATGTTTTTTTAAATTTATATATCACACTGCATCAGAAATCGCCAGAATATCCGTGAAATAATTATGTGTGTCTATACAAGTGTAAATCCAAAATTCAATGAATTAATTTTAGGAAGATTTGAAGATGAAAAAGGAAATCGCATTTACGAATTCGTAAAATCCCTAAACTTCATTCTCTAATACTTACAATCGAAGTTCAATTGTTTCTGCTAAAGGAAGTCGCAAAAAAAAGGTGAAACTTCATTTGGTTGTTAATGAAAATGGCTTTTCTATCCTTTGATTATTTGAAATTTTCTTTAAAAACTTTTTTAATACATGTCTGAATGTATCTTAATTTTTGAATTTCTTTTTCTTGACTTCAATATCAAACTTTTTTGTATTTTCCTGGAGTTCCCTATTTTTTATATGAAAAAACAGCTCTTTCAAATCTTACTCACTTCCTGAACAGGAGCTCCATTCCTTGGAGAAACGGCTTCTCTCAGTGTTTTACTCTTCCCTAATTGTTGTGAGATAAAGAATTGTCCCAATGACACTCTTCTTATATCCTCATACTGCTCTTTGTCTTAGAAAACACTGAACACAACATTACGAAACATTGATACCAACGTTCACTGTACGCAAATGAACTTACTCAATGCATCACTATTTGCAGTGCACTGCAAACTGTGGAAGACATCCTGATTCCGTTGTTTCGTACGTTGCTACTGCACGCTCACCACATGAGCTTCTTCTTTTTAAACATGAAAGACTGAACATTATCCAACTTCTGAAACGGTTCATTCCACTTCAAAGTGTTGAATAGTACATTTCAACTTACACGTTCACTACATCTTTTGAAACAAGTTCAGCAAGTTTGGAATTACATAGTTTTTGTATTGGAAGTTCTGCTGCCCTCTTCCTCCGCTTTCAGAAAGACAAGTTCTTTCTATTTCGTGATCGTTACAAAACACGTACTACCTGTAACATTCATAATAGCCGATGACACTCGCCTACACTTCATTACTATGACACTTCAGCGTCGTTAGTAGCAACCGCTTCTCTGGATGTCTGAATGTGCACTCCGTCTACATTGTTCACCATTCTTATTGGGTCGGCCTGTTCTGCAGGTGCTTGTAGACCACTGAAATCAGCATCATTCCCCACTTGCAAGACATGTGCAACAGTTGTAGCGAATTGAGGTTCACGGCGTCTACCACGAACATTTGTTCGATAGACCACCTTCCAACCGCGTTTGTGTATGTCATCTGAGAAAAAGACTTGTTGACAATGTAATGGAAATGCAAATGAATGAGCATGCGCTTTCCCATCCATGTAGTTGAAGTTCGCCACTGTGAAGCCGTACTTGTCTCGCAAAATATTCGGTGACCTCACATCTCGTGACGCTCGAACCCAATCACAAACCAGTACGGTTGTGCAGTGATTCCGGTAATCCAATTCCAGAATCTCTTCAATGTACCCCACATAATCATCAGTACTCTCGGAACGTCGCCCATTTCGAGTACCCCACTCCAATTCTCTAGTGAATGATGCCACAACATATGAGTCCCTTGTAACTAAGGCCGCCTCAGAACTGCGAACACGAAAGTGCACTCCAAAACAGTACATCTGTCGATGTGAGTATGCGTACCGCTGCGGAGGTTGAGTGTACTGTAAAACATCAGCGTGCACGTTTTCACCATCATTACTTGCATTTGTGATTTGCTCGCGTAACCAGTCAGCAAATGATGGGATATCTGCTAGTTCAATTGGATATGTCACAGCTCGTGCTCTCGAATGACGTCTACAATCCAAGCGAAACAACTCCCGCTCTTCCCATCTTAGCGTTCTTGCTCTTCTATATTTTTTGAACATCATTCGGAGCAAACAGTGATCAGTTTATTTGGAGACTTCAGAAACCTAGAAAGTGAGCTGCACTTCCAAGTATGAACTCAAAAAGTCCTTTTCCATTCCAATCACAAATGTTCAACCTTTGTAACTGAACTCATTCTTCTAACTGCTGTGATAAGAACATCCCCTTCTACGAACTGTGCGTGTTCGTATGTATCACAACACGTTCTGCCTACCTTTATATTTTTTTTAAGAAACTCCTGGTTCACACTTCAGACGTGCTACCTCATACTTTCTATGTGTTCAATTCAATTATGATTAGTGTTCTCAACATGAACTTCAAAAGCAAAACACTTACTCGCGCCACGGTTGCAGACAAGGTACATTGTCCAATACAAATGCATGTGCATAGCTGCGCATCTCTTCTGACATCTTTCGCTTTCTTGATTCTTGATGGGACAATATCTCATCATTCATAATTGCATCCTCCATAACATCCCATACACGTTCTGCTGTTCCCTTATATTGCTTCATGTACTCGGTACAGAAACCTAAAGTGTCTTCCATGCGATATCCTTCAGCAATGTTGCCCTCCGGATGCGCGTACGTGCGTACGTAATCTTTCAATGTCTTCATGTACCGCTCAATTGGATACATCCATCGACAGTGCACTGGGCCACATATGAATAATTGTTGTACCAAATGCACTGGAAGATGTGTCATGACATTCAGAAACGTTGGTGCAAACTTTCTCTCAAACATGCATGTTGCCATTATAACATCATTCATCATGTCACTTTCATCACATGTCCTAATTTGTTTGTCACATAGTCTTTGGAAAACGCGACTCATCTTTATGATGGCCAAGCGTACATTTTCGTCAAGGACATTTCGTACTGCAACCGGAAGTACCTACAAAGAATTGTTGTCACATCCCACGACTACTTCTTAGAGTCCTTCTTCAGCACCAAAGAGAAGAATAATCCTCATTCTACCGTTTAAATTATAAAGTGGTGCTACTACTTCCTGTGTACCACTTCTCTAATGAACACCACATTCGAGTTTGCGAACTAAAACATTGCTACATTTGTAACCACAATTCGTATTTTGGGTTCTCCGATGTGGACATCACTTCAATACATAGTTTCCACAATCGTCTCTGAAAAAAACATTCAATAACTTTGAACTTGTACAGGAACTCCTATGTTCCTTCCCATCCTCACCTGTTGCATTAGAACGTGGTAGTCATGCGTCTTCATATATTGCAATTTCCCATCTATAAGACGTTTGTGAATTGAACCCACATAATTCGTTGGTGTCCATATACTTGATATGATACCAACAAACTCCTTTCGCTCAGCAACACTCAGAACATAAGGTGCGTGCGGCATGCAGAACTCGGCATTCGGACGTTCAGCTTCTTGAAGCCATAACTCCGGGCGGATTCCTAAATTCTCAAGATCTTGACGACTTCCCGGACTGTCATTAACCGCCAATAGTGTCTTCACAATATTCTCACACAAATTCTTTTCACAGTGCATGACGTCCAACAAGTGTCGGATCAATAGGAACTGTCACATTCGGAAGTAAAGATGTTTAAAAATGCGGCTCGTCAAAAAATCAAGAGACACATGCATAACAGATTTTCATCGACACACTACATTGATTATGACTAGTTGTACTGTTTTGTGAAACATGCATGTGCACTCCATAATCACGTTTGCTGTTCCCATCCATTGAATGCACACTACTTCGTAAAACATGGAAACACATGTCCTGCTCAGTGAGAAACTACCAAACGTACCTGCCAATACGGAAGTTCGAACAGTGCGCTCAATCATTTAACACCTGTCCAATGTACTGGATCACCTTTCCCATTTTCCTTCCCACCTAAATCAAGGTATGCTTGATGCCATGCTGCGTACCGTATAATATCTAATCCATACATTACTGTTGGTGCTGCTCGAACTTCAACATCTCCGTTAAACCTTTTATTTCGTCGATAAGGATGGTACCTTGGTAAATATCGACGAACACCCCCGTAAACAATTTTGGAGCCCTTGGTTCTTCGTCCTTGTAAAACATCACCCGTCCTTGCCATACGTGCATCTGTTGCTGGACCACACGAGGGACATCCCTTGTATCCTTTACAGCAGAGCCCTGATATGAGACCATATGCTGGGAAATCGGAAATTGTCCACAACAGTAATCCTCGAAGAGTGAAACAGCGGTATCCATCAGGACGAGAGAAATCAAATGCACGAACACCTGTCCACAATTCGTGCAACTCCCTCAACAGTGGTCAAAGATATACATCCATATTTTTCGATGTCGGTGACTACTTCCCGGATATCAAAAGACACAGAGAAATGAAGAATTTCTTCGTGACAAACCATGGCTCGAAATTGTAGATGAGTATCAGAACTGGCCACGTAGACCAATTTGTGTTACTCAACTTGAAGGGGTTCACACTGTCCAAAGTGAGTGCAAAACGTAGATTCCGATCTTCAGCACCGAAGTTGCCGAACACTAGATCATTGTCGACGTGCTTCTACGCGGGGTTGTCGACAATAGAACGCATAATGCCATCTTCACTGATGTGTTTCTTATACCCCAGTAGCATCCCCGCAATTTTAGATGACCTCCACGTACGTTTTAAATGAGGTATGAGCGGAAAGTGTCGGATTACCTTCGCCGGTATTGCAAGACTGCCCTGAATCCAACATGATTTATGGCATTTTGGACATGCATCCAAACTGAGCAGCTCCTCCTCAAATAAAACACACCCATCTGGACAAGCGTGGATGTTGTTGTAAGTCAAACCCAATTTCCGAATGCTACGTCGAGCTGCGTAGTGTGTTGAAGGCAAAATGTTGTTTTCGAGTAACAAATCCTCTGACAGGTACCGCAGCAACTCATCGATGAATCGGTTACTCACTCGAAAAACCGTACACATGTTCATAATGACAATTGTTGTTGCAATAGCACTACTTCTAGAACCAGTGTACAAGGGAGTGGTTGCTTGTTCATACAACTCTTCCAATCCATCAAAAGTGTCACTTCCATCATCATCATCGTCTAGAACTTCTCCTGCGTCACCAACTGCGACATGTAGAGCATCTCCACGGTCAAATGCCTCCATCACTTGACGGTGCACCTCATGATGTTCGTCTAGAGGGGCATTCTCAGAAGCATCTGTTTCTGCATCCAACATGTCTGGTTCTTCACGTACAGTACCGCTCCCCACTTCGTGAGCATCTTCACGTACATTCAGAATGTCATCATCGTATGCTATATCCTCCACCCACAATCCACGAACTAGATAGCCGTCGATGGGATCACCGCCAATCATAGACTTCAGAAGAGCTGGATCTCTTCCTACTGTCGTGTGGTGTCTACGTATGACTTCGATACTTTTCCGCCGTCCCCCGTGGCAATCTCGACAAGGACATCTAAAGGATTTCACATCTTTCTCTGTTGCAACTCGCAGCTCCGTTTGCAAGATCAAATCTCCTACAGGAATGTGTCGTAGTACGCACCCATCAGTACTGAAACGAATGTTTGCTCGTTCCTGAGGAATAGGCATTTTGTTGGATAAATCACTGAATCGCTCACTCATAGCTTACATGTCATGCTGTTCACTTCAATTTGTACATATGCATTCAATCCACGAAAAGGCAAATTCTCAGCATGTTGTACATGTCATACTTGTCTGGCACGTCACAAAAAGTCACATCCTCAATTAGTACTACCATGAACGCATGGAAGAATTTTTTGTTAAAGATGCTGTGGAAGTACCACTGTGATTGTGAGGTACCTTCAGGTTGACGTTGCTAAGCAATCCACCTAAAAAACGCACGAGACCATATTCTGAAAGGGTACAAAAGGAATTCAAAAATGACATGAATTGCTGCTGCTCTAGGCAGTCTTTTTCCTAATGCAGTTACTTAATTGACATATCGTGAAGTCAGTTCACTCGAAAACTGATTTCACTCAAATAGAATGTCCACTTTCCCTAAAAGAAGTCGTGTGATACCAACGGAATGACAGTAACACTAGGTGGCAGTGTTACATTAGCAGAAGCCCCCTCTTCATTTACACTGAACAACCACCAAGAACGTTGATTCCACAAAGCTTTATGTGGTAATTACTGATGTTGAACTAGTGAGTACTTCCTGGAAAACAACTTGAAGCCCAAAACTGTTGACGACTAATATGGCTCTAGGATTCTCAGTTCTTCATGCCTTCAACTCTTGTCTACAAGAATAGGGAACATGGGTTCTCACAAGAAGACTTTCCCTGAAACACACTTCATAATCCTAAAATCTGCTTTGAAATTAGTGGTGGTCATACCCAACCAAAATAAACAGACAGCACAAGTGACCAAGTCAACTGAATTTCATGGTTGAACTAAAGAAGAATACTTTCTTTTATTCGGGTTTGCAGGTCCAATACTGTGAATCAACGTTGGCATTGTGAGAAGGCTCTCAAATCACAGAGAGTGAACAAGTTCTCCTATCGTGATCATGCCTTGCATGCAACATGAAAGCACCTAAACCACGATAAACCGACTGTATCAGTAAGAACCAATGACTACTTCCGCACAGTTCAGTGCATTGATAGTTCAGAGTCAGGAAGAGAAGCATTCAATGGAACAGCTGCAAAGTAGATGTTGACTACGGGAAATGATTCTCTGGTGAACGGGACATGTCGAATACTAATTCCACTCGGATGACCACAGGTGGCTGACGGTAAGTAACGTCAAGTATGATTAAAAAAACGGTAACAGCAGTGCACGTTTTCCCGCAACAAGAAATCGAAGTACTCAGCGACAATATAACTTCCACGCAGGCATTGGGATCATCACTTCCGGAAATCCGGGATTCAAAACACCTACAAACAGCGACTGAGTGTGGACGACTTACTTGGCTATAACAGGGACTCATAAAGAAAGAGAGAACGACTTCTGCAGAAGCATCGTTTTTCCAAATCACTGCATTTATTACTATGGCAGAGGACACTTTTAATGAAGAGAGAGATTGGTGCATACGAACTTGTAATCCATCTTGATTTCAAGGTGGACCACTATGAATTTTGAGAAGTAACAAAGACGACGACATGCACCTACTGCCCACAAATGTGTGTCATGACAGGTCTATCTGTGCACTTCACAGTGTACGTGTTGGTGCTCAGAAGCATGCAACTCTCACGTTGACAGAGCACATGCGGCACTGCTTTACTGCTGACAGCATGCACTTCACATTCACCGCTTTAGGTCCATACAGATTCTCTGGTACCTCACAAACCTTTCCCAAGGCCCAGTTCTTATTACAAGTTTTTCATGTTCTTGGAGTAGCGAACTGAAACACAGACATTGAATTATTAGGATTTCAGTGTCTACTCTATCGGATTACGCTGACTCTCTGGGAATGAAGAACCTCACCAAGGTAAGGCTGCAGTCCAAATAATGGCATGTTCATTTCAGTTTTAGGATAGTGAAATCCGAAGCGCTGCAGGAGTGCTTCCAAGATTCATGCCTACATTCCCCAAGTACAGAATGGGCAGGACCCCACGAAATTGGTAGGTGACATGTACACGTTCAACATGCATAAGGCAGTGACGGTGTCATGACACTTGGTGGCCCTATACTTCTTGGGCTTGGTTGCGCTCGGTTTCACAATCTTTCTACAGCATCGAAGGAGCTGCTCTAAAGCACACCTCAACTGGATGACTCAGACTCAATGTCAACATGGCTAAGGGCGTCAAGCGCTCGCGCACATAGCCAATTGTCATACTCTTCTTCCCAACTATCAAATGGGAACACACCATTATAAAACCAAGATAGACTATAAATGTGGTTGTTGTAAACATTAGGCAAGCTGTCAAGCAAGAAGTTCTTCGAATGCACGAATCCTAAGTCATACCAAGACATGTATTCCATGGAATGAAGGAGAAGGCTCTGTAAGTACCGTTCGTGTGCAGCCTCAAAAGTTTCCAAACCCGCATCAACCTCCGTGTCTTGGTCGTCTTTAGGTCCCACTGTCTCAGCATCTGACATTGCTGATGACGTAGCCTTGTTTCTGCAGTGAGAGACTTGGAATGTTCTAGTGCTTCGTCCTCCTCACGCAGGGTGCAACACTACCTTGCATGCGTAGTGTGAAATGGAAGATGAAATCTACGAAGACGTCGTCAATGTCAAGAGAGTCTGCATGTTTCATAGTTTCGTGAGTGAATTCACTAGTTCTAATGGAAGAGAAGGGGCACATCACTCGCGTGCATGAGAACAGAGTGGCCACTATGAACTGTGTCTATATTATTCTCATCGTGCCCTCACTTGCCTTCAATTGGACAAGAACTCACATGCCGTAGACCTAATGTGTAAATTGATACGAATAGTGCACACTTACCACTGGTCAGCAGCCCACAGTGCACATCAGATGAAGCGCTCGTCCTCGTGCTTCTCCTCTGCAAAACAGTAGTATAAGAAGTGATTAGTAACGCTTTCGCATAAGACAATGCAAAGTAATAACACAGAGATGCGGAGTCGAAACATGCAATTGCATCTGAGGATGGCATTCACTGGAAGTCAGCACTATGTGCGGCACTTTCGCGTTCCCTAGCAGTTCCAACTCTCTAGTAGAGAGTGAGATAAATATAGCTTGCACTCTGCAGACGAGCGTCCTATAAACGTTCATGTGTATAACTACAAAGGTGTGTATGCTTTCAGTTTTGGTCTTGAAGTTTGGTGCAAGCCAAAGATCAGGAATGAAGCCAACAACACGAACCTGGATTCTATTGTACAATAGGGTGGGATTGGAATTAAACTGGACAAGAAGACCGTGTATCGCAGGTACGCTCGGATTCACTATAACAAAACATGGTCTAAAAAAACCGTAGTCAATTTTGACTACAGTTCTTTTTGCCACGTTTTTGTGCATACGCGTGTAGTGGATTTTTGCGGTTTTTTGCAATTTCCCACTGCAATTTTTGGAATTTTGGAGCGTGTAATATACCATTGGAAAGGTATTCAAAAGACCTTTCCAATGGTACTTTACACGCCCCAAAATTCCAAAAATTGCAGTGAGAAATTGCAAAAAACCGCAAAAATCCACTACGCGCGCATGCACAAAAACGTGGCAAAAAGAACCGTAGTAAAAAATGACTACGGTTTTTTCAGACCATGTTTTATTATAGTGATTACTGGCCCGCAGTGCTTCCAGTAAGAAACCATAGCCACTACGGGAAATCAGTGTCACCATGAATGTGGCCGGGCATCTCGTAACATGATCGACAATGTGAGCATTAGCTTTCGCCGAAAGATTCCAAGTGTTTGCGCAAACATCCAGTAAAACAAGCCACGGTAGAAGTGTGCCTTGTTCACTGCGTCAGTGGTACGCGTGACGTCACGCGTTGTCCATGTACGTGGCAAGCACTGGACGCGGCTTCGTTTCCAGAAATCCGTCATTTGCATTCACCTAGAAACCCTAACTGTTGGACCGACTTCTCTCTGGCGTCGTTGTAATTAGGGCTAGATGGTACCTCTCAGTGCACTGTACAGAGCCGGCTCGGAATTGCAGGTGATCCCCGCTTTCGAAAGAGCTTCAACCGTAGAATTTGCAGAGGATGAGAGTGATGCGGATATTTTCCGCAGTTTTGTGACTTTGGCGGCAAAGGAAGCACTGGGAGTTCCAATGTTGGATCAGCACTGTGAGTCCGCAATACTGGTGCGCCCGAGTACGATGCAATTGCGATCCTCCAGAGGTGCGTTGGTTTGTGATAAAGCAGAGGTGATGTCCGCCGCGCCTACTGTGGCTGCGTGCATACCTCAGGTACGTTGTTCATGTTCATTACGTCACTACACTTCAATGTAGCGCAGCCTTTTGCGTGGCCACGTAGCACCTCAGCCGTCGATTAGCTTTCTTGCATGCACACGCAAGGGCGCTGATGTTTTGGAGTAGCTTAGTGCAGGTGGTGTGCTGCCATGTTAGTTAACCTAAAGGTGTCACGGACACCAGTGTTGTATTCGACCTGATGACGGCACGGTATAGCGTATTGTATATGCGGTGGTAGAGTGACATAGCGACTATTAGAGGGACTTCTGTGATGAGATCTTTCTACGCTTTCTTTCCAATTGTCAGAATGGTCTTGTGTGACATCTTGTCTTACAGGGAGCGTTGTTAGAAGAGACATACAATACTGAATTGCAAACCATCGATCAATGGTACTGCTACTGTTTTGCAGTCAGTTGTTGGATTTGCAGCAGGTGTGCTTCCTAGTGGAGTATTGTCACTCATAGAGGAGTACGGAGTAATTGGCGTTGTGTCTGTCGTTGCGAATTACCTCTGTGGACCACAGTGTACATTGAATTGTAGGGAATTCAGATGTTGAAAAGTAGAAGGAAGTAGGGTACCTTGTCCACTAGAAAAGCAGTCCTGAATTAAAATCGGTGCAATAAGAGTTCGCGGCACTCCTGAGAGCTGTGGTCTTGCTCAGGGACTTAGATATTCCATAGGCAGAACTCATGACTGCATGGTCAGTGCAACAAATTTTTTTTGGATAGTTTGCAGTCAGTGTGTTCGGGATTGTAGGCTATACTTATAGCAAGTATCGCAGCGATGAGTACGAGCCAATGGTTGTCTGTACTTTGAATGAAAGAAGTCGCAGTGAAGATCAGTCTTTCAAATCAAGTGACAAGAATTGGCTTCTGTTTTGTTTTTACTGTATTTTGTAGAGAAAAGGAGAGTTTTTTGTTGACTGGCCCCGGCGGCGCTTCAGAATGACATCAACAAGAGGGAAACAACAGAGGCGGAGACAGTCCCCGCCGAAGAACACGGGAACACAGAACAGAGAGGTTCGTGGACCGGCTGAATTACAGATGCGAGCTGAAAGTGAGCGCCGTAGTAAAGGTCAGCAAGATCGAGCCACCGCGAGTATGGTGAAAGGTAAGGGAAGAGTGCAGGGTAGATCTCCTCCTCTGAAGAAGAAGTTACAGCAGTCTTCCTTGTCAGACTCCGGAGACCGTTCTTTGTCGGATGATCAGCAGGAGTCAAGGTTAGAGTTCATGAACCAGACTCTTTTTTCATACATCAGTCGAAATGTGGGGACGTGTGCATGAGAGTGTGTATGACAGTGCTTGTGTGTCTAGGACTGCTTATGTAAGGAATGCCTATTTTAGAGGACGTTTTCCTAATGTTTGTTTGGGAACAAGAACTGCAGCGGACGACGTTAGTGTGAACCGACTTCACTACGCCACGATGTTAGGTAATGAATGTGTACGACTGTGCTTCTACGGAATGGTTCAGGGAGTGCACTTAACTCTTGAAGGACTAACGTCAGCATGAGTGATTCAGAAGCTGCATATGCACTTCTGCGCACATATGAAGGCCGTGTAACAGTCGGTATTGTGTGAGGTCAGAGATGTACTGATCATTGCGATACGTAATCATTACATCCAGTGATCATGACAACTGAATTACTGCAAGGTGTACTATGGGGCACCCTGTACGACTGGAAGTCCATATATGCTTGAAGTGCCATCTAAATCCAGTAGCGAACCTGCGTTATATTTTCTTCAGTGAATCCCCTTACCGTTTGAACTTTGTGTGCATGAAGATGTCTGGTCGCAGGTACTCAGAGTTCAATAGATGGGACGTGTCTGTGTATACTTGGTTGTTAGTAGAAGTAAGATATGCAGTGGGGATATGCATGTGCTTCACAAAGTAAATGTACCTACAAACAAACTGTTTGAGAGAACGCAGTGCCTGTTTGTGTAGTGGCGATGAGGACAGTGATGCAGAGGAAGACGTCTCTACAGACAGTCACTACAATGGAGGAGGTTCCGACCATGCACACAGAGCTCGGGTAGCCCGATCCAGGGCAATGAAAAAACCCGTGACACTAGACGTGAATGGCTTACCATGGGGTAGCATGAAAGAATGTTTGGCAGACGACATCAAGAAGTATGCCAAAACTTTGGACCCCAGCGCCAACTGGGAGTCTCAGCCGTCCGGCTTGAGATCACAATTGTTCAAGCGACTATACAAGGGTAAGAGAAGATCATATCGTCACACTCTTGCGTCAGTTTCTTGTACTTTTTGACCTTTGCAACTTCCGCTCTTGGGTTTTGAAGCTCCATGACATGCATAGGGAACAATTTCATTGGCACGTCTTTGTGAACGCTTGGGCAGCGGAATCAGTGGTACTCACACCAACTGCTTCAATTGACTTGGTTGCATTGTTTTTTGTGGTTCTAGATTGGGACATGTTAGGGCAGTCCTATAAACTCAGTGAGAAGTGGGTAGGGCCCATTGTCACCAAGGTTCTCATCACAACGCGCTGGAGGTTGAATACCTTGATAGACAGTGCACAGCCAAAGCCAGCAGACGTCACTCAAGAGCAGTGGAACACCCTCGTCAGGAGACGTAGCACTGAGGACTCCCACATCATGTCAGAGCACATGCGCTCAATTTCCCAAGGGAAGGGCTCGAAGGTGGCTCAGTTGAAAGCCATTGAGCGAGACGCTGTTGTCAAGTTGGTAAGACTCTGAAACTCTCTTCGTAGCGTAGCCTTTTTTTTGGACGACGTCCCTCACACTAATCCTATCGAACAGTATGGTTAGTGATTAAATTCTTTTCACATTTCAGAAGTTACTTTCCCAGAGGTAGACGTGTACATGTTTTCACTGAAGTAAACAGAAAAGTACACTGCAATGGCATCCTGCATGTGCTATGTCGTAGTGAACGTCTCTACGAATGAGTGATATGTTTCTGTGGCTTGCATCCTTTTTTCCTTTCTTGTCAACAGACTTTACTGCACGGTCGCAAACCTTACCAAACCGAAATCACTAATGAGGTAGCTAGAGAATATACCCGGCAGCAGTTGGAAAAAAGAAAAGCATACCTCCAGAAGGGTGCAGATATGGATGACGTTCGCTCTCGTGTCGTCGAAATGGAGGACAGTGTTTCACGTCTCAAGGAGAAAATTGGTGTTTCGTAGAAGAAAATGGAGGATATGTTGACGACGTTCCTGACATCCCAAGTGGCGCGTGCACCAGTAATCCCAGACACTGACACTGCCGTCCCCTAGTCCACAGAGCTCCCGCAGCAGACAAGTCCGCTGAATTCACGTAGCGTGCCCATAGTTCCTAACGTTGTTGCATGTGCGGAGCAGTCAGCGGACCCCGCGCTTGGAGAGGAATTTGTTCACAATGATGTTGGAAATCGCAAAGATGTCCCAAGTTTAGACGGCCAGGTCGAAGACTTCCTTGCAGGGTTGTTACAGGAGCTGGAAGACATAGTGGATTTGGCAGAAGGGGTGAAATCACCAGATACGATCTTGCTAAGCGGTCGCAGTGAAGACATGCAGACGACGGTCGTCAGGGAAGGAGGCTCTCGAGGTCCTTCGAGTTAGGTTGAAGCAACAAAGGTATGGTTTTAGTGGACTCGCAAGTCACTGACTATGTTCTTCATGGTGAACTATTTATCACGTGTTTTGCAAAGTGAGAGAAACATAATGGGAAGGAATTCTGAATTATGTTGTTGGAGCACCCAAATGCGGTCACGGAAGTGAAGCGCTGAGAAGTGACAGCGCTCATGAAATGGAACGCACCGTCCGGATTTTACTGTGGAAGTGGAAGTGGTGGAATCACTGGACAAAGCAAGTGACCAGTAGCTGTACTTGTGTTTCCAGGAGGATGTAGCAGTGGATTCATCTTCCCGACCTAGACGGAATGTGGTTCAGTCGGAGCACTCCAAGGCAGTTTATCATGGTGCAGCATCGAAAGTGAATTCGAAAGCAAGTACTGCCAAGTCAGTGGTATCTCCGAAGCCGAAGCCGTTGTCAAGCAAGGTTTGTGCCGCTTTACAGTAGTACTGTAGTGAACGCACATGTTCATGTGGAGTAGGATGAAGAGGTAGCATTGATGGTGCAACCATGATTGAAAACCATGGAGAGTTTGTATGCCTATAAGAATGAAGTTGTAATCTACAGTTGTGGAGCTCATAACCAGTGAACGTGGTTCTGTACGCAAGTTGTCCCTACGAAGAAGACAGATGTGCAGAAGAAGAAATGATGATATTCAATTTGAGAAGAACGACTCGGTAAGAGAGGTCAGTATTCTAATTAGAGGTCCCTACACACCATGTTTTGAATGAATTAATAATGAACTATTGTGCAGTGAAATAAGGTTTACAGAGAAACAGTTTCTACTCCTACGATGCAGCATCATTCCTTGTATTGTGAGAGGTGCGTAGCATTCGGCAGGGAGGACAAGTTGTAAGAACGTGGGCACAGACAAATGAGCTGAATATTGCAGTGTTGCGCATGCAGGGAAGTGGGCTGCATATTGTTCCTTGCTTGATGGACTAGCAGTCCAGCAGCACAGCGGAGTCCACTGTTTTTGGAAGTTCATGTACATGAAGAATCAGAGATGCGCAAACGGAAGATATTAGTATGTATATAGACATCTTGTACAGTTTATCAACTTCTTGTTGTAGCAGTGGTAACATGTTCAGCGTTATTTGTTTTCTGCAAAGTCGGACTTACCAAAAAAAAAAAAAAATAGAAGTAGAAGCTTCCAAAAACTCTATGCACAGCTTGGGTGTCCTTGCTTAATTTTGTGGGGTGGATATCTTTTTAATACAAGCAGGGCCACTTTGTGCAAATATTGATGCTCACTGGGGCAACACAGACATATTTCAGGTCATGCATGAAGCATTTCAGCTTGTCGTGTGTTTGATGCGTTAGTGGGCTAATGTGAAGGAAAACTTCTTGTGACACTGAATGACATTTTATCAGTGGCAGCTATAACGTCGGGAGCTGTTGAATAGATAACATCTACTGATGAGGACATCATGTTCAAGTTGTTTGGTTATGTTTTGCATTTTCCATTTGTGGTCATTGACCAGATTAGTAGTGGGACTTCATCCTCGATACGTCTGTTGTCCGTTTCTCAGAAGTGATCGCCACATGCGGTAGGAACCATCTTACAATCCTGAAGCAACTCCGTGGCATTCAGGAAAACAAGTTTTCCCATTCAATGACGAATAAGCAAAGAGATGATGATGGAGACGTCAAGAATGTGCTCAGTTAGACGTGAAGGACGTTGACAGTGGTGGTGCACCCCTGTCTGTCGATGACAGGAAAATCAGTGGGAACACACACGTCATTGTATGAAGAAACATCGTCTGTGCAGCAGCGTGTTCACGTTGAGGCAGAGATGTAGTGAGAACGATGTACTGTGCTTGTTTGAAGAGCTTGTCCTGTGCCACGGAAAACGGCTGAAACATCTCCATTCCGGTGCTTGCAAGGAAAGATGAAAACGGCATCGATGTCAGTTTCAGTGTTTCCAACGTCAAAGCAGTGGAATTAGAGAACATTTTGCGTGAGAAATAGACCTTCAGAAGCACATCATTCAACACAACTAACGTAGCATGTGCGCGAATGCACTTGTCGATGACAAGCAGCCCATGTAAATTGAGCAGTTTATGTATGTTTCGTTCACAAAATCAGTTCTCCAGACTTACGGACAAAGACTGTGGCAACCTAGAATTCACCTAAGTAGGTTCTTAAGCAAAATACGGGAAAAAGGGATCTATTCAATCCCCATTTTTTTTTTCTTAGTTTGACGCACAATTAGGACCAAGGTCGGAAACCGGAAAACTGCAGACCGGAAGTAGAAAACTACGCTAAGGAACAGCGTAAGAAACCCGGATTCAGACCACCTAGCGACCGAGACCGGATAGGCAATGAGTGGCTACCGAGCCTAGAGATCGTCGGGATCTCTCCCACGTGACTAGATTAGTTTAAACCTAACGGTCAATAATTAATACCGGGGGAAAAGTATAAGACTAGGAAAGTAGGGCCAGGTCCTGCCACTTTCTTGCACGCAGTTCGAGAAAGGATATTCCGGCCAGAGAGAGAGCATTCGGTCTACAAACAGAAAGAAGGGATAGGAAGTTGTCAATCCGGTCTGGTACATAGTTGAGAGATTATCACTAAGTTAGTTGAGAGGTTCTTGAGCGCGGGAGGTTCAGTCAAGTTGGACCGCGCCTAGATTGTTTAGGCGTCCAGTGAGAGATGACAGAAGAGGTGCAGGAAGGAAGGATTCTAGCCTTCCGGAATGTGAATCTGGTCGTGCCAACTGACGCACAAGACAAGCGGGAGCTGGAGGAAGACCTCAGGCAGATGGGCTGCGAGGGGTTCATGGCTCATCCCTAGAACCTGAAGGATGAGGCGATGGTGGAGGAGCTGTTGACCGGCCAGACCAACGAGTGGAAGGGGACGGTCCGGGCGCTGTCGGGTAGAGAGGAGCGCGCTTAGGGAATACACAGGGTGTTTGGCTGCAGGTTGATGAGTGAAAGTGGTTAAGTCTTTAAACCTTGAATCTTCACTTGAGTCTTCACTTGAACTCGAATCTTCATTTGAATCTTCGCTTGATCTTCACTTGGTCTTCCGTTGGCTTATCCTGGTGATGGTTCTATGGGGCCAAGGGTAAGGGTGTGTAATAAGAAACAAGGCCTCGGACGGGTAAAACAGGGCGGCCAGACCACGAGCTGAGCCGTCCGAAAGATTGGCTCCTAAACTTTCAAACTCCCGGTGACCAGCTTTAAGAAACAAGCTTCACCGTGAGAACAAGCAAGATTCGACCATGTGGGCCATTAACCCCACTTCGTCACCACGACACAAAATGAGGCTAGCTTGGGTGTAAGCCAAGCCGCCCGCAACAACAAAGGGTACAAAGCCACAAGCCACACACACACAAACCACACACACACACACAAAAGTCTTGAAAACTCCTCTAACCGCAACTTCAATTCCCAAGCTGAACTTTGGGAGAGCGCCACCGTCACCTCACAACTCCAAATGAATCAAATGATAGCTCTTTGGAAAGGTATCACAAATTTCTACTTCTCCTCCAAAATTCAAGTGAATCTAAAACTCTGTCCCACTTCTATGGCCGTTCAAAGTTTCGGCCTTGAGAAACAAAGGGCAACAGACCCTCTTTCACTCCCACACTCACAACTTTCTCATACAAGCTCTAAATAAAACAAATGATAGCTTCATAGAAAGCCAAAACAATGATCTACACTTCCTCTAAGTTTCATTGCAAACCAACAACTTGTCCGTCTTCTACGGTCGGTCGAAGTTTCTGCCTTATAATTTTAATAGCAACAAACTTCCCTCCATTCAAACAAGCACAACTTTTGATTTACAACTTCAAATCAGGCAAGTGAGACCATTTTGAAAACTATACACCATGATACACAACTCCTCCAAATTTCATTTCAAAACTCCAAAAACCCACAACACAATGGCTACTCAAACATTCGGGTCCATCCTAAACTCACAACGAGAGAGAAGATGAATAGTATCCACCTTTCTCTCCACCCTATCTTCACTCTAACCACCCAAACAAGTGGGGTCAGCCCCTAACTCACTCCCCAAACTCCTCTAACAATAATTGAGCACTTATTTGGCCCCACACCTATCTCTTTATCTTTATCTTTGAAGGAAATTCTTCTCAAGTTCACCTAGAAGGCAAACCATTTGAATATTTCCCTCTAACTACTTCACAAACACAAATTTATTATAGAAAAATCACTCCAAGTATGGAATGAAGAACTAAAACTCAACATACATCTATTAGAGGTAAAAAACTAGAGTTCCAATCGAAGCTTCACTCCATCTGCAGAAACTTGAGGATGCGTTTGATTGTCGCGGTGACATAATCGGCACGATCCACCTTTGTCAAAGGATTCACCGGTCCTTCTAACCATCGTTCGTGACCGCGACTCCCTTCGATAGGCCTCACCATACCAAAGTATTGTTCGTCGTTTAGACCTTCAAAACATCCTTCAAACGTCATTTCACGACTTCCGGGCTCAACACACCCAACTTGCAATAAGATCACCAAAGCTCGAGCATCTCGCTGAAGGTTCCCGTACCACCATTGCTCCACACGAGGTTGTTTCGGCGGTCGAGAAGGCCCAGCTTCATCTCGTGGATGCTCACGCGACAATACAATATCTTGCAGCAGAAGAGGTTGATCCGGCAGTTGTGACAACGAGAGTTCAAATTCAGCCTCCGGTTGAGGCTCTTCATCTTGAGACTCAGAAAAAACCCTCCAGTTCGACATTCTAGTTCTAATGTGAAAACTAAACTCACCAACAAAATCCAATGAAACTCTAAGGCAAAATCGTGTTCTTATATGAATGTTGTACATCTCAATAGAATAGCGTCACCTTGAAGTTATTCAAATAATTAACGTCACCTTGAAGCTACCCAATAAAATATATTATAATATGTTTGTACACTATGTAGGAATTTACAACAGGACAGCGCTGCCAAAGGAGTGGAGTGCAGCGATGTGGCGCAAGGTGTACGCCTTCGAGCAAGGCGGAGACACAACAGGAACCCGGACGGACAAGTTCCATCAGGGTAAGTTCCGCAGACCCACCAACCCGAAGGATGGCTTCACGGTGGCTGAGTGTGTGTCTGCTAGACACAAGAGGCTGCTGCGGTTCATGATGGCGATCTTGAACCCGGATAGATGTGGGCGCTTCATTCCCACCCTTGGAATTAAGCGATCACAACCAGGCTCTAACAATTCTACTACCTACGGGTGTCTAAGCGTCAATCCATTGTGCCTTCCAAGCAATGGATCTTTTTTACTATCCTAACTATCCTACTAAGGGTTGTTTCGTTCTCTTATCCTACTTCTACTTGCTGCTCCCTCTATGTGTTTCGTTCTATTGTCCTACTCTTCTACTTTGTTCTTGTTTATCCTACTTCTACGTGTTTGGGTTTGTTTTAATCTACTCTACGGATTGATGTTGTTCTACTTCTACTTTATGTATTTTAATTGAGCACCTCTACTCTACGTGTTGGTATTGTTCTACTTCTACTTTACGTATTTTAATTGGGTACCTCTATTCTACGTGTTGGTATTGTTCTACTTCTACCTTACATATTTGAATTGAGTACCTCTACTCTACGTATTAGTCTTCTATATGTACTTGTATTTGGCTTAGTCTAATCTAGTCTTCTTCTATGTATTCGGTTATTATATGTACGTATATTTTGCTTAGTCTAATCTACGTCTTCTTCTACGTCTTCTTTTACTATACGTACGAGTATGTGGCTTAGTCTAATCTACGTCTTCTCTACGTCTTCTTTTACTATACGTATGAGTATGTGGCTTAGTCTAATCTACGTCTTCTCTACGTCTTCTTCTACTATACGTGCGTGTATTTGGCTTAGTCTAATCTACGTCTTCTCTACGGTTGGGTACTTATTATTTTCCTTCTCTTTTATGGTCGCCTCTCTATTCGTGATTGCTAAACACCGGACCTTAATCCTACTTGGGGTGTAGACTTTTCCACTAACTAATTTCCTATTGCATCAATTAATTCAAATCAAGGGTAGGGTTAGATGCCCACCTCCGTTCCGTGGATCCGGCCCTCTTCACTCCACGCCACGTCCATCATTGCCATGTCTTGGTCCCGGTTCTTTTTATTATCCCTTTCCGGGTGTTCTTACAATTAGGTTTTTTTTGCAATGGCTTCCTAGCTCAACTAGTTTCTATTCTATCCCCTCAACTACCTAATTTCTATGTTTTCTCCTAACTACCTAATTTCTATATTTTCCCCTAACTACCTAATTTCTATCTTTCCCTAACTACCTAATTTCTATCTTTTCCCCTAACTACCTAATTTCTATCTTTTTTTTGTAGGAACCCCTGGCTCCCCCCCGGCTGCGGTACCCGACTGCAGTACCCGGTTGACGGCCCAGCTGGCTGGCTGCGGTACCCGACGCGGGACCCGGCTGGCTGGCTGGGGCTCCCGGCTGGCTGGGTTGCGGGCTCTGGCTGCTGGCTGAGGGCTCTGGCTAGCTGGGGCTGGTCCAATACTTGGAAACTTGTAATTTCTGGCTTTTTGAGTAGAATTAGGAACCTCCTAACAAAAGAACAATTGATGTGGCCCAAGGGTTTTATCCCAATGGATGTTGGATGCTAAACGTTGACTTAGTGCCAACCGTGTTGGACACTAAACGTTGAGTCTAACTCAAGAGGGAGGTTATTTGACACCCCGCTAAGACTTAGGGGGTTCAAAGCTTCGCTGTGAGAGTGAGGCGTTTTGACACGTGATTAAGACTTTAGTTTCTTAAAAAGGGGGGGGTTCATAGCTTCGCCGTCCCCTATGGGACTAACTTATCCCCGTGACTAAGAGAAGAGGGAGAAGAGAATGTTTACACAACTTATCTAGTCTATAGTTCAAAGCTTCGCCGTCCCCTATGGGACTAACTTAACCCCGTGACTAAAAGAAGAGGGAGAAGAGAGTGGTACAAGTGCAAACAAACGTTCGAAGTCACCTCCCAAGTTACCCCTCGGTTCCTTACAATACTCTCCCACAACAACTCTCAATGGTACACAATACAATGAATAATCAAGCTTAGATTGCAACAAGTTCCACCACTTGGGGGGGTCTCAAGTCCCCAAGTAAAAAACCACACTTACCAAAGGGTGTGAAAACCCCAAAAGACCATCAAAGGCTCCCTTGGCATCAAAAGCCAAAGGAATTCCGGCATAACCCGGGCCCAATAGTCCTCCTCCCTTAAATGGGTAGGAGTGAGAAAAGAGAGAGAATGAGAAGAGAATGCCGCCCCTTTTATACCCAAAAGGGAGCAACCCCCCCCCTTAATCTACTAAGAATAACTAGATGAGGGAAATTAGGAGGTCCGTACATGTTTACCCCTCCCAAATCTAATTATCCACCTAAAATCTACACAATTTGAATTGGGAAATTCAAATCTTACCTAACCTTACAAGAACTTGCAAAATCGTCTAATTTACCTTCCCCAAAATCTACAAGTTCTCACATGGGAGAAGTTCCCATGTATTCCCACCTACTTAATTTGAAATTACTTACACCAAAGCACATGAACCACCTCCACTAACTTTTTGAGGTGGTACTTGCTCCCACATGTGCCCGAAGTTCCCCATACGTTCCTTACGCGTTCCCCACGGCTAATGGGGTCAAAACTCCCCAAAAATGCATTGGGGGGCCTAAAACCCCCATTTCTTCTCCATGTGCTATCCCCAAAAGGCTAACTTTTGGATTTTAGCTCTAAATGGCAAACGGATTGCGTCATTGGCTCCGGAAGGCCATAATTAGCCTAAGAGGAACCCCTTACCCCTTAAACTATGTCCAAATTCTCGAGGAATCTTAGCGTAAGCTAGGATCCAAGTTGGGATAAATTCCCAACTTTTGGAGTTTAGCAATTTTGGACCCCAAACCTTCACCAATCTTCCAAGTAGATGGGAGGGGGTAGGAATAGACCCAAAATAGGCTCCGTTCCGATGTCGTATGGCCCCGGTACGCCGGTCAACCGCCGCTTTCGTCTTTTAATTTGTCAGTTGGGGAGGAATGTCGCCGATTCGGGATCCTCTGACTATCGTTTTGCCTTGAAACTTAGGGAAGCGCTCCGTTGGTGTGAGACCGCCTCGCCGGATTTTTAGTGGGATTTTACCGCACTTTGGGATATTCTTTCGAATTCCCACCCAAAGTCCACCGCGGTTGACCGTTTGGGAAAATATCCAAACAACGTCGGAAAATTCCCAAACTTCAGAGGGGACCACCCATGGGATCCCCTCACTTAGATGCAAATCTGCATCCCCACCGTGTGCTCCTAGAATTAGGAATTGCCCGGTACCTGCATTTCAAGGTTAGTATTTTATCCGTATTCTCTTCGATGCTATGGGGAGTGGGGGATTCCTCCTAGATCCCCCTATGAGGACTTCCTAGCCTAGGCAGGGCCTTTTTAGGCTTCTTACCCTAATCCTGCATGTCTCTATCAATTTGGCGTCTATTTAGCTAAGACTAGGCCCGTTTTGGATGTAAACTATCCTAAATCCCACCTAATGACCAAATGGCACATTGGCATGTGTAATGCCAATATACGTTTAATGCCCTTTTGTAGGTGTTATGAGCCTAAATATGCCTTAGTTTATGTATAAATTCGAAAAAAGAACCCATGAGTCCCCGGTGACGAATCGGGGACTCACAATAGACTTAGTAGGATTACGGTCACCGTAGCCAACACCGTCTTTGGTGCGCTGTCGGGAGACAGGAAGATAGATTGGGGGTTAGTTATGAGGGACCGGATGGACTGAATGGTGAAAGGAATTGGGAAATCTAAACCCTCTCCCATTTCACCATTCCTATTTCATCTGTATCATTCGTTAGACCTCTTGAGAGAGAAGGAGAGGGAAGCTTACGAGGTAGGGGCTGCAATGATAGAGTATGAGATTGCAGACCCGGAAGCTGAAAATGACCAAGATGAGGAGGCCTCCGAGGATGAGAGTCAGGAGGGGCAGCAAGGAGGCACACAGGAGGGAGACGAAGCTCCAGAGGTAGGAAGAGAGGATCCACCTCTAGAAACCCTTGTAGTAGCCGGGGAAGCCCAGAGGTTAGATCCGGTCTAGGAACAGGATCCCTTGCTAAGGATCCTGCGAGACCTGGATGACTTTAGAAAACACCACCTGGAGGAGAGAGGGTTGTTGCGGGGCATAAGCCAAGCCCTAGGTTCTATCCCACCCTCCAAAATTATGGAGGTGTTGGGAGAATTAATTCAAGAAGCACATGATAGCCGGGACAGGGAGGAAGTACTCCGACTAACAAACCAGATCTCAGCCCTGAAGAGGGATCTCCACCACGCACAGGAGGAGTTGGACGAAGAGAAGCGCTTCACCACGCAGGCCAGGAACACTCTCGGAGAAATCCGAGAGTTCATCACTCATCCGGGCGAGGTCGTCAACAAAGCCATGCTTTTCGACAAGAAAGTGTTGGAAGCAGGCAAGATGGTAGGTCCCCAGATGCTCACAGCTCTGGTGGCTTACAACAAGAAGATGGAGGCAGCGCTGGAGAAGTGGCGATTAGTGGTCACGGAGGTCCAAGCTAGTTCTGCTCCGGTCTCAAGACCGGAAGAGCAGAAGATGGAGGAGGAGCAGCTGAAGGATCAGCCACCACCACCAGTAGTCGAGGTAGAAGCCGGCACATCCGAACCGGCAAAGGAAGAGGAGATCAGGTCTGAAGCCGTGGCGGAGGAACTTGTCCCACAGACCCGGATTGAAGAGCCCAGGGTTTCTCAACCCGAGAAGACCAAGGAGCCGGAACCCGAGCCGATGGTGTTGCGGGAGATCATCCGGGGGACGACACCGCCAAGGGAAAAGACCAAGTTCATCAACTTGTTGGACGATTCTCCAAGCAAGACATCACCCACGGTCGTCACACAACCGAAGACCGGAGGGGAAGCAAAGGCAACGGTGCAGGTCCGTTCAATATTGAAGACCGGATCTGGATCCGGGTCACCAAGCAAGGGACCAGCCCGGAACGTCGAGAGAGTGGGAGAGCAGACCCCACAGAGCAAGGCAGTGCACCATCCGCCCATCACCGGATTCAAGAAGAGGACCACGGAGACACCCAAGGTGAAGCGGAAGGCCCGGGATGAAGAAGAAGAGGATTCCGAAGAAGAAGATGAGGACTCGGAGGAGGAGACCGACTCCGGTGATGAGTCGGACCAATACTCGGATGCAGACCAAGCACTGGCGGAGACCACGAAGACCAGGGCCAAGGCGCGGGGTAAGACCAAGCCGAAACCCAGACCCGTCAAGATGTACCGGTCCCCGAAGAAACAGCCAACCCGGAAGGGTGCATCGCCTATCAAGCGAGTGAGGAAATAGGGAGCATTAATTTCAAGTAGATAGGAAGGTGGCTAAAACAGGATATATTTAGGTTAGGAACTTTTGAACTTAGACCGGATCCAGATATGTAGGATCTAGGATCCTATTTTGTTGGTATTTTTGTAGTTTTGTGGAAGTCAACTCGCCCAAGTTGTAGAGGAATGTTACGTGGCATTCTTGGCGGCTGGTGTTGATTCCATTTGCGCTTTTAGGTTTCCTTGTAGTTTAGTATTTAAACCCGGTTCATAATTGAATCCAGGCGCGCATTATGTTATCTTACTTTCGCAAGTTTTTGTGTTGCAAATACAAGTCAGAACCTTTCTGATTCACTCTGAAGTGGACTGTGTGCATGGGACCTTGTCAAAGTCTTATGGTGATGGTTAGAATTGCAGCCTTGTGTGGATAAGTGTGTGCCCGGATGTTCAGTTTATCCGGTCTCTGGACTTAAAGTGAATTCGGTTTTGATAGGGAATTTGTGCAGGATCTCATAGTGTTTTCTGGAACAGGTCTAGGGAGTATTCGATAGGGATAGACACTTGTAGAGTCTGGGTTTGAAATCGGGAGCGTCCGGCCAAATGCCAACTGAATGGTGATCCGGTCTCTGTGGAAGAAAGAAGGACTAAGTGAGGAAATTCAGCTCTCTTGCATAAGCTACCGCCCTTATTCTACCGGAACTTAGACTAACTGGGTAATCCGTCGTTGTAGTCGTTGTTAGGATTAGGCAGGAGTGCTTGCGTGACCTGCTGGGCCGGATTAGTCCCGGTCCAGTTGTGAGGTATTCCGGTCTGGTTGTAGTAGTAGTTTCTTTTTACTTACAAGTGGAACTTCTGACACTTTAAAACTTGAAGGGTAGGAGTAGGCTTCCTTCCTAAACGCCCAAACAAGCAGATCCCTCTTGTTATCGAGGTAAAACTTACACTTGGTTACTATATTAGGGACTGGACCAACTACTAGTATCCGGTCTTTAGTCCCATATCTAGTAAGGATAAGCGTAAAGGTGGTAAACATACTGGTATAAATAGATAGACTTAGTTTTGAAAGATAAAGGATTGATCTGGTAATCAGGTCCAAGGAAATCTTAGGAACCTTTGAGACCCAGACCGGATTAGTCTTTTGCTTGGGTTTTGTTGTGATAACCACTAACGTATTCCGGTCTTTCGTCAACTTTCGACCAAATCCTTTGGGAACAATACACGAGTCACTTTAAGGCTAATTTAGTACATTCTAACGCCTTAGAGAAGGAATTGTGCTTTCCTGTGCTACGACAAAGACCATAGAAGCTAGAGTTCTTGTTTTGAAGGATGCCGTGTAATTCAAGTAACGGGAGGTCAAATGAGCACCACCAACAAATCAACGAGGACGAGCGCTGTGTTGAAAACCTCAGGCGGCGCAGACGACATCTCTTGGCGACGGCACTCGCTGCTTCCGATGTGCCGCCAATCAGCACATGAAAATGCAGCTCACTGTGAGCAGCCAATGGGGAGAAGGCACGTGTCATTTCTGCTGTAATACCGTTTTTTCATTCGGGGGCTGACTGGTTTTGCAGAAAATGTCCAATGCTAAAACTCCTTGCATGCAGGTGCCACGTGCTGCTCTACGGTAAGTTGCAGAGAAAGGAAGAACAGGCCGTTTCACAATGTGTTTTAACTGAGACAGCAGCAGAGCACGACCTGTTTTCATGTTCCTCTTGTGTTTTCATCATGTCTATTATAAGGGATTTTGGGTGACGTCGTTGTTCACGAGACTTTTAGTTTTCTGAAATGGCCATACATGCTATTGGACATGTTCTTAAAAACGAAGGATTCTTCTAGTGCCAGCAATTATAATTTCTCTATTCTAAAAACAAATTTTGAAGGCCTTCATTTTAACTCATTTTTTGATAACTTTTATAAGAAATAAATTGTAGGATTAAGATTGTTCAATAGAATATACTAGCCATCAAGGTTGACATTTTTGATTCCATAACTAAAATATTAACAATTTAGTATTTTGAATCAAGCTCTTTTTCTTTTTCTTTGCTATTTTTATCCTATATGCGATACAAATCCAAATGATCTTGGAATTTTCAAACATGTAGTCAAATTTTCTTGAAGAACAAATCAAAAGAAGCACGACCATCATGGGCATTTTTTCATGCAAATGTGACCCTCTAAAATGCAACTCCCTATATTTCCAAGTTCAAAAAAGATTTTTGTAAATCTAAATGCTAATATCTTGCAATCCATATGGTAGAAATTTCAAAAATTCTTTCCGTGACATCTTCTCTAACTAGCACACTACAAGATCTTACAATTACATGTGTCCAAAAATTCTTTTATTCAAAAATTTGGTACTTGAACTAGGAATGACACTTTTAAAGTGCTTCTAGAGAAGATATAGTTATAACACTTAAGAGGTTAATTTCCTAAAGAATCAACCATCCAACTTTGGAAGGAGTTAGGAACTTGAGAAAACTTTACTAACTTCATAATTTAGAATAGCTTGCATGAAGATTTGACAATGGACACCAATCATCATCATCCATATGTGGAGCTTTACTTCATGTCATTCCAATAATTATTGCAAAAGTTTAAAGTTTTTTTCAATTCAATTTCAATGTCAAATTAAGCCACAACAAATATATTCTAAAAATATAATGACTACTTTTGTTGGATTAGATTTCTTCATCTTTACTCAAAAACATTTGAACCATTGAATTGAAAATAATGAAATAAAGTTATGAAGAGTTTTATTTTATGGGCAACGAAGGTAGGAAACATATATTATGCTATCTTTTCAAGTTGATTTTGAAATTTTCAAATGAATATTTTTAAAAGATACTGTTTCTTTCATCTAGTATGACCTTTGACCAAATGAATTTCATAAAGATGAATATAATTTTTTTCATTGGTTTAAAAGAAAACGAGATTTGAAGCCGATTTCCAATGTATTGGCTAAACTGCACAACTTCTATACATAATTGATTATTCTAAAAATGTTGAAAGACAAAATTCTCTATATAAAGTATAAACACTACAAGAAAAACATGTGTTTTAAGTATAGTTCTATTAGTATAGTCTTTTAAATAATGACCTTTAAGTAAGGTTTCTAGTAAAAATTTATTGAAAAGACAGTCTTTTTAGTAAATTTTACTAAAAACCATACTTAAAGGTCATTACTTAAAAGACTACACTATTAGGACTATACTTAAAACACTCCCTTCTCTTGTAGTGAAAAGAGCTAAAAAGATGAATTTATATAGTTAAGACCCTTTGAGCTTGCAATTCATGAGGATAATTGCTGTAGAATTTTGGCAGGATGTATTTGAAAATAGATTCCATTGTGGGATTTATAAGAAAACAAATATACATGGAGACTATAGCCTTGCTTTGGGTACAAGTATTTTGAAGTAATCTCAATACATTACAATATCTTAGGACTTGAGACATAATGGGTAGCAATGTAGGCTTCGACTTTTAGAACATGACCTCTAAAATTACAACTCCACTCATGATATAGAAAAAGACAACTAGTACTATCTTAGAAAACTTAATAGGATGTTGTGTATCCAATTCTCCATAGAATAACATTAAGGAAGTAGTGCAAGGCCATGATGCCATCTAAAGTTTCAATTCTTAACTTTTCATTTTAGTTCATCAATTTCATCGTAATGCTTTGAAAAGCATTTATCACAAATCCAAGCTATAGATCCCCTTCCTCTTCTAAATCGAACCTTCTTTAGTTGAAAATTTTCAAAAAAGTCTCTCTTATCTTGACACTTGGGCTCCAAAAACTCTTGAAGCCACCTTTGAGCTTCGGATTGGTCGTCAATTGAAATTCTTGAATGTTTCTTCACATCACTTGGCAATGATTCTATAGTTCCCGTAGGAATTTGATAATCCAAAACACCAGGTGTGTCAAGAATCAAGGCTGCAAAAGTGCCCCCATCACTAAAATCAGGGATCATTGCACCCATTCCACAACCAACATGGGTACCAATCTTCATCAATACAGTAGTAATCTTCAATCCCCAAGCTACCATTGCAAGAAATTTCTATGTGCGTTCTGTTCCGAAATTAGCCACACAACCTTTTTGATTTGCAACCTCATGGAATCCGTAGATACTTTCACACATGAGGTGAAGTTTGACTCTATCAAGGTCAGGCACCAATGATGTCAAAAGCTTCTTTTTCCCATATTCACAAAGATAGGCGAACTTGGGAATTTGTGACTGTTGCATCTCTATAGAAAATGCCATCAAAGCATCAATCTTAGAACACATCATGAACAATAATTCCGTTTGCATGCTTTGAAAGCAATGCTCTAGATTTTGTATCATATCCTTTGTTTCTTTGTGATGTTCATGTTGTTCCCTTCTCATGTCATCTAACTTGTCATCGAAAGACCCATGTACAAGTCTTTGAAGCATTTGCTGAAGGGAAAGTGTCGATAAGCCCCGCCTATCAAAGTTCAAGTTGAATTGATCATCTTGGGTCATAGTTCCTAAAGATTGAAGATTCTTGTCACAATCTTCTAGGTCATGCAATCGCCTTTTTAAAAGATTTTTCCATGCCAAGCTCCCCAATAAGGTACTCACTTTGTCGTAGCTAATGCCCAAACCTTCACACGACTTCCAATTATATGTTGCATGTACACCAAACTTAATGACCTCCGCTTCCAAGTCTTTTGCTAGAACACATTGGTCTTTACGATCTTTGGCATTAACCAACATCTTTACACATTCAGGGCGCAAAATATACTCAACAAGGTGAACTCCAATACAACCCAATGTAGGATCTTCTTGAAGAAGTTTGATGTGCATGACAATCCCGTTTTCAAGGAATTCCAACATTTGGTCTTGATCTTGATGGGATCGTAGAAGGATGTCGATGCATCCATAATGGCATTGAAGAATGACTTCAATGCCATTACTTATAAACTTGATAATGTCTTGAAACACTTCATAAGTATCTTGGATATTCTTGCTTTGGAGCTTCTTGAAAAAAGAAACCTACACATTATATGAACAAATGAAGAGGATATCATTTCAACAAGACAAAAAATGATAGTGGAAATCAATTCATTTGATTCAAACTCAACTGATTTTGACACCGACGTCAAAGTGCAAATGAAAGAAGTTAGTGTAGCCAGCTTATTGTCATGGAAATCAAGATTGAACTTCCCAAATATTTGTCATTGTTAGTAATTGTTATGATTTGTAGTTCAAACTATATTTTTTGGGAACGATCATTGTGTTGAGATTATTGCAAAGTAAAAATTCAAGTACAAGACATTTGTAAATCAAATAAAAAAAATGGAAATGCACGAAATTTCTATTCTACCAGGATGAATCAAAGACAATACCTGAAGTCGACTGAAAAATCCAGCAGTCAACATGGTTTGAATTTCATCTTTGCAAGCCAATCTTCTCCCAACATACTTCAAGCTTGTGGAGTCATCATTGGTAGACCAACTCAAACTCTCATGTTTGTCTTTCAAAGTTGATGGTATCATAATGCTACTAGCATCTTGCTCATAGCATATGTGTAGCTTGATCATCATGCCCAAGATGTCATCAAATTGCTTCTCCATGTCTCCAGATTGACCTTCCACAAGCTTCAATATCAAACGCTTCATGCGGTCTATGGACATGATCCCATTGTTTGAAACCATCTCCAATTTGCAATCCACATTTGAACATTGGTGTAGGAATTGTCCAATGATTTTGTGGCAAAACCAATGGGGATCCGTAATGACAACTCCTTTCTCATTGTAGATGATGTGTCCTCCATCATTCAAGGATATGGCTACAAACTCCCTCTTCCTTTTTGCAAGCTCATGGTCTACATCATTCAACTCTTCCACTCCCTTGCACATGCCTTCACAAAATTCTTCCCACTTCAACAATTGTGGATTTGATTCGTTTGCATTCCATAGCTCTACCAAGTGTTGCACTTCTTCACAAGCTCTAATAGTCTTCGGCAATCTCTTCAAAAGTTGCTTCATGTGGAATTGCATGCAAGCAAATACCTCACGAGCATGAGATGCATTCCTCCCATCTACCTTAAACATAGACCTACCTTCATCAAAATCAAGGACCTCTTGGAATTGAGATTTCAATTGCAAAACCTCATCTTCAATACGTGCTGCAAATGCATGATCGTCTTTCCAATAGTCAAAATGTGTCATCACTATTGACACATGCGGGCGATAGGAAAGAGATCGCCTTGTATTAGAAGCAATGAATCGCAACCATGATGCAAGTTCCGATTTGATGTTGGATGGACGTCTTCTTTTTGAGAGGCAAGATTGCTCCATTGGATTGCACATGAGTAGAAACATTGATGAACTTCCATCAGTTGAGAGATTGGGCATGACCAACTCATGAAAAGAGTAGTAGTCGGTTTGCCCGGCCATGTCCCAAATGGTAATGCCAAAGCCATCACATTGTACTTTGTCTATTTCAATGCCATGTGTACGTTCAAGTGGGATGTCTTCTTCTCGCACTTTTTGCACATTAGATTTTTTTTTAAAGTTTCGTATTTTACCCTTGAAGCGTTGTTGGTTTGGAATTTCATCTTTTCTTTGAAATTCCTTTAGTTCCTTCATCGACACTCGTATTCTTGTTTTACCTGTGAAAAAGCAAAATGAAAACAACCTAGCTTAGATGTAGAATAGAAATTCCTACAATCTTTAGATGGTATAATTGATGTCATGAAGTTGCTACTTAAAGCTCTTAAGAGTTTTGAAGACCAACATTTCACAAAAACATTTTTCTTCTAGGTAGAATAGAATCCCATTCTTTGCTACTTTGATCAATAGGATTTCTTTTACAAATGCATTCACCAAAGAGTTTGGAATCAAAATCCTTGTCCGATCCATTGCAAGACCATCTAGTTCAAAGTTCAAATGAAAGTTTCTTCCAAATGCTTGGGTTGAAAAAGTTGCAATCATCAAATATTATAGTATTCAAAATGTAATGTAAAAAAGAATGGGCTCTACAATTAGCTAAAGTTGCTTCTAAAGTTCATTTTCTACATGACTTGAAGGTGTGAAAAAATGTTCTATAGATGACAACAATTCATATTGATGTTTGCAATATAAACAAATTTGAAAGATTTAATTGTGAGCAAGGAACTAAAGCTACAAATGACTTTTGACTTGAATCTTGGAAATGTCAATATGCTATTGGTGAAAAAAAATTTAGTTATTAATCATCTCCACTTCTTCTAATTGCACTTAAAACTTTCAAAATAGAATTTGCAAAAAACACTTTGTATTGATTGATATTCAATTTGACTTAGAGGCTTGATTTTTGCCCACAATATTACAAAACTATTTGTAACTATCTCCTATTTTTCTTGTTGAATCAAAATCAAACAATTCAAAACTGCTTGGGTGGAATCAAATCCCTTAAACCATTTAGACATATTACTATATCAAACCATATTAAAGCTTCACTAGTAAAGTAAAATGATTATTACAAAGCACCTTGTATAACAAGTGAATCCCGAAATGAGCAATTCTATTTCCTCAAAGTATAACTATGATTTTGAGCTTAATAGAACCTTTCAAAACGTTTCAATTGATACAATTTCAATCTAAAATTTTGATTATTTGAAGCTATGTTCTATCTATCAATATAAATATAGCACAAAAAGTTCCATTAGTTTGAAGTTTCTTGGGATGCTCTAAAAGTCATTTAAAAAAACAAAAACCCAAAGTACCTCCACTAATGATTTTTAAAATTAAATAACATTGTCAAATTAAATTTGGTCTCTTTAAAATTGATTAGTAAAATTTTGACCATTTCCATGAGTAAAATAACACTTTCTATATCAAGAACAAATGAATAATTTATATCCACACTAGAGTGATTTAGGGTACTAACTTCCGATGAAGGATAAATTCTAAAGATACATATCACAAATGAAATTTAAAAAAATTTATTAATGAAAGAAGTATAGATGAAATATACACAATATTGTGTTGTTTGGGTTCTAACACATAGAGCTTCTAGTTGGAATGACTCAAGAAATATTTTGAGTTTCTTAAGCAATGATTGCAAAAAACATTTGTACTATATGTTTCATTTTTTATTTTTGACATTTTGATACCTTTTGTACTACTAGTCACCTTTAGTACTATTAGAAGCGTTGAATATCAAATTCAAATTGTCAATTGGATTTCAATTCTACTATTTTGACAATTTATAATATCATCATTAGAAGGCTAGGAAGGATGCTATAACTTAATTTGCCAGAAAAAATAGTTTACAGTGACAAATTAGAAGCACTATGGGCCCCAAGGCACTGGTATTGAATCTTTTCGCATATCCTCAAATATTGTTTTGAGCCATAGGCTACAATTTATGCTAAAGAATGAGGGTTCTACATTTCTATTTTTTAAAATTATAAAATGCACTTGAAACTTTTATTTTAAAGTGGCCATTATTGCCAACTAAAAACAAAGAAAAAAAATCAAAGCTAGAACAAAAAAACATGTCTCATTCAAAATAACTTCAATCAAACTATAATAAACTTGAAGCCAAGTGCTTATAGAAGTTTCAATAAATGCTACTTCCAATTTGATTGAGTAGATCATTTTGATTCATGAAAATGATGGTAAATATAATTTCTATTGATTGAATATTTTTTTAGAATTGAAAGTCAAAGTTTATTATTAATTCACCTATGGTTTGAGACCTTTAGGATTATTGAAGGCTTTAGAGTGTTTATATATAGACACACAAATATCTACATTCTTTCTACGTGTTTTGAATATTCACTTCTATCTTCAACCTAAATAACTATATCAATGATAAAATATCTATCTATATAACATAAGTATGTATAGCTTACCAGCAAATGGTTCCCCGCACAAAAACACTCGTCCGGATGTTGGATGGACAATTGCCATGCTTTATACAATACCTTGCATCTTCATTTTCTTCTTCTTTGATAATGCAGAAAATACATAGTCTGCCTCTCCCGTCTCTTCCAAACCCGTGGCCCCCAACTGAATGTCTTCAATGTTGTGATTCTCCAAGAACAAGTCCATCATTGCTCCAAGTACTTTGTACCCACCAACTGCTTTACAGGTATAAAATCCAATTCCCGTTAAACATTTGTTGGTCTTTAAGGCTTCCAAAATGGCCAAAACATTCTTGGTCCCTTGTGTATTAGGCAAAGATAAATCGTGCATGCGATTCAACTCCAATTCCAATAAAGATGTGTTGGTGTGAATCAAGTCAACTAAGGTTTCAATCCCTTCTTTCCCTCCAATCGATGTCCATATTTGAAGCTTCTTGAGGGTAGTATTGCATTGAAGATTATTGTTCTTAGGCATTAATGGATCCAACAACGCCTTTAACTCCATGCTACTAGAAATATCACAAGATAGAGATGTCAAAGATTGGTTGGAACCCAATGCAATTGCAATGCTCTTGTATCCTCTTGTGAAGGCCTTTTCAACTCTAGGTAGAATAGGACCCACTCTAAGTAATTTGAGGGATGTGTTTGAGGCGAGCATCTGACTTATTTGCTCTAATTGTGCATCTGATGTTAGAGAATCAAATGCCAATTTCTCAAGGACATTGGAAGAGCCTTGGAAGGGCTTCATGAGTTGCTCCACTCCGGCTCCGTCTACCCTTACTTGCATTATTTTGAGCGATTTGAGGATTTGGAGATTTTGGGGCGTAGCAATAATGGCCATAAAGTTTGCAGCCACCTCCTTGTCCATCACATTGTCTAAATCAATGAATTCTAGGCCGAGATGTTCAATAGCTTCGTTTGCAAGAAGCACACTTGATATATACTTGGCATGGAGAATTGCAGAGCCATGTAGACATTGGAGTTGGAGTTTTTTGAATCTGTTGCGAGACTGGCGGAGTGCATCAGCAAATGCCTCCACATGTTTGCATGGCTCGTCCTCCCAAATTTCGATGTCCACTTTTTCATGGAATACAATTTTCGATGAAGCAACTGCCTCGAGAAACTCACGAGAACCTGTTGCGAATGTAAAGCTAAAGCCTCCAAAGCGAATTTCAACTCCCGAGAGATGAAAACACAAATAGTCACACCTACGTTCATCTTCGGGTGAGGAAGAGAGAAAGCGTGCCAACTCTTGCCCTTCCTGGGAACGCAACTACTTTGTAGTTTCTTCGCTGCCAAGATGGGAGGCAATACTCCGAAGCCAACGAAGGAAGAAATTCTTCCAAGTCCAGAAGCTAAACAGCCGCACCAGAAAAGCGAGCAGCTTCCTCATGCTGGTCTCAACTCCAACGACGCTTCAAATGTAACAAATAAACAAACAAACAAACAGAAGTTGCGGTCATCACAAGAGGTCGAGGCTTGCAACCGTGTTAGTATAGCTCCAGTAAACCCCAACGACTCTACTCCAAAGAAGCTGTGTAGTCCAAATACCTCAGTTCCGTACTTACCAAGTTAAAAAGCTTCGTCACCAACCTTCAATTGTCTCGACCAAATTCAAAGCCATCACGAGCTTGTAACATGTCACAGGGAAACAAGTGGAAGTTTTTGCAAGAGGTCGTGTGCACTGTGTACCAACCAGCCAAAGCGTGAAGAAGAGAAGGGAGGGATATAAGGACATCTCTCCTAAGCTGTGCTCTAAAGCATCAGCCGCATCAAAGGAATAGGAAGTAAATCCTAAAGCAGAATGAAACTGGTCACCTCGATGTGGACAGCCAAGCTCGCCAAGCCGAGAAAGAATCACTGCAATAGGTATCCCTCATGGATCTATCAATAGATTTATCTTGAGGCCACCTCCTCTCACTTCAAGACGAACAGTAAATCCTAACACAATATCAGACCCCTGAGGATTGGATAAAAGAACCAAGCACTCGCAGGGATCATGCCTGTCAACCAGAAATAGCCGAGAGCTCGTTAACGTTGGCTGTGCACGGCAAATGAACTCATAGAGCTCTATGGACGTAATCTTGAAAACACTTGTCTACAACCCAGAGGCTCTCGGCAGTAAGCATCCCAAACCACACGTCCAGATTTACCATTCTCTTTCTACTCCCAATTTGCCAAAGAAACAGGACAAATTGTTAGTGAACAAACTGGGATTGACAAATTGCTCAGATACTGAACCTCTGCTTTGGAGTCGTTGCAAGAAACACTTACTGATTTTGGCTCAAAATGGCTCAAACTCAGTGAATCCTGTGAGTCCTGTGATTTTTGGAATAAATTTTTTTTTAATTGAAAAAAATATGGATAATTTGAAGAGAAATGAGAATACTATGTCTCTTGAAATTCAAACCTAAGAAAATTTTTCTCTAAATGTTATAGACAATGGAAAATACAATGAAAATAGCTCTTTTTCACTAATTTGGTAAAAATAATAAAAAAATTCAAAAAATGAAAATAAAAAATCCTTTTTTTTCCAAGTAAAGGTCTTTCTTTTCCAACAAATTTCATCTTTGGAAAAAACAAATTCTATTCTCTACATTTGTACAAAGTCAGCCCCTTTGACGACATGTGAATGTTGAATAGTATAGTATTTTATAAAAAATCTCTTCGTGGTCTTGTGTAAGTATAGGTGAGGTCCTTGCATGCCAATTTTCAACTCAAAATTTGCATTTTTGGATCAAAAATAGGACTAAAACCCCCTAAAATGGCTAAAGTAGACACGGAATCGGGGTAGTTCAAAAATAGTAAAATAATTTTGAAAAAAATGAAAAAATGATATAAAATGTAAAACTTTTGTAGGCACCTTCATTTCAAGTTTCAAGTCAAATGAACAAAAGATGCAAAAGTTATGAGCAAAAAACTACCTACTAAAGGTCAAGGGGACAAAAAAAAAAGTACAAGTGTTTCTTGCAATCACCTTTTGATCGCAGAGGTGTGACGGAATTTACAAAACGAAATGATAAAAAGACTAAAACAAAGAGATCGAGTGAAGAGTAGCATAGAGGAACTCAACGCCGACACTCAGTGGATACAAGAGCTCACCTGCAAACGCCAATCGGTAGGGTTCCGTGCCCTTTTGAGACCCTAATCAGCAAGCTCCTCCACCCCGAAGCCAAATCTCCGCAGGTCGAGATTGACCACTGTTGCTCACCTCCCTGCCTGTCGCGAAAACAGGACAAGTTGTCCGTAAACAAACCTTGGACGAGAGAACCCTGGCCATGGCCTCTCACACTCTCCGCATGCAGAGTGACCAAAATGAAACACAAAACGGAACACCAATTACGACACAAGACCAGAGGAAAAGTAGTGGTCGAATTCTGCACCAAACCAAGTCAAAGTCGACACTCGCTTCATTCATAATCCAAGACCTCACCTGAAACGTCGGGAAGGGTTCCGTGTGGCCAGCCTTTCCAGAGATTCAGCACTCTCGCTCCGCTCCCAAGCCACTTCCCCTCGTCTCAAAACGACCAGCAAGCTCTACACAGACCTTTGAGGATGATAAAAGCTCATGGAACTCTGCGGACGTACTCTTGAAAACCCTCGTCTCTAGCTCACCAGAAGCTCTCGGCAGTAAGTATCCCAAACCCGTGGCTGTACTTCACTCTCGGGCCAGCTACAATAGCAGCGTACTGCCGTATGACTGCCCTTAGGCTAGTTATTTTGTGGTTTCATTATCTTAATTGCAGCTATTAGATCTAGAACTCTACTACATCTTGCTAAAACACAAATTCACATGCCAGCTCACGGGAGTGGTATAAAGGTATTGGAACCCTCACGATGAACCGCATATTTCACTCAAACAAGGTAACGTACAACTCGTTCTTGGATATTCACTGTGAATCCTGCGCACTGATTGCCACCTGCAGCCGGCTTCTCGGGGAATGTAACTGTGGATTACAGCCCTTGCGTGGAACAGGCAACGATTAGTGTCGACCATTAAATCTGATGCAAATAAGTTGATTTGATGACGATGCAGACGATCATGGACAACCCCAATGGAGGGTCCCAACTGGACCAAAGTTGCAGACAATCTTCACCAGGTGCAGACACTGACCGCTGCAATGAAATGAACCCTGACTTTTCCCTCCCGTACCTGCAATTGACGCAGTCCTTCCACGACTCCGTCCACGCAACCAAGAAGTGTACCACACAGGCACACACTGTGAACGAGGTCGGGGCTCCACACGAATGGGTCCAACTGAAGAATCTTTCAGCAGCAGCTGGCAGGAGCTACTAGCTGTCTCGATTTTGTAAATTAAGTTATCACTAGTCTGCACGGTCCGGACACGTACAGGGTTCTCGTGGCCGGCTTGACCTGGAGGAAGGTCGGAAGATCGAATATCCTCATATCCCAGGCAGACTGCTTAGCAAGTGGACACTACAAGCCCATGTGAACGAAAGTCAGTTCGATCGAGCTAGCAAAGGATGATTAGGAAGGTACGAGCACCTAACTGTAATGGACAACTGAGCACAGTTACCATCATTAGACAAAATTTCATTTTATCTTACTGGTTTCCACAAACAGATTCAAGCAGGATGGAGCCACCATCCCACTAGTATAATGTACCTCTCCAGTAGGGATATCGCAAAGTTCTTGCCTGAGCCCGACTCGCCAACAAGTGCCACGATCTACTCACAAAACAAAACACACATCTTCACTACACGTATACACTCTGAGCTTTCGATCGACATCAGTGGTGACAAACATGAAGTTAGCTCCACGATGACAACGGACATTCTTGACAGGCCAAAGGTACCGTACAACTCGTTCTTGGATATTAATTGCGAATCCCGCGCACTGATTGCCACCTTCAGCCGGCCTCTCGGTAACGTAACTGTGATTACAACCCTTGCGTGGAACAAGCAACGTTTAGTGTCGACCATTCAATCTGATGCAAATATTAAGTTAATTTGATGACGATGACGACGAACATGGACAACCCCAAAGGAGGGTCCCAACTGGACCAAAGTTGCAGAGAATCTTCACCAAATGCAGACACTGACCGCTGCAATGAAATGAACCCTGACTTTTCCCTCCCGTACCTGCAATTGACGCAGTCCTTCCACGACTCCGTCCACGCAACCAAGACCACTCACTGTGAACGAGGTCGGGGCTCCACACGAATGGGTCCAACTGAAGAATCTTTCAGCAGTGCCAGGATCGACTCACAAAACAAAAAACTCACATTCACTACACTCTGGCTGAGCTTTCGACATCAGTGGTGACAAACATGAAGCTCCTTAATTAGAGGTCCAAGATGAGAATAGACAAATTCTTCACAGGCCAAAAGTGACAAGCAGGGCTTCAGAGTAATGGATCCTGCCAACAGGCGGTGTAAGAGTCGAATCGCCAAAGTTAGTTTAACAAATTTTCGATGCTGCACCGATTTCGATCCATACCAAAATGCAAGTGCATGCATAGCAAGCAAAGAGGACGAAGTTGGAGGAGGTCAAGCCTGTTCCACTCATGAAGCCTTGTCGTATGCCACTCTTCAGAGATTATTGGCGTTTCTCATTCTACAAATCAACCACCTTCTCTTCAGAGTAGAAAGGCGACACATCTTGCTTGCAATTAATGCGACTGGCATCCTTGAATGCTATGATATTCGACAATGAAAATTGCGAACCTCGGCATCGTTGCTGAAACCCAGCAATATTTTCATTGGAAGTACCCTTGTCAACAGTTTCAGGCAAACTGTAAGGTGGGTACACCCAAAAGCGCCCTGTTCCTAAAAGCGCCATCTACAATGCACATACATTTCCGAAATCAGTCATGTTCACAGACTGTAGATGGCGCTTTCAGAAACAGACTTTGACTGTTAATAACTTTTACATACGGTATCCAAATCCTGCATTCTTTGGTGCGTTGGAACAAGCTTTCACTTGCCAACAAGACTACATAAAAATTTGAACTAATTAATAGCAGGAACTAGGCTCAGTATGAATAAGTGGCACTTTTGGGTGTACCTACCTTATTTATTTCATGTATGTTGAGCAGTCTGTACTTCCAATCATTTCCTAGTAACAGAAATTATGGTTTCTTAGAATGAATGAACTCGTCTTCTTAACTGTGTAGTTCTGAAAGATGTGATCCTTAACTTTCTCTCAAGGTTCATATCCTTCAATTTAGATAATTGAACGTGCTTCTAAATTGCTTCACGAAGTTCTTGCAGTGCGTCTCTGTGTCTGGTATGTAGGAAAAATAGAATGTGTTACCTCATTTAATTTTTGTGACGAGATTTGCTCTACCCTCTTGACCTCGTTTGACTTTCCTACTGCTTGGAAGCTTCAATTTCTAAATTATTAAAAAACAAACAGTTTCTTCTTTTTGTGATGCTAGCTAGTCACCCGGCATCAACGCTCCCATGAATTGATTCTGAAGATGCTTTTACGTAATTGGGTCATTGCAAGAAACACTTGTCCTATTTGTTGCGTTTTGCAACAATATTCATGAATTTTTCAGGAGTACTATAAAATTAGAAAAATAATTTTAAAAAAATTTAAAAAATAGGAATAATGTATATACCTCTAAAATGAAGGTTTTCACTTAAGGAAATTGATAGAAAAATTCTCTAAGTAGGAGAACTTGAAAAGTGCCAAATCTCAAGAAAATAGGTACTTTGATTCAAAAATTAGGGAAAAATAGTAAAAATAAGTATTTTCAAAAAATAAAAAGTGACTACTTGCAAAAAATTTATGGAGATGGTCATTCACAAAAAAACCTACCAAAATAATATTTTATATGTTTCAAAATACAAGCAGAAGGGAGCTCACTTTGTAGACCTCCACACCTCACAAAATTAACTTTTTTTTAAAATCCTTCCTTGGAAAGCTAGAAATCTACTAGAAGACCATCTCATCTAAATTTCATCTCAAAATCATTAAAAAAAGGTATAGCTCAGGTACTAAAAAAACCCTAAACTGCCAAGTGTGACATCCAATTGGGGTCTATTTTTGGATAGTAAACTATTTTTGAAAATTATGAAAAAATCAAGTAAGGTGTATAATAGTTATGAGTACCTTCCCTATAAATCTTGAGTCATTTGGAGCTAAAACACAAAAGTTATAGCCAAAAAACTGATCAGCATGCAACGTGTGACACAAAATAGTACAGGTGTTTCTTGCAATGACCCAATTGGAGGAGTCTCTGACAAAGAGCAATGAGGTATTCGCAACAATTAAGAAAGAGATGGGGAAGGTAAAAATTGCAAGTAAATGACCATTGAAATTCCATTTGTCATTCAGTATCTTCTGGTGCATTTTAAGCTCATTTTTCTTCTTTTCGAGTCCAAGGAAAATCAAAGAATTCCTTGCAAGTGTCTTGACAGCAATGTGCTCAATTGACCACTTAATAGTTCTTTTGCATGTTTAATCAGTTCATATCTAAAATGATCAAGAAGTGAAGAGAATTTAGGTGCTGTCAATGCCTGCACCTCACGGGAATGCACAGTATTGCCTTCGCTCACTTTTCTCAGTGAAATATAAAAATGTTTGGTGTATTGGTGTTGAGTAATAACATTCTAAAAGTACTCATCATTCTAATGACTTACTACAGAGTGCGGTATCTTTGGAAAACCAGGTGGAGGCAAGCAAGAATCAAAAGGAAAGATTGGAGGCAGTTTGTGGGTCGATGCAAGCAGAGAAAAAATTTGCTGCGGCTATGCCGTTGCTCTCTTGAGGTGGCGTCAGTTGTCAATGTGGAGTACGAGAAAACGCCGCAGCATCAACAAAAGATTCAAAAACTCAGCGTGGAGTAGCACGACGAAACCAAAGCCGAAACCAGCAGATCAAGCTACCTTGGCTGCAACCCAGCACGGAGATCGAGAACACGGACGAGCTGCCCGAATTGCGGCTTGAAGAATCCACAAATTCTTGAGCAAGGCGAAGGGAGAAAATCATACTCCGTAAAACTGAATTTCTGAAGTGGGTTGCCCTAAAATTACAAAACTGTCCATGGAGTGAAGTAATAAGGTAGAAGCACCTATTACAGCCAAAGTTAGCGGTTTCAGCATACTTGGAGGCATCTTTTCCTATAAAGAATATTTTTGTAGTATTGGCAACTGAAAATCATGAATTTTTGAAAAGAAGAATAGAATTTTTGGACAAGGCATCTAATTTTTGTGAATTTTCAAAGTAGGACTTAGTGGAGCACCTAAATCTGCACTCCTTGTAAATTTGCCTTGATTCTCACATCAAAATCTAAAAGAATTAGGGCCCACCAACCACAACTAAAGTTTCAAGATACTATTGGAGATACTTTCTAAGAAACTCTAGTGTCAAACTATGGATACACTAAAAATAATGGGTGCTTCTACCTTAAATGTCCTCTTAACAACTCATAATTACCTTTCTATGTATCTATTAGCACTTTAAAAAAATAATTCTCCAATCATATATTTACGCGTTATTTATCTCTTAATGGAATTATTGCACTAATTTTTCCAAAATCTTGAATGGATGTTGATAACTTCTAGACAAATTTGGATGTCTAAATGAAATTGGGGCAAAAAATTGGAAATAGAATGGACAAAAGTAGGCTAGTCTATCTTGAGTATAAAATAAATAAATAAATAAATCATTTGGTGGAAGGTAGTAAGGTAAGAGGTTCTAAAATGGCATGGGCATTAACAATTGCCCCTCTCAATAGATATGAAATGGACATGAGATGATTCTTAAATTGACCTTTATAGTCATTGAATGAATCAAGGAAAAAAGGATTATAAATTACAAGAATCAATTGTTCTCTTTGTTTTCTCCATCTTTCTTAGAGGTTGCAAGTGAATGGTTTGTAGAAGACCTAGGGTCATAAGTAGGTGCCTACAATACAACTTGCTTGAATATTCATAACTACTTTAGGAATGCTTAAAAAAAAAATGAAACCACTTGTGTTAGATTCCTCATTTATTTTTCTTTGTTTAAAGAATGAGCTAAAAATATCTCCATTCAAGGAAATACGTGAAAGAGGTAAACCAACGCTTAGATGAACAATTTCTAAGCCTCCTCCCTTAAACTTGATACATAAAGCAAGTGGGATGCTACTTGCTTCATGTATCACGATGCAAGTATATAGCACCCTAGCACTTAGGTTCAATTATGATGCTTAAAAGAATCTTGAAAGTAATGGCAAGTGATTTGAATATTGAAGATTTCTTCCATGAAAAGAATTTTTCCCACATACCAAAGTATGGCAAAAATTGTATTACTTAAACTCTTGTATACCATGAAATCATTTATGAATGAATTCACTACTAGTCTAAGCATGGACCTAGATCAAGTCTTTTTTGCCACTAAATACCCCTTCTAAAAAGCTTTGTTTATACTATGACTTAAAGCTCAAGGTGCATGAAGTAAATTGTCTAGGTGAATGTTGTAATTTTGCATGTGAATGGTCACTATAAAACAAATGGTGAATTCATGCCTTTCTAAAAATGAAGAACCTAATCAAAGTTCTTGAATTGTTTTCAGAAATAAATTATGTATGAATATGAATGTTTGATGTAGTGTCAAAGTAAAGAAGAAAGTTTTTGTTTAATCAAATGTGCAAGGGCAATATCCAAAAAATAATAAAACTATGGTTTGGTTGGATAATCCATTGCTTGGAGGGCTAGGTAGTATACACTCCCTGCTAAATTCTTCCAAAGTTATATGCTTGCCAACTTGGTAAAAACACTCATACAATCATACTTAATTCTCCTTGTACTATGATGAATTCATTTCCTAAGTGACAGCTATTATAGATTATCTTTTCATATATTCCCTCTATTTATTAAAACCTTCTAAATTAATAATAGATAGTGAGATTGGACAACACGTTTAATTTTAGAATTCCATTGTTGCCATCACCTTTTGAATCATCTAAAATGATCGAGTTGGCAACATTCACAAAATGTGTTCAAATATTATACTTTCCGCATGGATTTGGGGAGCCTAAATGGCAATACCTAAGCTTGAGATTTTGCATAGATCTAAAGAATAGGTTACTCATTCTCAATGCATATATTGATGGCACTACAATTGAAAATATATTTCATTGTCCAAGGGAAAGATTTTTGGAGGTTATTAGTGGGACAAAGGGAGTATTAAAAAAAACACTATGATGTATGCATTCCCTTAGTGACCACTATGGGTCATTGCCACAATGGGTTGTTTTACCATAGCCACTTACAACCCTGTGATAGAAAACTAAATTGATAAAAAGTTGATCCTACTATACATATAAGTTTGTTCCGGCAAGTTCATGCTAAAATAGTTTACTTTTCTCAATTCAATGGTTCAATAAGTAGATAATAACTACTAATTTAATCCTAATTTTGGATTGATTCTTTCTATTTATGTGTAAGTGTGTTCCTTTTTCTAATCTTTCTCAAGAAAATGTTTTACAAAATTCTAAAAATAGTTGTAAATAATTTTTAAAAATTTCAACATCTTCCAAATTTTTCCAAGTTATTTACAAAACTGATCTACACATACGGTAGTCATACCCTAACTCTTAGTCTCTCTGAGGGAAACTAATTTGCTTTACACCCAAAAAAACAAAACCTGAGACGTGTTCCTTGAGGACTAAACCCTAAAAGCAGAAAATTTAAATAATCTAAAGTCTCGGTTGATCAACAAGTAGGTTCACAATCCTCCTTGATCCGATCATTGGTGTTGGCCCTGTTAGTTATTTTGTTTTTTCTCCACTTCCCTGAGGAAAGCCTGCGATCAAAAATGCCTAATGCTTTCAGGTTGTTTTTGGGTCTAGAGCAGATTAGTTTCTCTGACTTAGAGAATTAGGGTTTACTCTGAATAGCAACAATCTAGTTTTGTGTCTCAGGGTTGTAAGCAGTTAATTCCAAACACTTTGTCCTCTGCAGACTATTTTGATCTTGTTACCGAACGAATGTACACCGTCTTAATTCTTTCGAAACTTTAGGTTAGAGGGTTAGGTCCTCGAGAAACATGTCTCAGGTTTGGGCACAGGGTTTACCGATTTTTGAGGCTGTGATTTGGAGGACTGAATCGATGTCTGTGTTCCTGAATTGGTACACAGAAAGAGTAGTACTTCCTCGCCGGTCGAGATGACGATCTTACCGGGGGAGATGAGTACTGCGGAGGTGAAGAGCCAGAAGAAGAAGAAGAAGAAGCGCAGGAAAATCGAATGGAGGAACACTAACAATGATGACGTTGAATGGGCAGAATCACTTTCGGAATGTCAGTTGGTGAGTGTTCTAAACCCTTCGTTTGGGTTTATTTCGACATAAAGTGATTGATCTTTTGCTACAGCAGTGACGCATGTCATCTAATTATGGGTCTTGTAGTCGGTTGTAACCTCCTGAAATGTGACGAGGAAATTGGAATTTTACAATTAATTGCGGTGTCTGACCCGAACATTTAGTAATTCGTATTGTTTGGAGCAAATTGGAAAAGCGTTTGACGGAGTATATGTTGGAATGTTACAGGACTTGATGGTGAGTGTGAAGCAGCTGGCTACAGAGCGTGTGCGGAGCGCACGAGAAAACTCACTCAATGGGCTCTTGACTTCTGCTGGACTTCGTGCTATTGGTAGGAGCCTCTGCCTGAACCCCAAACCCTGCTTCTCCTTCTCTCTGGTGACATTGTGTTTTCCTCGCTCTTGAATTTGTTAATATTTACATATTCAACTCTAAGGAACTTGTAGTTTTCGTATTGATCCTTTGTTTGAGGTCAGGAATGAATAATGCTTGCGTGGTACAATAGGAGGTTGAGGATATTCTTTGCGTCACTTGGAGCATTTTCACCAATATGTAGCAGTGTTTTTTTTAAGGGAGATCATTTTCGAGATCACTTTGGGTACAAGAGCCAAACTCTTTGGGATTCGCTTTTTCAGTTGAACCGGAAGGTTGTAGATCTTGATTGCAACTCTTTTGAGATTCTCTTTTTCATTCGAACCGGAATGTTGTAGATCTTAATTGCAACTCTGTGAGATTCGCTTTTTCATTCGAACCGGAAGGTTGTAGACCACTTTAGCATGGACAGCAGACAACCGGTTTTCCATTCCAAGATGAGTGACCACACATTTTGCCTAGTCATGCTTATCCCCAACTTGCTCATTTGAAGCCCAACCAAGTGTATCGGAACAGATGAGTTGTTGGGAACAAGGGTCAGTCAATAGGAGATGGGATCTGTGGTCCATAACGGTTTTATTATCTCCTTCATGTGTGCCTCTTTCCTGGATTATCTAGGTTTCATTATCAGCTGTAGTGTTTTTGCTTTGGGTTATGTTCATCTGATTTCAATGTGCTGTGTCGTTCCTCATTTTAGAATATTTTTGTCTTGACTGAAGGAATCATTCTGGAGGAGTTCATGATGGATCGTGTTCAGACCCTGCGCAATGCGTCGACTGCACCCTCATCGGTGATCGATGACTTGCGGGCTTGTATTGAAAAGTCGGAAGCTGATACCAGCGAAACCAAGGAAACCAACCAGGATAAAATAGTCCTAGAAACAGATGAAGGGTCTTAGCAACATGCAACGTTCGAGTGTGCTTCTCATCACATGCGTGAAAATTTTGGCTATTTTAGAACCCGATGCAGGAACACTCCAACATACTCCAGGTCTTTTCTAGTCCTCCTGCCCCAAGTGACGCTGTGAAAGGAGACGGGCTATGGAAGCATGATGAAGAAAAGCTCGTACCCACCCTGAATGCAAGGTACGAAGCTCCTGCATCAGTTTCTTGTACACTTAGAACTTTCTGGCTTAGAACTCAGATTTTCACTCTTTGTTGCATGATTGCAGTGAACGACGTCTTGCGTGTCCTCAAATGCAATAAATAGGTAGATCAATGAATAGACCTCAAAATGTAATGGAGAGACTTTATGGTCAACCCAAGTCTTCAACCTGCATTGAAACACCTTGGAAAAGGACACATGCTCCATAGTTGTTCGGCAGTCGGTGTCACCGTGTGTGTTTTTTGGAGTTGTGCTAAGGTGTTTATTATTTCGGCTTATGTTGGATAAAATAATTCCACCTCTTGCTTAGAAAACTCCTCCCATTTCTTCGCATTGGTTTCTTTCATATTTTGACAGTTCATTTTCATGTGATGATTGTGTGCAGCAAATGAAGAGTCTCTCAAGGAAACGAGTTGCTGAGCTATGGGGGTTTTTCTTGACTATATTGTCGTGTCTTTTTCCAGCTTCTTTTCTTTATTTCATTGTCAATCTTGACATAGATTTCCAGTTCAACACTAGTACTTGGATTTTAAATGTCTATGGTAAGCAAGGACGTCTCTCACATGTGAATTTTGGGTATCCGACCAACCAAGGTGTAAGAGAAATTGGTAATACTACATTGTGCAGTGGAAGAAGTATCTGCAAGCATATTATTTAGCTGTATAATAGAGTAGAGTATTTGACTGATTTTATTATTTTTATTTTTATCATGAAGGGATAGATTGTTGTACCCAGTGGTGTGGTTCATCATTCCTTGCTGAATCATAAACCCTAGAGCATTATTTGAGTACATATTTTCTTAAAATTACAAATGTAGAAGTTTGTCAAGTGGTTGACTGGCATTGACCCTAGTTCAAACTTGGAATTGAAAAAATGATGTCATAGAATCAAAGGATACAAAAAAATTCAAAAAACCACCATGTCAAGAGGACCTCATTCCAAATCCATTTCAACAAAATTTACTCAAAAAATGATAATATTTTGTTTGTAATTGAATTAAGAAGGAATTTTGAAATTTGATTTTCCAAATTTATAGAAAATATTGGTGGTAGCATTGGTGAATTTAATTGTATGGATAGAACTTAAAGTTCAAATTCTATAGTTTTTATTTGATTTCAATTCGAAAATATTCTTCCAAATAGTGCTTTAGGATGATTTTTCTGAAATCGTCAATTGTGCAAATGAGTTCAATACTTAGGGATTATGTAAAGTTGGCAAATACATTTAGTAGATCTTCAAAGTAGAAGGATTTTATTTTTCTTTACAATTTTAGAAACATATTCATAATATTCCAAAAAATTTGGTATTTTTTAAATGAATTTTTTTTCTCATCATGGGATATAGTAAGTTATCAATGGTTTAGAATTGTAAAAAGTATTCATTGGTTGATAGAAAGAGATGAGATTTGTGCTAAAGCATATTGGGGTTTGACATTGCAATTAGTGAGTTTCTTTCATGTCCAATTGAATTGTGATATGGTTTTAAGACTAGTAGTATCTAAAAATTGTAGATGGTATTTTGCCAACATTCTTAAGTTTCTAAACTTATAATTGTTGAAATTCATAGACTAACCTTTAATTGAAATATTAAAATGTTAGTAATATTCCTTAGCATAGAAACTATCATTTCAATTGTCTTTTGTATATACATTAGAATTGTTGACTTGTTCAGTGTCAAATTTATATGTTTTGTTATTTGTCTTCATAGATGTCTTGTAATATATAATTTCTTCAACATTTTGGGATTTATATGGAAAAAAAAATCTTTAATGTGATTTTGAAGAATTATATGTAGTGTGAAATTAAAACCTAAAGAGATTTTTGTTAAAGTATACTAGTAGAAACCCCCGTTTAATGTGACAAGGCCTAATTTTTCTTGACGGATTTTGCTAGGCATCAAAAGTAACAACTCGTGTTTTTATGTCAACATTGATGTTGTGTTGAATGTTTTTGTTGATATAAAAACATGGGTTGTTACTTTTGATGCCTAGCAAAATCCGTCAAGAAAAATAGGCCTTGTCACATTAAACAGGGGTTTCTACTAGTGGTAGTTTAGATGTATATAGCTTTGGAAGTTCACTAAAAAGTTGATTTTTTGTGTATTTGAAGTAGTGGTTTATATAAATAATGATTTTTTATGAAGAAAATACATTTTGCTTTGTTTAAATGATTTTGACAAAATATAACTGATACATTCATTAGAAACTAAGAATCCATCAACATTTTTTGCAAGGTGGCTTCTTTGAACACTCAACAATGTTCCTTTATAGCATAGAATATTCTAATCAATTAAAAAATGACATTAAAAGTATGAATGTTATTTAGATATAATACCTAATATATCAATAGAAATAGGTTCATCTATCTTACAACTTCATGGCTTGAAGAACTTCAAAACATTTTTGAATATCAAATTTTAGTCAAAGGTACAATAATCCAATTAATGTAAATTATGCAAGAACATAAGTGTATAATATTTGTTGATATTTCCAAGATTCAATAACCATCCAAGAAGACCAAAACTATGAATGTGCAATGCCAAGTAATTTTTCTAGGATAAAACCACTTAGTAAAGATTTGAGGGCATTAAGAGATTGTTTCACATTTGTTTTTGTGATATGTATTAACCCTTGTTGACCATAATTTTAAAAATTAAAATTAATTAATTAATTAATTAAAACTAAAATTATTTTTCCAAAAAAATATTAGAAAATTATTAAACGATTTTATCTCATGTGGCAATCTCTCAATTAAGTCGAATTGTTGATGTGGTAAACTTCCTAAAGTTCCCACAATTTGTAAATTTGCATTGTTCTTAAGACTTGTGTTTGTAAGATTGAGGTTTCCTAATCTTGCCTTCAATTTATCCTATTATTATATCTTGAATTTTTCTTGTAAAAAAACTAGCAGTCTGTAAGAAGCACTTAAAAATCCAAGTAGGAGGAGGCTTAAAGAAATTGCACATTAAGGCTAAAAGAGACACTTGAAGGATACAAATAGCTACTCAAACTATTGTAGGCAATACTATGCAGATATATACCTATTATTGAAAGAAGGTTTGACTTCTATAAAGTCTAATGGAGGTAGAGAAAAGTCATCCAAGTTGATGAAGGGTGAACATCCTTGAAAATTTCTAACCAAAAACCCAACAAAAAAGGAAAAAATTCATAGATAGAAAACAATGCTTATACTATACAATAATCAATAAATGATTAATATCACATTTAATTCGTTCATGAATTTGATAGGAGAAAAAAATCATTGATTGAAAACAACACTAATAGCACATAATAATAATAAAAAATGATTAATATTATATTTAACCCTTATAAGAGTTTGATAGAAGAGAAGGTGTAGATTTGAAGCTTTTACAATAGATAAATTAGATTTCAAATAGTGTCTAGAAATAAAATCTTTGTGTTTGCAAATTTTTTTATACTTCTCATTTCTACATAATCTAATATAGAATATTATCCAACAATTATAAAGACTAAGCGCACTAAATGACAATATTCATTTGTCTTATTTGTAAGGGTGTAAAATTAGTGGCACTTTTAAAATTTGTAGTGCTTAAACATTTTATTTTGAAAAAAATTAGCACATCACAATAACATTTTAGTCTACAATAATTTAGGTGATCTTTAAAGCCCTATTGACTAAGTCATTATTGAAAGTGTCTCAAAGTCCCATTTTATAGTGAGTTGAGAAGAAATGAAAAGGAAGTTTTGCTTTTCAGAAATTTAAGAATATAAAGTTGAACCAAAATACTATGAAAATGCATGCAGTTTGTTTTTGAAAATTTTCACCATGTAGATTGCATCATCTTAGTTGTTTAAGGGGTAAACAAGTTTCATTTAATTCTTTTAAGCTATGAGTTTTCATCTTTCAAATTTTTATAGAATAATGAGTATGTCCCAAAGCTTATAATGAAAGACATGATCAAATGAAATACATGATTTAATGAAAGATAAGTTTTGAATAGGAATAAAAAAGTTTGATATATATAGTCATTCATTCATTCTTGTAAAAATACTAGTTAGGAGGTATATAATATTAGGAAATACTAGACTGTGAACCCCAAAGGACCAAGGGTGTTTGAGTGTAGCTCTCATTTTCTTGATTAGCTCTTGTAATAAGTTTAATTCTTCATTTGTATAGAATAATTTTGATTATTGCCAACATTGAAATGGAAGAAGACTTATGTAGCTTCCTTACAAAAAAAAGACCAACAAAACTACACAATTTTTGAAAAAATACCACTTTGACAAGATTGATGAAAAATACTTGGTTAAGCAATACTATGTTCATACATTGAAATGTTGAAATTGAATCCTCAAAAGTGCTTCAAAAACTTTGATATTTTTTCCATTGGTATTATTATCATAATATTGATGTGCAATTTTTTTCAAATCATTTTGAGAGGTAGAAAAAAGACGTGAGGATGTGAAATGACAGCCCACAATGCTATTCAATTCTCAAAGAATTCATCAAAAATTGCACACTTGATCATTTCTGAATTGGATTGAACCTCTAGATTCAACTTTAAAAATCATTTAGAATAAATGAGCCAATTACAACTCAAATAAAATTCAACTCCTTTTCTACATAAATATAGAGACTTGCATGTTTTGAAATTTGGCATGATTATTACATATCATATTGAAATTCACCTTCAAAAAACAAAATGCAAAAAAGATCTTTTTACAAATTTTATTGCAATTTAAAGGCAATGAAGCTAGAGCTTAGTTAAAAATTCCTTGCATCTTTTCACCACACAGTGTGCAATTGTTGAGCAATGATATAAAATTTGGATCCCATCACAATTGAATTAATAGATGAATTGTATCGTTAGTGTTTGGTAATTAGAAGGTTTTGTTGTGTGGTTTTTGGATCTATGAGGTAATGGCCAGTTTACCCTAGGATCTCTTTGTTGTTCATGAGTTGTTAGTAAAGGTTAACAAATCAAATTTTCTACAAAAGTAATTCCAAAAATCATGTAGTGGCCTTGAGGTCATTTAGGGATTTATATATAATTTAATATCTCACACACACACATTTTTGAAAATATCATTTCCAATGGTAATAATGTTGTAATAAGCAATTCACATTTTAAATTAGTGTTATTTTTCAAAAATATTGAAAATTGAATTAAAAATGAATTTCTAACTTTATTTTTGAAAAGAGATTTTTATTGCTACCATCAAAATAAAACTCCTCATAACTTTCATATCATTGGTAATAATTATGTAATTATTGAAAGTTTTTCTATATTTATATAAATCTAGAGAATTACATCAAATTTTTGTTGGTTTGAAGAAAGTGATTTCTATGGGCTAAATAAAATGCTCCCATTTCACAAGAAAACTTGCTTGGGATGTTTTTGTATGTAATCTTTGAGTAATTTATCAAAATACTTCAAAAATTGCAAGCCTTAATGATGGTAACATTAATAAAAAATTTAATGAAAAAAACCTTCTAATGATTGAACTCCAATTTTTTTAAAGATATTTTATGAAAGAACTCGGTCCAATTGAGCTATACCAATCAAACAATTCATGGCATTATTCTCTAGTTGTATATAGCTCATTGAAGAGAGCTTGCTATCTAAAAAAACATCAATATTCTTTTCAAAGATGAGGTGGTCTAATTCTCTAAGACAAATATTACTTTCACCACATACTATATTTATTATGAATGTCCTTCATCCATTTCGTATAAAGTAAACTACCCCTTTATAGACAAAATGGGAAGCCCATTGTCAAAAAAATTGTAATGGTGGTGTACATTCAAGTTCTGAAATGTACACCACCATTACAATTTTGCTCACAATGGACTTGCTCCTATTTTGTCCATTGTGGAGTAGTTTACCTTAGGCCCGCCAAAGTGGCCATGTGCCAAGTGACCCTTCGAAACATTTTCTTCATGCACACAACGAACGAAAAGAGACGTCGACGAACGAACAAGAACATCCGTCGACGAAGCTCAACGTTGACACTGTGCTTCTCGCACTCAGCAGACGATCAGTATTCTGTATTGAAAATCATTGCTCGTGTCATGCCGTGTTGAAGCATTACAAGGCATTCTTATCCAACCCACTTCGATCACGTAATCACCACTCTTTATATACGACACTCCATTCATCAAATCCATCCATTCACGCCATTTCACCGCAAATTCCCGATTGCCATTTCTTCAAGCTTCTTCAGTCGAATCCCACCAAACACCGCCTGATTTCATCCTCTTTGACTTGAACTCGCAGAGTTCGAGAGTCTCTGAGTTGGGTTTGTGTCAATTTGACTCTTCGAGTTTCCTTTTCTGAGGTTTAGTAAGTTCTGCCCTGAAAGACATCGGTGGTTATGGAGATTTGAAAGCAACGTTTCCGTGCGAGAGAAGTATGGGAGCGTTTCTTTTGTTCCAGCACTTGACGATGTGTAAGCGAAGGTGGTTGAGGACGCCGCTGTAGTGGTGAGTACTTTGCGACCAGAGTTTCTGATTTTGGGATATGAATTGAAGCGGTTTTGGTTGTGAGATTGCTGGATTCGTAGGTCTTGTCACGTGCTCTGCAATGGGCTTAAACCCTAATGGACCACTGGGTTTGGGGTTTGGAAACGATGGATTCGGTTGATTGTATTGTGAAAATGCTAGAGTTCAGATGTTAAATAACGGGAGAATGTGACTTGTGTTGGTTGGAAATTAATATTGTTTAACAGAATATTCCTTACGTGATGAAATCAAAACTGACTAATTTTACCACTCTCACACGACTTTGAGTTTAGTGCAGGTCGAAATATTCGTGTATTGTACCAATTTCCACAAAATAAAATTTGGGGTGACATTAATTTTCTAGCTAGGTGGCGGTAATTTCTTCCCCTGGCCATTAGGACAAATCTTGTAGTCATACACTTTATAGGATTCACGATTTGAATGTGACCCCTTCGACTTTTCACATAGTAACGATCAATAATCCAGATGAGGCCATATTTCATATTACTAAAAACAGTGTAGAATACTGCATTTGCTGGTGAAAAGATAGTTACATTTGAATGAAAATTAGTCCTCACATGAAGAACTCAAAATTGCAACAGGTGTACCAGTGTGAATCTCTGTTTGTTTATTTATTTTTGATGTCGCACTTTGATGACTCTAATCCTTCCGAATTGATTTCTGAACTTCTATTCGATCCGCAAATTTTCAAGGTTTCTCGCTCGTCGCTTTCTCTTTATTAAGTTTTTGTATACTTTCTGGATTGCTTGGGATGATCTCTTTCTCATTGTCCTTTGTGGCTTGTGTTTTCTGTATTTATTGTTATGAACAAATTTGTGGCGTGATTTTGGCATTCACAGATAGGTCTTTGGAATGGAATACAATCGAAAGAAACAGTTGAGTTTGGGAGCTATCATTCTGCTTCTATCCTTTTGGGTCTTTACAGCATCTGGTGAAACAGGTTTGTGCCAAACTTCCCAAATGCATGGTGCAAGGATGAAATACGTGTGATTGCAGTTGTTGTGTAGTCCATCACTATCCATTTGAAATTTATTGTCACTCTCAAGTGGTTCTGAACTTTAACCCAAAATAAAAGTAGAAAATCCTTGCGGAAGTTAATAGTCGATTATAGAAACTTCAGATCATGTTTCTGTTGTTCGAAAATGGAGGGTATTGTGTCCTCTTACATTGGCACATTTTTTTATCCTCAAGCTTCCAAATTGATTTATTTCAACTCATGTAGATATGGAAGCTGCCACTTTTGGCCATTTCGTTGTTCTGCTTTATTATATAACTAGCTATTTTAGGCTCTCAGAGAGACTTTTTATTTAGTTATTGGGTTTAACTTGACCTTGAAGATGTGGAGTTCTGGATTAAATCCGTAGCGTAGGCTTGGAGCGTCATAGAGAGGAGAATGGCAATAGTAAGAAAAACTGGGTCCATGTGCAGATCAAAAGACTGTTCTCTGTGAGTATAATCGGACGAAAGCACTCATTCTTGTGGAGTACGCAGCTGTGGTACTTGTCTCCTTTCATTGAACTACTCCTGTCAGTTGCTTTTTTTTTTCTTTTTAACAAATGGAATCCCCATTGCATTAAAAAAACAAGAAACAAAGTCAGTTGCTTTTTGCTGATACCTCACTTGTACACTGCCTTCATTAAGGTAAAGGATACTATTTCCGTCATTTAAGCATTCAAACCAATATGTAGAAGTGTGAAATTAGAGGGATGTTTAGAGCCCTGGAGAGATCTTGAGTACAGGAACCAAATCTGTTAAGAGAGAATTTGGAAAACCTCAGTGCATGATTTTTTCTTTTGCAATTGTTCCAAGTGGGAGGTTGTAAACCACTATAATCAATAGTAGGGATCCCCATTTCCATTCAAAAATGAGTGGTTATGGTGAGATCGCTGCATTTTATTTTACTTCTATTTTCGGTGTTTGAGTTTATCGATGATATCTGTTTGCTATTATGCATGGAGCTTAATATGGTTGATTCTCTTGCCAGGCCTACATAGTGGACGACACATCACTTCTATCATGGACATGTTCTCGTTGCTATGGTTTGACCAAGGTACGTCAACATCGGTTAATATTTATGTTCAGGAGTGTCTTTGTATGTATGTAGCTAAGTTCCTGTTGTACGTGTTGCAAACGATATGCTCACTTGAATGGGTTTTTTATGTGGTTTTGTCAATGGGACAGGGTTTCAAGGTCCACGCTCTGATTGTGGATGTTCAGCATTGCCTTCAGGTATGTTTGCTCTTGTACTTAGCTTTGAATGATGAGTTGTGTAGTTGACAGTCCCGTCTTCTTGAAATATTCAGGTATTTTAATACTCTTTTCAATTTGATTGGCAGGGCAGTTTGCAATTACGGATTGATGAGCATCCTGTTGATAGTGAATATCTGTTTTAAAGAATTTTATTCATACGTTTATGCTGTCCAACGAGCTGACACAAAGTTCATAACCATATGCAGGCTTTTGTTGGAGTAGCAGAAAACTTGAAGGCTACCATTGTGGCTTTTCGTGGAACCCAGCAATCTAGGTACGTTTTATGTTGCAAGATTTGTTGTCATTTTTATTAGACACCGGTTTGACGCGGACCACTCTTTGAACCACAAGAAGTGACACTTTTTTTGACTTGACATATTTCCAATCTATTATTTATTGAATTTCCAAACAAAACAATTTGTTAATCAGCAAGCACAAGAAACCAAGGAAAAGTGTGGATGAATGAAAAATGCATTGCTTGGAGTTCAAGAGACGTTGATCAGTTTGTCTGTATTCCAGAATATGCATTTCAAGGCACTTTAGGTTTAATGTAATTGTCTGAGATTGACTGCGTGTTCACACATGTTTAGCACTTGTGCTGCGCAGCATGCAGAATTGGGCTGAGGATTTATATTTTAGGGAGCTGGATCTGAATTATCCAGGAGTCACCGATGCAATGGTACAGGCAATTTGTATATTGAGCTCAACTGCAATAATGTACTAATAAGTTATCTTTTCAACTTCATCGTGGTTGGGCCACCTGGAGTTATGTTGGTGCATGATGAATAGGTGGCCATCAATGTCACATTTCGTTTACATTATCCTTTTATTCGTGTGTCTCTACTCTCAAGTCCTGCGGAGTGGTTCGTATTTGGGTACTTAACCTGAATTGCCCAAACTAATGTAGAGAGTCCAAAAATGTAGGACACGGTTTCTTCCTTGAAGTGTTTTTTAATTATTCATATATCAAGTTCAATAGAAATGAAGGTGGCCATTTTTGACCAAATAAGCATTAACCACTTTTGTTTTGGAGCCGCAGGTACATAGTGGGTTTTACACAGCCTATCACAACACCACATTACGAGAGCAAGTTGTAGAAGCAGTAATGGCCATTCAACAATCCAGGCGCGACCTTGGTGTTCTTATCACCGGGCACTCCATGGGAGGGGCAATGGCCACTTTCTGCGCACTTGATCTTTCTGTGAGTCTGCTAATTTTCGACAGGCACTTTTCTGCTTAAGAACGTAATAAAAAACAAATTTTTTTTAAAAAAGAAATTGGAAATTTGCGTCACTGTAGGCATTATTACCCATTTTACGAGTGTAACCTTCATTGGGAGTCGCTATACAACTCATGGGAGAGATCACTTTGGTTACTACAAGAGCTAAAGTCTCTTGAGCTCCAATTAATGTATGATCTCTCAATGTATGATGATTTCTTATGCAATCATTCAATGGGGGAGGTTGTAGACAGTCCCATTTCCATTCAAAGATTTTATTTTCAGCCTAGTCATACTTTGTTCCAACTTGCTATGTAAAAGTGTATTGCAAGGGATGCAACATTATTTTTGATGTACCGTTTTTGCCTTCTTCAGGTGAATTTCGGATTCAAGAACATTGAGGTTTTTACATTTGGGCAGCCTCGAGTAGGGAATTTCGCCTTTTCAGTTTACTACAACGAATACGTCCCATTAACAACCCGCGTCACGCATGCTCATGACTTAGTGCCTCACCTGCCTCCTTACTATCCCCTGGTGGGACAAAAGACTTACCACCACTTCGCAACTGAGGTACTTCAACAACCTTCTCTAATACGGAGTAGTATTTTCAGAGATAGAATGTCTCGTTAAAGTCTCATTGTTCATGTTGATAAGAGGAAAGGTTTTTTAAGACCTGTTTGAATCCTGACTTAAACCGTCCTTAATGAAATGATTATCAACCGTCCTTACCATGACTTAATTTATGGATTAATAGATAATGCTCAAATGATAGTGCTTAATGCTCAAGAGCCGAGAAGCTTGAGAGTATTATCAAACATTACGCCAAGTTGTTTTACTCAATCAGAGGGCTTCGAATGAGGAGAAAATAAGATTATGGATTATAATCCTTTTCTAACTAGCCAAATGAGGTAGTGACATGGCTGCCTTGAACACAAGACTTGGCATTATGAGTAGTGTTTTGAATCAAGGGTGGATAAGAATTTCTCAAAATCTGAACCTTTTGCGTACTGAATGTCAAATGTTTTTGAAGCCTGACGATAATAACTTGGTCAAAACATCAATTTGCGATTCTTAAAGTACGTGAAGTGCTGCTTTCTTTTGGTATTTCGAGCTCAATTTTTGAGATGGAAGATTGTTTTTTGCCTTCTTTCTGAAGTGCATATTACCGGCACCTAAAGTCATTTCTTCTCTTTGTGAGGATACATCTACTGTTGCAGGTCTGGATCTTTAGAGTTTCAATTGGCCGTCTGGTGTTGGAGTTTGAACGTGTTTGTGACTCTTCTGGCGAGGATCCATCCTGTAGCAGGTCTATTTCTACAACATTTGACTTTATGGGCCTTGATACTACATTGTCACGACTCTTTTTCGTGCATTATTGCGGACCAAAGTAATTCTAATGAGATTTTTTTCTCTTTCAAATTAATAGTATCAATTCTAACTTATTTTACATTAAAATAATTATAAAATAGATTAAAAAAATTGTTTCAAGTAAAAAGTTATCGAACATGAAGTAAATATCAGCACTGTAGTGTTTTAGTTTTACAAAATAAAATTACTGCTAAGCAATCTATAATCTCTTCTAAAATTGTAATGACACTAGTATTACACCCTCCTTAACCCTCTAAGGCACACAAGCTAAAAGTGTCCGATGGGTGAAGAATGCACCTATTGTTCCAAAAATCAGCTCAGATCAATATTCGAGTGACCACCTTGGTCATAGGCTGGCATCCTTACAGGGTTAATAGGATATAAATCAGTGTATCCATTTAGTAAATTTATTGCAGATGATTGATTTATGATATAGATGATTGGCTTGTTTATATCAGAGGACCTGGAGCATTCTTATGAGTGTACGGGAGGAGGTTTGAAAATTGCTCAGGCTTGAAAACCACCCACCTTCTCAAATGTACATTGTTTGTACATGCTGCTTTTTCATCTTTACAGGATTGTACAAATAATGTACAAATAACGTACATTTGAGGGGGTGGGCGGTTTCAAATTTCGGCTTCAAAATTTCATAAACAATTTCTTAGAGTTCCAAAAAATATGAAACAACTTGGGTTTAATGCAAATTCCACTTATCTTTCAAGGAAAATTTACTGAAAAATAATTCAAGAAGTTTCACCTCCCTAAAATTCGGTTTCAGCTCTTAGATAAGCGCTTTCTGGACCTCCTCCCTCAGTGTTTTAAATTTCATTTGGAGCGATGATGACACTCGTTCTTTGGTGTGTTTTTGACAGGTCTGTCGCTGGCAACAGCGTTGCAGATCATCTCAATTACTTTGGCGTTCCTTTGGGGACTGAAGATAATGTGTTGGCTCTGCAAAACAGCTCCACCGATTTTAATGCTTCTCAGATGTTGGGATTCTGCAGAACCGCTGGCCAGTGGCAACACTTCTGAAAGCTAAGCACCAATCCATCGATTCATAGGACTCTTGCAATGGTCCTCTTGTAGGGTTTGATTTTGTGTTGTCTGTAATTCATTTCGATTTGGTGGCACTTATTTATAAAAAATGCATACTAGACCCATGAATTTGATGGGAAGCGTAGCAATTGCTATCTGCATCCGTGTGCGTTTATAGTTTTAAAACTTTCTTAGAACTATCCTAAACAGACTCTGCATTCATGTTGGTGTTAAAACACCAAATTGATTCTTCTTTAATTTGCAAGCAACAGACAGAGCTTGCATATTTAATTTGAAAAATTACCATTTTTTTAACTTTGTACTGTACAATATTGTAGCTTCAAAGTACAATCAGTACAGACCGTTTTGGTCAAAGTGCTGGGTCATGTTGGCAATTAGGTGGCTCAGACTTTGGTCTCCCGGTCAAATTATCCTCGTTGGAATGTTGGAATCTTTGTCATGAAAACAAGATTACTTCCTAAAAGTTTCCCGGGCTCAATTGCCTCCTTTACTTAACATTTCAGTCCATAAATTATCATAAATCTTCTTGAGACAGATGGTGGGACGCAAGTGTAGATCAGGGCTTTGTTTTTTTTTCATTTTTTATATAGTGCCAAAGTGGTATTATAAAAGGTTACAGTGGTTATCTAAATTTCAACATTCATCCACATATTGGATAGAAAATATCACATTAACATATATCACATTTCTATAATTTTGTTTTTATCCACATATTGGATAGAAAATATCACATTAACATATATCACATTTCTATAATTTTGTTTTCATCCACATATTGGATAGAAAATATCACATTAACACATATCACATCTTTATAATTTTGTCTTCATCCACACTTTAGTGATTTCATCTAAGACAATTTTTTTAATTTAAGTTTTCTTGCAAAAAATTCATAGCTTGTTGCCATTTTTTTAGCCAAATTAATTTTTTTTGGTGTATTTTGGCCATGTTTACATTTATTTATGTAAAGATGGCTAGATCTTTGCAAAATTCTTAATGTTAGATGGTCAATAAACATGTGCATTTTGTGATGATGTAGAGAGTAAACATGATTGTGTTTTCTTCCTAATGGTACTCTTCTATTTTTCAATTGCAATCTCAAGCAATGCTCAACTTCAAGTATTCTTAAAATTATAATGTTAGCTTTAAAGTAGGAAGTGTTAGCATATGAGCCTAGCCTATGAGCCTAAGATTCCATATTACAGACACTTTCTATGGTTATAAAGATCTATGTTATAGGTATCTATGTTATAGTATATGTATGTAATAAATATAAGTCATTGCAAGAAACACCGGTCCTATTTCCCATTACAATGTGAGTCACTTTTTTGTTATCTACTATAACTTTTGAAGCACAAGTTTAATGAACATGAAATTTTTATTGAACATTTCTAACTTTATGGTTGTTTTTTAAGTATCATTAAACATTGGAAGTTAGAATTTGGAAATTAAAAAAAAACATTTTATATTTAAAATCATTTTTGTTGAGCTATCACAAGGTGTAGTTTATGGTTTCACTATATTATGAGAGCCCGAATTCAATGATTTGTAGACAAAATTTTCATAGTCTTTGCATAGGTGTAAAACATATAGCTTCCAAATGAAATCTGAAATTATGTTATTTTATATCCTCCACACGAGTACAAATAGAACTCCTATTGTGTACAATTTATGAAAATTCAAGAGCATTCTTTTGGTAAAATCTCATCAACATCAACTCTTCCCAAATAGTCAATTTTAAGAAAAAAAATCAGTATTTTCCTATTTTTTACAAATTAAAATGTGACAATACCAATTTTCTTGAGATTTTGTATTTTTCTAGTTTTACTACTTAGAAATTTTTTCTACAATTTCCCTTTCTAGGGTACCTTCTTCTTAAGGTGTTTACATAAAACATATTTTTTACTTTTTTTTAAAAAAAATTTTAAATTTTAAAGTATTCCCAAGAAAAAAAATATATGGTGAAAAGTGAAAATACTACAAAAACCATGCGGTGTTTCTTGCAACAATCCACACCATCAAATGGTTGTAGGTACATAATTACGATTAGATTCAAGATTGTTCATGTCTTTATACTCAAGTGCAAGTATAATTGATTCCAAAGTCTTCATTCAAGAAGTAGAGCTATAATCATTATAGATACCTATAAAATCAAATGTAATTAAACATTAATTCAATATGTACATTTTTTGGCTCATGGTATATTTGTGGTCTATTATACATGCAATGGAACCTAAATCACCAAACCTTCAAAAACAATTTCATTATATTGGCAAAAACTCATGACACTATTACATTTTGCAAAGGCTAGTTTGAAAGTCCCTTCTATCCGCGATAGTTTCTAGAGCATTGTTACTTTGAATCATATCAACATTACAAAATTGATGTTCTTCAAGTCACATTCAATTCACACTTATCATTGAACAAAACCTCCTTTCCTTTTCTTCTTTAACTCCTCACCACTCAATGAGACCCAAATTCTAAAACTTCAATTCAAATTGTTGTAACTTCTGCATTAAATGTCCAAACTTAGTTAGTCTTGTTCATAAATTTGTACTCTTTCTTCTAATGTAAACCTCTCATTTGCTGCATAGAATGATCCAAAAACCACACAACAAACCCTTTCAATTACCAAATACTAACCACACAATTCATCTACCAATTCAATTGTCATGGGAATCAAATTTTGTATCATCCCCTAATGACCACACACTATGTGGTCAAGGGATGTTAGGAAATTTTAACTAAGTGATTTAAAAGTGATTAGGTTAAAATTTAGTTAAATCACCTTTAAATTGCAATAAATTTGTAGGAAGATGACTATATACATTTTTTTTGGAAGATGAATCTTAACAAGATATTTAATATTCATACCAAGTTTCAAAACATGCAAGTTTCTATATGTAAATGGAGAACGATTTGAATTTTGTCCATGTGGTGATTGGCATGTTTATTCTAGTTTGGGTAGTAAAATTTCCAAATCAAACCAAGATCTGGGTGGATTGCAAGAAACACTTGTCCTATCTGTTGTGTTTGGTTGATTTTTTTGGGAATACTTTAAATTAGAAAAAAATTATTATTATTTTAAAAATATGAATAATGTATACACTTCTAAGATTAAGGTTTTTACCAAAGGAAATGGATAGAAAAATTCTCTAAGTAGGAGAACTTGAAAAGTGCCATACCTCAAGAAAATACATACCTTTATGTTTTAATTAGGGAAAAATAGTAAAAATAAGTCATTTCAAAAAATAAAAAGTTTTCATTTGCAACAAATTTATGGAGATGGTCATTCACCAAAAAAACCACCAAAATAATATTTTATATGTTTCAAAATACTAGCAAAAAGGAGCTCATTTTGTAGACCTCCATACCACATAAAATTAACTATTTTTTAAAATCCTTTTTTAAGAGAGCTAGAGGTCTACTAGAAGACCATTTTATCCACATTTTATCCAAATTTCATCTTAAAATCACTAAATAAAGGTACTCCATAGTACGAAAAAAACCCTAAACTACAAAGTGTGACATCCAATTGGGATCTATTTTTGGATAGTAAATTGTTTTTGAAAATTATGAAAAAATTAGTAAAGATTTATAATAGTTATGAGTACGTTCCCTACAAATATTGAGTCAATTGAGGCCAAAACACAAAAGTTATGGCCAAAAAACAGAGCATGCAACGTGTGACATAAAATAGGACGTGCAAGTCTTTCTTACAATCGCCTTTGTACAATTTTTTGGAAAGCCATTCAGTTTTCACTAGTTCAATTTGAATTCACCAAAATTGTATTTTGATGGTTGCAACATCAACGGCATGTATCTCCTTCACCCATTGTTTATTTGCAATAAAAATTGGTTGATTATGCTCTCTTTAGCCCCTAAATGCCCAAGGCCTTTTGCGAGCTTTTAGAAATTTGCTCTAAATTGAACAAAATGCAAACATTTTGATAAGTTGTAAGGTAGCAACACCCATAACCATTGATTTAAGCAATTCAAGATAGTTGGAGGCACCTTCTTTAGAAAAACATATTTTTGCGCTATTAGCAATTGAAAGTCAAGACTTTAAAATATATATATAACTTTTTAATAAGGCACCTAATTTCTATGAATTTTGAAGTAGAAATTTCTAAGGCATCCTAAACCACTCTCTAGTAAAGCTATCTTGATTTTCATACCAAAATCTAGAAAATCATAGCCCATCAAGTACAATTGAACATGGAGATGGTTTCAAGGTACATTTGAGTATACTTTAAAAAAAAATCTAGTATCAAAAAATAAGTACACTAATGGTTATAGGTGTTCCTACCTTATCGATTATTTCTGAATTGCGACTCTACAATTTAAACTATACATGTTGGAGATCACATTGTCAAAAAAAATACAAAAGTATCACTTATGGATTGAAATATTAATACATTATAATGTTTGATCATGAGGTTTTAAACTTGCAAAAGTCATTTGAAGTCTATTAATCCTCTTTTCACATGTCAAACTTAAAAATTTGGTCACCATTAAAATATGAAGTTAAAGGCCTAACATGCACAATCCCAATCAATTTACAACTTCTCAAAAACTACTTTCAAATTTATTTAAGTGAATTCCTAATGTGACTTTTTTCCAAAATTTAGTGTATTTGAGGGTCATATCTAAGAGCCTTTAACACTACAAAAAGTCAAGATTGCAATGGACACCCTTACACAAAATCTTGAATAGAAAAATCATAACCAATCATTTACAATATCAAAATTTTATACTAAAATTAGACTGCAAATAAATATTCAAAAATATACACTACTAAAAATAGTACCATGGTAAGGTTTTATTTTAAAACTTCAAAATATTATTGATACCAAAATTTAGTTTTGGGCAAATGTTAACAATTAAATCTCAGTTATTGTAGTAAAATTTTTATGTCAATCCAAGATGGTTGGAATGTTTAGAAGTACTTTGAAGCTCAAAATTCTAGACCCTTTTGGATTATAATGAATTTTATAGGTTCATTTCTTCTTTATACAATGTCTATTTCTAATTTTGTTTCTTAAAGTTGGGCATGCTAGTTTCAATTGTCTAATTAAAATTTCACATCAATTGAAGAAATTACGAATAATTAAAAAGCACTTTGGTAGAGGGAGATTCAATAATGGATGTGTTTTTTGCAACTATTTTTTGCTATATTTTGGCATTTCAAAACAATTTGTAGATATAATTAATGAGTCAATTAAAGGATGTTTTCTTTCACCAATGTTTTTTATATATTGGTTTAAAAGCACTTTATAGTTTCAATTTTTTTTCATGTGAGTAGGTTTAGAAATCAAATTTTACCTCCAAATGTGTTTCTAAGAAAATTTCAACATCTCTAGCAAAATTCTTTAAAATGGCAAAGTTCCATTAATTTGACATTTTTATAGTTTAGACTATAGAGTCTGAAATCTAAATCACTTGTAGATTTTTAAAATCTATGCAAGTCATAGATGACTAAATGTTTAAAATATATATCTATTCAAAATGTTTTATACTATACACTCTCAAATCTAAATTTCTTGTAGATTTTTAAAATTTGTATGAGTCCTAGATGTCTAAAAATCTATACAAGTCTAGGATGTCAATTTTTAGTTCAAATTGTATGGTCTAAAAAATGGCATATGGAATACCACCATTTTAATAAAATTTGTCATATCTTTTTTCAACACTAAAACATTTTAATGTTGCAATTTGTACATCCAAATGACTCCAAATTTTATTCATATAATCTCCAATGCGTATACCAGAAGATAGTATGGTTGAGATTTCCATACCTTAATGACATTTAAACTTATAATACTTCACAAAGGCCCTTAGAGACTAGCTTAGAGACCTTGAGGAATTAAATTAAGGACATCCCGTATTCCCATTGAACCGCCATTTATTCTACTATGGACAATTTCCAATATTAGTGTAGTAAAACTTCTTTATTTTTCTCATTGGCAAGTAACAATTAGGGAAGAGCTTGCCTTATATGGTATCTCTACATATATTCCCAACAATGTGAACTGCCTTGCAATATTTTGTTGAGTTTGTTTAGTCTATTTTCCTCCAATTTCCACACTCAACCATTTTTTCAAGAACAAAGTCCATTTTTTTCTCTCTATTTTTCACACAAAATAGAGATTTTCTAGATTTTTTATCCAGCTATGTTATCAAATTGCCAATAGTTTGTTTCTCCGATTTTACAAACTAACAATGAACTAATGTGTATAGTTTTCCTTGACTATTATTTCTCAAGGAACCATAGAAGGGTTGACTTAGTTTGTTTTAGGTTTTATATCTACTAACACCATTGCGAACCCCATAGCTTTTCATTATTTGAAATAGTGACAAGATGTAGCGCTAGTAGAAATAGTCACTAAGGATAAAACATGGGGCCAACTTTGCTACTAACAATAGATCATTTTCAATTAAAAGTGAAACAAGTTTGGATTTTTGGAATGAAAAATGATGGTGTTCACTCTATTGTGAACAATACAAAAAACAAATTCTTTCAAGATTCGACAACATATTAGATAACCAATGAGCCGTGCTAGCTTACCCTAGTGGCAAATAGGTTATGAATTACACTTGTCACGGCATTCGTGATGGGTTGCCAATGGGACGATGTCACATTAGCATTGAAAAGTCAACAACTGATTATGGTTCCAGAATCCTATGCTTTTCCATCTCACATAGCTTATGCGATAGGTATGGCTTCCAAAAGACCCTCCATGAATCATCCCTAAGCTAAGCTGCAATTGAAGTGAAGGAACCCACAATGAGACTAGTAATGTACTCTCTACAGGTCGAGGCAAGACGTGCGACTCTCTTGCACATGGAGCCTCCACGCATTAGAGGGAATTTGAGGCCTCCAAAGGGCCGTTTCAGGGTTGTTCTTTGAAACTGTTCCTGTAACTGCTAGCCATTGTTAAGCTAGCATTTATACACACACACAATTTTTTTTTCGGTCTTGAAATATTAAAAAAAAAACTCAAATTTTTTTTTAATGACATAGCACTCTCTCAACCATGTAGGATTCCTATTCACGTGACAGAAACTACATTCTTGCAGTCCAGGAACCTACAGTCTTCTAATGGCCTCAAAAATCCCCTAATGAATGTAGAACCAAACAAAACCAAAAGCTTGATGTTAAATGATAAGTTATAACTTACAAGGGAGGTAAGTTAAAGGTTACAGTCTGAGGCTCTCAAAACATCTAAGTCATAGTTAATTGGGGAGGAAATATTCAGAGATTTGAAACAAAGATTTGCAACTATAAGTTGTGGTACAAGTAACACACTTTGCTGCATAAATTGATGATTTTTCTTAAACAAAGAAAAGACTTCAAATATTACTAACTAAACTAACCTACACATGACTCCAGATTTTTCTGTTTTTCCACAATTTTGTCCAAAACTCTCAAAAAAAAATCATGAAAATCACAGAACGTTTTGTAGAAACACTGCAATTTGCCTCTAGTCTAATGAAATGATATGTGTAAAAATGATGTGTGACACATATTTTGGTGTAAAATGATGTGGAATATTTTACACCAAAATATGTGTCACACATGTCAAAATTGTCAAATGGTAAAGTTTACTTAGTTAGCCAATGCCAAGGTTACAATAGAAAACTATAGTACAATTAATAGCAAAACAAATCTTCTTTATTACACTTTAGTTCCCATCTGGATGTTTTTGATGGATGAGGACCTTTGGAGAGGGAAAGACAGCCTCTCTAAACGCTAATGAGTGTTATGCAACATGGAAGCTTTTCGTACCCTTTTCAAATTAATTTTCCACCATTTTTGAAGATTTTCGGCACTCCTGCAATAGAAGTGAAGTGAATGACGCCCACAGCACAGCACTACACCAGTCCAGGCCACTCACTCCAGAGTGCGAGACCAGCCAGATCGACATGGGACACCCTGGCTCCAGCAGACTGAGTGGACGGAATCCCCGACGGAATCCTCCGGAATGCGAGTGAATCCCAAACAAAAAGCTGATGTCCTCCACGAGCAAGGAAGGTAAGCTTCCAGCCTTGACGTTAGAGCGCGCGCTTTTCTGTTTTTTAGCATAAGTGCTGCTTGCACCAGCAAACAAAACCACACTAAATATCTCTCGATCTCGGCCTTTTCCTGGCCAGGAAGCCCATGATCTTGCCACTTGTGGTTGTAACTCATCGACAAGCTTAAGATCGATCTTGACCCCCATGGCCTCCCAAACGGCGTCAAGAGCGAGCTCAAACTTGGACCCATTCATCATCGATCCGCACCCAGGATCGATCGGAATCCGTTGCAGCTACTGTTTCGATCGTACCGTATTTGCTGTTCTTACCTTCAATTCTCGATCGCTCACTCACTGGTTCTCATATCTGCCCAAATTTTAGGCCCAATGTTTACCACCTTGCCTTCCTGAGATCGAGTCCCACCTTGCCAGAATTTGAAATTCCGCCAGACTTTGGAGCCAATTTGGTGAAGTTTGAAGAGAGTTTTCCTGCAGAATTGGCTCCCGTTAAGACCATTACAGTCATTCAGGACCACGTACGGCGATCGGTTAATGAAATCCTGCCTGTGGCTCGATTGGTCTGTTCGCGATTTGGTGGGATTCTTTCTCTAGAAACTCGTAGCTGTTGATTCCTTATTTTGAAGCAAATGGTGTGCTCTGAATTGAATTGCGGATAGCAATCAATTCTCGCATCGATCATGTATTAGACTGGGAGATGAACTTACACCTGTGGATGAATTGAACCCGGGTGATGAACCTGGTGTAATTAAAGGAGTGGTTACAATGACCTTCAATTAATTTTGGCATTAACTAACACTCACTGGTTTGTTGAAACGTAAGTGGGAAGGAAGTTTACTAGCTGGCCGCGGAAAGGATCGGAATGTTCGAAATGGGTGCCCGTTGGAAAATCGAGAAGCCGAAACGACCGACGCTAGCCCAGTTTCCGACAGATGACTTTTTTTGCTTCTGTAGAAGCAAAGAATGCCTCAGTCCAAGTTTTGAATCAATTTTTGGGTGAGTACCGATCACCGAGGCGGCGTCGCGTCCTTCTTTACAACAGCCGTTTGGCATTACCTCCGCTGCACTGAATGTTGAACAAGGAAACGATGCCACGAGCGTTTATGACGACCTCCGGGTGGATCGGATAGGAGTGCTGTAGAGCAGGCAATTGCAAGGAAACCGGGCAACTTCGGATTGTCAAGCAGGAGTGGGGTCAGTGGAGTTTTATTGATTAATTAATTACTTAATCTGGGACAGCTGTAGATTTCTGTTTGGTACAATCGATCAATGGTCCCATTTGAACTGGAGCTTACCAATTAATGGAAAATCCCCTGACTCTGAAGGAGGAATGTTTCACGAAGCGTACGGTATTTACATGAGCACTTGTAACTTATATACCTTTGGGTTTGGGTGTGCAGAGAATGCACCTCATGTTCCGCTTTAAGTTGGTGGGCTTCTTGAAGATTAGCATAGTTTCAAAGGCTCACTGTTAAGCTCAGGTCTGTACTTGTTCTAGTTTTCAGCACTCTAGGCATTTGAATGCACACAATTGGGTTTTAAACCTTTTTATAATTTTGAGTACAATCATGATTTTTGATCTGTGCGCGCACGGGAGTCTGAATCTACAGAAAAATGGAGTAAAGTTCTTCGCAGAAGCTTCGTTAAATTGGTGAAACTCCGTGACTTCGGCACATGGCTTGAAAATAATGTGAAATGTGAATATCACAAATTTTGGCAGTCAGAATCGCTCTGGTAATTGAATGAAACTGACAATTTCATCTTCTGAAATGGCACTGTCTAAACCACAATATCCTTTAAAATTGAAAGAAATTGAAAGATTCGATTCAAGGCCTACTAGTTTATTTTAACAGCTCTACGCACTTGTATGTCAGAAGGTTGGTTTGGAGTGGTCACTGTTTTTCTTTAGCTTCAGCGGTTTCATTTGCAGTGGAGACTTTTACAAGTGTTTCAGACGTCCGCTTTCCAAATCCAAAGTAATCAGGAAATCAACTCTCTTGAGTTCATTTTTATGTGACTTTTTAATGCGCTTCCAATGCAAACATGTGAATTAAAACGTGATTCCTTTTTGCTGTTTATAGGAGTGGAGACTTGTAGTGCAGTTAGATGCTCTTAGCATTCCATCTTTGAAACCCAGGGTGCTCGTGTGGACCTCTGCAGATACATACAATTCTCAAAACATGCGACGTCTAGACCAGACAGTCTGCTAGCTAGAGACTACCGAATCAAATATGTTCCAATTTGAAGGTGGGTAATCATGATTGCGTAAGAAAACTCTAAAATCCTATCACTATAAAAGATAAGAGATGCATTCAGGAGATGAATAAGTGGGCTGGGACAATGCTTTCTCATCATGAAACACAGAATCATGTTAATATGTGGTTTCAAAAAAGTAATTACATGTTGCGAAGGATTCTCTGTACGTACGTAGGGCAGCTTGGTTTCAGACTTACAGTTGATGTGTATCTCTGCGCGATATATGAACAGAAAAACACTTACGCTAATATTTACACTAAGTTGAATACCTTACGAAGCAAAAAATGTATTCACGAAAGCAGAAGTTCGTTGAAAAAAACTGCTCCGTCACAAGTGCTTTGGATACAACAGAGCTACAAAAGACGAAACCGTATGTAGATGCGTGTTGACTAGCTAGCTAACGACAACAATCAAAGGATGTCGCTAGCTTCTAACTTACCTGCACAATCTGCATCACAAACTTACTTCACTCGAAGGATGGCAGAAAAGCTCATGAAGGGATCAAGGATGTGCCTGGACCAGACTCACCAGAGCAGCATTACATGCATCCCGCGCCGGCCGATACCAGCTTCAGCCTGAAAATGGAGTATTAGACCCGCTCTTAATAAGTTGTCATCTTCACCAAATATCCGAAATACAGTCAATTGTCGCAGCTTGTAAATCATGTCAAGTTGCCTCTCCCGATAGCTACAATTTTAAAAAAGAGGTACGGTTAGATATCTGATTCTAACCGCTTGTCAAAACTTGGCTTACGAATATTGTATTCATGTACAAAGAATATTCTCAATGGCCTAAACTTGACCTACATCTTCGATCGGGCAATCCAACGGAGCCTTCAAGGTCGAATACCAAAAATGGAGCAAACTGTTCGCGACACAAGCCTGAAATCGCGACAGAAGCCTACTTGATGAAAAATCAGCCTATTTCTTTCTCAAAATGCTCGGAGCTGCACCAGCAGGCTGAGTCGTCGAAGGGGGGCGCGAGGAGCATTCACGAATGGAGACCAGACAAAGCTTCTGTTTGAATAGCTGCTGCTGAAGAACCTCGGACAGAATGAGGGGACTAGTTGCCGCCCGCAAGGAACCTGCAGAGAAATCACCTCCTGTCGTCGCTGTGTCGAACTTTCGTTTCGATCCCTGCTTGTCGGCAATACTGTTGAGGCTCAGGGTTGATGCAGCTATCGGAATTTCATCTAGAGAATCACTCTCAAGAATCTGGACTTGCAACTGAAGAAACTTGACATATTCGATCGCTTCATCCAACATGGTGGCCGTGTCCATCTTGTTGCCTCCCGGAATCAGCTTCTCTAAAACTCGGATTCTCTCACTAATTTTCTTCCTCCTGTGTCTTGCCGCGACGCTCTGAGGCTCCACTGAAGTTGCAGCAGGCTTGCCGTTAATGAAAAACCTGCTGGAAGTGCCCTCTTCTTGAAGATCCAGGCGTCGTGGGTAAGCTGAACCGATGGGATGGCTTGTTGACAACGTCCCCTGAAACGGTGCTTGACGTGTCGACGTCCTTAATTCTCGGCTGCATATGGGTCTCGACAAAGGATTTAGTGAACAATCAAACTTCAAACTCGTTTTCGAAGTAAGAGAGTAGCGCAGGGGATCGGTTCCAGCTGACGACCCTTGCTGAAGAGCTTCGTCCCAAGTTCTCGGACGTTTGAAAGTAGGTGCAGAGGACGATGAAACAGGAAGCACATCGTATGTAGTCACACTGACTGTGTGTAAGTTGTTACTCCTTCCAGTTACATCGGCCTGTAACGGATTGTGAATCCATGAGTCTTGTACAGGTGGTAATGGGACAGCCTGATCTAACTTCAGAATGTCAAGCTGCGGCCTCTGGGGCAGGAAGTTGCTGTCTCCTACAAGGGTCACCGAAGAGGATTCGTTCATAAGAACTTGGTCGTAATTGGGTGCACACCCGCCACTCGACCAAGTTTCAGTGGTCGATAAACTATCGCTGCCGGAGGATAAACTTACCACCTGCAAGCACTCGCTAGATGTTGGAAGAAGGAGATCAGCTGTTGGGTCCATGAAAGGGAGGTTGGGATACCCATATTGATCTTGATACAATGAGCTGTATAGTTGAACCATTTGAGAGAGCTCGTTCGGGTTGCATGAATCAGCATTCAAAGCTGCGATCATCTCCATCGGCGATCCCATGGCGTTGTATCCTCCATGAGCGTACTGTTGGAGGCAGCTTTCGGCTTGCCAAGAAAACGGAGGCTTCACGCTATGCTGCTCAATCGACAGAACTGCCGGGTCCGTCGCCGACCACGACATACATGGAACCCCTATGCTGTGACTTGGTATCTGCGGGTAAGAGTAGGGAGCGTTCCAACTCTCCTTGAAGCTGTGATCGCCAGTGTCGACGTCACAGACTGGCGCCTCCAAAGACATGATTCCCCTTTGCATGTGGTGTGTATCGCCGATCATTGTAGCTCCCGGCGCAAACCTCAATGGAAATTGGAAGGGTTGCAAAGCTTGCTGCTGAAGTGTTGAGTTCCTCGTTGGGTTAATTGTCTTGGTGCACCACGGTGATCATAGCCACAAGCAGATAAAATAAGAGTCTAAAGAATTCCGGACAACGCAAATTGGCAGAGAGATGAATTGTGCTTCTACAGCATCGCTCATGTCAACCAAGACTTTCAGCATACCAGCACTGGGGATGATGACAGGGGTAACTGCAAGGCATCACGTTGATATCAACTTCAGGAAGAGAAGAATCGGGTAGAAGAAAGTGGAGTAGCTGCGAAACACCATTTACGCAGGGTAGGGACAGTCGACAGCGCGCACTGCGACTTTCTCCTATCGAAGTGATCGAGCTCAGGGTTGCAACAGCAGATTTATCACGCTCTCAAGGGCCTATCTTAGAAATGAAACAAGAAACCACGGCGCGACTGAATCGGCAGACATGTACAAGACTACAAGGCGTCACAACCGACCGCCTGCAAATCACAGTTTGAAAGACACTGACTGCGCTGTTGACAAAAGAGAGAGAGCGCGCTTGTAGATCCCGAAAATATCGCAAACCTCCTGACGATTGAAAGACCCTGGCAGTCACTGCACCGCTTCCATGACATCAGAGAAGAGAATCACTAGTCACTCTTCCAAGCTCTTGACGCGCAAGACTCAGAACCCGAGAAAACCTTGTCTCAAACTTCCGATCCCCATGCTATCACTATCCGCAACTTAACTTCGAAGTTCGCACACCGATAGAGTCGACTACAAAACATCGATCGAGACGCCTTTCACTCAGCTAATCCCATAAACACGACCCAAATTGAAACCCACTCGAAACCCTGACACTACGTTTTCCACTCAATACCTCATGTTCCTTCAATCATCTGAAACACCGCACGTTTGAATTTCTCACTCCCAACACTTCAAAGAAACACTGAATCACTGATGCAATCGATGCATCCATCAATCCATGAAGGCACATGATACCTTATTTACTAAATGTTGCCGCTACAATTACCAACCGCATGTACGCGACCCCAAATCCTCAAAACGTGACGCAAATGGCACCAAAATAGCTCGATCGAGAGCCAGAAATCAACAAAAGCACGCTCCAACAGCACTCGCACCCCCGGCGAACACTCAGGAAAGGAACGCAAAACACGATAGCGCTCTGGGCATCGTCCTCCCGATCCGCCAAAGACCAGGCAGCTAGCATACAGCGCACAACAAGTTGCAAAGTAGACGCTCGGAGAAGGGAGGGCTAGTGGCCTTTTTAGAATGAAAGCTTACACCGACGAATGAGACTCTCCGTTCATCCAGATTCACGCTAATTCATCCAGTTCCCCTTTTTCTGGTTAGATTTACTCTAATTCGGCTTGTACCGGATTATTCAGTAGGGCGATCTCATTAAATGATAATCATAGGCTGATTAAATGGGTCCCTCTACCCTAATTAGAGTTTGGGTGTCTGTTGCTGAAATCTAGGATTGGAGAAGATTCTTGTTTGGCTGGGCAGTTGGAAGATGGAAAATGTAGAATCAGAGTAAAGCCGAGTGGCAACTTAATTTGGGTTGATGAGGGAGAATGATCAGGCGCTGTCTTTATTGGGGGTCAATTAGTGGCCAGCTGTACTTAAAAAAAATCCCCTTCAGTTACCGAACTCTATGTACCCAAAAATTGAGTAAAAAATTTGAAACAGTTTGCCTCAAAGATTTCATGATTTCTTCTTTAGCTTCATGAAAAATGACCTCTCCTAAGCTGGAATTTTGTCTTACCCATAGGGTGTGGGCTCCTAAAATCTTTATTAACCATAATTGAACATAGTTTCTATAATTAAATAAATATATTATTTATATTAGAATTTATTGGCAACTGAAAGAAGATTCCAATGTACTTTAGTATGCATTTTTTGGACGTTGTATGAATAAGCTGTGAATCTTCAAAGTGCAATATCTAAATGTACCTAAACAAAATTGGATTTTTTTAGAGTCAAATACTTTGATTGTAAACATCTGGTGTAGACAATCTATATATGGGTGTAGATGTTGCTTTTTGGTTCAAATGTAGATGTTGCATTTTGAGTAGCCTTGATTGTGCATATACATAGTTTATTCAAAATTTAAGAGTTTGTGTTAATTGTACTTAATTCAAATGTATGCTACATTTATTGAATCTTGCTAATGGTGTGCACTCTCTAATAAAAACTTCGTTGTTATTTGGTGTTTGAGTAGTAATGAATAAATCACACCATTATACACCAAGTAATAAATGTAAATGAAGTTGTAAATGAGATTGTAGTATGTTATATGGTTGTTAATAAATATTATATGGAATTTTGAATTCACAACTGTTTGAAAGGTATTCTTGCAATAGAAGTCTATAGACTTAGGAAGGTGATATGTTCTATATAGATTTTATTCATCTTTTGGTTTTGATCTTGAATATATGACATTAGTGTATGTGTATATATGAAATAGAATATTGAATTTATTGGACAATTTAGCCCCTTTATGTTCTAATAATGTCCGATAACTTTACATTCACCCTCCACATTTAAATAGTAACACACACTTGTTTATTATGAATTCTTTTTTAAACTTCACATCTTCTATCCTCTCATTGTATCAAAAGAAGAAATATATCCAATTCAACATCCATTTTGTAATAATTACCAAACAAGAAATTGTAAACAATTTTAGAGATAAAAAATTTGTAAGAAAAATTAAACAACTTTTATGGCTTCAACAATTCCAAATTCTTCTATAATATTATTTTTATATATTATTTTATTTTATCACAATGATATAGAATATTTTTATACAAAGCTATAGATTAAACTTCACATGATCCCATTGTTATATATCGAATGCACGGGTTGTCATATTAAAGAGGTATCAATATATCCTAATTCTTCCTTGCGGCCTTGCCACCATTTCTTCCTCAAACCAATAACTTTCCAAAATACATAAAGTGGGTACATCCAAAAGCGCCACTTATGCGTACTGTGCCTAGTTACTGTTAATAGCTTGTTCATATTTTCATGTAATCTTGTTGGCAAGTGAAAGTATGTTCCAATGCACCAAAAAATGCAGGATTTGGATATCGTATACAAAAGTTATCAATGGGCAAAGTCGGTTTTTGAAAGCACCATCTACAATCTGTGAACATGACTAATTTTGGAAATGTATGCACATTGTAGATGGCACTTTTAGGAACGTGGTACTTTTGGGTGTACCTACCTTAATACCAAAAAGCTAAAGCTGAATTGAGTTACTAGTAAGTTTCTTTTCCAATATAAATTAAATTGCTAAGAAAACAATCAACTTCAATTTTTCTCCCAAAACTTTCTATATGAGCTCTAATAAAATTTTCATATAATCCATTGTATGTATGATAGGTTTAATTAAGTTAAATTAAATTAAATTAGATCCATGTAAAAGCCTAAAAATTGTGAGAACTTTAAAATTGGATGAAATCTCACCCACCTGACATGGTGAGGAACTAAACATTTGCAGCTCTATCTTAACCAAATAGTACCCAAGTTGGAATATTAAAAGCTAGGAAGGAGGGGCCGTATGAACCGTTAAGGTCTACAAGGGTAGTAACATAAGTAGTAACTCGTAAACCCGGCCTCCCCAGCCAGCCGGTACGGTACAGTCCAGTCCGAACCGGCCGGGACGGGCCCGCCATCCACCTCTGTATCCCAATTTTACCATGATGAGGTAATAATTCGGAGAGTAGTAAGTTTGAGTCCCTTGATTGGGGGAGTACCGGTACCGGGCTGGGGCTTTCATTAATGTGTTTGGAAACTGTAAGATAAAAGGTAAGTAAGGGAAGTTAATAAGTACTGAAGGGGGTGCAAGGGCCCCTTTAATGCCCCTAGAAAATCATCCTTGGTATTATCATTGGGACGGAGGGAATGACTTCCTTTTTGCCATTAAGCTTTAGTTGGGTACTTGGGGGGTGAATTTGGGTTGAATTTCCTACATCATTGGGTGGGCCGGAATTTACTTCCTAATTCAGGAGATGAAGTTGGGAGGTAACTTTAGTGAGTATCATTTCTTAAAGAATTATTCCTTAACTTTGAGTGTATAACTTTGGGAGGGTAGATCATTCGTTACAAGAGTAATCGAATAAATAAGTTCCGTAAGAATCATTGCCAATGAGCCCAATGTTGAAGGAGAATCATTAGTTAGTTCATTGTTAGCCAGTGGAATTGGGACAATAACCCAATTGCTTTTGAAAAATATTCATAACATTTAGTAGCACTGGTTGGCTTTGCCTTCTCTCCATAATTTAGGGTGTGGAATATTTGACACCCCAACAATGACCATTGAAGTAAGTAAGGGCAAAACACCCATTCTCGCACCTATTCCTTACAATAGACTATAGATTCATCCAAATGCGTCAGTAGACTTCCCTTAATGTGTTTGCCACATGTATGATTGTAATTTGTTGACACAGTTGAAGGACACATAGGAAAATTTGGTTGGCTGAGTGCTGATTTTCGCAAGATTCAATTTGGGGGGCACCTATAAGACAGTTCTACAACTATAGGGAGCCAACACTTTGAAAATTGGTAGAAATTACATACTCTATCCAAAAAATCTAATTTTTTTTTTATATTCATGATTTTCACTTGCTAATACTAGAAAAATATCATTTTTAGAAAACGTTGCCTCTAACTATGCTGAATTTCTTATTTGGACGATTTTGGGTGTTTCCACTGTAGAAATGGGGAGGATGGGGAGGCAACTGGATGTGGAATATGCCACACCCTTCACTATAGAGAGAAGGCAGAGTCACAACATGCTACTGATTGTTATGTTGGGGCAAAAACTAATGAAAAAAACTATGAGAATGATATTTGGAATAGTAAGTAAAGAATAAAATGGACTTGGTACTTGAAAAAATGGTTGAATACAAGAATTGCAGGAAAAAAAATAGCTACTAAAACTTAAGAAAATCCTCAATGCCCGATGAGTCTCCTAAAACAATTAGCCCCATGAGTAACTTATCTTTGCTTGTGGGGGCTGTTTTATAGTATTTTATTCTACACTTTTATTACCTGATAACTTTGCAAGTCTTGTCAAGTTTGTGGTATCAGATCAGGCTCAAAAAGTGGCTTATCAGTTTTAAAAAGTTTTTTTTTTTTAATCTTTTTGTGCTAGGTGTTCCTAAGCTAGCTGCCCCTGTGTCAAATTCATACAAATTAACTTAAACTTGACATTGTTGTCAAATTCATTAGATTTGTGAGCTGGCTGGTGTCAAATTCATTAGATTTTACTAAATCTGTTGAGGATGGGCTTACTAAGCTGGATGTTGAAAAAGTTGTTTTAACCCTGAAAGGATGAGACCCATCACTAACTTGGTGCTTTTATCAGATATGATGAAATTTTTGGATCAATAGGTGCCATCTTCATTTCTACTAGAGTGCTTTATGGCTTTATCAAAACTAAAATATAAATAAAATTAATTTAAAAAAAATTAATTCAATAAATATTTTGAGATTTGGTAACTTTCCCACTGTAGGTTGGAACACCACAAAACAAAGCCCATACATGGACCCTGCTCATCAAGGCTCTCCAATGGTACCGAGAACATGACTAGGGGATGCGCAATCCTAGAGATCTCAACATAACAAACAAAACAAACAAACAACCTATCTTAATAATGTATAGATAGTAAAGTTGACAATTGTTCATTAGACACTTTTTGGTTTCATTGTCCTTACACGGCAAAGACATGTTCATTCAAAATTGTCACTTGAAATGTGTAGAGTGCATTTATTTGTGTTACTATGTATCAATATTGTACATTTCAAATTTTCAAAGGTGCTCTATGGATACATAGTGACTTCTCACTAGTTCAAATAGGGTCTTTTATTTTAATCCACTTTTGGGGGTTCCCAAATGAGAGCTTTGTCTTCCATTAATGAATGTAATGTACAAATACAAATTGAAATCTTGGATGAGAAGGGTAGTATTTGAGGACAAGAATTTAGAGCTCAACACTATGCTAAATCAAGTTTGAAAAGAAGCAATGAATTTATACCCCCGAATCCAAAAATATGATATCCATTATTTTGAAGGCACAATATGTTATTTTAATTGATGCATGCTAAAATGTTGTAGTTGCAAACCTCAATTGTATTTTAATTTCCCAATGGATAAATATCTATGCTATCTACAATATTAAATCACTACCTGAAATGTAGTAGAACTTGTTGTGAGAGCATCGACTTGGAAATCACACATTCATTTTAAAAAATAGCTCATTGTCATTTTGTTGTTTACTATCTATATTTGAATCAATTTACAATAAATTTTAGCACATTGATACATTTTCTATACTAATATGAATATTCATGTTAAATTTTGCATGTAAGATATTTTTTCCTTCAAAGACCCTAAATTCTAAACTCTTTGCATGTTCACAATCTTGATGAAATCATATCAAGGTTTGTTTTTTAGAAACCTAATATATTTCATTCACCAACATTTCTAATTTTCTTCATTGATTTTGGTAATATATAAACTAAATCCATTTAAATTGTAGAGACACTTTTTATATGAAATGCATTCACATTATACTCAAAAATCTCAATAGTGTAAGACTTGAATAGTGCAAGATTCCTTTATAGTCAAGTTTACACTACTTTGAATGTATTTTGGATGAAGATGGCACAATTAGTACAAACACTTGGGAAGAATTTGGGATAAGAGCTATATATAGACAAATGCAAGTAGATGAAAGTTGGATGAAAGTAAACAATAATTGAATGGCAATGCATTTTGTCATGTAATAAATATGAAATTAATACAAATTCATTTAAATAGTTATGATTGATTTGGTTTTAATGATGGTATTTGCAAAGTGAATCCAATCCAAAGGTGACTTCAATTTTTACCTAACTCTAAGAAAGAATATACCTTTCTTTAAGTTTTATTCAAAACATTGGTATGCCTTATAGACTTAGAATAACTTAAGAATTGTTGCAAGTGTAGGATAAAGTATTTACAATGACAAATGAAATTGAGTACAAATGTAAAATGTTTTCATTCAAGCAACCATATCACAAGCATCAATGGATAAAATCCTAAAGTGTAGTCATAAAAGTTGTATCTAGAGTGCAACATAATATAGATTAGTATGGAAGTTTGAAGAAAAAATTAGTTGCGATTTGAAAGAAAATTAATTTTAAATTTTGCCATTTTAAAACTTGGTTTTATTCAAAATGATTTGGCTTTACTTTATCTTTTGTCAATTTTTTCTTAAAACTCCAAAAAAAAATTTGTGCCTTAGCATATTGGTTTACATCATTTTAGATTGTCGTATACAAAAATTGGAGAAAATTCACATTTATAGAATTTAAAATATTAACAATTAACAAACATTCAAATGATGTTGGTTCTCAAAATATATACCATATATATATATATATATATATATATATATATATATATATATATATATATATATTATAACCATTGTAGTATATATTGCAATATAGACCATTCATTTGTTGTATCTAAATCTCCAAGTTACATTGAAATATTTGTTGAACTGGGCTATATGTACAATTTATATTTTATGATTTTACAATGCATTTTAAGATTTTTTGTATACAAAGACTAGAGTTCAGAATGCATATAATTCATCCAAAAATTTCAAAAAATTCCATCATCATTGTCAATATCATCAAAAGAACTAACAATTTTATAAATGTTAGTGTAATTTTTGGAAATTTTTAGTTTTTTGTTAATATGATATTAAACTTTAAATATAGTATTATTAGATTTTAAATATAGACTACTACATGTGGAAAATACAAAAATTTTGATGTGTGTGTTTTCATACAAGAATTTGATGAAGTTTGACCAAGCTTAAATATGAAATGTCTTTTAAAGGTTAATATCATATAATAGAAATTAATGTACTACTAAGGTACATTCAACACAAATGGAGCTTTGTTATTCATAATTATAGTATCCACACCTAAAATAAAACACTTTTTTACACTAGCAATTTTTTATATAATTTTAAAAATATCATTTATAATTATACTTGCAAATAAAAGTAAAAATGAATGCAATTGGTTTGAGAATTTTTAGAGTCTCTATCAATACATTAGGCAAATTTTCAAAGCTGATAGCAATGAAACACCTATTATTGACTCTAAATTCCCTTTAATTGGACAACCTTAAAGTATGGAATGGTTTTATCTTAAACAATTGCTTCAAAACACTCTTCAGCTTCCATTGGTTCCTTTGAAAATTACATAAAATTCTATAAACAAAGCAATGGGCCTCTTCATGTTGGGAAGGTAGTATGCTTTTCTAGGGGCTTGGATAGGACTCATCAATTAACTTAACTCCAAAGTGACATTAAATTTCTAACCTTGTGAGATGAAATCTTAGTAGATGTTCATATTTGAAATTTTTTGTAGTCAAATTGGAGGAGATGAAGAGCAATATAAGACAATTTTGTTCATTAGATAGGAGGCTCAAAAACTGCTTAGGCTCGAATACCTCTCACCTTCCCAAATGTACATCGTTGGTACATGCTTCTTTTTAATTTTCACAGTGATGCACAAACAGTGTACATTTTTTTGGTGTCTGTGTGTGTGGAGCCCTATACCATATTGACTTCAAAAATTCATAGCAAATTCCACAAAGCTCCAAAAAAATGAAACGACTTGGGTTAGATGCATGTTCTAGCTGTCTTTCAAGGAAAATTCATTGAAAAATGTTTCAAGATGTTTCACCTCTCCAAAATTCAGTTCCAACCCTTAGATGGTCAGTATATGGACCTCCGACCTTAGGGGTCTTCTTTTCAAGCATCAAAAAAGACCCTCTCCCTCATTTGGTAAACAATCTCATACGTAGTGTTGAGCTTGAGCAAATGCTTTGACATATTTGGATCCACGAGTAGTTGTGAAGAACCCTATTCTAGCCGGCGGTTGTGTTGCACAAGGGTAAAAAAACAAAAAGCAGGTCAATGGCTGCAAATTGGGAACAAATATGAGTAGCAAGTGTGTGAGTGGTCAACATCTCAAAATACATGGTCCACTAACAAACTTAAGATACTAGTCACGACTGGTAATTTGAAGTTACCAGAGGCCACGTGTTTACACGTCAAGTAGTTGATGGGTAAAAGAGCCAATGAGCTTGCAGGACGGAGATTGTGATGTCTCGGTACACCACCTCTGGCTTCCCCCCCTTTAGCATTATAATTAAAATTAAATTGCATGTCAAGTTGTCAACCTTGTAATTCTTACAGTCTTTTTGAATGAGGTGGGAAGTTCTAAAATGGAGCGGGCTCTAAAATGGAGCACCTCTATAAATGTACCTTGTTTGTACATGTTGCTTTTTCAAAGCCTTCAGCAAGTAAAAAATGTGTACATTTCAGGAGGTGGTCTATTTTAGAACCCTATGCCACTTCAACTTCAACATTTTATAACTAATTCCACCAAGCTTCAAAAAATATGAAACGACTTGGGTTAGATGTCAATTCCACTTGCCTTTTATAGAAAATTTACTGGAAAATATTTCAAGATGTTTCTCCTCTCCAAAATTCAGTTTAAGCCCTTAGATGCTCCATTTAAAGACCTCCTACCTTACCATAACATTTAACCCCTAAGTGTCAAAGACTCATCTCCAGAATTGACGATTTTGGAAAAATCATCATAAAGAACTATTTAGAAGAATATTTTGGATTTGAGATACAAATTAAAGTTATGGAGTTTGAGTTTTTAATTCAATCCATATAATTAGATTCATCAATGCTATCACCAATATTTTTCTATAAATTTTGAAAGGTGAAATTCAAAATTCCTTCAAAATTCAATTACAAGTAAAATATTATAATTTTTGAGTAAATTTTGTTGGAATGGGTTTGAAATGAGGTTCTCTTGACATGGTGATTTTTTGGAATTTTTGTATTCTTTGATTCTATGATCTTGTTTTTGCAATTCCAAGGTTGAACTAGGGTCAATGCAAGTCAACCACTTGACAAACTTCCACATTTGTAATTTTAAGATAACATGTACTCTAGTAACATGAAATCCAACCCTTGGATAAGACAACAACTTCATAAAGTATCTCTAAAAATTAGGGTGACTTTCATTGAAGTTGTAATGAGAAATAAATCTCATTTTCAATTTGTTCATCATTTGAAAAGTGGATGTCGATGCACTCCTAGGTTAAGTTTAACATAGGAAAAGCTATGGGTTTGAGTGAATCTATGGATTTCTTATGTCGTGGTATTTTTTTTATTAATTTAACATAGAAGCACTAGTAACTGATCATTGAACCTATTTTGTAGCAGATGAAAACATTACTATATAGAAATATAGAAAATATATAGGATTCCAATTCTTTTAGAAATATGCTCTCAAAATTGAAAATTTTATAAAATTTGAGAGTTAGAAAATAGTCTTTACAAATAACCAATGTTTAGAGTCTTCCATTTTGAATAATTTAAAAACTACTTTCCATCTCACTGCTTGGAAACATGTATCATAATCTTATTAGTCTCAACCTTAAAAACAAAAACAAAACATTCCAATCTTGAATTCCACCTTCACATTGGAAATAGGGCCCCATATACATTGGGTACTAGACGTGGTTGGCAATTAGTGCATCTACCTTAGCTTCAAACAAGAGTTTCTATTTCACTTACTGGTATTTGTTTTTTGAGTATATATTCACGGGTATGTTCAGCTTTGGAGACCCATCTTCTGATAATACCTAACCTTATTTTATATTTTATAATTGTCATGGATTATCCAAGGTCTCTGGTTCAAAATACAAACTCAGAATTTGTATTTATGACAAATAAAAATTCTCTCATTTTTATTGGAGGCCAAGTATAAGGGACTATGTTGATTTTATAATTATGTAGAGATGAATTGAAATCCTCAAATATGGATGAAACTATTGATATAGATGAGGTTCCATTTATTGATTGAAAAATGTATAAATTCATCCAAAAAGACCAATATCATTCTAAGATTTTGTAGGAGTTTCATAATCTCATCTATTAAAAAAGAGAGGATCTATCATTGAATGTTTCTTCAATATGTATTTTTGTATTGTTTTTGAGCAAATTCTCACTTAAAGCATATTTTTGGATAGAAAAATCTTCTATCCTATAAAATCTACAATATAATTACTATGTTTACTCCACAAAATCATTTGGAGTCATTTTTATACTACATATTACTACTTTTTGCAATTTTATGAAGTTTTTGGATCAATAAAACTAATCATTAGTTCTAGATGTACTAAGAGATGCTATATTTCATTGATTGTGCATAAATTATGATCATAATGATTATTAAGATGGCAACTTTGGCAATTTAGGAGATATATTAACCTAAAGTACCACCTCAAAATTGTCATGATACTCACCTAATTTTTTTAATTTTAGTAGTTTGTATAATTTAATTCTTTTAGAAAAATAATAAACAAAACAAAGTTTAGTCACTATTATAGGCTTGAATTCACTTAAGATCAAGATCGAGTAGATAATATATGACATTTGATACTTTAGAGTCTTTTAAAGAATTCTAGAAATGATTGATTTGACTTGGATTATTCTCAACATGAACATATATAATCATGTACTTGCAATAAACCTATTTGGCACAAAGTTTTTCTTTATGCAATATGCAATATGCAATATGCAATTAGTTATTCAAATAATTGAAAAACATGATAGATTAGCTTTTCAAGGTAGTATGCAAGATGTAGTATGCAATAGAAATTTATTTATTTAAACAATTTATATCACAATAGATTATTTAACACTTACAACAGGAGTAACTAATGGAAAACACATTGTTATGCATAATATGAAATTTGTATATCTAGGATTATATACTCGATATGTCATGTGGTTAAGTAATATGAATTAGAGTTTTGAAATAGAATTTTGGACTAAGTATATGCTATAAATTCAAAATGAACTTGCCAAAATATCTTAAAATCTATATTTTCATCTTTGCAAATGCATACCTTTTTTATAGACTTGAAACATTTTATTTCATTTTGACAAATATTAAAAAATCAAGTATTTAAATCAATCAAGAGTGCATTATCATATTTTCAAGAGTAAAAATTTATGAATCTAGTATTTAATTTAGTATTAATAGTAGTTTTTTTCATATTTTTTCTAAACATTCATAATAATTTTAATCATCACAAAACAAAATATTCCTAATAGTAGAAGATTCAATTATCATAATCTAATTTTAAAAATAACAAGCATACTTGAAAAACAATTTTTGGCTTCATATCTTTCATTTGTAGTAGCTTAAGATTAAATAATGATATTAGTAGAATTTAGTATTCAATCTTCAATCACAAGTACTCTCACAAGTACTTCAACCCTCCAAATCACCTTACCTTTTACCTTTGAAGTTGCGAAGATTTCGAATGATTTCTTGTGTTTAGTAGGCTTTTTGGTGCCTTATTATAGAACAATACTATTTCTCTATATTTATTTATTTACACAACGGAAATGTGTTGATTGTCATAAAAAAATTGAGTTTTATTGATTGCAATTTTATGTCTCCATTCCCCTATGAAGATTATACCTTTTCATTATACAAATTAGTTTTTTTTTCTTTCAATTTTAGATTGCTTCTAGTAATTTCAGATATTTATTTAACTTTTAGATATTTTTATTTAGCTTTAGATCATCATCTTCTTCATATCAAGAACTATATTCCAATAAATATTGCAATATCTATTAGAATTTGAGTATTGGAAGCGAACGTATAATTTTTTTCAAAAAAAAGATAACGTAATCTAAATATGTTGTGTATGGATAGGTTTGAAGGAAATGAACATTTTGAAAGATATTTTAAAAGTAGTAAAGATAAAGATATTTTGTTTGACTTAGAAAAGGATATGTAGGAATAGTTATTAGGATTTAAGTATTTATGGGTACATTCTATCAATTTTTATTTATTTATATATATTATTCACTATAATTTCAATTAATTCAATATATTACACTAGTTTTATTTTCTAAAAATTAAATAACTTTCTATTAGCTACTACATATTAATCAATATGGACCTTATTACTGTCAATCATAGTGCATTTAATGAGAATTATATTGTCAATACAAAAAACCTCAATACACAAATTAGAAGTACAAAAAAATAGAATAAAGTTGTAAGAAATCAAAAACCAAAACTAAAAGATTTTTTTATTATTAGAATTTCACAAATTTACAAACTAAGTTTCAATCGGTAAGTTTTGAATATTCCAATTAGGCTTGAGTATCTACATATTGTCAAATTCAATTTTAAAGAAATTGTAACTTTAAAATACTCATTTATTAAGTAGATAATGAATGTTTTCAACAATTACTTTGATCATCAAATTGATATACAATCTATGTGTTCAAAGAATAGTAATGCTATTTTGTTAGCATGTAAATATGAGTCTATGAACGTAGAGTAGAGATTACATGAGTGTAGAGCTCAAAAATTTGAAGAAGCATTAGAAAACTTAGTAGAATTTATAAGAATAAATTTCATCATAAATTTGAATCAAAGTTTGTTACTTTTAGTAAATTTAGTACTTACTATCATGGACTTATTGTCATAGTTATTTAGAATTTAAAAGAAATTTCCAATTTCCAATCTTATTTATGAGTACACATTACAAAGATAAAGTCAATTGATATGAAAGTTGAATAGAGATGGAATTAAGTTTGCTTAGAATATTGGTTGATCATTGTCCAATAATATTGTGGATCTTGATGCGGCCTATGGAAAGGTGTATTTTTATATCTAATGATTTTTGCTACACTAAGTTTTATTTTGGTTGATCATTGTCTTGAAGCATTATAGGTCAATAAGAAGGTATCAATTATTCCTTCTTGATTTATAGGTTTATAGACTTATTTAGGTTTTATTAAAAAATAAAATAAAATAATGTAGATGAAAAGAGCTTAATTGCATCAAATTTCATTTTGTTAATCACTATCTTGAAGTAGCATGGATCTTCTTGGGGGTTGATGTAGGTACCTACAATTTTTCTCTTAATATGTTTCTAATCGGATTGATTAAGATTTTACAAAAGAAATATTTGGTAGATAGGGGTTAATTTTAAGAAGAATGAACTTGGTTATACAAAATTATTGATTAGTTGATCATTGTTTTCTATTGGGATCCATTAGGGGATTTGACTCTTCTTTCTAATCTAATGGTTGTTTAGTTTATCACTCTCTTTTTACTTCTTGATATTTTTTAGCATTTACAGGAGGATTGAACATTTGTCATCTTGATACAATATTTATTGAACTTTGCTAAATTTTTATGATCACTCCCTATCCTCTTGTTTCTTAAAACCTCGTAGCACCGAGATGAGTCCCATGGCTACAACCAAAAAAATAAAAATGAAAATCCCAAAAAATGATAAACAAACAAATATTTATTGGTTGGAGCCATGGAGGTCCTCTTGACATCAAGAGGTACCAAGAAACAAGAGGAAGGGGAGTGATCATAAAATCTGAATCTAAATGGAATAATCTCATTTGAATTCAAAAGAATTCTAATTAATTGCTATTTTTTCTTCTAAAATTTAGCGAAATACAATAAGTGGCATAGTAAGGTTGTTCAAGGGACCTCAATGATAGGTCTGCAGTAATAGGTTCATAATAATAATTACTAAAACTTAATATAGTTAGTAAATTTTAGTTAAAAGTTTTATATAAAATCTTTAAATTTAAATTATATCCTCAAAGATTCACAAGATTTTATTTACATGCTCATAGAATAATAACCCTAGTTCAAAGAAAATTGAGTCATATATCAATGGAAACACCACAAGTCAATCTTCCTTAAATAATAGCATATATATTTAAAAAAAGTTATAACTTATTTTCATAAATTTTTCAAACTAATATTTTTATTTTTTGTTCAAGTACTTGAAGGTTAATTTCATAAGGACCAATGTTTTTTTCAAGCCTAAATTGTCAAAAACTACCACTTTCTAAAGCATAAAGGAAAAATGGAATTGGTACAAAATTGTATTATCTTACAAAAAGTTTTAATTTAATATGAATATAAATTTTTTATCAAAAAATATGATATATAATTTTGTATTTTATTTACAATGAAATAGATCTTCACAATTTGACATCAAAATTAGATTTTGGCACTTGTTTGCTAAGACTAACCTTGTGTATAGTAGACTATTTATTAAAATATGTAGGAAAAATTCAAAATTTTTGATTGTATAACATTGTCTAACCAAGCAATTATGGTCTTTTCCTATGTTGAAAAGGTATTATGCTTTCCAAGAAATCTAAAAGAGATTTATCCATTAATTTAAAGATGGGGGTTGGAAAATAAGCTATATAAAGGTAGACTTATATGTAAAGCCCAATGGACTAAAATAGTGTTAAAAGACAAAAAGAATTCTACCAATGATCAATAAGTATTGAAGTAAGAGAGGGTTGCTAAAGTATGAGCAACGAGCATTGAGCAAGGAGATTTGAGCATTAAGATTTTAAAAAAAATTAAAAATGAACATTTAAAGATTAATTTTATAAAAAATAAATCTTTAGATGTAAATGCCTTATTTCATTCATTACTTTAGATAGATGAAAATAATACCAAATGAATGTAGATGAAAAATGTGGATGCAAAAATAAAGAACTATAGATGTAGATTATTCTTTGGGTTGTAAAGAGCCTTCATTGAAAGAACTTTTTGGCATCAAAAGGCTCCTTGGATCCAAAGACCCTTCCTTGGGTTTAAAAGAGCCTTCCTTACAAGAAGTTTTGGGCACCAAAAAATGCTTGGTCTTTAGATCTGGAGAGCCTTTTTTGGATTCCGAGGAGCCTTCATTGCATGAAATTTTTGGTACTAAAAAATGGCTCCTTGGATCCGAGGAGCCTTCTTTGGGTTCCAAGGAGGCTCTTAGGAATTTTGAGAAGGCTTGTAGAGAGACAATTTTTAAAAGCAATGATGGTTTTAAGGCCTCTTTGATTCAAGAGTGCTCTTAATGAGCTTTTTGGCACAATTGAAGGCCTCATTGATTTGAAGTACCCTTCTTTTAGTTCCAAAGTGGTTTCAATTAAAGAGCTTTTTGGCACCAAAAAATGCTCCTTGGATTCAAGGAGCCTTTCATGAATTCAAAAAGCCTTTTTAAAAAAGCCTTTTGGCACTAAGGAAAAGCTCCTTGAATCCAAGGAGCCTTCTTTAGGTTCTAAAAAGCCTATACTAGGAGAACCTTTTGGCTTCAAAAAAGGGCTCTTTGAATTGAGAAGCCTTTTTTGAATTCCAAAGAGGCTTTTAGGGAGATGATATTAAAGAGCAAGGATGGTTCAAAGCCTCCTTGGTTTCAAAGAAGTTTATAATGAGTTGCAAGAATTTTAACAATTTGGAAATTGAATGATGAATGATGGATGATGGATGGATGGATGACATGGATGAAGTTCATTCATACATGAATGAATGGGTGTTCATTCATACATGAATGAATGGGTGTTCATTCATGCAACCTTTCATTATAATATCAACTATTTTATATAATTTTTTTGTAGATTCTTTTTAAGAATTAAAATTTTATATTTTTTGACATTATTACTTTAGGATTTGACAATATTATTTATTGCTATAACATGTCTATTTTTAGAAAACATTCTTGCAATGAGCATTCAAGTTTCATTGCTTATTGCTCAACGCTCATTGCTCCCCACTTATACTCTAGCATCCACTAGAAGAAAAACATGTCACTAAAAATTGTCATAAATATGGATTTCAGCATAATCCACATTATACATTTTGTTTGAAACAAAATATGTTGGTATCAATGCTTCTGGAAAGCAAAAATACATTATCAACGTGGTTTTCAACACAATCAATATGAAACTATTTTTTTTTCTTAATTTCTATTATTTTGAAGTTAGCAAAAAATTAGCGAAAAATTAGCTAAAAATAGTGTAATCTTCATTTTTCTATTCCCTAATTGGAAAATTTTATCCCTCCATTTGTCAATTGAGTATATCCTAAAGTGCATAACATTGATAGAAATACATAGAAATAAATGGAAATAAATATTATTTAATATTTAATACCTTATGTATCCACCCTAATAAGATTTTAGTATTTGAATTGAAAAGACAAAATTGGAGATGTGTTTTTCAATAGTGAAATTTTTCTATGGTTGAAAAATATCTTCTGATTTTTGGTGGGCATTGGATTTTCGGCCCTACAAATTTCTTTTCGGTTCTTCATCCTTCATTTTTTTCTTAAAAACTAATTTTTCCCTACTTTCATTGGCTCACTTTAAACTAGCCACTCATATTTTCTAGCCATTGGTGAGCTCCTGATTGTAGATCTTGTATTTTATTTCTAACCCACTAATCTTTCAGACTACTTGTAGCTAGGCTCTTATACTTTCCTTGTAGTGAAGGTCTCTTTTATTTGTGTCAAAAAAAAGAAAAAGAAAGAAGGCATATTTACAATAGAAAGCACTAAATTGCATGCATTATAATTGCTAAAATTGCTAAGTGTGAATGTGTGAACTCTGCACCACGTGAAAAGAGTTTTTTTATTTTTGTATAGAGCTACATCAAGCAAAAGCTTTGAAATCTCATGACAACATCAAATTTGCATAGTATCATGCAATTGACTTTAGAGTCACTAGACAAAGACTTTGGCAACATTCTAGAGGATGTCTTCATTTTACAAAAAAAGTCTTCTAAGTTTTGCCATTTATATACCAATCCTAAGCGGTACCTTATAGGAACAACAAAAGAACCAATTGAAGATTATTAGAACTAAATTCTTTTGAGCTCACGCAAACATTTCATAACCATCTTCAACTCCATATTGCACAAGCTAAGAAGATCCTCAACCTAGCTTCAAATGGTGAGAGACTTTACGAGGTTCAATTCTTGCCGACAACGCAACATTAATTAGAACATTCATTTTCAATTTTTATTTTTTACTGCATTACAAAATTTTTGCAACTTCACTCAGTTGATGTTAGTTTCAATTATGAGGAAATTGGCTAGTGAGAAATTGATATTGAAGGAAATAAACCCATACCGATTTTGTAATTAAGGGAATACAACCTATAACCATTGAAAAAATAGGTATGTTTTTTTTCTTTACTCTTTTTAAACAAACAGAAAAATAAGTCTTTTTTCTTTTCTTTTTTGAAACAAATACAAAAATAGGTCTTTTCTTTATTTTTCTTCTTTGAAACAAATGAAAAAATAGGTCTTTTTTTTGTTTTCTCTTCTGAAACAAATGAAAAAATAAGTCTTTTTTTCTTTTTCTTTTTCTTTTGAAACAAATGAGAAAATAGGTCTTCTTTTTCTTTTTCTTTTGAAATAAATGAAAAAATAGGTCTTTTTTCTTTTCTTTTCTTTTATGAATTAAATGGAAAAATAGGTCCATTTCCGTGGGAGGAGGGGCATCCCCAACAGGGACTCCCTCCCTCCCCCAGACGGCGCCGCCAAGGAGTGGCTGACCTTCTCTTTCCTTCTTCAAAATTGGCAACGCCCCTGTTTCCACCAATGGGGTGGCATTCCAGTCAAATTCTGCAAAATTTCAAGGACAGCAAAGTCCACAGACCGATATCTCGCTTCGGGATTGGACCTCAATGGCTCAACACCATTTTAATTGCCCAAACTGTTCACAGCCATAGGGCCCCAACAACTTAAATTCAGTAGGGCCCTCTTTGGACATCTACACAAAATAGTGGAATTAGGCTGCATTAACAATGAGGTTGCCCGCCTTACATTAAGTAAAGTTACTTTAGAAGCCATCAAAGTCAACAAATATATTTAGTTCAAGGATGGGAGACATTGTCAAAAATTGCCTTTTTCTTCTGGTGTGTTTTTCAAAAATGAAAATTGAAAATCAAGTTTAAGAAAAAAAATTTAATTGTAAGAAAATCAAGTGAAGTTTTTTACCAGGGCATAGAAAAAATTTCAGCCCATTTGATTGAACAGTTGAAAGATTAAAACGTTTGAAGTGAAAGCAAATAGATAGACCTTTTATTTCCTATCAGAGTAAAAAAAAAAACCTATATGAAAATGAGGATTTTGACCATTTATAAGTATATGATGTTAGGTTCATTCATAAAAAAAATTTAAAAGCAAATATGGAGTCTAGGTTATTCAAAATCACCATATAATTTAATGACATTTAGTGAATTGGCAATACACTAGCCGATTTTTGATGGTTTCTTGTGCAATGAGGAATTTTTTTAATTTGAAATCGGAGAGGTGAAATGTTAGAGGTAAATACTTACAATATGTTTAAAAATTTCAAGAATTTTAGCTTCAAAGATTGCAAAATAATAGAACTTGAAGATAAAAGAATTGTTTTTCCTTCTTAAAACCACTTTTATATAACTAATAAAGTTGAAATTATATTAAAATGTGATATTTTTGGACAACTATAAGTCTATATGCAATATTTGATTAGTTATATAAATGCCAAATTAAAAAAATTGATCAATATGAAGGAACTTACAAGAGATTTTTTTTGTACTATATTGAATGGACACCTAGTCCTTTAGAGGTCACAACTATTCCCATTTGTATATATGGGGGTTCTTGAGTCCTAATTACAACAATGCCTAATTCAAAAGTAGTGCATTCTTGCGCATATTAGTATGGAGCAATCTAGTTCTATTTTTTTTTTTTCTAAAACCCCTAAACCTTGATTCGAATCTTCAAAATTCAAAATTATTTAAATTCAAAAGATTTAAAATCTTACTCCCTTTGTTCCACTAAAAAAACTCTTAAAATCTTCCCCTTGAGAAATTAATTGTGTTCTGAGTCATAATACTAGCAATACATACATTTAAGAACAATAAACCCACCCCTTAGATCTATGCAAAATCTCTTATTCATGTGCTATCATTTAGACATCCAAAATCCATGTGCAAAGTATGATTTTTGAGCATAGTTTACAAATGATGTCAACTCTAGCAATTTAAATTATTTAAAGGGTGGCGGCAATACTAGGATTCTAAAAATATGTTCTCTAAAACTAAATATCCACAATAAACAAACCTAGTTGACTTTATAATCAAATTATTTAAACAATAAAGTGGTCACTAAATGCATTGTCAACACTAGTGTTTGAAGGAGCAATTCATACAATGACAATGAGCTTTAAATGGGCAAGGTCAAGCTTTCAAATTTGAAGGTATACTCCCCATAGTCCAGGAAGAAATTTTAGCTTAACCAGCTAAAATCCTCCATTTTCTTGCACCAACCGGTTGCTTGGAGAATACTCTCGGCTAGGCCTTAAGAAAATGAACAATATTCTTTTTTTCCCTCTAAAATGGTCGGTTTATTTCCTGAGATTTTGAACTTCATTCGGAAATTTTGGATTTCAACCGGCTAACTTGTAACTAAATGCCGGTACTCCCCGTTCATTGATACTCCCACATTATTCACTGCCCCCTATGAATTCATTCAACACAAAATTCTTACTCAATGGTCAAAATCAAGAAATGGAGTTTTTTTAGAGAATACAAATTCTACATGATTTGGAACTTTTTAGTGGAACAAAGAGAATACAACCTAATTAAATAATGTATAATTTTTTATTTTAATTGAAAATATCTTGAATCCATAGGGTCGAAGTTTCTAAAGTTTCTTCTAGATAATTTATTACTAGTTTAGTGTAGGATCCTACAATTACCTATGGAAAAAAAACATTTGCATTTCACAATAGAAGTAGTAGTTTTGAGTGTTTTTTTATGAATAAAAGACTTTAATCTTTGAGAATGTTAAAAACAATTGTTTTACACTTAACCCCTAATTTTCCTTTATATAGGAAGGCCAAAACTCCTTGAATTCCTAAATGCCTAACGCACACCATTTGGACTTCAATATAAATTCAAAGTTAAATTAATGCCTATCGAAATACTTATTCTAGAAGTTCTTCTAAATTCAAATAGTTTCTCAAGTCAATTTTTTTTAATTATGATTTTTTAATTCAATACAATAATTTTTTTTAGAAAAGGGACCAATACAAAAGTTGAATTTCTTATGTTAAAAAATCTTAGAGATGAGCCTTGAATACACTACATCTTAGAGAAATAATTCCTTTGTTAAATCATTCAGCAATAAATGTACTTGTCTATAATTGATGGTTCTCTATAAATTTGGTGAAAAAAATTTGAAATTGTTGAAATTTCTTATAGTACAGAGTGTAAAAAAACAACATAAATTACAAAGGGAGTACTAGAATAATCTCATACCTCCATGACAATTGCAGATCAATTTCAGTATTATTTTAACAAATTTAAATTATCATTAAGAAAATTATAAAAAATATGAAAAAGAACCCCATGATGTACTATAATTTGGGTTTTAACACACAAAGCTTGCAACTGCAAAAGTTCAAAGAATTTCTGTAAATTTTCAAATTTTCGAAATGGATAAGAAGCAATATAATCCAGATTTTTTGTCAGTTACTATCAAATAAAAATTAAATTAAAAAAAAATGTACATTTCAAACTACACTCAAATTGATTTTGTTATCATGTTTAGAGGTCCAAAATTGTTTGAAAATGCTAGTCTTTAAAGCAAGGTTAAAATCTTCAATTATCATTCATTTATAACAAATCCAACTATAGAATTTTTTTAGTTAATGTGTTTGACCACACCTTCATAAAAATTTTAAGTAAAAAATCTTATCAATTGCAAGTTCTATGATGCTTAAATTTCAAAAAAGAACCATTTTCTATTTTTATCAAGTGAGTAAGTTTCATTTTAAACATTTTATCCAAAAATTTGTAGATCCTATAACTTACAACTCTCTACTATATGAAAATTAAATAAATTGAAAATGCATGTAAATTTTGTTTAAGAATGTCACATTCATGCTTGAAAATAATAGTAAGCAGAAAAAAATAGAGAATGATTTATGATACTAAATTGTTAAATTAAGGGATTGAAAATTGCTACTATTTCAATGGTTGCAATAAACAATGAACATCCTATGATTTATATTTTTTTCAAATTGCAATGAAAATTTTGGAAAATAAATAACTTCAAAGATTATTTTAGTGTAAAGATTCTATAATTTCTAGAAATAAAAAACTAATTATAAGTTTCATCTCATTGATTAAAATCAAATGATTCAAAGCTTTCCACACATACATGAATCTAGAAAACAAATTCCAAATTTATGTTCCTTGAAAGTGTGAATTTTGTTGAGTTGTTTAGTTTGCTAGGGTTGACAAAGAATCTCTTTTGTATATATCATACATTAACTTTTTAACCATGTAGTTGAAAGTTACAAAATTTGTTGTACCTTTTAGCTACTCTTTGATCATATTTTGTGTAAAAATTTCAAAGAGAAAAATAATATAATTGTATTTTTATTGAATTGCCTAAGATTTTTTATGTTGCGAGAAATGTTATTTGGTCCTCTAGGAGTCAAAGAAGTATTAAAATGAGAATGTCAATGAAAATCTTATTAAAGAAGGATGGAAGAGTTTAAAAAATGAAGAATGTACATAAGTGCCAATTGCCTAAGGATGCCATTAAACTTGTTACACAAAGTGGGACCAACGAGTTAGATTTTCCCAAGAGGAAAACACTTATTTATTTTTTGCACATAAGTTTTTTTGCAAAATTTTGAATTCATATTTGTAATCATAGACCCAAAATTGACTAGGAGAGATCTTGAACATACCTAAAACACAACATAAAATAGGAGATTTTTTTTTTCACTTTTATCCTAAAGAACCTCAAAATTACCTTATTGGTCTCACTTTCTAGGATAAATAATGTCCTACATTGCCTAGTTCTTTTCAATTAAGGGATATAAGGAATGACTCTAATTCTATATTAAGGACATTTTGTGTGAAAACATAGTCAAAATGAAGAATGAATGATTTTCATCTAATTTTTTGTAAGCAACTTTATTGATGTTGTATTTACATCTTTGAACTTGATTCAAAGCATTCTAGTTGTTTTTATAATTTTATATGGGGTAAGTTTTTCAAAAATGGTATTGTAACAATATCCAATGTATTGTAACAATAAAATGGTATTATAAAAATATTGTTTTTTATACTTTGAGTTTTTTTCTCTTTAAACTTGATTTTGATATTCAAAACAATTTTTTTTAATTTTACAAAAAAATGAAGCTTCTAAAATGTAGTTTCTATTCCAATTGAAAAACTTAAAAAATTCATTAGCCTCTAAATGTATTTGATTATATTTTTTTCTAATTTATCAAATAGATGAATTGCTAGTCTTCATCTAAAAATTTATTTAGAAAATGGAAACAAGAAATACATCACATATTTCCAGAAACCTTGACTCCTAAATTCATAGAATAACCAATATATTTAAAGAAGTTTCAAAATGCTTCAAAATTGCCATTATTAGTACAAGCCCCAAATTTTTTGGAGAAAAAAAATTTAGACAAATATATCTATAGGATTTTATAGTACATTGGTTTGAAAAGATGTGAATTTTTTTTAGAAGTTTCTACCATGTAAATTGCAAGATATCAATCTTTGAATTGACGTAGATCCTTTGGGGGGGCCTACAAAAATCAAGTACCTACACTTCATAAGCTCACATTGGTGTGAAAAAAAATTCAAAATGGTGGTTTAATTACTCTTTGGGCTCATTTTCCAAGGCAAGTTAGGTACATGCTTGAATTTTTTTAGATCTTTTGGAGTTGTTAAACATGTAGGGAAAATAATAATAAATAGAAAGAAGTAGAGAATGATTCAAAATACTAAATTGTTAATAACTCATTTATATAATTAAAAAAATGCCAATCACAATGGTTTCAATGTTGTAATAAACAATCTAAAATCAATGTTTGTTTGTTTTTTCAAAAATATTGAAAACCAAGTTAAATAAAGAACTTCACATTTATTTTAGATTACAGAATCTACAACTACCCCAAAACTAAAATTCTTCATAACTTTCATCTCATTAATGAAATTGGAATGATTTAAAGCTTTCTATGTATAGATAAATTTAAAAACCAATTCCAAATTTATTTATTTTTTTAAAAGATGTTTTTTAAGAATTTTTATGAGGTGCCCTAGTTTCTTGCCAAGAAATAAAAATGACAAATCATATACTAACTTTCTAACTCTATAGTCAAAAGTTATAAAAAATTGTTGGGCCTTAAAGCCCCTCCTTGGAAAAATGTTGTGTGAAATTTTCAAGGCAAAAAAACTAACAATCCATTTGTAGTAAGCCACCAAAGTTTGCTATTTTTTCAAAAAAATGTATTTTGGACATTTAGTAGTTAAACCAAACAATTTTGTGAAGTTTGAAGTTAAGGGTCTATTAATAAGTTTCTAAATACAGAGTAAATACAAAATTGATTTTATACCACAATGTTCTACATGACAATGCCCTTCTATTTTCAGATTTTCAAATCTTTTGAACATGATTTATTTTCAACCTAAATTTCTTCATCTTTTCTTCAAAAATTCATAGTAATTTGAAATTTCTACCAAATTTTTTTTTTAATGAATTTAATACCAAATACCAAATATGTGATTCCATCTTTGACAAATAAAACCAATAACATTTCATTCACAAATAGGAAAAAAAAATAGAAATTATATAGGAACAAACTTTCGAATTAGACTTCATGGTCATAATCTCCATCCTTTAGGGGTGTGGAACCTTCTACTTTGACTTCACGGTCATAAACTCCATCCTTTAGGGGTTTGGAACCTTCCAATTTGACTCCATGGTCATAGGCTCCAGGAACTTTCCAGTTGACTCCATGGTGGTAAGCTTCGTCCATTACAGGTGCAGAACTTTCCAGTTTGAATCCATGGTCTTAGGCTCCCTCCTTTCCTTTTTCCTTTAGGAGTTGAGCCTTGGGCAGGAAAAATGTTGCAAATAAGTCAAGTATGATTGCAGTGAGGTACTCAATCTGTGCTGATTAGTGCAGCCATTTCACAGAGAGGCCCCACATATTGAACCTTTTTCCACGAAATAATCCCCTAAATTGCATCTTAAAAAAACTGCTAAAAAAACTGCTAAATAGGCTGATTATCCCCCAAAGTGCATCTTAAAAAACTGCTAAATAGAGTAGGTAAGGTAAGGGAGAGGCACCCAATGGCGTCCCTATACCCAATGGCGTCCGTTTCTACAACACACAATCATTTCAGGCTATAAATGTAGGTAGGCAATATATGGCTTATTTTTTTTGACCTAAAACAATAAGTAATCTACAGTCCCGCTACATTTCTGTTCTAGAATGAATGATTGACTTAGAAACGGACGGCAAACATTGGGTATAGGGACGCTATTGGGTACCTCTCCCTTAGAGGGCTGTGATTGTGACCCTGTTTCTAAAAGCGATCTGATAGATTTTGCCTCTAACATGTACCAAAAGTGTACATTTCAGGAGAGGGTTGCTTTTAGAAACCACTATGTTTTCAACTTCAAAAATTCATAACTAATTCCATGAAGGTCCAAAAAATATGAAATGACTTGGGTTAGATGTCAATTCCTTTTTTCTTACCACGAAAATTTATTAAAATTTATTTTAAGGAGTTTAGCTTCCCCCAAATGCAAATCAGTTGGTAAAAGGTTGCTTTTACAGCCCCCTACCTTACACCCAAAAACCGATGCCTAACCTTAAAGCACCATATATAGTATGCATACATTTCCAAAATCAGTCATGTACCCAGACTGTAGATGGCACTTTCAGAAACAGACTTTGACCATTCATAACTTTTGCATACGGTATCCAAATCCTCCATGTTTTGGTGCATTGGAATGTGCTTTCACTTGCCAACAAGACTATATGAAAATCTGAACAGCTTCATATTAGTAACTATGCACAGTACCAATTAGTAGTGCTTTTGGGTGTACCCACCCTAGACTGATTATCCCCCAAATTGCATCTTAAAACTGCCAAATAGGCTGTTTATTGGCTCCATAATTGTCCGTCCATCTGTCATTGAAATGGCCGCGGAATGCATTGGAACTGAAGTTTATATCTTTTGTACATTCTTGAATGCCCACTCTTGATATTCATGAACAAGAACATTGCATCCTTGGCCTCCACTACTTGGGCTCTTCATGATTTGGAGGTGGTTCGAACTTAATTGGTTCTCCAACTCTTTGTAATCCTCATTTTTAGGTTTGATTAATGTTGGGAAATGAAATTGAAGGAGGGTTCAATTGGGTAACCATTGGCTGGAGTTTAATTCTATCCTTCATTCCCAATAATGGAATGATGATGAGATGCGAGTCAAGTCAAGTCTTTGTGGATTATTCAATCCAATCATCTTGTATGCTCAGATGGTGAGGAACTTGAAATATCTTTTTATACTGTGGTTTGGAAGTCAAGAGGTTCATTTCTGAAGATACCCAACTTTTTGGTAAGTTACAGTAAACTTGCCAATCACCGCACATGCAAAATTCAAATTTTACTCCGCACAAATATAAATCCGCACAAATATGGATTCGCACAAATATAGAGACTTGCATGTTTTGACATGTGGAGTGGATATTAACCCTAGAAGGATGGGCTGGTCTATGTGGAAATCATCCTTTTTGCAAGAGTGCAAATCATTTAAGGTAGGTACACCCAAAATGGCACCTGACCTTAAAGCACCCTGTACAGTGTGCATACATTTTCAAAATCAGTCATGTACCCAGACTATAGATGGCGCTTTCAGAAACACACTTTGACTGTTAATAACTTTTGTATACGGTATTCAAATCCACTGTTCTTTGGTGCATTGGAACATGCTTTCACTCACCAACAAGACTGTAAGAAAATCTGAACAACATAATAACAGGAACTAGGCACAGTATGAAAAACTGGCACTTTTGGGTGTACCTACCTTACTGTAAAAAAAACACAATGAAAAAGTAGTAATTGGAGACCAAAGTACTCTTCATGACCTCCCCTTTTTGCATAGAATTCCAAAGATGAACAATTGCATTTCTGTCTTGTTCACATGAATTCTCTATCATCTATTGGACACTTGCTGTCTGTAGTAGCATTATAGGGTTAAATGTCGTGTTAAGACTCACCATTGAAAAACAAAAGCAAAAAAGGTTATTTCTACAAATTTTATTGCAACTTGAAGACAATGAAGCAAAAAATTCCTTGCAACCCTTTAGTGCATAGTATGCAATCATTCTTCCCAATGCAATTGAATTGGTAGTTGAATAGAGTGTTGACAATTTTGTAAATGGAAATAGTCATTGTTTAATTTTGGATGCGTGGAATAAATGGAAGGTTTACTCTAACTCCATCTTTCAAAGTCATTTTTTCATTGAAAACTAGTCAAAACTAGCATTTTCAATGCAAAGAAAGCTAGATTTTTAACCCTTAAATGTCAAGGTTGGTGTTTTGTGTCCAAGGAATGACAAATAATCTTTCCTTGTAGGATAGAAGTGCAACCATTCATTTGGGATTTAAAATAATAATTTTCATTCTTTAGAAAGTTGTTGAGTCAAAGCAAGGATGGGAAAGAAAAGGAAAAATAATTTTTTTTGAGATGGAATTGATATATTTAAATTCCAATAATAAGACTCATCTTGAAAGAAAACTAAACCACATACAATTCTTTTTATTGTTAAAATTGAGTTTATAAACAAATCCAATATTTTATTTTTTTCCCAAAAATTGTAGAGATTGCTTGCAAAACAAGAAACTTCATAACCTTGATGTCACTTACTCAAATGGCAATGATGCTAGTATGTAAATATAAAAATACAAGCATCTAAGCCCTGAGCATATATATATATATATATACTACAACTATTGAAAATATTGATAACAAAAACACCTATAAGATAGGTGTCTATAGTATAGTTGTACTATATTTATAGAATTTTTTTTTAATATAGGAACCTAAATCATAGGTGTATAGTCTTTGTAGGCTCATGAGTTCACATTCTTAGGCTCAAATAATAGCAACCGTCATTGAAATAGAATGGATCAAAATTTTCAAATAGAAAAATATAATTTATTTTTTTTAAAAAATTTAAAATTCAATTTTGTTTTGTACTCCAACTTCACTCATGTTGGGCAATTTATTGTAGCATAACTTTTGCTTCTAGGCACTAATTGAAATAAAATTGTATATTTAGAGAATTAATGAATTTTTCTATCTTAGAAAATAATTCAAAGAATCTTACCAAAAAGAGAGCATAGGTATTTGTAGAGAGATCCCAAAGTTCTTTAAGGGAACTTTATTGGGACTTCTAAGGTAGGAACCTCCATTTGGTAAGTTTTTGAAGCTATCCAAATAAATTGTCTTCTCTTTGTAGATTCTTTCCAAGGGCATTGGTTGTACCTTCTCTTTACTAAAATTTCTAGGTTCATTTCCTCTAATATAAGATTTTGAGTAGCGACTTTCCTTCAATTGACTTCAAATTTGCAAAGGCTACAATCTTCCACTTTCAAAGACATACCAATTTTGAAACTAAGCCCCAAATTCTATTACATCAATCAAAGACAAACAATGGAGTGAATGTCACTTACCACAACCAATTCTAAAGCGATATTTGCCTTTGCCCTCTCTAAGCACTTCAAGCCTCTTAATTACCAAAATTAAAGCAATATTTGCCTTATCTAAGAACATACCTATTTCCAACAACCAAAATAGAAGCCTTGGATTTAAAATGGCAAATGGCAAAAATTTGAAAATTTCATAAAGGTGGTAGCTACAAATCCACCTTTCATTTTTGCAAAATAGTCAATTGCCATTCCTATTGATTTGCATCTTCTTTTGGATCTTTCATTTTGACGATCCAAATGGTTATTTTTCCAAAGGCACTAATTTACAATGAATTAATTAGTAGTTTTTTTTAATACTAATAGGGACATGCCAAACAAATTTTTTTTGCCAAAGATCATTTTTATTAGTAGACAAGTTAAAATTTTATAGTTTTTCATTGATAAGAAATGAGATTCAATGCACAAAGAATGCATCATCATGATATTGGATATTGTATGCAAATGTAATAAGGAATTTGGCCTTATGTTGTTGTTGAAATTTTTTAATTTTTTCCCATATAAAGGGACAATTTTTTGGATAAATGGTTTAAAATCATTCTTCAAGTATAAGTATACATTGACTTACAAGACATGAACATTATGACCATCCCATCATCTAGCGCTTTAAATCACAATGTAATTTGGGGTTTCGCTATTTTACACCTAAAAGTAACCAATTAGGAAATTTAGCATGTGATCTTATTTTAAAATTTTGTCTTACATTTTATTGGTGATTAAAAAGATTCAAGAGAATAATTTTATGGACATTCCACATATAAACTACAAACTTGCAAAAGGCTAATTGTAAGTATTTTAAAAATTGAATCTAGATTTCAAAAGCGTAGAAGTCAAATATTTTAGGCCAAGAATATGTAGAACATTTAATTTTGCATCAAGGTCATTTTTGTTGCAGGTTACCTTATACACATTTCAATGAAATTTAGGTTGTACCAAATGTCAAACATAAGCAAACTCTACAATAGAAAATACTATTCTTGCTACTTTGATACAAAAAGATTGATGAGAGAGAGAGAGAGTATAAATATAGGAATTAAGTTTTGTTTATCAATACTAAGGTTTGTAAGTGAGTAATTGCATTAGTATTTTGCAATCTACATTGGCTAGTCTACAACATATACAAGATTTTTTTCTAGTGGTCACTATGTCTATGACTATAACATATGATGGGAGAAAGAGGTGGAAAGGCTCACAAAAAAAAATTATTCATAAATTACATTTGAACCATTCAATGCCTTGTTAGAATAAGAACTCTATAAGATTCTAACTACTAATTTCTCATTGAACTACAAAATCAATCCATAAGTTGTAAAAATGACCCCTATATATTTTTGCTTAATATATATACATCTTAAGAATAAAAGTCTAACTCCATTTTAGATGCAGTCATAATCAATACCTAGAAAATTCATAGCTAGTCACCTATGCAAAAAGAATATAAAATCCTCTTATAATTGCCAACAACATCCAACAATAAGTAAGCCAAATTAAAAAAAAATAGATTATACTCAAATTGTTAGATGGTTAAATCAACTTGCTAATTTTGCAATATAGCAATTTTAGATAAGTACATGTTACTAGAGATCTCTATGATTTGTGCCCAAACTTTAGTAGAAGGTGTAGACAAGCAATATTTTTCATTTGCATTGGATGTTTAAAGGTTAATTGAACTTAAGGTATTAATTAAAAATAGTTACATCCTAATTCGTGCACCAAATCACATCAAAATTGCTAATAAATGACCAAAAGTGGGACTTTTGATCACTTCTGAGTTGAAAAATTACTCATGTATGTAAATTCTATACACCTAGGAAAGTAGGAGCTACAAAGGTAGGGATGCAAGAAGAGTGCAAAAAGCAATATTCATTGGATTGATGCAGTAGCTTATATTTCTATATACATAAATGAAATGTGAAATGTGGATGATATTACATTATTCATCCAAAATAATGTACATTCATTCAAAATATCTCCAAGAGCAATAAATAATATCTATAGAATGTGTATGAAATGAGCGATTCCATCCACTCAAATGGGGGAGCATTTTTTCTCAAATAAAAATAAAAATAGTATTGCTTTAGAGAAAAAAATATTTCTCAAAGAAAATCATGCTATGGGTTCCATGTACAGGAATGTGTCAAATCATGTATCTCAATGATCGATGGAGAGCAAAGCACAGCCACAGGACATCAATTCCAGTTTGGTTCCCAGTACTAACCAAGCACTCAAATAAAAGTGCTTTGCCAACTTGTAATGTGATGTTGGGTTCCAAGATCAAGAATGGAAGCTCCACCATATGTTTGTATCCCCTCTCACCCTTTGAAAGAATTGACCCTAGATAAGAGAAATAGCTGCTCACACATTTGAATGGTGGAGATGTTAGTCTTGAGCATAACATTGTTTATGAATGAAGTAGGATTTTTTCAGTATTCTTAAATTGGAGAGTCTCACATGAATAAAATTGTCTTATATGGCTCCTCAGCCATCACCAATCTTTGAATTAATTGATAAGTCTTTTTGAGGTAATTAGCAAAGCATAATACCTTTCAAGTCTAAGAGAGGGTTGTTTGGTCATAGAATGTTATGAGGCCCCATGGCTAATGGAAAACAGTTGGGACACATCACCAAACAAGGAGTTTCTTTGGCAAGTTTGGAGGTGGTGATGTTCAATTGGGGGGACCAAATAGGTGATGCTTTCCAAATATAGTACATGCATGTAGAATTAGATATTAATATTGGGCTCATTTTGTTTTGTTTTTGTTTAGAGAGCCCTTGAAATTCAATGGCTTTAGTAACCTCCACATCAAAATTTCCCCCATTTCATTCCCTTATAATGAATTTGATTCTATCCAATGAAATTCCTTCATATATGGTAGAACCTCCATTTCCAACTAGAGATCCTTACTTGTACCTAACTTGTTGGTGTAACCATTTCCAACCAAGGTTAGAATAGATTTTCAACTAAAGTTTGGCATGTGTTCTTACACCTTTTTAAGATTGGGACTAGTAAGTTCATGACACTTGTGACAAAATAATGAGCTAGAAAATAGTTCTTGAATGATTGGAATTGAAAAATCCTATACATTGGAAACTCATTTAGGTCAACTTTCAACTTCCAAAACTCATAGTAATTTAAATTTAAAGAAAAAATTCAAAGAATTCAAAAGACTTTGCAATGCACATCACTTCTATCTTTGTACAAGGCCAGAATTTTGGCATTGCCTTTTAGTACTCTTGAATCTGTGTTAAATTACTTAAGTGGTTGACTATGGATAATTCTACCATATCCTTGCACCATTACAAAGCCAAAATCAATGCACTAAAAACCAAGCAATAATTCAATTCCAATTCTACTTCCAATTTTACTCCATTTTTTTGAAATTTTGTTCTTTACAAATCTTGTCACAAATATAGGCAAAACTGTAAGGTAAACTGCCCGTTGTAGGCCAAATGGGAGCAAGCCCATTATGGGCAAAATTGTAATGGCGATGTGCATTCATGATCTAAAATGAACACCACCATTACAATTCTGACCACAATGGGCTTGCTCCCATTTGGCCTGCAATGCGGTAGTTTCCCTTTTCCTACAAGAGAGAAACAATACAAACCCCAGTGAGCTGAAGGACTGGGAGATCCACATGTGAATCCAGACTGCGTGGCCTTGGAAGCAGGGGTCCTCAAGTGTTGCCCACAACTGGTTTGGGTTTGCATGAGTTCGCATGAGTGGCTTGATCCAATGGAGGGATGGATGGATCCCAATGTGGGGACCAACTGAAAGTCTGAACGGAATGGATGGATGAAACCCAATGTGAAGAGCAACTGAGCTGAACTGAATGGATGGATCCAGTGATCTCAGAATAGATTCAAGGTTTTTAGCCAAATGTTCATTTTTGGAAGATTTTTAAAAATTTATACAAAGGGCATGAAAAAATTAAGTAGAAAATGAGCGAAATTTAGCCAGTTTTGGGATCACTGGATGGATCCCAATGTGGAGCTCTGAGGAACTGAACTGAACTGAATGGATGGATGAAACCCAATGTGGGAAGCAACTGAGCTGAACTGAATGGATGGATGGCTGAAATCCAATGGGGGATCATGGCACTTAGCTCAATGAACTAAATGGATGGATGGATGGATCCCAATGTGGGGACCAACTGAAAGTCTGAACTGAATGGATGCATGAAACCCAATGTGGGGAGCAACTGAAAGTCTGAACTGAATGGATGGATGGGTGAAACCCAATGGGGGACCACTCAGCTCAACTGAACTAAATGGATGGATGGATGGATCCCAATAGGGGACCAACTGAACAGGACTGAATGGATGGATGGATGGAAGTGCTGTCAACGGAGGGGACCGACAGACATCCGGTGGGGGAGGGCCATGATGATGATGATGATTATAAGGTGAGCTGCTGCGCAAGAAAGCACTCCACTCCAGGGCACAGCGTGTTGGGGGTGGCGAGGGAGCCCCCAGGCAGCTGCCCAGCCCGGAGGGAGGGAGGCAGGCGAGGGGGCTGTCCTGCAGCTACTCATGAGGGGGAGGGGCCGTGGCTGTCCAGGACTCCCGATTAGGGTACTTACCTCACCACATGCGGAGGCTGGGAATAGAAACACTTGGTGGGGAGGGAGGGAGGGATCTTGGAAATGAACTGCCAGTCCCTCTCACCAGCCAGGAGGGAGCAGCGGCAGCAGCAAGGGTTGGTACCATACTGCAGCTGTTTTCCAATCGAAAACACTTCATTTCTTTGGGCTCCAACGCCCAAGGTTTTTTTTTTTTTTTTTTTTGTTTCCTTGAACTAGAGTTCAGGAAACTTTTTAAAATTTACCAGCTAATTTCCTTGAGTTCCCAAATTGAAGCATTTTTTCAAGCGTGGGGTCTAGTTATTCCTTCAATTTTTACTCAATATAGAAATTCTACATACTTTTCCACTGTTTTTTTGCCAATATTTTCAAATTGCAACCGGGTTTTTTTCCAAATTCTTTGGCTAACTTTGAACTAGCTGCCAGTTTTTCCCAATCATTGTCCTGAACCTCAATCTAAAAAAACTCAGAAAGTTAAGGAGAGAACATTCAAGAGACCATTTGATAAGGGAGAAACACCCATTCCCGTCCCAGTACCTTGCAGTGGAGTGTAGAGTCACTCAAATATGTCCCTAGAGTGTAGTTAATGTGTTTGACACATGTGTGAAAATAATTTGTTGACACAGGTGAAGGACACTTAAGAAAATCTGGTTGGCTCAGGGCTGATTTTCGCAGGGTTCAGTTTTGGGTGCACCTACTGGACACTTTCAGTGGTCTAGGCACCCATCACTTCAAAAAAACATAGAAATTACATACAATGCCCAAAACATTTATTTCTTTTTTTGAATATTCATAATTTTCACTCGCTAATACTAGAAAAATATCAATTTTAGGAAAATCTCCCTCCAACTATGCTGAATTCCTTAAATGGACGGTTTTGGGTGTTTCCACTGTAGAACTTTTATATTTGAGCCACAGGTGTGCAGGAAAAGGTGACTTGGGTTGAAAACAGAGTTGCTGTAACAAGGCAATGAACGGGGAGTACTGGCATTTAGTTACGAGCTAGCCGGTTGAAATCCAGAATTTCCGAATGAAGTTCAAAGTTTCAGGAAAAAAACCGATCATTTAAGAGGAAAAAAAAGAATATTCTTTGTTTTTCTTAAGGCCTAGCCAAGAGTATTCTCCAAGCAACCGGTTAGTGCAAGAAAATGTAGGATTTTTGCTGGTTAAGCTAAAATTCTTCCCGGACTGTGTAACAAGGAATGAATCCAATGAATCTGCATGTACATTTTTTTTTTAAATTTTAAATTTCAAAGCAAATGGATGCCCGGACATTTTGTCTGCTGAACTTCAGTCTGTGACATGTGACATTTGTTCTAACACATGGCCTTGGCCTACTTCTTTCAGTTGTTCAGGACAATAAGTTATTTTATATATAAGTAATGTCATAGTATGCTTGTAGATTTGACACTAAACATCCCCATTTTTTGAATGAGTGTCGTGTGACACTTAGGTTTTTTTCTTTTATACTTTTTGAGAAAGTGCCAAGATGGTGATCACTTCAAATATGGTGAAGCATTGTACTTTTACATTCATCCATCTTTTGGACTTAAAAAGACTTTTTCATTATACTCATACACTTTTTCATCCAAATTTGGCAACTTCATCTATATTTTAAAGAGAATTGGAAAATTTATGGCAAAAGGGATTACTTTTATCTAGTGGAAAAAAAGACATTTATTTTGAAATGGTGCAATATGGTCCCATGTTGTGGGAAAAAAAAAGGGTTGGTGACACCATGTAATTAACAAGACTTGCGTGAGTTACATGGAGATTTGTTTGAGTAAAGAGTGCGGTGAATGTGCTTCACTACTATCACACCATGACTATGATCTCAATTTTGAATGGATCTCTTTGAAATTCTAACATAGAGTGTATAAATGTACTTACCTACCCCTTTGTGAGAATGTTTTTTATTTTAATTTTATGATTAACTCCTAAATGTATTTGACTATGTTTTGCCAAAAACACTCCAAAACTGCCACTTCTAGTACAAGACCAAAATATTTTCTTGAAAACATCTTAAGAAAAATGTAACAGTAGGATCTTATAGTAAATTAGTTTGAGAATATGTGGGAAAAATTTCAGAAATTTCCACCGCATAGATTGCAAGATAATAGTGTTTGAATTGTCAAAAAAGCTTTTTTTGCCCTGCGAAAATCCAGGCAGCTGCAATTCAGTAGCTCACTTTTGTATGAAAAAAAAGTCTAGAATGGTTGTTATCCTTTTGATTCATTCTTTTAGTCAAGTTAGCTACATGCATAAAAAATTTCAAATCATTTGGAGTTGTACAATATGTAGAAAACAATTAGTAAGTAGGAAGAGGTAGAAAATGAATCAAAATATTAAAATAGTAATAATTAATTTTTGAAATTGAAAATTTCCAATCCCAATGGTTGTAATGTTGTAATAGACAATCTTCACCTAATGAGTTTATTTTTTTTCAAAAACATTAAAAATTGAGTAAAATAATGGACTTCAAAGTTTATTTTGGAGTAGAGATTCCATAACTTCCCACAAACTACCTTTAAACTAAAACTCCCATAACTTTCATTTTACAAATCAAAATGGAATAATTAAAAGCTTTCCAAATAGATAAAAATCTAAAGAACAAATTTCAAATTTCAAATTTTAGAAAAAGTGATTTTTGAAGAAGTTTTTTCAGCTGCCTGAGCTGCCTGCCGAGCAAAAGAAATCACATATCATGCAATAACTTTTTATTCATGTTGTCAAAAGTTATGAAAATTATTGGGCCTTGAAGCTACTCCTCGGACACACGTTGTGTGAACATTTCAAAGAAAAATAACAAAAACTCCATTCGTAGTGAGCTGCCCAAAATTGCTATGTTGCCAAAAAACGCAGTTTGAGTGTTTAGGGGTTATGTGTTGAGATCAAAAGATATGCCCCTAGCATAGCAAGTATCATGAGCAAAATCTCTCTTCTTGGATCGTCTTTTCACTTGCCAACAATAAAGCATAAAAAGTTTGACGAGTTTAATAAAAACAACTATACATAGTAGCAAAAAGTGGCATTTCGGGGGGTGCCTACCTTAGTCAAATTTAGAATCATGACATACTACAAAATTCAAATATACAAGTGCAAATATGTGGACAAAAACATTTGGGAATTTACTTGAGTTTTATCAGCTATCTTCCTTTATTTCCCATATTGAACCATTTTTTCAAGTAAGTTATTTTCTTTTTTTAATCTATTTTTTAGTTTCTATAGGGATTTTCATTGTGTGTTTTTTCAAATGTTTTCAAACCACTACATATTGAGTTTTCCCCAATCCCATTGCCTCACAGTGAACTAACCATTTATCCTCCCCCAATAAAGTAGGGGGCTATAATTGCAATCCTATCTCTAGAAACAACCCTATCTCTAGAAGCGATCTGGTAGATTTTGACTCTAACATGTACCAAAAGTGTACATTTCAAGAGAGGGTCGCTTTTAGAAACCACCGTGTTTTCAACTTCAAAAATTCATAACTAATTCCATGAAGGTCCAAAAAATATAAAACGACTTGGGTTGGATGCCAATTCCATTTTTCTTCCTATGAAAATTTACTAAATATTGTTTTAAAAAGTTGAGCTTCCCAAAATGCAAATAAGCTGGTAAAGGGTCGCTTTTACAGCCCCCTACCTTATCCGCCCACCAGGTTGTGGAGGGCGGTTAAAACCATGCACCTGCAAAAGTGCAGAAGATGCTAGCATTAGTCTTGAAGACTTGACAGACAAACAGCTGAACATTCCCAATGAAAGCAAATCAAAGGACATTTTGTCTTCCAACAAGTCTTTCATTCATGATTTGTGTGAGTTTTTCCTTACATAAGTTTTTTTGAATTTGAAAAACATGAAACAGAAATTCATTGCAATTCCAAATTTTATTTTTTAAATTAAAAAAATAGCAACAAGTACTACTGACTGCATCTTTTCCCCACCTTTCTCATGTTTGAGTGGGTTTTGTGTTTGCTTGGATGGCATTGTGGGTGTTTCATGTCTTGTAAGGTAACTGATCTCTTTGCCAGTCTAACTTCCCATTTTCAAAGTTGGTACTCAGAGATGGCATTGGGGGGCAACCTCTTGCCTCCACTTCTCTTACGAAACCCCCGCATCTCGCACTCCCTTCCTTCATTACCCCTCTACATTACTTTCTGCGTAGCTTAGTGCGCCTTGACTACGTACTAGCGGTCAATTCAAATCATTTGTGATCTTCGGAAGCACATGGGGGACCCATGTAAATAGGATGCTTGATTTCTTTTTTTCGAAATACATTTAAAAATTTTTCATCGTGAATTTTTCTTTGCAAAGTAATCATGTAGTTTCTGTTTTTTCCCTCTGTTTCTTTCCTCTATTTTTAAAGTTTACATTTTTTTCCACCATTTGCTTTAAATTTTTTTGGAACTTTTTTTTCCCTTTCCAGTTCCTCCAGGTAACAAATTCAATGAATGACAATGAACTAACTGGAGATTCTCCCCCAAACATTGGGGTGGCCCAAAACCATGGTGCCATGTGTCCATGGGATTTCAATGGAGTGAGCAAACACATGAATGGCTGTAAAGTCATGGACCATCAGTTAGTAATTAATCAACTTGGTAAGCTTGAGCTTAGGTGTGTTTCACACTACGGCTGTCCAAGTTGAGAGGCCGTTGATTCCACCAATCAAATTTTAGAAACCATGATTTTCAGCAATCAGATTTGAGAAACCGTGATTTTCACCAATCAGATTTGAGAAAACCATGACCTCTCGACTTGAACAGCCACAGCCGTAGTGTGAAACACCCCTTAGTACCAGAGAATCTTATTGGCAATACAATGCTAACAGTCTCAATGATTTGGAACCCAAAAACAAGTGCATCCCTCAAACTGCTTTGTCCTTGTCCATAATGGCCTTTCCTTTCGGATCACATAACTTGGGGAGTTGTACATTCCACTTAAGAAGAAAGATTACACAAAAAAACACTGATTAATAACTGAGATTACACTAACAACTACGCTTATCCACCAGAATCCCAAAGCAAGGCGAAACAAGTTGGGAAGCAGTTGGGATTGTGTGTCCCTCCCTGGCTGAACTAAGCTGGCTGGGGTTACATTACAATTTGATTTTGGAGGGGGCCCAAAAATTTGATACTAATGAAGGTGGAGAAGGAGGATCTAGGATCAATGTTGGAACAAGGTAGTTGGAATCAGTTGGGGTTTTGTTGGGTTTTTTCTTTTTCATTTTTTTTTCATTTTTTATTAAGTGCTAAAGTGGCAATATGAAATGTTATTAATAGTGGTGCTCCAAATGTCAACATTCATTTACATATTGGATAGAAAATATCACATGAACATGAACATATTTCTATTTTCATCCACAATTGGGTGATTTTATTTAAGATTTTTTATTGATACAAAGTTTTCTAGAAAAAGCATCATGATTTATTGCCATTTTTTAGTCTATTTATTTATTTTTGGTACAATTTGGCACCAGAAAGCCTCCCAAAAGTTGTAGTTGGAATATGGTCATGTTTCATGTTGCAAAACAATACCAATGGTTAAAAAAAAAAAAAATTTTAAATGTTCGAGGAGAACCATAGCTATACATATTTATTAGGACTATTAATCTTTTGAGGTTTGGAAAACCCAATTTTAGGATGGATGCAAGCATTATTTTTTTTGAGTATGTTTGACATTGAAGGTGCATGAGTTGAGGTGTACAATAGTGACTAAAGTATTTGCATTTATGCCCATTTAGATCTATTAACACATGTCATTCCAAGTTTGAATCATTATTGCATTTCATACATGTCTTAAGAGTTCTAAAATGGTTATATATTCTATATGTATGGTGTCAAATTTGACTATGATAATAAGGTTTAAATGTTAAAGTAACATACAAATGAAAGATGTCAATTATTGAATGATCAATCCAATGGTGTATGTCTTGCTACAATTTAATACACAATTACATTATAGGAGCCAAATATAATAACACCTATATAATTCTCTACAAACCTTTTATTACAAACCTACAAACAAGGGCATATAATTAATATTCACAATTGGATTTATTATAGAATTCTTATTTTGTGATAAATTAGTACAACACATTAATACCTGAAGACCAAGTGTCTATCCAATGAATGCAATGAATCTTGGGTAGGTTCCCACCAATTCAATTGTGGTTTGATGTTCACAATATTTTGATACAAGGTATGAACAATCATGTACCCCTGTAGTGAGAATATAATTTTTTTCCCCAATTAGGTGAACAAATACAAAATTATATTGATGTGAAATTATTAGGCAACTTGATTAGATTTAAGCAACATATTCAAAACTCCTCTTGTAAGTTTCAAATTTGGCAAGTATGCAACTTACATGGCACAAGATGCAAACTTAAAAAAATATCCATTTGCAAGTATAGAAATCTCATTCTAGGAGGGGTCCAAGTTTACTAGCCCTATCTGGTATGGTTGGAATAACAATTTTTTTCCCCATCTTAGAACATCATAATCTTTCATTCCATGTGGTCAACATTTGTGAAATTCTTTCTACACATTCCTATAGTAGCCTAGTGCATATTTGTACAAGTGAATTTTTTCATTGCCCTAAAAGGTGACAACTTTTCACAACTTTTGTACATTGGTCCTTTAATTGATTAGGGTGAATTGGCCCCCTTGCTCAACCTCTCCAACTCATTCCATGGTTGTAAATGCCCCCTATTTTGTACACAATTAAATTACCTTCTACAACTCTTTTACTTAATTGAGGGCCTTTGATTGAAAATATACATTCAAATTTTCAAAATTTCCTGCCAGACCACCTATGGCTAGTAGGCTTGTATTTTATCATTTTTTCCAATGGAATTCCATTTCATTTGTGTCATAAAAAAATTTTAAAAATTAAAATTTTGTCATGCATGGAAAATTTTAAAAATTTCAGTGTTTGGGGGTCCGTTGACCTTGGCCCTTTAACTTAATTTAGGGGTTAATATTTCATCCTACACAAAATTTAGTGTATGTATTTTTTTTAATAATTTTTTAAACAACTAGGCATAACCCATTGCATTGACGAGAAATATGTGTTTTTCAACAATGTGGCTTTGGTATAAGGGCAAAACACCTATTCCTGCACCTATTTCTTACAGTGGACTATAGATTCACCCAAATGCGTCACTAGACTTCCCTTAATGTGTTCGCCACATGTATGATTGTAATTTGTTGACACAACTGAAGGACACATAGAAAAATTTGGTCGTTTGAGTGTTGATTTTCGCAGGGTTCAATTTTTTGGGCACTTACAGAACGGTTCTATAGGTCTAGGGAGCCAACACTTTGAAAATTTGTAGAAATTACATACTGTATCCAAAAACTCTAATTTTTTTAAAAATTCATGATTTTCACTCTCTAATACTAGAAAAATATCATTTTTAGAAAAAGTTGCCTCCAACTGCTGAATTCCTTATTTGGACAGTTTTGGGTGTTTCCACTGTTAGTATAACTTAATTTTCATAAGCACTTGCAGGATAAGTTAATCAGTGTACAAATACCCATACTTTTGTCAACGTTTGACTTTGTGAAATTGCATGTTTTCCAATAAAATTTTGCATGTCAGGGGGCAAGGGAAGAAGAAGAACTGAAGGCCACTGACAGTGCCCCATCTGTCCTCTCCAGTGGACTTTTAATTAGTGTGACCACACCAGTACCAGTCTATCGATCTCCTATGCAGCCAGTGTCCTCTTCTCTTCGAACTATCCTATCACCAACTGTTAATTAAATCCCCACTTGTCCTTCCTCTTTTGTTTGTTTATGCACCCCTTCCCATAATAAAATCCCAGTCATTCATGTTCTGGGATTCCAACCAAGGTATCATGTACCCCCAACGCCATATTAAATTCTTATCGCAGCTTGGGGGACTGTGTGGAAACGCAAGGACAATAATATTACTGAGGAACTGAGGCTCAACTAGGCTTCATCCTGGCCTTTGTAAGGCGAGAAAGAGACCTCGAAAACAAAGGGAAGGGGAGGGGAGGGGAAGGAGGGGGAATATAAGGATTAAAAATTTACCCAAGGACAATGGAAATAGCAGCTTACATGTGCATTGGGTTGACCTGGGGAGGAAGTCAGCTGGCCAAGGACCACATTCACATCAACCAGCTTTTCATAGGAAGGGAAGAGGTCATATAATGGACCATCTAAGGGCTGAAACACAATTTCAGGGAGGTAAAAGTTGTAGAAATAATTTTCAGTAAATTTCCCTTGAAAGACAGGTAGAATTGGCATCTTACCCAAGTCGTTTCATATTTTTCTGAGGTTTGTGGAATTAGGTATCAAATTTTGAAGTTGAAAGGGCAGAGGGCTCTAAAATGGTGCCCTAGCTAAAATGTATACTATCAGTACACTGCTGAAAGCTATGAAAAAGCAATGTGTACAATTGTTGTACATTTAAGGTAGGGCACCATTTTAGAACCCGCTCCATTTAAGAGCCGTCTACCTTAATACTAATAGTAATAGGAAGGAAGAGGGGTAGGAAGGGTCCATAATAAAATAATACATATATTTTGGGTGATTTTTGGAGGGGGGATGTTATGTGTCATGAGAAAGCTTATAAAAAATTTTAGTCTATTTTTAAAGGAAGAAAAGAAAAGAGATGTGATTGTGCATATTAAAGGAATTGGTACTGCAAGAGAAAGGGGTGTTTTAAGTGAGTTTTTAAGTATAATCCTAAACATTAGATTTTAAGTAATGATCTTTAAGGGAATTTTTAGAAATTTTTATTATAAATATACGTATTTCTAATAAAATTTTGCTAAAAGTTGCCTTAAAGGTCATTATTTAAAATCTTTTTTCTAGGAATATAATTAAGGCTCACTTAAAACACCCCTTTCTTTTGTAGTGGCATGGATTTATATTTAACAAACTCTTATTGAATTTGCTATGAATTTTTAAATTTGATTTGAAGGAGATATGAAAATCACACACATTGAAAATGTTCGTTGTCAATCCATGAAAATTTCAATGTGTTTCCTTGTGTTGAAAAGATGCTTTAACCTCTGAATGCCCAAGGCCTCTATTGAACTTGTAGGAATTTGCTTTGGAGTGAACAAAAAGTCAACTTTATGATGAGTTTTATTAATTAAAAAAAAAACATAATTGTACAAATTTAAACTAGACATATTAGAGATCAATTAGGAAAAGAAAACACAACAATATCACTTATGAATTGGAAGATTATAATGATTGATCATGAGGGTGTTAAAATTGCAAAAATGATGTGAAGTCTTTCAATCCTCTCTTCACACGTCAAATCTAAAAATTTGATGACCAAAAAAATATGAGGTGAAAGGGTCTAACATGCACAACCCCAATAAAATTATGGTTTTCTAAAATCTATTCTACAAAAAAATTTAAATGAATTTCCAATGTGATTTTTTCTCCAAGATCTAGTGTATTTGAGGCTCATTTCTAAGAGCCCTCAATACTAGAGAAAGTCAAGATTGCAATTGGTACCCTTGCACAAAATCTTCAATAGAAAAATCATAGTCAATGATTTTCAAGATCGGGTTTTTGATGCTTGAAGAAGACTTTAAAAATAATTCTCCAAAAATACAAACTACTAAAACTTAGTTAGCTTTTCTTTAACTTCAAAGTTTTGCAAACACCACATTTTGGTGCCTTGGGCATTTAGGGGTTAAAGTTGACAATGTCAAGGGTGATTTTTGAAGTTTAATCCTCCTTTATATAGGGTACACGATCCTTGAAAGAGCAAAATAGTTGAATTGCCTACATAGGATGTTTGATCCCCCCCAAATAGGAAAATGCAAGAAAAGGAAGAAACAATTGATTTTTTACAAATATAAATTTGTCATGAATTTTTTGAAAGTATACTCATTTCTCTAAGTACCATGTCTACAAAACATTGGTCAATATAGACATAAAAAACAACATTAAGCGTATCTAAAGTAATCATGGGATCTAGTTGCGTGGAATGATCTCCATTTCTTTGAATAAATAATGGCCACAACATCAAGACTCTAAAACAATAACTTCATGTTGCAATTTAACACTGATTAAAGATAGGAATTGCTATTGTGATCTTTCAATTGAGTTTATGATTCCATTATTGCTACTCAAAACTTTAATTATTCTCTACTCTCAATCATCCCATTAATGCCAAAATCTCAACTATTTAACAATGATAATTCCAAGTTGAACGCATGGTTGAAATGGATTGTTTAGTGGCTACTAAAAAGAAAAGGAGGGAGTATCTTGATTACATTGAAATTAAATAATATTTGATTGTTAGCAAGAAAATCATGATATGAAACAATTAGCACATAAATAATCTTTAGCAATAATCTCATTATTTTGAATATAAAGAATGTCATAAAGAGAGATGTCTAATAATATTACACAAGTGGATGGTGTATACACCCCAAATTGCACCTTGCTTAAAAAAAGCCATCATCGCTCAGTGTGCATATCCCAAATCATTGATATATTTTTATTCTTGTATGAATACTTTAATTGTAACATCTACCAAAAAAAACTAATCCTCCATAATTTTTGCTTATGGTATCAAATGTGGTATTCTTTAGTGCATTGGAGCTTCTTTTTACTTTCCAACAAATAAATTTGAAGATTATATCCTTCTAGTAATACTAAATGGGCACAATTGGTAACAAAAAGTATTGGAGAGGAAGGTTTCTACCTCACATTTTTGATATAAAAGGTAAGAGTACCCATTAATTTCAATGTGCCCATTATTTGATACTAGTAGTCTTTTAAAAGTGTCTTCAAAAATACCTGGAAACCATCCACATGCTTATTTGTAGTTGGTGGGCTCTAATTTTTTAACATTTTGGTGCGAGAATCAAAGTAGATTTACTAAATGGAAATTTTAAGTGCCCTAGGGAGTTCTATTTTGAAAATTCATAGAAATTAGATGCCTTATCCAAATATTATATATATATATATTTTTTAATTCATAATTTTTAATTTTCTAATAATGCAATTATAATATTTTTTAGGAAAAGGTGCCTCTAATTTTGCTGAAATTGTTTAAATTGGCAGTTATGGATGTTGCTACTTTACAAGAGCTTACAAATTCTTTTTTGGGAGGTTTTTTGGTGCCAAATTGCATTGTTCCAAAATAAATGCCTACTTTTTACCAAAAAAAAGTAATCTTTTTGTGATAGAATTTCTTCATTTTTATAAAAAAAAGAGATGAAATCACCAAATTTGGATGAAAAAGTACATGGATATGACTAGAAAGTGTTTTTTGGTCAAAAAGATGGACAATTGGCACATTACTTGCAAATGCAGGATGTTGAAGTGGTCATCCAAAGTCTGCAGTTTTATCCCTGGGGATGGATGAAAATATACAATGCTTGACCAAATTCTAAATGATCACCATCTTGGCACTTTCTCAAAAACTCAAAAAAAAAAGGGCTGAAGCTTGTAAAGATTGAAATTGGATTATAGCCAAGGTTTTTTTTGCATTTTTGAAAGAAGTGCTATAGTGGAGATATAAAATGTTATAGTGGTGTTCCAAATTGCAACATTCATCCACATAGTCTGACAATTTCATCCAAATTTTTGGGCATTTTTCAAAACATTTTTTTAGCTAAATTATTTTTTCTAGTGTAATCTGACACAAAAAAGCCAAAAAAAAAGCCCTGATTATAGTCATTGAGATTTATTTGATTTGAGGGAGTTGGCATGTATCTTGAGAAGATTTTGGACCACTTGGTACATGGCCCTACAAAGTACACTCTACACACATTTGCAGAATCCAAGTGTCCAATGCAAGATTGTATTATCCTCCAATGTAAGCATTTTTTATTTTGTTTGAAAATGGCAATTCTCCACCAGTTGGGTCCACTGTCCTTGACCTCTCATCCACCCAAATTGCTGGTTTGTTGATATTTAATCCGTGTATTCTTAGATTATACCTTTTTTTCCCAACTTAAAATAATGCCCAATTGCAAGGTCAATCTTAGGGAAACTCTTGCTACAAGTTTTGGAAGCTTCAATCACCCATAACACTCTTGAATGGGTGGGAATGGGTTGGTAGCAGTGATTTATTTATTTATAATTATTTTGGAGAAGTAGCTAGTTTTTCTTCAATATTCATGGTGATAATTGGTGATATCTATATCAAAACTAGGTGATAAGGGCAAAACACCCATTCCCACACCTGTTCCTTGCAATAGATTGTAGATCCACCCAAGCGTGGCAGTAGAGTTCCATTAATATGTTTGCCACATGTGTGATTGTAATTTGCTGACACAATTGAAGGACACATAAGAAAATTTGGTTGACTACATGCTGATTTTTGCACAGTTCAATTTTGGAGGCACCTATAGGATGGTTCTACATGTCTAGGGAGCCAACACTTTGAAAATTTGTAGAAATTATGTACTGTATCCGAAAAATCTCATTTATTTTTGAATATTCATGATTTTCACTCACTAATACTAGGAAAATATCATTTTTAGGAAATGTTGCTTCCAACTATTCTAAATTCCTTATTTGGACAGTTTTGGGTGTTTCCACTCTACATTGATAAAATTTGACTACTAGTCTTAAGAAAAACAACAATAATTTGACTATTTTGATTGAAAAGAAAGGAAAGTTTCTTCACAAAATAAAAGCCAACATCTTTTGGTTGTAACCAATTGGTGAAAAATTGCGTATATAAAAACAAACACGAGTTGAGTCCACAATAGTCAACAAATCACTTTTATTCCATGCTACTAGTCGACTCTTTAGATTGTTCCACACTAGTTCTTTTCACAGTTACCACCAATTTAGATCACCAATTACAGTATTAGACAAGAGAAATTCGATTTTTCATTATGTTGGCAAGTTGAAAATACAAACATCCAACAATTTTTTATATGGATCTCAAACTCATATGCTAGAATAGAAAGCCTAGTTAAAAATATACCCTAAAGAGGCTAAGAGAGTACATAAATTGAACCTAAATTCCACATGCTGAGTTCCCATGATCTGGTGTACTCCATCCTCTGCAAAGTTTGGATAAAGGACGCCTAATTCTTGCAAGTCCTTTTGGATTCCAAGATGTTCACAGCAGCTCTGAAAAACTGTTACAACGAGGAGTTAGAAACTGAGTGTTTTTCATTGACATAGCAGTATGTTATACAACAGTATAAATTAATCTGTAGATCGTAACAGGAAATTTTCATGAAATGAGGACATTGATCAAATAATGGCACCCTATTTTAGATGCTCCATATACGTGGATTGGAGTCTCTACAAATTTTCTGAAAATTGAAATTTGCAGCAACATTTTGTAACCGTCGGTGTGGATTGAGACTAATTAATTTGTTAGCAAGAAAATGAAGAAAATCCAGTTTAAGGTTCGACATAAACTACTGATTAGGCATGGAATCCACTCGTCAGATAGCGGCAAATTGTTTGAACACTATGAGTCTTCTAAATTCAGATTCTCACCATGTTCATGCTTGCTTTTTAATCTTATTCAAATGAATCCCAAAGACGAGTCATTTATTGGATATATTGCTAAGATAATTCCAATGAGTTGTCACCCATCAAATTCCAATGAGTCAGTTGAATGAAGTGAACTTCCAAAATTCAAATTGTAACAATCCTAATATTTTGTTGTTCAAATCTTCTTCAAATGACGCAACTGGGAGAGTCTATCTTGCTCGAATACAGCCTTTCCAACAAAATTTCTAGCAAAATGTTGATGAGGTAATTGTGTGTTGTTAATTACATATATTACAAACTCTAGTGCATTGAAAAAATCCTGAAGAAATTGGAGAGAAGAACCCCCAAAGAAACAGAAAAGAGAGAAACCCATGCAGTTATCGAGAATCATTCATATCACTTGAAAGTGATGAAAATGAAAACCCTACCTTACAAGTCCCAATTTGAAACCCAAGAATAGAGTTTCGACCTGATGACGCTTTGCAAGCTCTCACAGTAGCCGCCAATGCTCCCATTTTTCTTCTCTGCCACAATCAAGCCAAAGCTATGAGTAACAATGTATCCTAATTCAATGTCAAATGACAGAATTTAAATAAAAAATTACAAGGCCTCATTCAAGAACATTTTTGTATGCCAATTTTCAAGATGACGTAAAATATTACAGTGAAGTAGGCCCTCCATAATCACCACTGACCCAAAATTTCCATTCATTTTTTAAAACTCTGTGTACACATTGAATAAGAGAATATAACCACCTAATTATTTCTTCGAGAGTCGATTTTGGGTCAACTACGAAAACAATTGAACCTTCGTAACTTTTATCAGGTATGCAAATGAAGCAATCTTTAGTGCATTGGATGCTTCTTTCATTTGCTAACAAAACAAACATATGAAACCTTGACCAATCTAATTTAGGAATTATGCTCGATACAAGTAACAATTATAATTTTCCCGAAAAGATAGATGACTAATTACGACATAGAAGAGACCTTTTGATGTTTGATCAGTTTGACCTAAAACAACATGGTTTTACGATAGCAGAATCTTTAGCAGACAGTTTAAGGATCTTTCTGATAACGACTCAAGGGTGCACCTATATGAAACTTACAGGTCATCTAAAAGTTCTCACTTCTGAAAATTATAAAATTCATAGAAATCATAAAATTCTTTCCAATCCATAGTTTATTATTGAAAGTTAATGATTTCCAACTAACTTCAGATTCTAATTTAGACAGTAAATGTGCAAATCAGTTGCCAATGACGGTTTCAGCACTCAACCTTACCATAAAATCAGCTTTCTGGTCTCGTGAGAACAGAGAATTCAATCTGTCCCGCCTTGTCCACTCGAGCTGGCGCTTCCCGTCGTCAAAGCAGAAGTTAGGGTTGCAACCCAATCCCCACTTTGAAAGACACAAATGTTGACATGCTTGAAACTGAACTCCACGGGTGCCAACCCAATTTCCTACCACAATCCCCAAGTTCTGCACATTCAGCCAGTTTCACACAGTTATGCGAAGTGCTGAGACCCAAGCAGCAAACCCTAACAGACTGGTAAGGCCCATACTAATAACCGAAAACAATAACGAACGGTTAGCCCTCCAGCCCTCCTCATCCTGCACCCACCCACCCTCAAAGCAATGCCTTCACCCCAACTCCGAAATCCCTAGCAATGTCACAATAGCGGTTGTCAAGAATTCAATTCAATTTCTCGCTGAGCATGTCGACATGAACAAGCGAGAAGAAAATGGACGAACGCTAAACCACCAGAAAGATAACTTCAAAATTAGCCTCACAACTCCCCATTTGCAAATTCATGACCCTCGTGTTCCTATTGACATCCATCCTCTCACGGATATGGAGAATAATAAGTGTGGGTCATTCATAGTCTCATAAATTAGGGTTGTCCGAGTGCGAGATTAATCTGTTCTGCAAGAAGAGGCAATTCTCAAAATGCCACTTGAAAACTCAACACTAAAAGGAGTTTCAAACCTCTTCTACTCAGATTTTCAGAACCACATTCCAAAAAGGGCTAGTGTGTTGGCATGAGTAGGTCATTGAGTTTCATAGATTTAGGGGGTGTCAGAGTGCAAGGCGATTCTCCAAATGCGACTTGAAAACTGAACACCGATGGGATTTTAAAATTCGTCTACAGGAAGTTTCAGAACCTCATTCCAAAATACCTTAGGAGGGGGCCAGTACGTTGAAAAAAGAAAATCGCCATTGTGCCGAAAGCTGCAAATCGGAGTAGGACTTGCGCGGGCCCTAAAGTGAAAGAAATGGTGCAACCTCCAGAGTTTTGATTAAGGGGTATAAATCAGAAGTAAATAATTTGGCAATTCAAGTTGGATCTATCACAGAAACTGAAAATCCCAGACTTCGAGTTCCCGGCCATTTCATAACACCGGGGGCCAGTACGTTGAGGAAAGAAATCCACATTGTGCCAAAAGGTAAATTACGAAGCAGGAGTTCCGAGGTCTGACACACCTGAGACGAGATTCTGGAGCTCAGCATTGGAAAAAAGAAACGGTGAATTCTCAAGAGTCTTGACACCCACTTCGAATTCTAGACTTCAAATTTCGAGAACATGGCAATTCATGTCCATTTCGGAGTAGCCATTTCGTGAGAATTTGAGGAGATTCGTTCAAATGGCGCCCAAAAAAACACCCAAAGCGGCTGCAGTGCCCCCGCCACCCCCACCCCCACCCGTAGTGGAAGGCGACCCCCTGGACGAGTACTCCGAAGGCGAGGAAGAAGACATCCCCAAGTCCAAAATCAAAGTGGAAATCATCTCCGCCACCGCCGTCTGGGCCATGGAATCCAGCGAGGAAAAGTCCAAAATCGCATTCGACATCCAGTTTCCTGAAGAGCCTCCTCCACCCCCACCCGACTCCACCGCACCCCCGGTAGAGATTCAATCTTTCCTCCCCGAAATCGAACCAATTCCCAAAGGAGTTTGGCCACTTCCTCCTTCACCACCACCACCACCTGCTCCAACAGACCCTGTATCCCCACCTCCAACAGACCCCACAACCGACCCTGCATCCCCACCTCCACCCCCACCCCCACCTGCCAATTTCAAATTCTCTTTCGTCCGAGAATTCGAGCGCACCCCTTCCTACCACCTCAGCAACACATTAGTGCAAGAGCCCATGGTGATTACGGTCCACTGGATCTCCCCCTCTGGCGCTTCCAAAGCTCCCATCGCCACAGCCCAAGTGAACCTCTCGGGCCTCCTTCACTTGCACCGAAGCACCTTAACCACAATCTCCCCACTCACTCCTTACATTGAGCCTCCCGTCCCGGCTCCGCCTCCAACGCCATCAGGGAAAGGAGGCAAGGCAGCGAAGGCTCCCCCCTCACCAGCCAAGAAAGGCGCCACTCCTGCAGCAGCTCCAGTTGCAGCCCTGCCACCGACAGAGTCCAAGCCCACGCTTCTGGAGGGCGCGAGCCTCACGGTGCTGATGACCACGAGTGAGCCGCTCGTGACGGAAGCGGATCGCAAGCACGGATTCATCATCGAAGTCGACGCCGTCACCATCCGTGAGCTTCCACCCAAAGTGCAGGAGCTCGGGAGGGAACCCGTGCAGGCGTTTGGATTTACGGTGGGGTTTACGATTCCGGGGTTTAGTGCAGACTCGGCTTGGTGGAGTGCGATGAATGAGATGGATGCGGATGCCAAGAAGGCGTTTGGGGAGTTCAGGGCGGGCGGCGGGAAGGTGATGCAAGAGGAGGTGACGGTGCCCAAAGTGCAGGTCAGTGGGAATGGGGGCTTGTTTGGGATCGAAGGTGGGTACACCCAAAAGAGCCACAAATTATCAACAAGGTACAACCACCTATACCCAATCACTTAAGCAATTATGGAACAAATCATGAGGAATATGAGGCTATGCAAATGTTTCCCTTTAGCAAGATAAGAAAAATGGGGATTATAAATTTTTCATAATTTTATTCTCAAAACTGAAATTACTATGATTTTTAGAAGCCAAAAAGTGCTTTCAACCCATAGCCAATGTCTAAAGTTTTCTAATTTGGATCATAGCCAAGACTACTTTCCCACACACTTTATGACACTTTGGGATATGTGTCATGACTTTATTAGTCCCAACCTTGAAAATGGGAGAAAAGTATATTCCAAACTTCGATTCTAAATCTCTACTACTTTGGTTGGAAATAGCCACATCCTATAGGTTGGGTATAGGTCCTTGATCAGGAATAGGTGGTTCTATCTTATATGTTAAGCTATTCAAATTTTCATACAATCTAATTGGCAAGTGAAAATACATTCTAATGCACTAAAAAATGTAGCATCTTGATACAATATGCAAAAGTTATAAAGAGTCAAAGTTTGTTTTTGAAAGCACTCCATTCAAATAGGTACATAAGGTAGAACCACCTATTCCTGCCTAGAGACCCATAGCCAACTTGTAGGATGCAACTATTTCCAACCCAGATTAGAAGAGGTTTTCCAATCAAAACTTGGAATGTACTTTTTTCCCATTTTCAAGGTTGGGACTAATAAATTCATGCCACATATCCCAAAATGTCATAAAGTGTGGGAAATACCAAGTAGAAAACTTGTCTCAGCTATGATTGGAATTGAAAGACTTTTGACATTGGCTATGGGTTCAAAGCACTTTTTGGCTTCCAAAAATCATAGTGATTTCAGTTTTGGAAATAAAATTGTAAAAAATTTGCAATCCCGATATTTCCTATCTTTCTACATAGGAAAAGTTTACATAGCTTTATATTCTCCATGATCAGTTCAAGAATACCTTAAGTCATTGGGTATACTAGGTGGTTCTACTTCAATTGATTTTGGAAATTCACACATATTATAGATGGTACTTTAAAGTCAACTACAGTTAGGACAATCTAAAGATTACTTAATATAAACCGTCAATGGAAAATGAAAAAATGAATGAGAATTGAAAAGATGTATATTGTAGATAATTGGTTAGGGCATATGAAAAACCTAGAATCTTTTGTTACAATGTTCTTTTTGCTTGACAAATCTATAGAAAATAATCCACTTTAAAACAAATGGAATACTTTTGGTGGTGGTTTATAAGTTGTGGAACATGCCACATGAGTAGTTTAATGTAGATGGGAGATTGCCATGTTAGGAAATTTTTAATTTTTAATTTTTATAAAATTCAATATAGGTTTCTTGACACTTTTTAGGTTTTAAATTTTTTTTTTCAAAAATCCAAAAAATTTAGCCAACAAGGCTAGTTCGTAGTTTTTTGACATTACAAAGAACAAGCTCAAGAACAATCCTAAAATCAACTTTTCTTGCTTTCAAATCCCTTTTAATGTATTGAAGACGAAATGGGGGCATGTGTATAGAACTTGTGACAGTGTAATTCAAACTATTTCATTTCTACCAATTACTTCTTTGAGTTCAATTTCCATATTCAGTTCATCTATTTTGTCAAGTATCCATTTTAGTGGACTTTTTATTAAACCCCTAAAACACCAAAGTTCTTTTACAGGACACTTGGGATTTCATGTAGCTAGGCTTGTATTACCAAAAATTTTGACATGATTTTTTGAAACTTTTTGAATCTTTTGAAAATAGAAAATTGGCTTTCTAAATATATAATCTTTATTTCAATTTGTACTTGAGAGCAAAAATCATGTCATTCTAAGTCCTAAAAAGAGTTCGCTAGACAAAACAAAAATTAATTGATTTTTTCTCAAAGATTATATTTTGGTCTTCACTTAAAGCATTCACTTAATGTATTTGGACTAATAATGAGAAAATTATTAACAATCTTATATTGTAGGCAATCTAAGAAGCTTCTTGAAAAAACAACTTATAGAATTCATCTTTTAATGAAAATTTTCAAAATTTTCAATTTTTTTTTTAAAGGCTTAAATTTTTTTGTAAGATCAATCTTGTTGTTGGAATTATGTTGTTTCAATTCCATCTTAAAGCTATTAATAATTTGTTGATTTGTTTAATCTTCAACCTACCTCTACTTAATAAATTTTTAAGGAATGAAAATCAAGTTCCTTTTTTTTTAATTGCTAAATCTGAATTCAAATATTCAATATAAAAAATTGAATTCATAGTCCATAGTGCAAAAATTTCCACAAATGATAGTCACAGTCAATTGAAATTGTAGCCTAGAGTTCAAATAAATTTTTTTCCCCATCTTTGAATGCTAATATCTTCCAATGGGTATGGTCAAACTTCATTATGTGTTTACCACATGATCTATGAAAAATGAATTGCAAGATCCTATGGTTAAATTCTTAAAAAATGATTTTTTGGATTTTCTAATAGGAAGTCGTTGAGATAACAATTTGAGTGATTTTTGAGTGTGAAAATGCCTTGGTCCTATAGAAGTTAATATATATAAATAGAATATGAAAAAAAAACTTTTGCCTGATTTCTTTTTGTCTTCTAAAAATCTATTCAAGCTAGATTTTTTCACTTTCAATCTTTCATAGAGTTACTTTGTATTAACTAGCAACTTTTTTCCAAAATATTGTAGGTAATGGGGGTGGATGAGAGTGTAGGGCCACGTGAGCTAAAGCAGTTGTTGTTTGGAGGAGAGGAAATAAAGCCTAATTGTAGAATAGAAAAGTTGGAGGTAGATGAATGGGGATATCCACTTGAAGTGAAGGAGATGAAGAATGTGGTCTTGTGGAGTGGGAGTGGGATAAAGAGATATTTACCAGGGCAAGCAGCCAATGAAGTGAGAATAAATTTGTAAATTGAGATTCTAACCTAACTTATAGAAATTTAAGATATGTATTTGTAGTAATGCATAGAAGAATATTATATATATATATATATATATATATATATATATATATATGTGTGTGTGTGTGTGTATATATGTATGTATATATATGTATGTATGTAGGTATATATATATATACACACTTATATGTTAAATCAAGTATAGAATATGTTTTGATCTTTAGCAATTTTTTTGGATAAAGAAACCCATAGCATCAATCTTTTCTATACTTTTTAAGTAGATGCTAAGAGCAAGGAGTGCTACATTGTTATTGCAAATCTCATTCAACCACATCAAGTGAATTCAAATTTTATATATGTATTCAATAAGATAGATGGATATATTTATAGGGCAAACTTTGAATATAGGTGAGGGAAAATATCAAGCAAAAGAAACATATACAAGGCGCAGTGGCGCGGTATGTGACAGAGGAGAGCTTTAATAATGTCACAGATCCCTTTTTCCAACGATATCGGAGCACATTTGACCTAAACTTGATGCCCTTCCTTGATCATGAAGGAACCTTGTCTATTTCTATTCCATGTCCATTAGAAGAGTTTGTAGAAGCAACTGGCAATGCATTTTGCCCTCCTGATGTTCGACCTCCTAGCAAGAGTGCAAATGTTGTAGAAGATGATAGTGGACCTCCTCCAATTCCTTTAGTTGTAGCAAAAGGTGCACCACCTCTACCTCCACTTCTACCATTGCCCAATGCATGGAAAGAAGCAAAATCTATTATTTATGTGACTATTAAAACAAGTGCACCAATTGAACCAATGTGGACTCCCCCTCTAGAACCGGAGCTCAAAGTAGAGAACCTCATTCCACCTAGACTAAAATGTCCAAATTTACATGACTCTGTGAAAGTTGCAACTGAGAAATTTAAAGATTTTGTCCAAGTTGTTGCACATGACATCTCCATCCTTCATCAAAAAATGTTGCAAGGAGAAGAAATTGTACCATTGGGAATTGATGCTACCTCAGATACTAAGTCTAGGTAATCATTCACTATAACTATAAGATTCAAATAACAAGGGTGTTAAAGTGCAAAACTTCAAAACTCTAAAAGTAATAATTATCTTACATCTCAAAGTAGATATTGAACAATTTTTAGACAAGACTTCAACCTCAAAAAGCCTCCAAAGCCCAACATAGGCTTCCTTATTTTTAAAGTATTTTTCAATTCATATTGAAACTTCTATACGTCCAATTTTATTTCTTTAAGCATCAATACATGTAATATTTTTTTTGATTCTAGGGTATGGAAATTAATGTCATTTGAATTACATTATTCAAAATTAGATGAAATAGAGTAGTTATAATAAATTGTGAATCTTTGGTCTTTTATACATTCAAATGTCATCAAAAGTTTACTTCAAAATGATTATTTGATTAGATTTCATAATAATTCTCATATAAGATTGAAAAACTCATCAAAACAATTTTCACATTAGACTTATAATATGTGTCTTCCTCAAGGGGAATTTCAATTATTCATCAAGTGAAGGCAACAAAGTTTGGAAAAGAGCCTCTATATTTTTAGAATCAAATACAACCAATGGCTTGCACCACGTGGAGATCTTTGCAAGTCATACATGAGAGACTATGGAATTCAACATACAATCTACTACAAGGTTGTTAGCTTGCTAACTTGGATTTCATCATCATTGTCAATCTCTTCCAACCCTAGCATCAAAAAGCATTGGAGTTGTATTAGTAGAAAAGAAACATATTACTACACAAGAGAGTAGTATGAATTCAACATAGAAAGTGATTGTAAATGAACAATTTGAATGTAGCAATTGGAATGCCTTTAAATTTTAACTTGTATAAACCATGAGACAAATCAACTTACTAGAATAATTGAATTTTGTGATCTAGAATTCAAAGCAAGCAAGATGTGAGAAGAAAAGTGGTCTTGGAATTGCACCAATCTGGTGCATGGCAACAAATGCGTGATGAAATGAAGAGTCGAGTACTTCGAATTGCAGCAGAAAAGTTTAGACTTGGATCCAAAGAAGCCATTACTTTTGGGAAGTTTGATTTTTGCAACACATTATATGTGAAGCTAATGGAAGAAATCCATGCTTGCCTTGCACAAATGTTCTTCAAGGTTGACATTATTAACAATGTCTTGAATTGTGTTGTTTCCCATATTTAGTTACCAGCTAGATCATTCTCACCATTGAAGAAGAGCCTCTTAAATACTAACATCTCTAAAATTTTGGAGTCAAAATAACTCCTCAATTTCTTCTATTTCAACCATCCATCCTAGTAGAGGTGAGATATATGAATGTACCAGTAGTGTTGCTAATCATCATATTTTCCCTTGATTTCCACTACTAGAAAAGTCCTCTTGTATTGTATTCCAAATTATCCTTTAGCTAAATCTAAGTGAATAGTTGACTTCAACAATTCTATTACATGTGTATGCAGAGACAAAGGATAGCCAATGCTTTGGAAGCAAATGTTTGTATGGAATTGAGTGAGAAAGAAAAAAAACTAATTCTTCTTCGACAACTTGCAGATGAATATGAGGTAGGTGATTACATAACCTTGGCCATGTATAAGTAATTGGAAGAGCCTAGCTTGTTTGAAGAATTGTTGAAGGAATAGAAGATCTGAAGGAAGAAATATATCAAGAAATTCTTTCCAAGAAGTTTGATGCCTTAGTTGCTAATGGTCAAATGGTGTTTTTAAAGAAATATGATTGAAAACTCTCAATTTTTTGGTGCATCAACCAAATTTGAAAATTAAAAAATTTATTTGGAATTCCAACTATAAAAAAGAATACTAGACCATTATGTCAAAATGTGGGAAAAATTTAAGCCCCATTGGCAAATGGAATTCCAACAATGAAACATTTGAAATTTGAATCAACAATTGATTTTGATTTTTATGAGAGAGAGACATGAGACTTCAAGCCCTTTAAGAATAAAAATTTTTCTACGCAAAAATGTGGATTTACACTATCTGCTAATACATCTTAATAAATATATTCATGCACAATTTTAGAATCAATGATGCATCTACTTTATTCAAAAATCAAAATCACTATATTAGACAAGGAAGTGAATTAATCCAACAATATACTTACTTGCTGTTTTTTAGATGATTACTTGTCTATTGGAGAATTGGTTGTTTGAAATTTGAATGGTGAAAAAATTGAGAGTCTAAACCTTTAAATATATGAAAAATGTGAAGTTTCAAAATCTTTAATTTAAAAGTTGTAGGTTTGTAGCATTTGGAATAAGAAGAAAGTGTTTTTCTTTTCAAAAGGCTACCTATCATAGTTTTCAAAGTTTGACTCCTCTAGATGTATGATTTTAAGAAGATTTAAAAAAAAAATTGTATACTATACTATATTAATTACATATTTAGGTATTATATTTCAAAAGTAGATGAACGAACTATCAAAAGATTTTTGAATTGTCCAAACTAATTAGATTTTTGTTTTTTTCTAGCTAAGGTTATTGGAATATATACTTTGTGCCCATCTTTCAAGAACAACCACCCAAAAGTAACCATATCAAATTTTACTTGAAAATTTAATAATTAGTTCTAGAAACAATTTTCCTTTAGGAATTAACCTTCAAAGTTCTTTCATGTTTGGAGGCCCAAAACTACTTCAATATACTACTCTAAAAAGCAAGGCAAAAATCTTCATTTGTAATTTTTTTTAACAAATTTAGCATTAGTGTGATTGAATCTTTTAGTTAACTTGTTGAAGTACATCCTCCTAAGTTTTCAAAATAAATAACCTTACCAATTGCAAGATCATCACACTTGAATTTAAAAAAGAAGTATTTTCAACTCTTTTTAAATGTTTAAGTTTTATCTTTCAAATTTTTCGTCCAAAAATTTGTAGATTCTATAAATTTTTATTTTCTAAAATTTGTTGTAAAAGGGATTTGGAATATGTATAAAACGTTTTTAACAAAAAACACTTCATGCTCATGCTTGAAAAAAATAGTATATAGAAAGATTTAATAAAATTTAAAGAAAAAGATTTGATAGTACTAAATTTTTTAAAATTGTGTTATAGAATTGAAAAACTCCAATCTCAATGGTTGTAATGTAATGATGTAATAAACAACATACAACCTATTATTTTATTTTGTTCCAAAGATATTGAAAATTAAGTTAAATAAATTCTTTGACGTTTATTTCAAAGTAGAGATTCTATGTGATTGCTTATAAACTACAACTCTTTAGAAATTTCATTTAATTCATCAAATTGGAATGATTCTATCATTAAGAGCTTTCCACTAATATATAAATGTTGGAATAACAATTTTAAATTTTTATTTTTCAAAAAAATAAATTTTCTATATTGTCCAAGATATACAAGCTTGAAAAGAAACTACATATCAAACAATAATTTTCTCAACAATGTAATCAAAAGTTATCACAATTGTTGCACCTTGAAGTCATTCCTTAGTGAATGCTGACCTATAGTGTGAAAATTCCAAAGAAAAATAAATAAAATTTTTATTTATAAATAGATGACAAAAAATACTATGATGCCAAAAATGCTACATGGTCTTTTAGGGATTAACATATACAAACTCTCCACATTACAAACTCTTTAAAATAAAACAAACAAAATTTGTAATATCACTAGAATGGCTATTTTCTTCATTAAAATCTAATAACAAATTTACAAAACAAAGACCCATGAGGAAGTTGACATTATAGACTTCTAGTTCTAATAAATACATTTAGGATTTTGCCTCAATCAATTTTGATAATACAATGGTTCTATATAACAATTCTTTTATAATACTCATGTCAATAGAATTAGAAATCAATTATAAAAAATTATAAAAATGATTCAAAAATGTTTTAAAAAGTTATTGTTGAAAAAGATTTAAACCCTTTATACTTTTTAAGTTTTCAAAGTTTAAATATTGGTTGTTATTTCTGAAAATTTACAAATCTCTACAATAAATACTAAAGAATATCTTATAAAAAATTGTTTGCTCTTTCTCTTTCTAGTATGATTGCAACTTCAAGACTGCCAACAAGTATCACCAAGATAGACTCCTTGGAGAATCAATGTACAATTCAGACACTTGGTTTGAGTATGGTTGCTTCAACATGCGTGTAAGAATGCACTCCTTTAAATCTTCAAACTTAATTATTAATATTCAACTTGGTTTCATTCTAATAAAAAAAATATTCTTCTATAAAAAAAGTTGCATAAACAAACAAATTTTAAGTAGAAAAATCCAACTCAAACACCCAAGCATTTGGACAATGTATGTATATTGATTCTAAAGGCATACACCATATAAGCACCAAGTTTGTATTGGTTTGAGGTCATCTAATGATAATAAATTATTGAACACTTACAACTTTGACATGATATGGTATCCAAAATGTAAATCAATCAAAATTGATGCTAAAAGTTCTAAATATTCTATCATTTAAGATAAACTTTAAATCATGTATTTAAGGGCTTAAATTTTGTTCAATAAATTTTAGGATTCTAAATTCTATAAAGTATAATATGGTTGAATTCCAAATTGCAAAATTTCATTATTAATGATGAAATGTTTACATGAGTAAAATATGGACATCTAATATTACATGGTGAATTTTGTTAAATCGGCAGTATTCCATTACTTTGACACTTTTGGCAGTTCAAACCACGCGGTCTGAACTATAAAACTGTCATAGATTTTTGAAATCTACATGTATTATAGATGTCTGAAATCTACACTTGTCCAAGATGTTTTAGACCACTCGGTTTGAAATCCATATATGTCATAGATTTTAAACATCTATATCTGTACTAGATTTCTCAAAATCTATACCTGTCCTAGATGTTAGTTTTTAATTCAAATTGTGCAGTCTGAAAATGGCATTTGTAATATCGCCATTTTAACGAAATTCACCATTATTGTTATAATCCAAAATTAACCCTTTAAAAATCTTATAGATAAAAAAAATCATATAAATGTTTATTAAAATTTGTATCTAAAAACCAAATACTAATAAATTTTATACCTATATAGAAACTATGCTCAATGCAAAAATTATGTCTTTCGACCCCTCTAATGTACAATTGGTAGCATTGACATTCCTTTCTTTTTTGATAGCAAACTAATAGTGTACAAACATTTGACCAATACAAAAATGAGGCCATTTCAAATTCTCTTCCTTAAATTTGAAGAAATATAGGCATTAGGAGAGATTTGAGGGCTCTAGGAGCCTACGAGTTCCCATAGCCCAAAATTGTGTAATCTACCACAGGAACACAATTTTGCAGGAATCTTATCTAATCGGGCGACTGCCATGTCATCAAAAAAAATTTAATTCTTTTTTTGGCCTTTTTTTCATATTTCAAGACCCAATTTTTTTTTAAAGAAATGCAGCAGCTTGCCATTCTTAGACTAGTTTTGGGAACAATCCCAAAATGGCCCTTTGGAGCCCTCAAATCCCTTCTAATGACATTGTAGACAATGGAGAAAGGGCGACCAAGAGATCGAGGAAAGGCGGAAGAGTGCTTTCGAGAGGCTCTCACATTAGACAACAAGCATTACCTTAGTTTCCTCGCACTCGCTTGCCTTATGTGGCATCGCAAATATTACACACAATCTGAAGTTCTCCTCCATGCAGCCATTGATCTCCATACTGAAGAAGAATGGCTACCATGGTGCATACTTAGCCAGGTATATTCAAAGTTTTCTATACAACTAAAATAAAATATTTATAAAGTTAAAATTAGGCAATTATTAGTTAGAAATTTTACAAAGTTATGTGATACAGTTTGTGAAATATCTAATGTTACTTGAAAAAATGTCATTGATTAGGTGTACCACACCCAATGGTGTTAGTATGTGAGCATGAAAGTGTGAGTATGTGAGCCTTCAACATATATTTAGTATATATCATGCACTCATTGAAGTTGTCTGTAAGATAAACACCTCTAATATAGAGACTTATAGCATATATACATTATTAGCATAGAAGGTTACTATGATATAGACACTTATACCATAGGTGTATAGTCTTTTAGGCTCATAGGCTTGTACTTTTATGCTCACATAATAGCAACCCTTGTACAACACCCAAGGATAAAAAATTAAAGAAACTATATGACCGTCAAAATCGGGCGTCAAAATATATGATTTTTTCTTTTAGAATAAATAAAGTTAGCCAATGTATTATGATTGAATCTATGGATTGGTTCTTGGAATCTATATAACTATCTAAAATTGTGTACTATAATAAAATGATTAACTAAATTTTTTAAGAATTCGTAATTGGTCAGGTTTACAATAGTCAGGGACAAAAAGATAATGAAAATAGTTGCATCAAAAAAGCAGAGCTCTTATATAAGTCATCACATGATAACAAGACTACTTATACATCTCCAAACATTCTTCTATCACCTCTCTTACAATTCCCTTTTAGTGTTGGCTATTTGTTTTTGAGAAATAAGGCTCTTCCTAAAAGTACTCTCTTTGTTGAGACTAGTCTCTTCCTCTTGGATATGTACTTGCAAAAAGAAGGAAAACAAATTTTGGATTTAGAATGTGATGTGTTTTCAATTGCTATTGACAATAAATGGGCTCAAGCAAAAGTGCACGAACTCAATAAAGAATATACAAAAGCTGAAATTTGGATCAAAGAAAACCTATCTATCAAAAGAGAAGAACCTATGTCATGGTTGTGCTTGGGGCGCATACGATATGTTAATCAAAAGTACGAGGAGGCCTTAGAGGCTTATGAAAAGGTTAGGCCATGTCACAAGTGACCATACAATATCTAAATCCACAAGATAAAAGTTAGGTTCTGAAAAGATATAAATTTGAAACATTATTTGGCTAATTAAGGACTTTTGTATTTTTTTCTTCTAATTTCATTACTACTTTGAATAATGAAATATGTATTTTAAGAATTTAGTAGAACCCAACAATACTTTGACAACCATTAGACCCAAAGTTTTTATTAGATTTGCATTCACAATGTTTCAATTGCACAAAGTAGGTGATCTAAAGTAATATTTACCATTTTAGATTTGATCTAGGGGAGGACACTTCCCGTTTTTTAATAACCTACGTGCGGCAGAATATAGGGTACATTTAAATAATCTTAGGTAAAATTTATAAGAAATTTACATATAAAATAGGGGACATTAAAAAGGCAAAGTGTTTTAAAAATAAAATAGGGATGATAATATGGCTGATTTTTTTGCTTTATGGTAAAATAGAGGCTCTTTTAATGTTGCCAAGTAATGATTACAAGTAATTGATAGCCCCCCGCCACACGTGGATCCCCCCAATATACAAGAAGTGTCCTCCCCGGGGATTTGATTCAATGTTTTAAGACCAAAATGAATATAAATTAAATTTTTATTTTAATATTTGAGAGCCCACTTTGAATAATTGAAAAATATAAGTAAACATTTAAGTAAGAGAATATTTAGGATTTAAACTACAATTCAATATGAAATATGATACTTTTAGAAATGAAATTAAAGATTTGGAAATGGCCTTTAGAAATGCAAAAAAAAGATACTCTCTCAATTGTATAAATATACCTTGTGTCCTTACCACACCCTTTAGTATGTCATTTGTAATTGCGACAAGAGAGATGGCAAATCCCTTCTAAAATCTCACTACATATCCTTTTTTATTATTTAATTTTTTTTAAAGTACTAATGTTTAATATCATATGCAATATCAATTAAAAAAAATTAAAAATTGATCTTTAATAATATGAAAATTTAAACTCTTTCAATCTTATTAGATTATCTTATGTCATTGCTACAACCATTAGTATGTCATTGGACTTACTACAAAATCAATGGCTAGTTCCTTCTTAAATCTCATTTTGTACCCAATTTTTTATTCTTCAAATTATGTTTAGCACAAATGCTTTTTAAGGTAAACTGCCCCATTACATGTAGAATGGAAGTAAGCCCATTGTGGGCAAAATTGTAATGATGGTATACATTCAAGTTTTGAAATGTACACCACCATTATGATTTTGTCTACAATAGGCTTGTTTCCATTTTGTCTTTGATGAGGTAGTTTACCTTATCATTTGTGATACAAATTTATAATTTTTGGATTTCAAACTTGATGCTTTAATTTTCCATCTTTATATTTGCAATACTTGGTACATCTTGAATGATTTGATTCACAAATATATACTATCATGAATGATATCAATTTGGAATTTTTGGATTTCAACAAGACAATCAAAAGTACTTCCTTTGTTTTTCACAATGATCCATACATTTTTTTGTATTTTACAAAGAAAACATAGATTTTTTTTAAGAATAGAGGTAAAGTAGAAGGTTCGAGAAGAGTTCGGGCATTAAAACTACCCACTTCCTCAAATGTACACTATTTGTACATGATACTTTATCATCTTTAGAGAAATGTACAAAGAGTTTACAAAGGAGGTGGGCACTTGTAGAGCCAATTCCATTTTGACTTCAAAAATTTATAACTAATTTCACAAAGCTCCAAAAAACATGAAACAACTTGGATTAGATGCCAATTCCACTCTACTTTCAAAGAAAATTTATTAAAAATAATTCAAGAGGTTTCAGTTGTTAGATGGGCACTTTATGGACCTTCTACCTTAGTTTCAAATTAGATTTTTTAACTTTCCATTTTATAAGGTAGAAGCACCCATTATTTTCAGTATATCCATAGTTTGGCATTAGAGTTTCCTACAAAGTGTCCCCACTAGTACTTTGAAGCTTTAGTTGTGGTTGGTAGGCTCTGATTATTTTAGATTTTGGTGTGAGAATCCAGGCAGATTTCCTAGGAGTGCAGATTTAGGTGCTCTATCTTACTAAGTCCTACTTTGAAAATTCACAGAAATTAGATGCCTTGTCCAAAATTCTAATTTTTTTTTTAAAATCCATGATTTTCAGTTGCCAATACTGCAAAAATATTCTTTATAGGAAGAGGTGCCTCCAACTATGCTGAAACTGCTAACTTTGGCTGTAATGGGTGCTTCTACCTTATGTGGTTCAGCACTTGCGGTACCAAGGAATGCAAGAGGTGTACTCCTACGTCTTCCTCGACATGGGCAATTGCCACCTTCGTCTCAAAAACTACGTTGCAGCTCAAAAAGTGTTCCTCAAGCTTTGCCAATCGACCCCAACCTCAAGCTCCTGGTTGGGTGCGGGGATCGCCTTCTTCCGCACCTGTAAGTACAAGCACTGCGAGATCGCGTTGGTGGAGGCTAACCACATGGACAATAAGAATGCCAAAGTGTGGGCGTACCTGACCCTCGTGTGCCTCGCCTTGGACCGGGTGGAGGAAGCGGAGATCTCGTTCCAACAAGTGCAAAAGGTGGAGCTTTATGATGTGGCCTTGTTGCTTGAACTTGCGGATGGCTTTGCAAAGTGCGGAAATTATCGGTACGGAATGACTCAAAACCTTAACAACACAAGAAAAACATGTTAAGTTTTAAATGGCATTCACTTTTATAGCTAGAGGGCACCCTAATAGGAGGTCAAAAAATCTCCTTGAAGTAAGGTGGTATCAGGGTCTTTTGCTTGTCCATAGTCTTTGTGTAGTCAAGGTATGCAAAAGTGAATAGTGAATGGTACTTTCACTTTTGTAGCCTAAATGTAGTGATTGGAAAGCCATATTTACACTACTGAAGTAGACCCCCCAAAAATACTAAAATCACCCTTTGTCAATGATTCTCTCAAAATCAAGCCCAAGGGGCATTACACCTAAATGTCCAGGGCCTTTTCAAGCTTTTAGGAATTTGCTCTAAATTGAACAAAAAACCAAAATTTTGATAATTTGTATCAATGTTAATTGAATTGTAACCACACATATTTAAACTAGGCATGATAGAGATCACTGAGATAAAGAAAACACAACAATGTCATTTATAAATTGAAGGATTATAATCTTTAATCATGAAGGTATTAAAACTACAAAAGTCATTTAAAATCTTTTAATACTCTTCAATCTTTCATTGTCAAATCTAAAAAGTTGGTCATTGAAAAAATATGAGGTTAAAAGGCATAACATACATAATCTAAATCAATTATGGCTTTTCAAAATCTACTTATATTTTTTCTAAATGAATTTCTAATATGATTTTTTCTCCAAGCTCTAGTGTTTTTGAGGCTCATTTCTAAGAGCAAGCCCTCAATACTATAGAAAGTGAAGATTGCAATGGATACCTTAGCACAAAATCTTGAATAGAAAGACCAGAGTCAATCATTTTCAAAATTGGATTTTTGATGCTAAAACTAGACTTCAAAAAGACTATTATCAAAACAAAAAACTACTAAAAATAGTAATTTAGTCCTATTTTATTTAACTTCAAAGTATTGTTGACACCAAAGTTTGGTGCCTTAGGCATTTAGAAGTTGATAGAGATTGGATATTTTGTATCCTCAAAGTTGTTTTAGAGTTGAACTTTAAAGCTTTATTGCCAAAGATGACTAATTAATAGTGTTTTCACATAGTGTGGCACTTTAATTTAAAGTGCCATAACTTTTGCATCCAATGTTCAAATTCAATCAAACTTACTAGAGAATATACAATCTCTCTTCTAGTTTGTATTATAAAATTTTGAGATCAATCCAAGATGTATTGAATTTTTGAAATCCATTCAACTTTCACAAATAGATTTAGGTGTTCAAAATCTAGTTTCATCCATTTGTTTAAAAAAAATCCAGTTTCAAATTTTTTGGATGTATAAGTTACATGTGTTGGAATGATGCAAATTACACAGAGATGCGGAGGCAGCAACCATGGAAGCATTGAAGGAGGAAGAAGGACAAGTGGTGGCACGATTCAAGTTGGGTGAACTGTATCACCAACAAGGGAAACTAGAATGCGCAAAATTGGAGTACGAGAATATCATGAACATGGAAATTGCAACATGCCCCGAGAAGAATTTGGCCGAAGAGCGCTACAACCAAGTGCAGGCAGACATCATACATGCCAGTAACCCGGTCTCGGATCGCCGCGTAACAATATAATTATTGGCCAAATCCATCCTTACGTTGATACCTCCTCGTACAATTTTTTTGCTTATTTTTAATATTATCATTGTTTCCCATTCAATTTTAGGTTTTTTATTTAGGATTTACGGCATTAAGATATAGGATTTAGGGCCCTTGTTGAAATTTGAGAATGCAAGTTTAGATTTCTAGTTAAAATTTCTGATGAAGGATTGGCATGAATTAAGGTATTTGTTCATTTTGGGTTCCATGTCAATATTCTTAGGACAAGTGCAAGTGAGTTTAGAATTTTGTACTTCTTTAAGGAAGGAGTCATATAGTTCCATATAAATAAGTGAATGAATATTGATGAATATTGTATACTTCATTAGATGTATATGTGAACAAATATGTGTATGTAATTATAAATAAGTTTGAGAATGATAAGATCACATTAACATAGGTGTAGTCATTTATTATAATGATATATTAGTATTACATCATATTAATGAGTTGTTTAGAGTTTGAATTGGAATTTTAAAGTGAGCATTTAGATTGAAATTTAGATTGGATTGCTTTCTACTTTTTACTCTAATGGATATATAAGAAAAAAAAGATTGTTAAAAATTTAGATTGAAAATATTTTTTGCTCGTGACTCTCCTATTTCAAAGATGGGGAAAAAAACTTGTAATAGGAAAAGCTTAGATAGGCTTTGATGTGCATTTAACTAATATAGATGGAAGTCAATTTCTATAGGCCTTTTATGTATAGTTTTTGGGTGTTGTTGTAGATTGTGTAGTAGTTGTAGGGCAAGATTGGCAAAAAAATTATTTAAAAAATAGATGCTCAAATTTTAAGGATTATTATTTTAAAAATAATTTTTTTCTATAGAAAGGAAATAACACGGGTGAAAAATAATAATTTTAAACACATATCAAAAAATTTATTTTGGTGAAGATAAATATTAGACAAATTGGTGTTGACCTTGATCTACAACTATAGTATTCAAACTTATACAAGCAACCAAATGCAAACTTTAGTTTGCCAAACTAGAAATAAAACCTAAATATATTTTGTTTTGTTTTGAAGATTAATGTTGAAATTGACTCATTTGTAGCAAAAAACTTTCTATGATCCAAACCCACCACCTCTTTTCAATATGAATACTATTTCAAAAATGAAAAAAATCCTATTTAATTCTAAATTTAATTTTTAGTAACTAATCATACTTTCAATATATGCCTAATGAATTATTGGTGAACCAATTACAATACATATTATATAGAATGTAAGATATAATCTCATCACTATAGATAGTTGTATGCTACTATATATAGAATCTTATCATGTAAAGGTGAATTACATTTGTGTTAGTTTTCATTGAAATTTTGATATTGTCTAGTACTAGCATATGTACCCCTATTTTTACAAATTATAGATGAGCTTCAACAAAAAATTAAGGACAAATCCACCTTTAATTTTTAAGAAAATCAACATTGAAAACATTAATAATATATTTTATAAACCTTTAAAATCTAATTCCAATTTTTGAAATTTTAAATTGACTAGAAAAATTCAATAAAATCCTAAAATAGTGTAAATTTTATAAATGCAATTTTTTCATTTGTAAAAACCTACTGGTTTGAATAAAATGAAAGTTGTATCAATAATTTTCAATGAAAATTTTAAATTTAGTATATACAATTCATCATTATATTTTAGCTTACATATCAATCCAAAATCGTTAATAAATCTTATCCTTTGATATGCAACACCAATCCTTTTTGTATGAATTGGAATGGTTAATTTTATTTTAGTCTCAAAAGATAATTCAACTTCAATCCTTTACAATCTAAAGTTTGTAACAAATTCTAAACATGCCTTTGCATTTTTGGAAGAAAGATGTGATTTCATCACTTTTGTCTATTGATGTAAACTAGGTTTGTGAAGTGTACACTTGATAGTATGAGAGCTCACTCTCATTCCTAATACTTGTTGCATACACCTTGCTATATTTCCACCAAGTTTGATTCTTTCCTAAATCAGTTGTTATAGATACGTTAATTCATGCAATATTTAACTTTTGAGGTGTCCCTCTACATGAGTGTTTTACATTAGAGGGATGTACTTGATGAAGCTTATAGATACACTTGCATACAAATTATTTGGAATTTTTATTGTGAACATACTATCTTCTAAAGCTTAGAAACTACATTGTCTTAAATATGTCTTGATAATGCTTCGGGCATCTTCAAAGACTAAAGAAGAAGACCTATACAATAGGAATAATTGTGCATACAACTATCAAAAATTGGATCATGCCAAGCTCTATATACAAGTGCTAGTGGAAAGTCTCTCATAACTTTGTATACATCAATTCATAGTTTCTTGCATTTCATAGGTTGTCAAAACAAATCAAGTGAAAATGAAGACTATTAGCCATCCCTCTATCACTCATGAAAAAAAACGCATTTCTACTTGTACAATTTAGCTTTTTAAGAATCTCAACTTTTAAAATAGAACCTGACATATGTCTTTGAACTAAGGTAGGTACACCCCAAAGTGCTAGTTTTTCATACTGTGCCTAGTTTCTGTTATTATGTTCTTCAGATTTTTTACAGTATTGTTGGTGAGTGAAAGCATGTTCCAACGCACCAAAGAACAATGGATTTGGATACTGTATGCAAAAGTTATTAATAGTCAAAGTATGTTTCTGAAAGCACCATCTACAGTCTAGGTACATGACTGATTTTGAAAATGTATGCACATTGTACAGGGTGCTTTAAGGTCAGGTGCCATTTTGGGTGTACCTACCTTAGAAGATATCCCTTGTTGATTAGCAAATAATGACATCCAAAATTGCAATCACTAAATGTTTAATTAGATTTACCAATTACAGTACTTAATGACAATTTTATCAAAAGTAGGTGATACCTATGTAAATTTAGCTATTGGTCTAAAAAAACAATAATCTAACTAAATTAACCCTTGAATGCTGTTGTGAACACTTGGCATCCTTTGAATGACAAAGAATCTTTCCTTCCAAGGCAGAAATGCAACTTTTCATCCTTGGTATTGGAGGTTGAAAGTGAAGATCTTCTCCAATACTTTGACTACCACTTAATATATTTGACTTTTTCAAAGTAAGTGATGTCACACGGTATCAAAAAGCATGATTTCCACGGCCACCAATCCATCGTTCAAGGGTTAACTGAAAAAAAATAAAGAATTCTTTCACACCAAAAAGTGGCCAACGTGTTTTGGTTGTACCCAACTGGCAAAAAAATAAATCATGCATAATAAACCACAGAACCACGTTTCAAAAGCAACAATTGGCCAATTGTACTTGAAAAACAGTTCACTTGCAATTGACTTGATGAGGCTGAATAGTACTCCGGCTGTTCTAGAAAGTCTCCCTTTAGAGTTCCGCCCTTCCCCGCCCCGCACCTCAGCAGCCTTTGATCTTCCCCTCCCTCTTGCCATTTTGTGTTCTCTCGAGTTTTGGCCTTTTGGGTTGTTGCAGGCGCAGGTAGTAGAGTGTTAGATTCCTTCATTTTGCAGAAAACGAACAGAGATCTTTGTTTTTCCAGGCTTTGGGAAGTGGATTTCGAAGTGACGGAATAAAAAACAAAGAGAAAACGCAGATGCAAGCGATCCATGGTGATGATTCGCCTTCCTTTGAGGTTTAGGGTTTCCGCAGCTTGTTTTGGGGGGCGAATTCCAAATGGCCGACACCAGGGGTTTAGGCTTCCCGAGCCTTTGCGAATTTGAGAGAATCTCACGAATCCTAGCTTGTCATGGCCAGCCTTTCCGGCGTTTTCCAGATGAACCAGCGCGTTCTTGAGCGGGAGGCGTTTTCTTCTGCGATTATGGTACTGATTTCAGATGATGCTACTACCCGGGGGGATACTTCAGTTGGACATTCTTTGTGCTTGGAAATTAATCAGGCACCGATTGGTTTTTTATCCCTCTTGTTATGACGAATCCCATGAGGCGGTTTTACTCGTGGAGTCGCTCGCGAGGGGTAGACGCTGAGGGCTTGTTGAAATTCGGGATGCCGCTTTCGGGGGATCTGGATTCGGATTCCAGAGTGTTGCGGAGGTCGGCTTCCTTTGGTCAGTGGTGTGACCTAATAGCCTTGAATTAGACGTGAATGGGACATCAGATTCTTATCTTAGCATTTGAGGTTATATGGAGACGTTCTTTTTTTTCAATTTTGTTTAGTTTTTGACCGATACTTGCGATGTTCTTCCATTTGATCTATGATTTGGCCGACTGATTCACTTATAACTTAATACCTTGAATCCTTGGTCTTTTAGAGGTTAACGTGCTCAAGATCCTCTTGCTTTGAAGTAGCTCCTTAACGAATTGAATTTTCAGTTGGTAGGGTTGACCCCAGGGTTTTAGCCCACGAAATAGGCTTCATATATTTTTAATGCAGTTTTGAGGTCATCATAGAGGAACTTCTTTTATTCCAATTTCATTTGTTTTTTGCACAAACACGTGTAATGCTCTTCAATTACTCTGGTGGTATCAAAATTTAGCTCTACTTGAATTATATTTGTTCACAGTATGATAATCAAGTTGCCCATTTTAAATTCGTGAATCCTTATTACTTCAGGAGTTAAATGACTGACTATTAGCCGACGTTATCGGAGTATCTTAGTAAAGAAAGGAGTAACAAGTGTCTCTTTTCTGGCTTCCAGAATCCGGAGAGAGGAAGCGATTGCTGGGCACGGAAGCGAAGGCCGCGCCACTACATGAGAATGCGGATCACATTAGGTCATTGTATTCCCAGCGTATAATGAGTGCTGCTTCTGCTATGGCTTACGGCTTAACTGGACTTCTTATGGGGTTTGTGAACAAGGTACATATCTCGGTGTGCGTTTTCCATTTCATGATGGTCTTTTGATGATGGTCTTTGAAACAGATGAACAGAGTGATGCAGAAATTTCCTTAGATTAAAGGTAACAGCCATGGTGATATTTTTTGAACCCTAATTGAGTTCCAAGCTTGTTCTTTTTTTGCCATTTTGGCGCCAAAAATAATTCAATTTTTAACTCAGAGATGCGAGTGGTCATAAAATCACAAGATATAAGCACATGGATTGAATGACTCTACGACATTTGCAGTGGAAATAAAAGTTTATTTGCTGTGAAGAAGAATGGAAACTCATTATAAAACGTTGCATGAGTGCTACAACCTACCGAATTGTGTCGAAATGGAGGTAATTGCTAAAAAATTTGCATTTTATACATCTTAGAACATTGACAATTACTTAGAACATTGACAATTTTTGTTGGAATGTGGGTTTGAAATATGATTCTTGATGTGGTGTTTTTTTCGAAACTCTCTTATTGCTTAAACCTGGGAAGGCACTGAGTTCAAAAAGTGGCCGATGGTAGACTTTCAAGAACGCACCTACTGGTTTAAAAATCTGGTCATTTTTGGTGAAGTGCCTTGGTGATAGGTCTCGTCCTCTCAGGGTTAAACAATAGAACTCAGATTTTCAAGGTCAAATTTGAACCAAAAGTCAACTTAGTCAAGTTCTCATAGTTCTATTCTCATAATTCTCATAATGTGTGACTGTAGAATAGTAGAGTAACCTTTCCAAGATCCTTGCATAATGTTTTTTTGCAGTGAACAAGCTCTTTGGTGTGAGTAATAGATGTTCGAAAACATCTGTCAAGCCTTTAGGGGTTAATATCTGGTTGAGCATGCTTGAGAATGTTCCGTCCTCTTGATGCAGGCAGTCTTAATTCAATGGCCGTATCCGAACTCATTTCTCGCACTACAAATGGTGGCATCCATCATGGTGGTGTACACGATGAAAGCGTGGGGCCTGTCAACTGTGCAACCTTTGCACATGAAAGCTGCCAGAGCCCTTCTGCCAGTAGTTTTCTTCTACAATACAAATGTCGGGTTTGCTTTAGCAGCTGTGAGGGCCCTGAGTATTCCCGTGTACCATGTTTTGAAGCGTTTGACACCGGTGATGGTGTTGGTCGGTAAATTCCTCATGGGTGGAAGCATTCCTTCCAAACAAATCACATTGTCTGTGGTCACCGTTGTATCAGGTACTCATGTAGCTTTTAAAACTAAACTCTTTATTCTTTTTCTAATCCACCGGGTTATAGAGGGCTTTGGATGAAATATGAGGAACTTTGAATTTGTTTTGATGTGCTCTTGGCTAGATCACTTAACCATTTTAGTTGTTCTAGTTTTTTTCCTTTGAAGGAGTAAAGTATGTGAATTCAAGATGTAATAGAAGCTCTGAGATCGTAGTCTTTTTAGGCCCAATCAAAGTCGTTCCTCTTTACTAAGCTTCATGTATTTGCTTAGCTTAATAATATGTCGGATTGCCCTAATAATACTTTGAATTTTGAAGGACGAAAAAGGGTTTTTAGTATTAGCATTGAAGGGAGCCATTTTTTGGAGCATCATGACAGTTGAAGAATGTGAAGGTTTGATGTTGAAAATTTTACATTGCATCAGGTTGCATCATGGCTGGCTTTGGTGATTTAAGTTTTGACTTGAGGGGTTACTCTGCGGCTCTCATCAGCTGCGCTTTGCAAACGACCTATTTACTATTAGTAGAGAGAAGCGGCACGGAGAAAGGTCAGTAACTTCGTTTTCTCGAAATTTTGGGTTGTGATTCACTGCTGGGTAGAAATAAGATTTGGGGTCACTTTAGATTGCACAAGTTGAAGCAGCAAGCGTGAGATAACAAGAAATCCTTCATCCTGCTTTGTGCAAAATCATTATTTGTTGATTTTACCTTATTTTGTTCAACGGGAATACGTACGTTACTCCTCTGTAGCACGTTGGTTTTTTTAAGAGAACAAGCTACCTCGGTGAGGTGATTGGACGTTTATTACCTCATATGCATCATAAATGCTATGGATTATTTTAAATCCGCGTACGTATTGTCACACTAATGCCATTGTTAATACTGCGCAGGGTTCAATTCAATGGAATTACTGCTGTACAATGGAATACTCTCATTCCCGGTGCTACTCATCATCATATTAGTGACAGGGGAGGTGTGGGAATCATTTGAGAGTATGAGGAGCCAATCACGGGAGTCTCTTGTATTTCTGCCTCTGCTGTTTGCATCGTTGCTGATGGGTTCGTTGTTGAACTACTGTTTGTTCCTCTGCACCCTCTGCAACTCGGCTCTCACTACAACCATTGTGGGCACGCTCAGGAGCGTTTTGGGCACGGCAAGTGGCTTCTTCATCCCATGTCATTCAGTTCATGTGCTGCAAGCGTGTCAAAAATTAGTGTAGTTGTGTCATCTATTGTATGATTTAACTCAAATTTTAGTCATTCTAGATCAAATCATAGTTTAAATGGTAGGCCACCATTAGGCTGTTGATAGAGTCACTCAGCTCTGAGTGATTAATAAAATATTGGTGATTTGACTAGTGTATTTGATGTGCCAACTTCAGGTTATGGGTTTTTTCGTATTTGGTGGTGTGAAAGGGACCGTTTTCATCTTCCTGGGAGTAACATTCAACACTTTAGGTGGCGTCTGGTACACTTTAATCAAGTATAAGGAGAAGCAAGACAAGGAAAGGCAGCCTGAGGAGCAGTTTAGCAAGCTTGAAATGAGTAGTAGTTTCAAACTCAAGCATCATGCTCAAATACTCTAGTAGGTGCTTACGAAGCTGCTCATCACTCACAAGAATGCTGAATTTCGGTGGTTAACCCTTCTTCCAAGATTTTGGTGGTTGACAGAGCAAATTTTTTTTGGCTAGTTGTTGCCACAACCAAGCTGCAGCAATAAGCAATTGGACCGATGACCCTGCGTCCTGGCATCTATCCTTCCGACAGGAGTTTTTGTTTCTCCACATCAAGCCAGGTGATCGAGCTTGGGCTGAGGAGCTTGTCCTTGGGATTTTAGTGGTTGTTTGTGCAACGTCTTCTTCTCTCAGGGATTTTCAAGCCCAAATCGCCTTGGAACAGTTGAGTTCTCAGAACCTGTATATTTTGGGGGATCTCTGAAAATGCCGATGTGTTGGATTAGAATTGTGTAATAAGTTTCTGTAGGCTTACGGTTTCTAGGTCCGAGCTTCAAATTGAAGATGTACTACGATTACTCAAGTAGCTTTGCAAGATAAATTCTTTGAGACCATTGATCGGTCATCTATAAAATTTGCCCTTCCATTTGGGCACATCGTCTACCATATGTTGCCAGTCTTGGATCTCAGGGATGCGTTGAGATTGTGAACAGTTTTTGATCAGATTAGTCACTATTTTAATCGTCGAAATTTGCGTTCTTTTGATAATTAAAGTTATGGGTCTAAACTTATTTATGTTGAAGTTATGGCCCTCCAGAGGTTTTGGTTCCCCTGGAGATGGAGTTTCCTGGGACTCCAAAGTTTTCGCTTGCTTGATCATAACGTTCAGCTTAAAGTGTTACTATCCTTCATCAAAGAGCTTGCAAGGTGGAGAGGGCACTCGGTTGAAGAGGTAATGAGGACAACGCATTGTAGCATTCTATTTGTGACAAAAGTGGATGAGGGAGTAAACAAGCTCAGAAAGATGATGTGGGTGCATTGAACATGAGGATTTGAGTTGGAAGCCAAAAAATATGATTTGTCAAAGTTGGTACTTTCAATGTGGCACCTATTAACTATTAAGATATAGGATCAAAAGTAATTGCATTTTAGGAGTAATTCCTCTACAAGTTATGGCATTGTGTTGAGATAACAAGGATTTCAAATTACTAAGGTTATATATGAATTTCTCATTCAATTACAACAATTGGTGTCTCCTATTTACTTTATCCTGAAATAAATATGGGGTTTCAAAATATAACCTTTGAAGGACAGATTGGTGGCCATGGAAATCATGCATTTTTGTATGACATCATCTACTTTGAAGAAGCTAAATATATTCATTGGGAGTCAAAGTGTTGTAGAAGATCTTCCTTTTCTATCCCTAATTCTAGGGATGAATAATTACATTTTTATCTTACAAGGGATGATTCTTTGTCATTCATCATGCACTAAACATCTGCCTCAACATTTAAGAGTTAAATTTAGAATTGGCACTCTACAACTTGATGGACAACAACTAAAGCTAGTTTAAGTATCCTAAAGCAAAAGAATCAACACTACTATATTTCAAAGATGATAACTCAATCATTGCAAACTAAACAAAAAATTCAACCTCTAATAAATCAAAAGTGAAGAATTTTGTTCACAATTGAATAAAATTGCTACTAACAAAATTGTTGAGAATTTTTTGGAGTTAAATTACAAATTATTGTTGGAATTGAATATAGGACATTAAGAGACGTCATTCTACCAACATTGTTCAAAGAATGATCAAAATTAACCTTCAAGCACTTCGATGTCTACTTTTTGGACAATGTATCGAATGAAAATCAAATTTCTTTTTCATTTTTAGCTTGAATGAAAGTCATCCTAATTTTTAGAGATACTTCACGAAGTTGTCGTCCTATCTAAAGTTTGGATTTGGTATTACTAGAGCACATATTTTTCTAAAATTACAAATGTGAAAATATGTCAAACGGTTGACTTGCATTGACTTTAATTCAAACTTAGAATTTCAAAAATGACTGAGGTTATAGAATTGAAGACCACAAAAATTTCAAAAAATCACTACGTCAAGAGAACTTCATTTCAAGTCCTTTCCAACGGAATTTACTCAAAAAATGACAATATTTTGCTTATTATTGAATTTAGAAGGAAATTAGATTTTATTTTTTCAAAATTTATAGGAAAATTTATAGAAGGTAACAGCATTAGTGAATCTAACCTTATGGATAGAATCTAAAATTCAAATTCTACGACTTTGATTTGCATCTCAATTCCAAAATATTCTTTCAAATAGTACTTTATAATGATTTTTCTGAAGTTGTCAATTTTGCAAATGAGAGTGGATGCTTAGGGCTTAACACTACTACAACAATTCCAAGTAGGGTTACAAAAATTTCAATTTCAAAGCTTGTTTTCAACATGCACTTCTTCATTCTTCACTTCTATTTTTTCACACCTAGTAGGGCTTTGTAGAAGCTATAGTAACTACATAATCATTGGAAATAGGAGTAACTCATCTCTTAATCCTTGAACGACGGATTGGTGGCCATGGAAATCATGCATTTTGATACAATGTGACATCATCTACTTTGAATAAGCCAAATATACTTGTAGGAAGTCAAAGTACTATAGAAAATCTTTCCTTTCTACCTCTAAGGTAGAAGCACCTATACTTGATCACTTAAGCAATTATAGCACGTATCATGAGGAATATGAGGCTATGCAAATTTTTCTCATGTAGCAAGATAGGAAAGATTGGGATTGCAAATTTTTCATAATTTTATTCCCAAAACTGAAATTACCATGATTTTTAGAAGCCAAAAAGTGCTTTGAACTTATAGCCAATGTCTAGAGTCTTCTAATTCGGATCATAGCCAAGATTACTTTGCCATCGGTACTTTCCACACACTTTATGACACTTTGGGACATGTATCATAACCTTATTAGTTCCAAACTGAAAAAGTACATTCCAAACTTTGATTGTAAATCTCTTCTAACCTTGGTTGAAAATAGCCATATCCTATACATTGGGTATGGGTCCTTGGTAGGGAATAGGTGGTTCTACCTTAATATTGAGGATGAAAAAGTTGCAATTCTATCCTATGATGAAAGATTCTTTGTCATTCAAAGAACCTCAAGAGTTGTGATTTTGTCCGAGGAAAGAATTTTTGTCATTCAAAGGACTCCAAACATTTGCTATAGCAATCAAGGGTTACCCCTTAAGCACAATTATTCATCCTCAATATTGGGGTGGAAAAAGGAGATCTTCTATAATACTTTGACTTCCAATGAGTATATTTGACTTATTCAAGGTAGATGATGTCACACAGTATCCATGTGACATGATTCTACGGCCACCAATCCGTTCAAGGGTTAATGTAGCCATTTCTAGGAAACCCCAGATTTATTTTGGGACAGAGGTAGTACCATTCTCATTCTAGGTGACATTAGAAAACCCCATTTTCATTCACAGATCAGCGCCCAGACATTTAGCGAAGTCAAGCTTACTCCACTTGCTAAAACTCAAAGCAAGAGAATAGTTTGTTAATTCCAGGGGTCAGTATGCGAGACAGAATTAGGTCACCACGCCATACCTCATTCTGACGGATTTGCAAGAAACAGAGACACTCCGTAGCATACATACCCTTAATAACAACGATTGACAACCCCCCACCCCCACCCCACCCCAGCAAAGCAAAAGAACGTGCATTCAGAACATCCAAAACTTGTTTAGGCTGCACGAGTTTAACAGAGATCGATACAATAGACTTTCCTCATCGCCGCGTGTATATTATAGCTCGTACAAATACAAGTGGACGAACCACTGACATAGCTTTGCCACTGACGAAGGCCATTGATGGATCCCCAATGTAACCAGTAACCAATTTGTAAATGCAGACTGAATGGCTCCTACTGCTGTCAAAATACACTCCAATTCTTGCCTGAGGACTAGGAAATGGGTCGATGTATAGGACACGGGTCCAGACATGAAAGCATAATGACGTCTTGGAAGACAATCATATTCTTGAGATACTGGGAGTACTCACATACGATCGGACAGCACATCGCCCCCGAGCATAAGCTGCAAACCGACAATAATTCGTCCAAGTCAAACTCCTGATGCACACAACCCAAGAACATGACAAGAACTTGTATTCATGCTTTAAAACCAGTACTTCTCACGAGGACCACTGAAAGGCAAAGAACTTTCAAACAGCGAAAGTTGGTCACTCATGTCAAACAAAAGCCAACTGACCACCCCAAAAACTAATGCCTGAAACAGAAAAAGGACATGCTGGTAATCAATGACATAAGGGGACACTCTCTGAACAACCTGAGGAACCTTGAATTGAGTTTTTGATACTCCATTCTGGGCCGAGATAAGTGCTCCAAATCTGATTTCACTGTCTCATAACACCGAGTATTTTCCAGGCTGGGCTGGTCCCGGAAGTTGAATAGCCGCTGAGGTTGATTCCTCCAGAATGCGTTTCACCTCTGCCTTGGCCTTTTTAACAGAGGCTTCCGTAGGGCCTTCGATAAATAAGAAAAGCTTTCGTTCTCCAGGTGCCGGGACCTTTCCGGGTGGGAAATACTGACCCCGGGTAGTGATGGCTGCTCCTGTCCATTCACTAATCTGCCCCAAAGCATCCTTATGAGTAACTTTCCAGCGTGCGTGCTGGGGGAAGTCATTAATCTCAAGCTCGATCTCGTAACTCTCAGGGGCAACATCTGCTTGGATCTTCGCCAAGCTGTTTTGAAGGTTGTAAGCAGCTGCCATAGCTGCAGCACGAGCAGCTGGATTTCCATCAGGCAATCCAGCTGTTGCTGATGCGCCAGCAACCATACCCAACATTGGAGAACCTACATGGCCCATGGCACCAGCCATATTAGCCAGCGCCATGTGGTTAGCAATTTGCTGCATATTTGGAACTTGCCCAATATTGGACATGCCCATTGAAGCAATGATCTGTGCCATATTCGGTACCATCGGCATCCCAGGCATCCCAGACATCCCGGTCATATTCATGCCTGCAAGTCCTGGCACTCCCACGCCAGGGAAGGAAATTCCAGGTACAGCTTGCGTGGCTGCTTGATTAGCTGAAGCTTGTATATTTGCTAAAACTGCCTGTAGATGTGCATTACCAGCTATTGCCGGGTTCATTGTTGATGGCAGGCCAGCCTTTGCAGCTGCAGCCAGAGCTGCAGCTTGCATATTGGCCACCTGCGACATTTCTCCACCCGCCTTACGAATGCCTTCATCGTCAGATTCTGAGTCCGTTTTGTCATCTTCTTCTTCAAAACCATATTCTCTGGCTTGGGCTTTCTTTACTGCCTTGAGAGCTTCATCTTCTTCTTCATTAAATTTGAATCCGCTTCCTCCATACCCACTTCCATGGGCTTGCTCACTTCCCTGCTTAACTTTCAGCATAAAATCGTCCGCAAGCTTCTTTAAGTCCTCTGGAATTGGTTGCTCTGAAAGTTCCAGTGCCTTCACAAGGTCTGGCGCATACCTCTCCTCCTCTGGAGATATAAAGGTCACTGAACACCCTTTGCGTCCAGCACGGCCTGTGCGGCCCACACGATGCACGTAGTCCTCATAATGATTAGGAACATCGTAATTTACCACCAGCTCAAGCTCCTTGACGTCCAAACCCCGGGCAGCAATGCTTGTAGCTATCATGAGATTACATACACTTGTCTTAAAATCTGTTATGGTAGATTCTCTATCCGTTTGATCTTTGGCACCATGCAGTGAAAGGCATGGATAACCAGCCTTCAACAGGTCTTTGAACAAGGTGTCACATTTTTCTTGAGAATGAACAAACACCAAGATTTTTCCTTTCTCGTACCACTCTCCAAGAAGCTCAAGTAGTCGTAAAAATCTTTCACTCTCCGGTCGAACTTCCACAGTCTGCGCAATATCACTGTTCACAACACTCCGTCCTCCAATCTGAATTTCCACAGGCCTGGTTAAGACTTTGCGAGCAAGAACTTCCACCTGCCTGAAAAATTCAAGAACACAGTACCTAATCAGTACAAGATACCATGCAAGAAATCTTTTCAAATTTGTTTACAAGACCGGTGCGTACTGATGCTCAACGAATGATGACGATAGCAGCGTATAAGTAGGTTCTGGCTGCTTCAGGATGTAACAAGTGAATAGCTAACAGTTGGAATCTCATTGGGCATATCATCCGTACAAAAAGGCAACAAGAATATACTTATAGAAACAGTAACTGTGTCTTACCTTGGAAAGGTTGCAGAAAAAAGCACAGTCTGCCTGTCTGGCCTAGTGTTCTGGACAATACGAGTTATCTGAGGTTCGAAACCCATGTCGAACATACGGTCAGCTTCATCCATAACAAGATAAGTGACACGCCGCAAATTAGTAATTTTGCCTGCACTTGTACAAAGAATATCGATCATACGGCCAGGTGTGCACACCACAATCTCTGTCCCCCTTTTGAGGTCGCTGATCTGTTGGGCTACACCTGAACCACCGTATACTGGCACGCATGTCAAACCCACAACCTTGGAGAATTTCCTAATGTCATTATAGATTTGTTGCACAAGCTCTCTTGTGGGAGCCATGATCAATCCAATTGGCCCATCCCCTTGTTGAAGGGGTGGCTGATCCATGATGTGCCGGAGCATTGGCAGGACAAAAGCTAACGTTTTACCAGATCCTGTCTTTGCGATGCCAATACAATCTCTTCCGCTCATAATAATTGGAATAGCCTGGGATTGAATGGGCATTGGCTTCTCGAAGCCGGCCTTTTTAATAACATCTAAAACTTTGTTATTCAATCCAGTCTGATTCCATGTCTTCAATGGGCGAGGTGCATCCTTCCCACGAATCTTCAACTCTAACTCCTTCCGGTAAGCAGCAGCGTCCTCTTGGGTCATTCGAGATATTTCCTTAACCTCGATGTAGAAGTTTTTCCGAAAATTGGGATACTGGATCTTGGAGTGATCCACGATAGCTAATTTCTCTGCTTTGGTCTTCTTGACCCTCTTCAAAAATTCATCGTCGTCTTCGTCTCCTTCCTTTCCTGCACTCAGAGATCAATATTCACATGTAAGAATGTCGACTTAAAGGAAAAATGGCCACATATGCAGAAAATAACCTGAATGATCGTCCTGAACCACAATCGTGAACTAGAAATCTAAATAATACTTCTGATGATCACACCGACATGAAGTGGCTCAAATTCTCAAATCCATCAACCTAGCATGGAAGAAATACGTAGCGAATTACCTTCTCCTTCGTCATCATCCTCAGAGGCAGAATCATCCCCAGGAATTATTCGACCGATGGTATTCCTCGCACTTCGCTTAACTGACTTGCCGTTCTCTTGCCCTTTTTTGGGACCCCGTTTAACAACAACTGGTTTAACCTCCAGGACTTCAACAGGTTCAGCATTGCTCACCTGCAAATTCAGGAACAATCAGAAGCATGGGGAAGGGAGAAAAATGGGTTCAGCTCCTGAAACCCTAATATAAATTGCATGATTCCATTCTCAACTATAAAATTACAAAAACATCAATCATGAAGATGACGACAGCTTGCAGAAGGAGAAATATGAGGATATAAAGATACACAAGACAGTTCACACGCAGTGTAGATACATCATACCCTATCAAAACAAATAGCAACGAAATATACATGTACATGCTCATAATAACAAGCTACTCACGATGTTTGCAATATGGTATGTATTGTCAGCTCACCTCTGGAATAGCAATTGAGTTCATGAACGCATCAAGTGGATCAACCTCTTCCTCCTCCTCCACTTCTTGTTTGACAGTATGAATCGGTGCAGAAGCAATCTTCTCGTCATTCTCTTCTAGCTTCGGGATGAATACCTTCGCAACTTTTCCTTCAGAACTCCCGTTTCCATTCCCTCCTACATCGGCCATGACCAAGTCCCCATTCTCGAAGGCTGCTACTCTGATGCCCTCAGATTTTGGTAAAACTGAATCGTCTTCATCATCAGAATCCTCACCCTCCAAGGTCCAAGTCTTTTTCACGTTCTTAGGTGACGATACAATATCCGACTCATCCTTCAATACTCCGCTCTTCTGTCGGTCCTCTTCCTCTTTCCGCCGACGAAGCTCTTGCCATTCCTGTACTCTCCGTCGCCTCTTATCCGCCTCGTCATCGAGCCTCTTCTGTTCCTCTTCAGGATCTTCATCGTTGTCAGGTTGCTCCCGTTTCACTTTCAAATCAGCCTCCTCGTCTTTCCTTCTCCTCTTTCTCTCGCGATCCCTATCCCCTTCTCGATCTCTATCCTTATCTCTCGCTCTTTCTCTATGCTTGTCCCTGCTCTTTTCTTTGTCCCTCTCTCTGTCTCTCGCTTTCTCTCGCTCTCTTTCTCTTTCCTCCTTCTCAATCTCCCACTCACGCTCCTTTAACTTCTCCATCTCGCGCTCGAGCTCCTCTCGCTCCTCTCTCTCCCTCTCCCTCCTCTCATCTTCGTCTTTCTTTCTCCGCTTCCGATCGCGCTCCTCTTCAGCCTCTCTCTCCTTCTTCCCTTCTCGATCCCTGTCTCGCCCCTTCCTATCGCGCTCCTTCTCTTTGACCTCCACTCCCACCCCATCGTCCTCGCGCCTACTCCGCTTCCGCTCCTCTCGCTCCTTCTCAACCACATCCCGCTCCCCACGCCTCTCACGATGCTCTCGGTGCTTGCGCTCTTTTTCCTTCTCCCGCTCGCGATGCTCCTTCTCACCGTAATGCTCTTTTTCCCGATCTTTCTCCCGGTGCTTGTCCCTCCCCATACCGACCGACCGCTTCCGGGTTGCCGTTCAAATCTGCGGGAAAATCCCGCTCAGAGCATGCGAAATGGAGACCATGAGTTCCCGGCAAGCTGGCTCGAGCGTATCGATGCAAAAACTAAACCCTAATAAATGAAGAAGCGATGGAATCGCTGGACCTGAACTAGGAGTGCGTGGGGACGATGACTGCGTGCCGTCCACTTAACTAACGGCGCAGTCGGCAATCGTTCGTCGGAAACACGTTCATCTACTTTCAACCCATTTATAATGAATGTTGTGTCTCAATATGTACTGTACTCAGCACTAGACAGTCAAAATGAAAGTAAAATTATTTAGAAATTTTAAAAAATTTAAATTTAAAGTATAATTAATTTAAAATTAATTAATTTTTTTTAAAGTATCATTAAAAAAAAAAATTTAATTTTAAAATTTTAAAATTAATTATACTTTAAAATTTTAAAAATTCATAAAAACTTGAAATGTAATACTCCTTCAATTCCAAAATGATATGCCTATTTCACAAAATGTTCCAGATAATGGTAAGAAAAAAATTTTAAATTTAGTTCTATTTTAAGGTATAAATAAAGTACAACACTCTCTTATCATTCTCCATATTTAAGCTTTAGATTCAATATCAAATTAAAATTGTAGAGCTTTAACACCTAGAGGACCATTGTCCTTTGAGACAATGGGATTTTGAGAAGGTACCTATAGGCCCAAATTTTATCCTCATTTTTTGAAAGATTTTGAGTAGGTACCTATAGGCCCAAATTTTATCCTCATTTTTTGAAAAAAATTTGAAGATAGAAAAATTGATTAATATAATGGAAATATTATTTTCAGATTGTCAGTTGGTACCCAAGAACAAAAATTATGCTCAAATAAGCTCAAAACATGGGAGACCGGGTAGCAAAAACAAAATTCAGAATTTGAGTTTTAAAATATATATTTGTTCTCATAGATTATATTTTTGTCTACATGAAAAGCTTTGATTCATTCCATTTGGATTTGTTATGAGAAAGTTATAGACAATCTTGTTTTTTGGGCAATTTCATCATCTTTTTAAAAAAAAAACTTGTATTATTCAATTGTGAATGCATTTTTTACAATGTAAAAAAAATGAAATTCCACATGGTTTATTTTGCTTGCTAGAACAATCCCACTATTTTTTTTTCCCCTAGACTGTCAACTCAATTATACACCACAAAGACTTAAAGCTCAAATTTTAGTAGTGCAAAAAAATTAAGTTAAGAAGGTTCAAAGTCAAATAATCCAATACTTGCAATGTGCTAAAAAAGCTTGTTTTTTTCACTTTAAACACAAAGATCCTACAATCTGTGCAATCAAAAGTTGTGAAATTTTTTCCACATACTTTCATACTAGTTAGGCATTAGAGGAGATTCGAGGGCAATAGGAACCTGCGAAAGCCCTCTTCCCCGAATTGTTCCCGATCAGTAATTAATTTTTTTTTTTTTGAAAAAAAAAAAAAAAAAAGTTTGTCCTGAAATGCAAAAAAAAGTCCAAAAAAAAAATTTTTTTGGAAAAAAAAATCGGTGACGTGGCACTCTCTCGACCACGTCAGCACAGGACAGTTCCGCATTCCTGCGGCACATTCCAGCGTTCACAACTTCGGGAACTCACAGTCTCCCATTGCCCCCGAATCTCCTCTAATGTGTAAGATCCTATGGTTGGATGTATAGAAAAAATAATTTTCATGTTTTTTTACTCTTTGCTGTAGAAATGACAATTTTAAGTGTTTTTTTGTGAAAAAAAGGCCTTGGTCCTTTTAGGATTAATGAGAATTTTGGAGACCTTTTGAAATGAGCATTGTCATGCACTATCTCCTTGGGGGGCCAAAAGTGCCTTAGTGAGCAAGGAGGGCTCTTAGAGATGAATTCTCAAGCCTTGTAATAGTCTAAAATGGGAAAAATGGTATTAGAAGAAATTGTGTATGTAATATACATTATTGGAAAGCTCTTGAAAAGATGCTTTCAATCGTCTAAAGAACATGTGATCTTGACATATAGGCTAAAAGTTATGGACATTCCAAGTTGATTGTGTCCTGTGACCTACCCGCGTTCCGGCGTTTAGTCGTGCCAAGACACTTGAGGGCTAGAAGTAAAGAATGTTAACTTGAAATTTTGACTAAAGATGTCTGACATGACAACAATCAAATTTCTTATTTTTCATAAATTTTCAAAAATAATTTTAAAATTAAATTTCAATTAAGCTAAATTGTCACACTTTGCAGTTTAGGGGTTTTTAGTACTGGGGAGGATCCAAAATTAATGATCTAGAGATGAAATTTCTATGGCCTATTTCCATACTAGGTAGGCATGTTTCTACCAAAGGAAATCTTAAAAATCATTATTCTCTTTCCTCTACATGTGCGTGAACAGGCCTCCCTTGCGCGCATAGTTTTGAACATTTAAGATGGTTTTGAGATCATTATTTTGGTGAAATCTCTTCATCATAAAGTTCTCCCCAATGGCCAATTTTTAGTTTTTTTTAAGAAAATTCCTATTTTTTACAAATTAAAATGTCAAAGTACCTATTTTCATGAAAATTTGCACTTTTCTAGTTCTCCTACTTAGAGAATTTTTCTACACTTTTCCTTCCTAGGGTACCTTCTTCTTAGAGGTATATACCTAAAACATATTTTTTACATTTAAAAAAAATTGTTTTTCTAATTATACAGTACTCCCAAAAATTTTAGCAGTATTGTGGAAAACGCTACATAAATCGGTTGGTCTTTCTTGCAATGACCCCCATGAGCCAAAAAAATTGGCCAAAAGAAGAACTATAGAAAAGGCATGATGCCTCTTTTGATGAACCCAAATCTTTAAAGGGCCATATCTTTGCAAAAACATGTCTAAATGTGACAAATGAGCAATCCATTGGCATCAACTTCTTGAGTGAATGTTTGAAATGGGCTCGCATGAAGGATTTAGAGCTTTAAGTACAAAATTATGCTATTGGGAAGTTTGGGAGTCCAAGCAAGGAGAGAATTTAACGATTATGATTGGAAATGGGTGGTCTTCCAAAATCCAAGGGTGTTTGGGGACTCCCTTTGATATATAAAGGGGGAGAGGCCACTAAAGATCACAATGAGTATTATAGGAAGGTTTGGTTTCTCTCTACACTCCCTTTTGAAGCATTGGTAAGTCTTGGTGACTCAAGCTTGGTGATGTAAGTTCACCACTACTCTAAAGCACCACAGAACATGCGTGTGTATCCTATGGCATCAATTCAATGGAGTTCTACTCCTTGCTAGGTTTTCTTGGAAGTGTTCCATATTGTAAATGTTCATTAGCCATGGTTTGAGAATAACAAATGCAAAATAGGTTAGTATAGAGTAGAATGATACTCAAGGGCAATTAGGACCTTGGTGAATAGTGCCAAAATAGGTTAGTATAGATCTTTGCATGATAAGATAGAAGTTGTTCCCTATGTTATCAAGTGACATGTCCAATGTCACGAAGGAACTCAAGGAAGTATGTACTAGTAGTCTTAGTAAGTGGAACTTAACATAATGAATTGAAAATATAATTAGATTAATGTTATGTGTGCTTGACATGTGCAACGTTTGGCAATTGGTAAACCAAGTGATGTTATAAGCACGTTATGGTGAATCCATCGAGTTGTTTGGTATTGTAAGGTGTCATTTGGGTTGCAACAAATATTGTTAGCTAGCCAATGAATCTTAGAGTTCCCATATTGTCTAATATAACTCATTGCATGTGCTATAGTTTTCATGGCATATGCAGAAATTATGGAAAAAAACCTAAGATGGCTTTGGAAATACAATCATTTTCAAGTTTAGAATGATTGTTTGTTATATGATGTTTTTTTACAATTCCTAATGGCATATCTAGCATTAAATCAACTATATACAACCCGCCACCTTCCAAAGATGTATCCATTGAAAATTGAGCCTAGTTGGGTGAATGCAAGAAACACTTGTACTATTTGTTGCGTTTCGTCACACCCTATTTTTTTATTTTTCTCTTAGCTATAACTTTTGTGTTTTAGTTCCAAATGACTCAAAATTTATAGGGAAGCTACTCATGGCTATTATGTATCTAAAATGAATTTTGGAGATTTTTCAAAAATATTTTATTATTTTTAAATAGCCCCGAAAATTTCTCATAGTACTTGATTTAAGGGTTTTTAGCACCCCATTTCTCCAAAAAAACGAATTTTGACCTAAAATTTGGAAAGCATGGTCTCCTAGTAGACTTGTACCTACTGACAAAAGAAATTTTAAAAATACTTATTTTTAAGTGTTGTAGAAGTCCACAAAGAGAGCTTCATTCTGCATTTTTTTCCAAAGGTATAAAACATTATTTTGGTGATTATTTTAGTTAAATCTCATCACCAAAAAGTTTTTTCAAGTTTTGTATTTTTATGTATTTTTCAAAAAAATAATACTATTTTTAACAAATTAAAATGTCGCAAGTTGTATTTTCTTCACCGGAACTTTGGACATAGAATTCTCATAGAATTCCGGTGAAGAAAATACAACTTGTGACATTTTAATTTGTTAAAAATAGTATTATTTTTTTGAAAAATACATAAAAATACAAAACTTGAAAAAACTTTTTGGTGATGAGATTTAACTAAAATAATCACCAAAATAATGTTTTATACCTTTGGAAAAAAATGCAGAATGAAGCTCTCTTTGTGGACTTCTACAACACTTAAAAATAAGTATTTTTAAAATTTCTTTTGTCAGTAGGTACAAGTCTACTAGGAGACCATGCTTTCCAAATTTTAGGTCAAAATTCGTTTTTTTGGAGAAATGGGGTGCTAAAAACCCTTAAATCAAGTACTATGAGAAATTTTCGGGGCTATTTAAAAATAATAAAATATTTTTGAAAAATCTCCAAAATTCATTTTAGATACATAATAGCCATGAGTAGCTTCCCTATAAATTTTGAGTCATTTGGAACTAAAACACAAAAGTTATAGCTAAGAGAAAAAGAGAAAACTAGGGTGTGACAAAAGGCTTTAAGTGTTTCTTGCATTCACGCAGCTACTCAACCATGATGGAGACATAAATAATGTACAATGATTGGTCATGCAACTGCGAATTCTTAATTAAAATAAAAAACATCATCACTCATCATTAGGAGAAGAATTTTCTTACAACCATTGTATTTTAATTTGCAAGCTTTTCTTCCACGACACTATAAGTAGGTAATTTTGGAACAAAATATTAAGGCCAACATGAAGATCATTTTGATACGAAGGGAATAACATCCACACTGTAGGTTTGAGCATTATGAAACAAAGTGTGTACACCTCTCTTTGCAAAGAATATTTTGACAATACCAAGAATGTTACAAAGGGACAAAGATGTCACTGTAATAAAAAAAACAAAAAAGGTGCTAAACAAACATTACAAACAAACAAAACAAACAAACAACCTAATTTAAGGAATAGGTATAGATTATTATGAGTATTAGTCATATAAGTATGGATTAAGGGCTAGAATTTAGAAATAGATGCTACAAACCTATTACACCTTTCATCTTTCCAACCTCTATTTTATCCTTCATACATCAAACACTTTTGAGTTCTATAAGAAGCCTAGCAAGAGTTTATTTGACTATACACTCTAGTAGCTCTACCTATCTACACTTGCATTTGAAGGTCACAAGATTCTATAGTGGTTATGAAAAGCAAACTAATTTATAGAAATTAGCTATCAATCCTACAAAAACTATCATAATATTCATATATATATAGAGAGAGATGCAATTATTATATTCAAATATGCAATAAATATGTTTGATTTTTTTTACAAAAACTAATATTATTTTTTCATTAATTGTAGAAAACAAAAACTCAAAGTATAAAATAACTTCACAACTCAATTACTCAAAGATGCAAATTCTAAGCATTCATAGTGACTACCACCAAGTGTAGCCACCTTTTGCAGTTTAAGCATCAATAGCTCTTCAAGGCATGGAACATATTCTTTTCTTAATCATATCAACCTTAATACTACACCAAGTGTCTTGTATCTTCTTTTATAAATCACTTTTACTATCAAATTTCCTTTGACCCCTTCATATAGCGATCTACTTTGTTCCAAAGATATTTTACAAGATTGACGCTAGGCAATTGTAGTGGGGACAAACAACTTCAAATTTATTTGTCAATAACCATTCTACAACGTATTATGTAATATGTTTGGGATCATTGTCATTTTGAAAAATAAAATTTGTTTCCCTCAACCTTTATTGTATACATTTGAGTTTTGTCTCTATACTATAAGAAACCTGCATTTTATGTTATAAGTCCCAATTTTAAAAATGGATTTTCAGTGACATTCAATGCAACAACTCCATGTTTTTATGTTAACATTGATATTACATTAGATGTTTTTTATAAACATAAAAACATGGAGTTGTTGCATTGAATGTCATCTAAAATCTCTTTAAGAAAATTAGAATTTGTCACCTAACACTAGAAGAAAATCACATCCGCTGCAACCGACTAATAAGCAAATATGTGTCCTACGCGACTTCCCTACAACTACAACCCTCTGTATTTGCACCAAATTTAATGTTTACACTACTATAGTCGCAAAATAGTCGCAAAGTACTTGCAGGTTGAAGTTTGGATTACAGAAATTTAACAAAAGAATTTATGTAATGTATTCTACATCCAAAATTCATCACACTTGTCGACATGGATCACTTTAGGTTTTGTAAAGTCGAGTGTGTCAAACTACAGTTGGGAATAATCTAAGTTTGACTACAATTCAACTAGAATGCAACTACTTTGCAACTAAAATGCAACTAAGATGCAACTAAAATACAACTAGAAAATAATTCAATCAAGTTTTATATCAATTGTCCCATCTCAATTGTTAAGAGTACCATTAGATTGGATGGATAAGAGCTGTAAATTATACCATCTTTAAGTAATAAAGTTTAATATTACAATTGTAATATTTCTACACTTTGTAGATTTCTACACTTTGTAGATTTTTACAACTTGCAAATTTCTACAATTTGTAGTCTTTTACAATTTATAGAAATTTACAAATATTAAAGTATAAGAAATTAAAAAAACTTTTGAAATTTAAAGTTTTGTAAACTTGTGAAATCTCATTAGAAGAAATTTGAGGGCATTAGGAGACTGCGGGTTCCCGGACTGCGGGAACGCAGTTTCTGCCCTGTGAACCCGAATCCTACATGGTCGGGACACTGCCACGTAATATTTTTTTTTTGACTTATTTTCATATTTCAGGACCCAAAATTTATTTATTTATTTATTTATTTTTTTCCATAAAAATCGGCCTGACGAGGATCTGCGGCATTGGGAGCCGTTTCGGGAACAGACCCGAAACGGTCTCCTAATGCCCTCAGATTTCATCTAATGATTTAATATCAATATTTGAATTTAATAATCTAAAAAAAGCTGGATTTAAAATTCTAAAATCTACTGATCATTGAGATTCAATTTTTGAAATCTACAATCATTAAGATAAAAAATCTATAAATCTATAAATCTACAAGTTACAAACTAGTTGTAAACTAGTTGCAAAGCAATCACAAACTAGTTGCAAAGCAGTTGCATACAAATTGCAAACAAGTTGCATAAAAGCAAATTACACAAAAGCAAGTTCCACGTTAGAAGACTTCATCGGTGAAGTTCCACGTAGGCTATCTAATGAAAAACAATCTTTTCGATTTTGCAACTAGTGCGACTTGTTCACTCCATCTATGGGCTCCAAATTATCACCTAGTTGCAAACGTGTTATGCAACTACAAAACTAGTAGCTAACCACAGTCGCAAAAGCCCTGATTTTCTTCTAGTGTAAAATGTGAATTTCTTGTAGTGCCAAATGTCTTGATACGCACATCTACTTCCATTCAATCAAATTAGGGTTTATTCTATGACATTTTTACAATGTTGGTTTTCAAATGTATCCTCAAAGAATATTTTGTACTTCAAAAAATAAAATATTTATCACAAAGATCTTTCAAAGGTGAAATAAGCAATAATCAATGATGACTTTAATAAATATGAAAAATAAAAATCTTTGAAAATTACAAGAATTAATAATTAATATTTTGGATTAAATTTTTTTGAATATCAATATTTTTTATCCAAAATAGATTTTGAATTTTCTTAAAATTTTGGTTTCAAATTAGTTGATAAACATAGATATTATAATAAGTAATGGTGGATTTAACTATACAAATACAACATAGATGGGAGTCAACTTGTAATATTTTATTTGAAAGCCAAAGCTAAATTATCCTTCTAAGTTGTTTTCAATCCATGTGTTTCTATATGCATATATAGAATTTAGGCTACTTAAAGTTCTTAAAAAGCTAAAAATAATACATTCAAATTTTGATAAAAGACAAAAATTCCTTTGATGATTCATGACAGACTGAGGTCTCCCAATGGTCATTGTAGAGTCACTTAAATGCTTCAATGTATTAGAATTTTCAATAGAAACATTTATAGCGTGCTCCAAATTTGAGTTGCTTCAATACAACTCTAGCACATATATGCAACAATGTAAATGAATCCCCACGATGTAAGCAAAAAGTAGAATATTAAACTTGAGCTACACACTCAAAAATCAACTAACAAGTTTATTTAGAAGATGTTTTAGATAGGTTTGTTGAATAAGAGCAATGTCTTTGGTTGGTTTAGTGTAATGCAAATGCAACTTTGAAAGAGATTCATAGGTAGTTGGATAGTGATTTGAATCAATCTAGCAATGCCTTTTTTGGTTTTGGCTCTTAATCAAAAGAGAGGAGGCTTTGCATTGACAAAAACTTCATCAACAAGGAAGTTTGCCTTAGATATTATTTGAAAATTGAGCCAATGTTCTATCCATAATTGAGCCTCTCATGAAGCAATTGCTTGTTATTATAGTACAATTAAATAAAATGTTTAATCCCTAAGCACCCGAGTGCCTCAAATCTAGCCTCTCGAATTTGAAAGATTACCCTATATTGACTCTTATAATCTTTTCAATAATACAATCAAATCATTTGTTCATTTTTCTATTGCTCTAAGGCTATCTCCACTACCAATCAATATGGTTAGTTTTTGTGAATCTTATTTGAAATGATACTTTGATTGGAATGAATGTTGGAAGGTTTGAATTTTGGTGAACATGAGCTTAGCACTCAAGGGTTAAAACACTCCTTTACACTAGTGGATAATGTTGTGGGACCAAAAAATCACTGCAATATATATTTTCATATTTAGAAAGGTGAACTACATAGAGAAGAAGATGAAACAAACATTGAACAATCCCTTCAACAAGCAAGACATTAAATCCTACCATTGAAGGTGGGCCCAACAGGTGGATTTACCTCAAATGAAAACACATAAATTTTATATTTTTTTGCAAATTCCAAATTCATATTTGCAATCAGAGACCCCAGATTACTTGCAAGGGGTCTAGAACAAACCCTGACATGACCTAAAGTAGGGGTTTTTTTCCACTTTTACCCTAAGAACCCAAAATTATCTGCTGGGCCCACCATTGATGGTAAAATTTAACGTCCAACATTCTGAGTAATAAGGTTCTACAACAAAGTCCTATCTGAAGTATCGAAACCCTTAGATATTTTTTAATCCTTGAAGGAAGAATTGGTAGCCGTGAAAATCATGTATTTTAATTCCGTGTGACATCATCTACTTTGAAAAAGCCTAATATATTCATTGGAAGTCCAAGAACTATTGAAGATCTTTCCTTTCAACTCCTAAGGTAGGTACACCCAAAAGCGCCACTTATTCATACTGAGCCTAGTTCCTGCTATTAATTAGTTCAAATTTTTATGTAGTCTTGTTGGCAAGTGAAAGCATGTTCCAACGCACCAAAGAACGTAGGATTTAGATACTGTATGCAAAAGTTATTAACAGTCAAAGTCTGTTTTTGAAAGCACCATCTACAGTCTAGATACATGACTGATTTCGAAAATGTATGTGCACTGTAGATGGCGCTTTAGGGAACAGGACGCTTTTGGGTGTACCCACCTTAATACCAAGGATGAAAAGTTGCACTTCTGTCTTCTAGGGAAAGATTCTTTGTCATTCAAAGGACGCAGAATGCCCTCGGCGGCATTTGAGGGTCAATGAGATCAACTCTAATGTAGTCTTCTTATAATCACTGTGACCATCCTCCAAGGGCCTAGCCAGATTGACATTCTGTTACAGAAACTCAGCACAGAAGCTATTTCAATCAAAGAGAAATCAGCATTTTCACGCAATTCTCGAACAAGAGATACTTGAAATGGGTTCAATTCATCGATACCTTCTTGGGAAGCTTTGGTACGCGCACGACGTCTTCTTCGCGGCACAATTGCTTCTGTCATTGCATCTTGCCACAGGAATCACCAGACTTGCCCGACAAGGGAAGGGAATGGCGAAGCAACTCCGACTCGCTGCTGCCTACAACATCGGATAACCCCCAGACAAGTGCAATGCACGCAACGGGCACCGCCACGGAGATTGATATGGTGGATGCTGCCATCGTGCTCACACCTTGTTCCCCGATGTTCGCCTGACGTTCCCTAATGGGGTCCGTGAAGCGGGCGATAAGGCTGCTGGCCATCACTTCTTCCAATCTCACGGAGATTTGCGATGAATTTCGCAATTGGGTGTGGGTATGGCGGGTAGCGATGGTTACACGCTTTTTGGACTAATTCGCAGAGTGGGAGCGGGACAAGTGAAGGTCTTCAGCTTTGCTAGCCAACTCGGCTCTTGTGATTTCAGCTGAAATGGTGTTGTAACAAGGCGAATTCACGCCATGCTTCGTCTGTCCCTCCCTTCGCAGTACAATTCCAATGCAGCACCGTCCACTTGCCGAGCTGGACGTTTGCGGATCTTAACCAGAGGCGTTGCTGCGCCTCTCAGGGACAATTGGATTGTTCACAGTAGACGAGTGAGGCGGTGGAGCATTGAGTGCGCAGTCGAAACGAAATTAGGTCTAGCAGGTGGACGTTTGAGGCGTCCCGGTAGTGTGAGCTGCAGTCGAGTGGAGGCCTTGCCATGGAGCGTGCAGGAGATGGAGGAGAGATTCGGCCAAGCGGGCGTGAAATTCGTGGAAGCGGCCGGGTACAAGATCGTGGAGATGCGATTGAACGAAGGCTCCAGTGCTCGAGTGGTGTTGCAGAGTGCGCTCGTGGCGTCGTACAAATCGGGAATGTGGCACGGAGGAGTGGAGGAGTTGCTGTATACGACAGTCGTGCCTGGGTTGGAGAAGCCGACGACGGTCGGAGGAGTCGCGCTTCGGGTTTGGGAGGCAGGGCACAGTGAATCGAATTTGTTAGCTTCGACGGAATGCTGGGATGTGGAGAATGTGAGGAGCGATCCCTCCCAGTTTGTACAGGTATGGATCAACTTTCTATGGCGACTCTCTATTGCACTCCGTAATTGCACTCTCCTTAGTGGCGTAATTCTTTAATTGCATCTTCAAAATCTTGGAATAATACAGCGTTTTGCAGTCAAAATCGACATGGTTTTCGCTCATTGACAGCACCCTCTAATTTTAAACAATTTCACGCCCAAATTTCCGTAACTGCTCTCTAGTTGTTGGCGTAATGCTGTAATTGCATCTTCAGAATCTTGAATTAGAACGTTCTCATTCAGAATTGCCCTGGTTTTCACACATTATTGCACCCTCCAATATTACACAGTTTGCAATAGGATGTGATAATAGTGCATTCCAGGTCTTGAGGAATGGGTTTTGAAGGTTATGTGATTAAACTTGTCACAACATTTCACAGTATAGAAAGTTTGAGAGTTCAAGTGGTAGTTATCATGTTGAACAGGAGAACTAGTTATCTTGTTCTTCTAAGAGAAGATGCAAAACTTGATTTTCAATTCGACATAGAGTCAGTACCCAAGTGGGAGAAATGGGAAACAAGTTCAACATTGTAGACTTCGATGCCCATTTACAGATTATGACTTGGACAAATGCATTTACTATTGAAAGCATGCATCATATTCAACTCACTCAAAACTTATTAATAAGGAGAGAATTAATTATGAGAAGGGTTATGGTTTAGGAGGTAAGTGCTTTTGAACAGTTTCTCATTGGAATGTCTCATCTCTATGTCACAATATTCTCACACCCTGCATCACCAAATTTGGTCTTGGCTGAACTTTTTGATGTGTATGGACGGTTCTAGATGACGTTATCGACGACTTCACAGAGCCAGGATTCCGCTGGCGGTGCCGTCTTGCAATTCAAGTATGTTTTCACCTTGACTGAAGTCGCTCTGTCGTGCGCCCTCATAACCACCAACGTGGGCAGCCATCCAGTCAGCATTCATGGCTCCTTTCAAACGAGTGTCGCAGTCAATTTTGTTGATGGAGTCTACGCATTGGGTCTTCAAGACTACGAGTATCGGCCAAGACCTTTCGATGAGAAAGTCGTGGAGAAAGAGGAGATGGTCCGGATGAAGGGTGGTATGGACAGGGTCTACACCGACATACAAGATTCTGTGTCTCTCCTTGACCGGGTAAGCACTTACCATTAGAGATTAATATTTGGATTTAGGATTTCAGGTGTTGGGTTCTGTTCTTTGAAAATCTTAGGATTTATTTCAAGCAACAACGGGTCCTCACAACATTCTTGAAACGAGTTCCTCATGAGTGCACTCATAGAACCACTTTACAATGTTATGCTCACATTCAAGGCATTGTGCTGATTGTTGTTTAACAGGGTAAGAGGCGAACAATCAACTTCCACAGCACTGGTTTTGAAGACGTTCGGATATCTAATCCTGGTGAAGAATCAGGCCTTGAGGATTGGGATTCTTTTGTATGTATTGAATTTGCACGATTGAATCAACCAGTGCATTTACAGCCAGGTCAAGAATGGAGAGCTGCAAAGCAACTAGAGAATCCAAGTAAGTGAGGCTCATTGAATCATTCCTGTTCGTAGTTCTTTAGATGATGAGTCTCAAAACGAGGAACACGTTCAACAAGCATCGAATATTGAGAATGCTCTTGTTTCAATGCCAAATTTACTATTTTTCTATATATTGGCATTGTCTCTTTGTGGATTATAATATTCTGAAACTTCATCTTAAGGGGACGTTGCGCTTCTTGTGAATCAAGGAAATCTTGAATTGAAGCTTGCCCATCAACGTGGAATGTTTATGCCAGCAAACGAATTCCATCAGACTTTATGAAGCTTTCAACGAGGTTCAGAAAACTTAACTGCTGTCCTGTAAAGGTTTTGATGAGGGAGATGAAAAAGCAGCCCACAATATATTTCAATTTGAGTGAAAGAGAGCGCCATATGTAACATTTTGTGACGACTTTGCAGAAGTTCAAAAAAATGAAATCTTGGTTCAAAACCATCCCTTGTGCCATACATTTATGATATAGAGGAAGCAAGCCGTGACGGAGAAAGGACTTCAGGTATACTCAGAAACCTTTATTTCCTCAAAGCCATTGCATTTGCAGCGACCTTACACACATCACATGACAAATAGACAAAAGTGAACCATGTTGCAACCAAAATTGGGCTTCCCAGATATTTAAGGGTCAACATCTGTCGTTTATCAAAGCGGAGTCCTGAATCCTTTGTTTGATAATCGCAAGACAAGAATATATCGCGCCTCCGCACTAGAGATTGTAAAGAGACGATGACCTAAGTATTGATCTCACGCATAGTTACAAAAAACTGTAAACTGTACAAGTATAAGGGCAGAGGGAGCAGAGTTTAGATTCCGCGATTAGAGTGTTCCATTACAAAACTCCAGCAAAGTTTGACCGCTCTTGGAAATTGTGCATCACAAGCGCAAAAGCAACGATGCCGTGCAGTATGAAGGAAATGGGTTAGATGGTATCTACAAGGCGATCGTTCCACTTCTTCACCTTCCAGTAAGCGATGTTAGCCGTGGTCGGCCCATCATCAACGGTGATGGCCCCAAAAACTGCGTTGAACGCATCGGAGAGGATCTTCGAGTTAATTATTTTCACGCCTTTGCCCACTATGATGAGAGATTTAAGCTGAAGCTCCACAGCATCATCGGCACAAGTTGATACAGTCGAGTGCTTCCTTATGAAACCGTCCAGGTCGCCTTTGGTCACGTCCGGATTCTGCAATACCAGATATAAGGCGATGGCCTGCTGAACCGACTTTCCTCCCAGGACGTGAAGAACGTCATTGTTCGCCTCCGAGTATGAAGAGTGCGTCAATGCGTCGATGAGTAGGTTGGTTTTCTTGAACTTATAGCTGCCACAGCGACTTGTGAGTAATCTAAACATCAGCGAGTGCTCTCAAGGAAACCTAAAATGCACGTCACATAAAGTGGGACAAATAAAGACACAGCATACTTGCAGCGAAGTTACGGAAAAACGGACTATTCTCACTCTCCGGTTTCTAATTCAGCAACAATTTGAAAGAGTTTAGAGTTCTCGGATCTGTGCATGCGTTCTTGGAGCTTAAGAATCGAGTCCTCGAAAACAGAATCGAAAAAGACGCAGTGTGAGTCGATCAAACTCATCATCGAAATTTTGGCCAATTTCGCTTAACCAAGACTCACAGCTCTTCATAGAGGCTGCAAAATCGTAACAAGAAAAGGTATAACCGAAATTTCGAACTTACCCGAGACGGTCTTGCAAGGCAATCAACTCTGTCTCCGTAGGCCTGCGTGATGCTCTACTTTGAGCTCCTTCCATCAGGGTAGTCTGTCCGCAACAGCAAAGTTCGTGAGCACGCTACTCATAATTTGTAACATTATTAGCACGCGCACCATCAGACAAACGCTCGCTCAAATGCTTCAACCTAATGGCGTAAAATAAGAAATAGCTCTAGACTAAATAACATTGTTTCATTTTTTCACGGGTAGTAAGAGATGGTGCGTCAAGGTATGCTTTGAATCCATAGCACGGCACGTACATAATAAACTAATACTCTGAGAGGTGAAGACAAGAAAACCTCGAAGTTGGGGCTGCTTTGTGTGGTAAGCACAGTGCACGGCGACGGAAATTAAGCGCAATCAACACGTCTCGTGAAACAACCGTTCTATACAGTCCTAACTATCTATCACGCCAATGGCACAATTTCCCAAAGTTTCCACAGCGCTCTCCGAATGAATTTCAGAAGTAGAGAAGTACCTCAGTTGAAATCTCGCGCGCTTCAAGAACAGGCACTGCGAACACCAGGCACAGTAGGAATAAGAAGAAAGAACATGATGTCGCCATAGCCAGCCTCTGCAGTCCCCTCCTCAAGCTCGCCATTCTGAAATGATACCACGACTCAAGGGACAAGGGGGAGAAGTGACATGACGAGTTCACCTTTTAGGTCGAGCTCTTAATCAACCTACATCACAGAGTATGCATTATGGACCATCACCCAATTTTCATTTCAGGTAATTGTTTATGATATGATTGTACAGTATTTTACAGTTTCCTTTACTTGGCTCAATTCTATTGCAAATGAAACGAGAAATCGAAGTTTCGAGTTGTCCGATACCATATACTACGGCATGAACAAATATGTAAAAAAAAAGTTGCACAGTTGTCTATGAAAGATTCTCATAGACTAGGAGCAGCTGTACTGAAGCTCCTACCGCCTGTGAGATCATTTTGGTGTAGGGCAGAGATTGCACCGTACCGATTCAGGCCTGCTTGCACAACACGTCTGTATTTGAAAATGATAAATAGCTTCAGTTACCACCAGCCTGATCAACGCATTACAAAACTCTTTACGAGAAGTGACTCTGACTTGCATTGAAATGCTCGCCGGTATCGAATTTCTGGAAGGTGCCCACTATTCTTAATGCGATAACCTACAACAGTGCTCGTCTATTTAGGGTAAGCTTAACATACAAATTACTTTGGAAAAACTCTTTCAAGCACTGGGGCTTTGTTTTGTGGTGTTTCTTGCTTGGTTAAAGGTTCTTGAGGGTTTCATGGTGAAGTAAGATAAGCTTAGCAGGTGTGGTTTGAGGAGAACTGTGACATCGCTGACGGAAGCGAAAGCTATGGAGATTCTTCAGTTTGTTTTGCTCACAAGCGCTCTGGTCCTCTTCTCCGTGATTTCAGGTTTGAGTCTCAATTTGTCTTTCGTTGCGTAGCGATGTTTGAATCGGAAACTATGATAACTTGAGCATTGCTCGCGTTTGAAACCGAGACGAGTTTGACTGTTTCTTAATGCCAATTACAACAGCAATTAACACAACGTTGCGATTGAAGGTCTTCGAAAGCGTTACAATACGGAGCTTAGCTTGATGTCTAAAATTGGGTCTTCACGGGTAAGATTGACATGCTTTCATGGTATTGCAGTTGCGGCGACCGATTCTGACAAGGAAGGATACGAAGTGACAACGGCGCTTGATGGAAACAAACTTGGAATCGCATTCTACAACGTCTATGAAGATACGAACGGAGGCCCTTCCGTCATTGCATTGGATTCCACAAAGAGCAGTATTCACAGACTCTCTTTGCCGTTATCTCAAGGTACTTAACGTTATAAGTTTCTCGAATCGGAGTGTTTTCTATGTTGTTCTTTGAATTGTCATTACGATAAGCTCGACTGTTACTATACTTAGGTACTCGAATGCTTAGTGATGGATCAGTACAACTTGCTGGTTTTTCAATTCTTCAGCAAGTATTCATGAAACCTGGTACTAAGCGCTCCGTCTCGTCGCATTTGGGGTGTCATTTTTTTGCCGTGAAAACACTAGCTGTGCTTTCTAAATGACCTAATTAAGGCGCTTTGATTGATTTATCTCGACTTCAGGCAGTGCTGTAGAGCACATTTCAGGTGGAAGCCCAGGATATCGGGATGGCTCCACAAAGGAAGCTCTATTCAACCACCCAAAGAAGCTCACGGTGGACAGCGATGGCAACATTTACGTTGCTGATACGAAGAATGCCGCTGTTCGGATGATCACCAGAGCAGGCAAGCATGTTATGCTGCCATTTTTTCTCAGTCCCTTCCTATGAAGTTGGTGGTGCCTACCACGTATAGCTTCTGAGTGATCGTCGTTCACTAAAAACCGCTTCCCTAAAATTTCATTCTTAAATATCCTGCATAACTTAGGGGTTTGACTGTTTTTAATTCAGAAAATGTTTTGCGTTCCTTTGATGACTACGAATTTCCAAAGTAAACTGTCATCGTCATGCGTGCTTTCAACTTTTCTCCAGGCGTTGTAACAACAATCGCAGGAGGCTCTAATCGGACTGGTCACGACGATGGAGAGGGCAGCGAGGTGACATTCTCAAATGACTTCGACGTCACATATTTGCGTAGCACTTGCTCCTTGGCAGTCGCCGATCGTGGAAATCGAATGATCCGGGAGATCCAGCTTCCGCAATTCATTGGCCGATGTGGTGGAGCAGCACCGAATTCTCCTGGAAGCTCATTCACAAGTGGGTTATGAATGAAAACTGTCTCTATTAATTGTGTTTATATGTTTGCTTGCTTATTTATCTACATGTTTGTTTGCTTTTGCATTTTTGTTTATCTATGTTGGGATATCACAACCTGTGAGGCCCATGCATGAGGTTCGGGTGGAAAGCTTTTGGAGGGGGTTCATGGACTTGGTCTTGCAAGATTTGGACTCACGAACTGAGAGCCATTGAATTTAAAGCATTTTCCATCCAAGACCCCACAAGTCTTTCTGTGAAGTTTCATGGAACAGGATACTCACCACATGTTGGCCATGCCCGTAGGTACTGCACTTCTCATGTCCTTGGTAGCTGGAATTTTGGGAATCGTGGTAGGAGCAATACTCATAATACTCTTAATTAGCGCTCAGCAGTTGGAGCAATGGCAATCTAAATTCTGCCGGGTAAATTCATTACCACCCCTGTACACTGTATTAATTTGAGTTTTCATTGGCGTTCATGAGATATCTGACACAAAACTGGACTTCATGAAGAAATAGCACCACAGACTGCTAACTAAGCCGGATAACACTGCAAATAATTATCGGAGTCCGTGACACGAATTGACTGAACTCAGATTAATGCTGGTGTTTCTCACCTGTAGGCAGGCAACCACCGAAGGTCCCACCAACTCATCGACACGGAAGAAGACACTGAAGTCCTCATCAACCCTGCAAGTGAAGGCGACAACGACGACTCCCTCCTCCGTCACAAGAAACGCAGCTGTTGAGGAAGTCCTCATCTGGTCTCCTGCATTACTTATGGAAATTGTGATAACTCTTTTCGAGAAGCTTCTTTTCATCGTTCTGTACAGCATTTCGCTTCTTCCGAGGCTTCTATGCTCCCTCCAGCCCTTTCGCACATCAGGAAACAATGAGACGACGGACTTACTAGGCCTGCACGGCCAGCAAGTATACAACAGTCAGACGTCGAGCATCGTCAGCGTGTCAGCACTCCCCGGCGCCTTTGGGAAGGTGAGATCCCTTCTCGTTCAGCGAAAATTGTCAAAGAATTTTCAGCCAGCTTCACCACAAGTGAAGAACAATCGAGTCCTTGCAGATCTCATCGACTTTCTGGAACCAGCTGCTACAAGTGAAGGCTCCGTGGACGGAGATTCTTCTTCTGTTTCAACTGTGAGTGGTGTTTTGGATTCCACGCCAGCAGTTGGTGTGGAGAGAGTTCCGAACATAGATTCCATGGTGGAGAGATGTTTGGCAGAACTGGCTGCCCCTTCATGAGTGTTATGCAATTAGTTTGGATGTTTAAATTTGGGGTATTTTTAAAAAACAGGCCACGTTTCTTAATTACATGTTCCAGAAAGGTTCGATCCTTTCGAGATAACCAGTGCGAGGTTTTGATTCTTTGGCCGGTACAAATTAAACTCGAAATCTAATGATTTTGTTTAGCTCCTACTTTGTTAAATCAAACAGTACTGTGCATACGGAATGGGTTATACTGATCATTTTGTTGAATAAGCTCTGCTGAATTTACCTGCTCGTACCAAAGCAATTGAACTCGGGATCAAACTCTACATCTGTCGATGGGCTTTACCAATTTTTAATTTGATGCTAAATCACTACTGCATGTAACAAACATTGTAATTTGGATCAAGCTGAGACAGCCGTCAAGTTCCATTGAGCATGTCACGGTCGGTTATAGATATCAATCGTTGCTTATATCGGTATGTATTCTTGAATGGAGCTTGTTGCAATGTTGCATTGTTTGTGAGTCTTTAAAAAATCGTTATGAGTTGCTATTTGTTCGCCAAAGTATTTTTTTTCTAGGCACCAGATAGTCAAAAAGAAAAGCTTCGCTTCCCAAACACTTTTGGTTGAGACATCCTTGCTTATCAAGCACATTAAAATCCAGAGGATATTGTTTAACTTACTGATAATCTAAGTCAAGATCGACAATGTACCGACCGATTGCTGAATGACTATGACTATGAAGCATATATGCTTTTTTGAAGTTTTTCAATGCAGGTTGAAGACTTGGACTGACCATATTCTCTCCATTACATTTGAGGTCTATTTATTCTCTTTAAGACATTTGAGGACATGCAAGACGTTCTCTACAGTCGAGCAATGTAGAATGAGCGAAAACCTGAGTTCTAAACCACAGAGAGTAAGCGTCCAAGAAATTGATGCAGGAGCTTCGTTCCTTGCTTGCATTCAGGGTGGGTTTCAGCTTTTCTTCCAAATTAAAAGAAAAAACTCTTGCCCTCGTAAGCTTAAATGCCACACAGTAGGAGCTTAAAGATCGAAGCAAGTACCAGGAGCTCCTTGCATAGTTGGTGCTCAATTGTAGTCAGTGGCTCTGACGATGCTCGCCTTTCAACGGATGCCGCAGCTACGACGAAGAGTGTACTGTGGCAGACACCCTCTCGGATCACTGGAGGTGCAGAATATAATGTCCGCACTTATCATGTGTGGATAAACCATTGCAGAGTGGCGACTCTCCCTTCTTCCTGGCCCTTGTTCCACTTTTATTAGGCTAACAAGCGTCCATACTTGCAGAATAAAATGATGCAGGGGTTCAGCAATGATGCCGAGGTTTGCGATTTTCATCGTCGATTGTCTCTACGTGTTTTCGTGGTCGGTATTCGTGTTTTCATCGTCGGTGGTCTCTAAGCGCGTGATTTTGTGGCTGTCAGCATTTAGAATCCGTGTTTAGTGCATGCCTGAACATTGTGGTATCTCATGTACGTTATGCATCCTTTACTTATGGTGTGTTCGGTAAGCGTATGAGGATACCAGTCGTACTAATTGCAAGCAAACTGTGTCGTCCTTTCTGCTCTGAAGAGAAGGTGATTGATTTGTAGAATGAGAAATGCCAAAGAGTGGCATACGACAAGGCTACATGAATGGACCAGGAGCCCTTGGCCTTCTCCAACTTCGTCCTCTTTACCTGCTCGACCTGCACTTCCATTTCGGTATGGATCGAAATCGGTGCAACAGGGTAGATTGAAGTGTCAAACTGGCTTTGGCGGTGTTTTCAAGGATTTCTTTGTCATCACCAAAAGTGGCATCGGTGCCTCCCAATCCGTCAATTTAACACTTCTTGATATAAACAAGACTACATTCGCATTGAATTAGGCGTTTGAGCTGCTTGGTCGGAAGTCGCTCGTCTTTCGTTTTGACATGTCCGGGAAGACGTAAAAGGCAGTGTATAGGAACATGGAGCTCCGCAACACAAGCTTTGCTCACCTGTCTGGGCCTGCAGTTCCCATATTCAGAGACTTGTGCTTCAGTCACTGTGCCTGTTGGCAAGGTTATTAAATTCCGAAGCCCTACTTGCTGTTTGTCATGGACTTCCTGCCTTACGGGGACGTACGGAAAAGCAAGGATTCATTTCAGCGGTGTGGCAGTGCCTGCACTTGGTGAAGATGGTCTGCAAATTTGGTGCACTTAGGACCCTCCATTTGGATTGTCTGTGCTCCTTGGGATCATCATCAAATTAATTTATTTGCATCAAATTCATTTATTTGGATCAAATTGGACGATCACTATACTGCAGTACGAAACGCGCTTGTTCCACGCGGTTACGCGGCTTGCGTGTCAAAGTTTCGTTACCACGGGGCCCACTGAAGCAGACAATCAGTGCGCAGGATTCTCGGTGAATATCCGAAAACGCGTTGTACGTTACCGCGTCGGACCACTGCCGAAAACCGGCATGTTAATTTGTGTATTAGCAAGATGTAGGAGAGCTCTACCTTAAGTTAGATCTAATGTTTGCAGTTCAGGTCATGAAACCGCCTCCCTCTGTGTTGCCTTCCTCTGTTTTGTTTCGCGGCTCTGCCTTGACGTTTGTGAGTCCAAGCTCTAACTTAGTATTCCTCTCTCGGTCATTCGCCATAGCCTGCTGAACTTCTGCACTTGTGTTTGCTTTCCGGCGCAATTGATGCGAAGAGAGCGAGGCAGGAGGGCCAGGATGTATTCTTGTTCCGACCCTGTGGATTGTTTCGTTAGATTGGGAGCGAAATAAGAGTGCTGATCTCTAGAAAGGCTAGCTACACGGAACCCTTCCTGGCGTTTCATGCAAGTGAGGTCTTGGATCGATGAACGAGTGCCGACTTTGACTTGGTTTGGTGCGGAGTTCTACCACTAAGTCACCCTTCCTCTGACCATGTGGTGTCGTAATTGATGTTTCGTTTTGTGTTTCATTAGCGTCACTCTGGATGTGGAGAGTGGGGAGGCCATGGCCAGAGGTCTGCCATCCAGGGTTTGTTTACCGACAACTTGTCCTGTTTTTGCGGCAGACTGGGAGGTGAGCAAGAGTGGTCCATCTCGACCTTCGGAGATTTGGTTTTGGGGTGGAGGAGCTTGCTGGTTAGGGCTTGAAATCCGGTCTCTTGGTTTTTTCAGGTGAGCTCTTGTATTCAAGGAGTGTTGGCGTTGAGTTCTGCTATGCTACTACGATACTACTCTTCACTCGATCTCTTTGTTCCAGTCTTTTGATCATTTTGTTTTGTGAATTCTGCCACACTTTTTTGCGATCAAAGCAAGAGATTCAACACCTCAGCCCGTGAATCCCAGGTTTGTTCACCGACAATTCGTCCTGTTTCTTTGGCAGTCTAGGAGAAAGTAAATCTGGACGTGTGGACGTGGCTTTAGTGTGGATCAGTTTGCATAATTGCATGGAGCTGGGGCAAGTGGGGTGCAGCCACGGGTTTGGGGTATCCACTACCAAGAATTTCTGAGTGGAAGACGAGTGTGAATGTTAGGAGAGCGTCCACGGAGCTCTATCAACTTTTATTATGTGATTGTGCACAGCCAACGTTAGAGAGCACTCTGCGATTTCGGGTCGACAGGCATGATCCCCGCGAGTGCTTTGCTCCTTTATTCGATCTTCAACGATCACGTATTGTACTAGGGTTTGTTGTTCATCTTGAAACGAGGGGAAGTGGCCACAAGAGAGATTTGTTGGTAGAATCCGGAGGGATTATTGATTCTTTCCCAGCTTGGCGAGCTTGACTGCCCACATCAGGTCACATCCTGCTTCAGGATTCACTTCATGTCCCTTTGATGTGGCTGATGCTTTAGAGCGCAGTTTGTGGGAGTAATATATCATTGTATCCTACCCTTCCCTTCTTCATGCCTTGGCTGGATGAAGCACTTGGTGCACAATGCATACAACTTATTGCAAGACCTTCACTTGGTGCACACAAGAGGGAGTAGGGTAGTTGGAGTTTGGAGCATCGATGCTGATATGGTTGTAAGTCTCAACCTCTTTTGAACACCGCAACTTTTGTTTGTCTTTGAGAATTTTTCATTGAAGCAACATTGGAGTCGAGACCAGCATGAGGAAGTTGTTTGCTTTCTTGGTGTGGCTCTTTAGCTTTTGGACTTGGAAAGATTTCTTCCTTCGTTGGCTTTGGAGTCCTGCCTCCCATCCTGGTAGTGGTGAGCCTACGGAGCAGTTGCCTTCCCAAGAAGGACAACATGAGTCGGAGTTGGCATGCTTTATTTCTTCCTTACCTGAAGATGGACGCGGGTGCAACGCATTGCGCTTTTTTGGAGACTCAAAAGTCTCAATTTACTTTGGAGGCTTTAAATGTAAATTTGAATTCATCCATGGCACCGGCACAGAAGCAGGTTATGATGAGTTTCTCGAGGCAGTTGCTTCATCTAAAATTGTATTCGCCCAAGAAGTGCTCATCGACCTCGCGGGAGATGATTCTCGCAAGTACGTGGAGGCATTTGCTAAGGCACTCTGCCAGTCTGGCAACAAATTCAAAAATCTCATGCTCAGGTGTATATGTGGCTCTCCAATCTGTCTTGCTAAATATGTATCAAGGGTGGTTCTTGCAAACGATGCTATTGAACATCTCGACCTCTACTTCATAAATGTAGAGGATGAGATGGGCAAAGAGGCGGTTGCAAACTTTATGGCCATTATTGCTGTGCCCCGAAATCTCCAAATCCTCAAATCGTTCAATATGGACGTACGAAAGTTGGATGAAGAGGGAATGGAGCAACTCATGAAGCCCTTCCAAGGCCCTCCCAATGTACTTGAAAAATTGGTATTTTATTCTCTATCATCAAATGTACAATTTGAACAAATAAGTCACATGCTTGCCTCAACTACATCCCTCAAAGAACTTTCACTCTTTGCTTCACCTGGAGTTGAAAAGGCCTTCACAAGAGGATGCAAGAGCATTGCAATTGCACTGGATTCCAACCAATCTTTGAAATCTCTATCTTGTCGTAATTTTGGTAGCATGGAGTTAAAGGCGTTGTTGGATCCATTAATGCCTAGGAACAATAATCTTCAACACAATACCACCCTCAAGAAGCTTGTAATATGCGAATCGATTGGAGGGAAAGAAGGAATTGAAACCTTAGTTGACTTGATTCACACCAACACATCCTTATTGGAATTGGAGTTGGATCATGTGGATGATTTATCTTTGCCTGATACACAAGGGATTGAAAATGTTTTGGCCATTTTAGAAGCTTTAAAGACCAACAAATGTTTAACAAGAATTGGATTTTGGAACTGTAAAGCAGTTGGTGGGTACAAAGTACTTGGAGCAATGATGGACTTGCTCTTGGAGAATCACAACATTGAAGACATTGATTTAAGATTTACGGGTTTGGAGGAGACGAAAGACGCAAACTATGTATTTTCTGCATTATCAAAGAAGAAGAAAATGAAGATGTGGGATATTGTACAAAGCATGGCAATTGTCCATCCAACATCTGGACGAGTGTTTTTGTGCGGGGAACCATTTGCAGGTAAGCTATATATCCTTATGTTTTGTAGATAGATATTTTATTCTTGATTTAGTTATTTAGATTCAATATAGAAGTGAATATCCAAAATATGGAAAAAGAATGTAGATAAACTTTAGCTTTAATTAAAAAGATTCCATCAATAGAAGTTATAGACTTCATCATTTTCTTGAATCAAAATGATCTACTCAATCAAATTGAAAATTACAATTATTGAAACTTCTATAAGCACTTTAAAGCATTGTACGTTGACTACATATATATATAATATATAACTTTGGTAGATTTTCGAATTTCTTAAAATTCATAATGTATCACTCAACTCAAAACAATTTGATATTTTTTTTCCAAAAAGCACCATTACTAATTCTTAACAACAAAACTTTGACTTTATTAGTAAATTCACTAAATTATAGCTTTCTTTTTTCCATCATAAAATTAAATAAGGTATCAATGAATTTCATTTATTACAACATCCATAAAATTTATTTTATTTCAAATATTTGTTTTAAATACTCTAAAGAAATATAAAACATGAATACAAAGATTTTTGTGCTTTAAATTTTTTTTTTTAATTGTAAGTGGTGACCATTAACCCTAGAAGGTCACCATATCCTTACAGTAGATTCACATGGTCAAACAAACTTCTAAATTTCAACACATCCACCTTCTGGTTTTGAACTTAACTTACAAAATGAAGTTTATAAATTTTCATTGAATTCCATTTCAAAGTTGTTATAGGAGTGATTGCAAGAAATACTTTTTTTATTTTTTGATCACACATTTGTTATCAAAGTTGTTATATATCTTAAATAATGTAAATTTGATTGAATGAACATTGAATTCAAAAGTAAGCTTCCAACAACTATAGAATATGTATTTGAACATTAAGTATCTTCTTGTTGTTGTTTTTAAGAAAATTTCTAAAAAATTTGAACCATACTTTTTCCAAACACCATGCTTTCGATTTTTTCAAAACAATTTCAATACGTGAAATTGAAGTTTGAAAATGGCTTTGGTGGTTTTTAATACTACCGAGTACCTTTTTTGAAGAATTATAGTGTCAAACTTGGTATACTAGGCCTTTTAAAAGATTGAATATACCTATTTAGAAGATGGATTTCCAAAAACATGTTCCAAATATGTTTTCCATTGGCTTCAAGTATAATATATTGAAACCAAATTATGTTCAACTAAAAATATTTTTCTAGTTCCAACTGTGGTCTTTTTTTGCTCTTAGTAGGCAACAATGCCTTTTTTAATTTCAATGTTCAGTGTATGTTTTAACAAATAGACATGTAGTACCTTCATTTTCTAGCGGAATTGTAGCATATAGCTGAAAACAATATCTGAGCATACACAAAGAGATTCAATAGTAGTGCCTTCAGGCCCATAGTGCTTCTAATCTGTCAATGTAAACTATTTTTATGGCTAATTAAGTTATGCCATTCATCCTTGCCTTCTAATGATGAATATTACAAATTGTCAAAATAGTAAAGATAAAATTCAATTGACCATCTAGATTTGACATTGGATGCCTCCATTAGTACTAAAGGTGATTAGTAGTACAAAAAATATTAGAATGTTAAAAATAAAAAATGCATCAAATAGTGTAAATGAGTACTCAATGAGCATGCTCAATAGTGAATCTACATATAGAAAGTATTTTTTTACACATATTAGTTACTGAAGTTTTACCAATCGATTTTAAAGGGACTACATTTCAATTTGACAATGTTTCCCTATCTTAAAAGTCATTAATATTTAATAGAGGTACTTTGGATGTAAAAAACATGACTTTGGTAGTTATTCTAATGCTTTTTTGAGCAACTTTAAGAAATTTCAAATTAATACCAAGCATATAAAAACATGTGCATTGATAGATAGATAAATTTCAAATGATCTAAATTTTACACTTCATAACAATTTTAATGATTTAAGTATTTAAAAAGGTTTCATTGAGTTCAAAATCATACTTATATTTTATGGAAATAGAATTGTTCATCTAGAAATTCAATGGTTGCGTAGTACAAGGCAATTAGGAATAATCATCTTACTCTATGACTGAAGCTTTATATGTGGATTGAGTAAATAATATGTTTAAATGGATTAAGGGATTTAATTCCATCGTAGAAGTTTTGAATTGTTTAATTTTAATTTAACAAATAGATAGTTACATATAGTTTTGAACTATTATGGGCAAGAATCATGCCTTCAAGTCTAATTGAGTATCAATACAAATTATTTTTGAAAATTCTATTTTGAATGTTTCAAGTGCAATTAGAAGAATTGGAGATGATTAGTAATTGAAACAATTTTTACTAGTAGTATTGTTGACATTTTGAAGATTCATGTCCAATTCATTTGTAGTTTTGGTTCCTTTGTGAACAATTAAACCTTTTCAATTTATGCATATTACAAACATCAATATGAATTGTTGTCTTGTGTAGAGCACTTATGGGCACCTTCGAGTCATGTAACAAATGCACCTTAGAAGTAATTTTAGTGAATTGTAGAGCTCATTCATTTTTACATTAAATTTTGAATACTATAATACTTAAAGATTGCAACTTCTTCAACCTCAACATTTAGAAGAAACTTTCATTTGAAGTTTGAACTAAATGGTCTTGCAATTGACAAGGATTTTGATTCTCAAGTCTTATAAGTAAATTTTGATTCTAAGTAAATACATGTGTAAAAATGAACTAAAAAGTCCTACTGATAAAAACTAAAGAGTATGAAAGAAAGGAATTCTAATTTACCTAGAAAAAAAATGATTTTGTAAAATGTTGATCATCAAAACTCTTTATGATTGTAGGCGGCAACATAATGCCATCAATTATACCAGTTAAGATTGTAGGAATTTCTATTCTACATCTAAGCTAGCTTGTTCTCATTTTGCTTCTTCACAGGCAAAACAAGAGTACGAATGTCGATGAAGTACCTAAAGGAATTCCAAAGAAAAGATGAAATTCCAAACCAATCACGAATCAAGGAAAAAATACGAAACATATTCAAATCATCTAACATGTCAATAGTGCAAAAAGAGGACATACCACTTGAACGTACACATGGCATTGAAGTCGACAAAGTACAATGTGATGGCTTTGGCATTACCATTTGGGACATGGCTGGGCAAACCGACTACCACTCTTTTCATGAGTTGGTCATGCCCAATCTCTCAGCTGATGGAAGTTCATCAATGTTTCTACTCATGTGCAATCCAATGAAGCAATCTTGTCTCTTGAAAAGGAGACGTCCATCCAAGATCAAATTGGAACTTGAATCTTGGTTGCGATTCATTGCTTCTAATACAAGGCGATCTCTTTCCTATCGCCCACATGTGTCAATAGTAATGACACATTTTGACTATTGGAAAGATGATCATGCATTTGCAGTACGTATTGAAGATGAGGTTTTACAATTGAAATCTCAATTCCAAGAGGTCCTTGAATTTGATGAAGATAGGTCCGTATTCAAGGTGGATGGAAGGGATGTATCTCATGCTGGTGAGGTGTTTAATTTCTTGAAATCCCACATGAAGCAATTGTTGAAGAGATTGCCCAAGACTATAAGAGCTTGTGAAGAAGTGCAACACTTGGTAGAGCTATGGAATGCAAAAAAATCAAATCCGCCATTGTTGAAGTGGGAAGAATTTTGTGAAGGTATGTGCAAGGGAGTGGAGGAGTTGAATGATGTAGACCATGAGCTTGCAAAACGGAAGAGGGAGTTTGTAGCCATATCCTTGAATGATGGAGGACACATCATCTACAATGAGAAAGAAGGAGTTGTCATCACCAATCCCCATTGGTTTTGCCACCAAATCATTGGAAGATTCCTACATCAATGTGCAATTGTAGATTGCAAACTAGAGATGGTTTCAAATAATGGGATCATGTCCAAGGACCACATGAAGCGTTTGATATTGAAACTTATGGAAGGTCAAGAAGACATGGAGAAGCAATTTGATGACATCTTGGGCATGATGATCAAGCTACACATATGCTATGAGCAAGATGCTAGTAGCATTATGATACCATCAACTTTGAAAAACAAACAAGAGAGTTTGAATTGGTCCATCAATGATGAAATTGCAAGCTTGAAGTATGTTGGGAGAAGATTGGCTTGCAAAGATGGAATTCAAACCATGTTGACCTCAGGTTTTTTCACACGACTTCAGGTATTATCTGTGATTTATTTTGGAAAAATAGAAGCTTTTCCTACTTTCATTTCTTTATTTGATGTATAGTTGGGTACATAAACCTTACGAATTTTTCATTGAAAAGTTCAACAACTTTAGGAAGCTCTAGTGTGCTAAAAAATGAACTAATTTTGGATCTACAAATTGCATTGGAATTTTAATGGAGTGCACTTCAACTTCGTAACAAGTGAAAAATGAATAATTTTAAGTCATATAGCAATTTGGAACTATTTACCATTTCATAGAGACCCATTGAAAGATAGTCAAAGATTTTTTGCAATGGGGTGAAGAACAAGCAAGAAATCATACAAGCAATTCAAGTTTTATGAGACCATGTATCTTTAAAGCAATTGTGAAGGCTCATTTTTTATATATACTATTGAAAACAAGTTGTAATCATTTTCACAAATGTTGACAATACTAGATAGTACATAGTGTATAGAAAGCATCAAATTCTTTGTATGGTTTTCAAATACATAAGTGTATTTTTAATGACGATAAAGTAGAGTTTAGTGTGATTTCAATGCAATTTGCAATTTGCAATTTTTTCTTCAATTTTGAGCATGCACTAGCCTCCTAAATATGGCCTAATCTCAACAAGATGCAAAAGTTTGTAAGGTTTAGTGTCCAACTATATAAATTTGGTACACTTGAATTTTTGACTTCGCATTGCTCTAAACACATTGATTGTTCTCAAAATATAGTTTGAACTACACATTAAAGCAACTATTTACAATCACATATATTTAATAAACTCAATCTTCATTTCTATAACAATAAGATACTAACTTTTTTCACTTGCACTTTGATTTAAATGTGCAAATCAATCAAATTTGAATCAAATGCATTGATTTTTACAATCATTTTTTGACTTGTTGGAATGATATGGTCTTGATTTGTTGATATGTTGTATATAGGTATCTTTCTTCAAGAAGCTCCAAAGCAAGAATGCCCAAGATACTTATGAGGTGTTTCAAGATATTATCAAGTTCATAAGTGGTGGCATTGAAGTCATTCTTCAATTCCATCATGGGGACATTGACATCCTTCTACGATCATATCAATCTCAAGACCAAATGTTGGATTTCCTTGAAAACGGTATTATCATGCATATCAAACTTCTCCAAGAAGACCCCACATTGGGTTGTGTTGGAGTTCGCCTTGTTGAGTACATTTTGCGCCCAATGTCTGTAAGGAGGTTGATTAATGCGAAGGACCGTAAAAACCAATGTGTTCTAGTAAAAGACTTGGAAGTAGAGGTTATAAAGATTGGTGTACATGCCTCATATAATTGGAAGTCATGTGAAGGCTCGGGCATTGGCTATGACAAAGTGAGTACTTTATTGGGGAGCTTGGCATGGAAAGGTCTTCTAGACAGGCGATTTCATGACCTAAAAGATTGTGACAAGAAACTTCAATCTTTAGGAACTATGACCCAAAATTATCAATCCAACTCCAATGTTGTTGAGAATCAGTTATCAACCACTTCTTTTTGGCAAATGCCTAGGCGACTTGTATATGGGCCTTTGGATAAGAAGTTAGATGACATGAGAAGAGAACATCATGAACACTACCAAGAGACAATGTCCAAATTAGATGAATATCACAAAGAGACAATGACAAAATTGGACAATGTGGTACATTTGATTCTAAATCTTGAGCAAGGCATTCAAAGCATGCAAGGGGAATTATTGCTCAAGGTTTGTTCAAAGATTGATGATTTGATGGCATTTTCTATAGAGATGCAAAAGTCACAAATTCCCAAGTTGGCCTATCTTTGTGAGTTTGGAAAAAGAACACTTTTGACACAATTGGTGCCTGGCCTTGATAGAATCCAACTTCACCTCATGTGTGAAAGTATCTATGGATTCCACGAGGTTGCAAATCAAAAAGGTTGTGTGGTCCATTTTGGAACAGAACACACAAAGAGATTTCTTGTAATGGTAGCTTGGGGACTAAAGATTGCAACTATATTGACAAAGATTGGTGCCCATGTTGCTTGTGGTATGGGTGCAATGATTCCTGATTTTAGTGATGGGGTCACTTTTGGAGCCTCGATTCTTGACACACCTGGTTTATTGGACTACCAACTTCCTAATGCAACATTGGAATTATTGCCTAGTGATGTGAAGAAGCATTCGAGGATCTCAATTGACGATCAATCTGAAGCTCAAAGGTGGCTTCAAGAGTTTTTGGAACCCAAGTGTAAAAATAAGAGAGACTTTTATGAAAAGTTTCAATTGAAGAAGGTTTGCTACAAAGGATCAAGGGAATCCATAGCTTGGATTTGTGATGAATGCATTTCAATGCATTACAATGAAATTGATGAACTAAAATAAAAAGTTAACAATTGGGGTTTTAGACAACATCATTGCCTTGCAGTGCCTTGCTAATGTCATTCTATGGAGTATGGACCCAAAACATCCTATTAAGTTTTCTAGAATAATAGTTTTATTGTTAGTTTTTTTAATTTTTTATCATGATTGGAGTTGTAATTTTGATGGTCATCTTGTCAATGTCAAAGCCCACATTGCCATTGATTACATCTTAAGTCCTAAGATATTGCAATGTATTAAGTTGCAAAATTACTTCAAAATACTTGTATCCAAAGCAAAGCTATAGTCTTTATGTATATTTGTTTTCTAATAAATTTCACCATGGGATCTATGTACAAAGACATCATTCTAAAATTCTAGTGTAAATATCTCCATGAACTAGAAGTTCATTGTGCCTCAATTTTATAAATTCAATTTTTCCAATTCTTTTTAAAAGAGAAATTTTGTCTTTCAATATTTTAAGAACAAAAAAGTATGTATAGAAATTGTGCAATGTAGCCAATATATTGGAAATTGGTTGTAGAATAGGTTTTTTTTTTTTTTTATGCATATGACCTTTAGCCCTACAGTTGTTAACTGATACAATGCAACAACCAAGCAATTTGGCCAAATAGTTCAAGAATTACACTCCTTAGTATCCCCATCAAGAAGTGTTGGAACACCAACTTTCTCCTCATGCATTGGCACGAGGAGCCCCCATTTAAGCAATGTCAACATGAGGAGTTGAATTGGGGGGTCATTGCAAGAAACACTTACCAATTTTGTCTCAGAATGGCTCAAAATTAGTGAGTCTTGTGACTTTTGGAATAGATTTTTTTGAAATTGAAAAAAATATAGATAATTTGAAGAGCAATGAGAATATTATGTCTCTTGAAATTCAGACCTAAGAAATGTTTCCTCTAAATGTTATAGACAATGGAAAATACAATGAAAATAGCTCTTTTTTCACTAATTTGGTAAAAATAGTAAAACAATTCAAGAAACAAAAATGAAACATTTGTTTTTTCTTCAAGTAAAGGTATTTCTTTTCCAACAAATTTCATCTTCGGAAAAAATAAATTTTATTCTCCACACTTGCGCAAAGTCAGCCACTTTGACGACATGTGGAGGTTGAATAGTATAGTATTTTCCAAAAATCTCTCAGTGGTCTTGTGTAACTTTAGGTGAGGTCCTTGCATGACAGTTTTCAGCTCAAAGTTTGCATTTTGGGGTCAAAAATAGGACCAAAAACCCTTCCAAATAGCCTAAGTAGACACCCAATTGGGAGCAGTTTAAAAATAGTAAAATAATTTTGAATAAAAATAAATAAATAACACAAAATGTAAAACTTTTGTACGCACCTTCATTTCAAGTTTCAAGTCAAATGAACAAAAGATGCAGAAGTTATGAGCAAAAAACTACCTCCTAAAGGTCAAGGGGACAAAAAAAAGGATAAGTGTTTCTTGCAATCACCCTTGGAACCTCATGGATTCCAATGGAAGTTTCTACCACCTGCGCCCATCATCAAGGGTAGTTCAAGGTTACTATGGACCAAGGTTCATATTCATCTTTATGAAAATCATATAGTCATTGGTGATACTAGATGAAAGAAAAACTAAGTGGATTATGACTTCTACAAGAAATTTTGACTTGTTCATTTTAATTTTGAAAAAATTTCTACAAACAATTGGTATCTTTAAGAGAATCCATCTGCAAAATTTCAAAATCAACTTCAAGAGATAGGATAGTATGTTTTTTCTACCTTCATTGCCCACAAAATAAAACTCTTTGTAACTTTCACCTCATTATTCAAAATTGAATGGTTCAAATGTTTTTGAGTACGTATGAAGCTATCCAATCCAACAAAAGCAATTAATATTTTATTAGAATACATTTTTTGTTGCCCAATTTGACATTGAAATTGAATTTTAAGAAAACTTTAAACTTTTTCAATATTTATTGAAATGACATGAAGTAAAGCTCCACAATCATATGGATGATAATGATTGGTGTCAATTGTCAAATCTTCATGCAAGTTATTCTAGATTACAAAGGCAAAAAGACTTCCCAAGTTTCAAACCCCCCCAAAGTAGGATGGTTGATTCTTTAGGAGATTCACATTTTAAGTTTCTTGAGTATATCTTCCCTAGGAGCACTCTAAAATTTCCATTCCTAATACAAGTACCAAATATTTGAAAAAAATCCTTTTCGGAGACATGTAATTGTAGGATCTTGTAGTGTGTTTGTTAGAGAAGATGTCCATGGAAATTTGTACCATGTAGATTGCAAGACATTAGCGTTTGAATTGACAAAAATCTTTTCTCACCTTGAAAAAACAAAAAGTTGCATTATAGAAGGGCACATTTACAAGAAAGAATGCCCATGTTGGTGGTGCTTCTTTTTATTTGTTCTTCAAAGCAATTTGGAGCCCTACATATTTATAAAATTCTGAGATCATTTGGAGATGCACAGCATATAGTATAAAAATAGGAAGGAAAAAGAGGTTAATAATGACTCAAAATACTAAATTATTAAGAAGTTAGTTACATAATTGAAAAATGTCAACCTTAATGATTGTAATGTTCCAATGATATGTTTAAATCCTAGAGATTATTATTTACAAAAAATATCAAAAATTGAGTTAAATGAAGGCCTTCAAATTTTGTTTTAGAGTAGAGAAATCATAATTGTTGCAAACTAAAACTCCTCATACCTTTTATGTCATTTATCAAAACAAAATGATTCAAATCTTGCCACATATATATGTCTAGAAAACCAATTTCAAATTTTAGCTTAAAAAAAGGCATTCTTTAAGATCCATATGGACTACCTACTTAGTGTAAATAACTACATATCATAGAATCTAGAGGTTATTTTAGAAGTAGGTCCCCCTTGTTTAAACTCTTATAATACAAGTTGCTCTTGATCTAAGGTGGGTACACTCAAAACACCTCAAATTGGATAGTAGGTAAGGGTCATTGCAAGAAACACATGTCCTATTTCATGTCACAATTTGAACCACTTTTTTGTTGTCTACAATAACTTTTAGAGATTAAGTCCAATGAAAATGAAATTTTTATTGAACATACCTAACTTGAAGTTTATTAGATCCCTTATTTTTCAGAAATTTAAAAAAATCATTTTATATTTAAAAAACATTTTTGTTGAGCGTCACAAAATTACGTTTATGGTTATCATTACGTTTGCAGTGTCTAAAATTAATGACTTCAAGACAAAACTTTCATGGTCTATTTGCATAGGTGTAAAACCTATGAATTCCAAAAAAAAAATTTAAAATATGTTTTTTTATGTCCTCCGCATGAGTACAAATTTTTTTTCGTGGCACACAATTTTTGAACATTGATGATGGTTCTAAGATCGTTCCTTTGGTCAAATCTCATTGAAATCAACTTTCCTCAAATGACCAATTTTTATTTTTTCTTAAAATTAATTTTCCTTTTTTTACAAATTAAAATGTCAAAGTACTAATTTTCATGAGATTTTGCACTTTTCTAGATTTCCTACTTAGAGATTTTTCCTATGCTTTTCCTCTCTAGGTATATATTTTTTTTAAGGGTTAATACATGAAACGTATTTTTCACTTTTTTTAAAACTTGTTTTTCTAATTTTAAAGTACTCCCGAAAAAAAAAAGACTACGTTGCAAAACGCTACGCTTTTTGGTAGGTGTTTCTTGCAACGACCCGTAATTTGAAAGCCAAGTAGTAGATAATAGTGAGTACAAGACTATAAAGAAGTATGTAGAAAAGGAAAAAATGCACAATGAATTTTTTGGTTCTTACAAATATAAGACCAAAGTAGGGATACAAGTACTTAAGAAGTAGAACACTTGAAAGCTCTTATAAATAGCATTGAAAATCAACAATTACATGCACAAGGTCCCCTTCCTAAGGAGTCAAAAAGAAAAGAAATGGAATTGCAATTATGTTTTTGATATTGAAAAGAAAATTCCAAGTTGGTAAACCATGAAGTGATAGAAAAGCTTGTCAAATATCAATGGAAATCAACATATGTTTCAAACAAAATAAGCAAACAAACAAAAATTTGTTAGAGTTGTAAATCATCATGTGAATTGAACTTTGAACCTTGTCATCCAAATCCAAATCATCAATGCATCTTTAAAGAACCACCATATATCATTCTTTCACAAATAATTTTGAGTAGATAATTGTACTAATTGGGGCTTAAGGTAGGGTGTAATTTACACTACAAGTAAAAAGGGGTATAAATGACTATCCTAAATGACTACAAAACAGTCATTCCGGACTACAATGACTAGAAAATGACTTTAGACCCTTAAAGTCATTCTGAATAAGTCATTCTTTAAATGACTGGGATTTTATTATCACTATCCATTTTGGCCTTGGATGAAAAAAGATGACAAAGTCTACATGGTTGATGAAGTAGACAAGTAAATTTCTGGAAAAAGATGGGCAGTTTTCTATTTTTGAGGGAATTTTTGTAAATACGGACATCCATATCATCCAATTATATAGTCATTTTGTAGTTGTAATAAAGTCAAAGTAGGACTAATGTGGACATCAACGTCAGAGTTATGTGTAAGTCATTCTAAAGTCATTATGTAGTTGTAATACAGTTGAAGTACTACTGATGTGGACATCCATGTCATAGTCATGTTTAAGTTATTCTAAAGGCATTATGTAGTCATTTAGAAATTATGATGGAATAAGTCACATTAGAAGATTTTTGAGGCCATTAGAAGACTGCGGTTCCCGGACTACGGGAACGCAATTTCTACCGTGTGAACTAAAATCCGACATGGTCGAGAGAGTGCCACATCATAAAAATAAAAAAATTGAAATTCTTTCTGGACTTTTTTTCATATTTCAAGACCAAAATTTTATTTATTTATTTAGGTAAATGCCAGCTTGACAGCAGCTAGTAGTTAGGGAACAGTTTTGGGGAACAGCCCCGAAATGGCCCTTTGGAGGCCTGAGATTTCTTCTAATGTTTTAAAGTCATTTCTACAGTGCCATGGATTTACAGTTTAGATCACCTTTCAAGGATGTAGAAAGTCATTTTTCTATCATTAACAATTTGTAAACAATGTGTATAAAGAAAAGTGTATTGACAAATGTTTAGGGAGTGGTTATTTTGTAGTCACATATGAATTTATTCCAAATTCCACAACGATATACCATATACCATATATAATACAATATATATTATACCATACACAATATAACATACACCATTCATTATTCTTGGTACATGTGCCATATGGCTTCCAAAGCCACTTAGTATGTGAGTATGGAATGAAAAAATGACAAATCCTTTATACTAGTGGGGTGGTGGGAGTCAAGACAAAACATTTGGGATATACAAAATGCAGGAATTATATTACAAGCAAAATTTCAAACCTCATTTAGGCATACTAGATTAACTTCTTTTTTTAAACTTTGAACTAATAAAAGTTGGGAAATCAATTACACTTTCAATTCTAGAATTTCTTTTAGACTTCAAGCCTCAAATCAAAAGTTATAGACAAATTTGCTAACAAGTCTTGAAAGGATTAGCATAGGAAGAGTACTAGGATCACCTATTTGACTTTTCCTAAAGAAGGATGTATATAGTTTTCTTAAGTCTCCTCACTAAATGCAAGGAAAGTGTAACAAAGATTGCTTAAGATGCTTACAAATTGTCCAATGAATCAAAGTGTGCAAGAGGTTAATTTGAAGCAATTGTAAACTAGGTATTCAATAATTGGAGACTTCTAAGTAGTAATTTGGCAATTGCAAGAAGTTGTTCTATAGTAGTAACAAAGTAACAAAGTTGTCTATATAAAAGAGAAATGGAACTTAACAATTGTCACCACCTCCATCTAAATACCTTAATGTATGTTTTTTGGGACCCTAGGAATTCAAATATGAGTGATATGAAGTGTTTAAAAGTACTGTAGTGCAATGATAATGCTACAAGTTTTTAGAAGTTCTTGCTAGCATATTACTATGAGTTTAAGCAAATCATACAAAAAGACCTTGAAGAAGAAAATAATATATTCCAACAAAGAAAAAGGCCATCAATAATGCATGATTTTAAATAAAATGACAAAAGAAGTCTTCTATTGGAATTTTCTTAAACAAAAAATATAAACAAGAATTAGGAAAATTGGAAAGATCAAAAGAGAACTTATTATCTTAAAAAGGGTATTAGGATGTGAATGTTAGAAAATCTTAAATTGCATGATTGTACTGTTGTAGTAGCCAAACATATTTTGAATCACCCCACTCATACTATATTGATTCACATGCATAATGGCAATGGATGTGCACAAGAATATAGTACAGAGAACATCTTTGAATTAGAGAATTAAGTGTGCATTAGTTCATGAGTTGAAGATTGTGCACTTTGCCTTTTTTTTTGTACTTCAAGTATGTATTCACTAATCATATCTTGAAATTAATTTTTAATGTAAATTTAAATTATTATTTGGTCATAATGGCTTCATTCTAGTCAAAGTTGAATACCTTTCTTGCCTACATTGATTAATGAGACTAGAAACTGCATGTGTCTAAAATATTTCAAATGGGTTCAAAAGTTATATAAGGGTGATTGTGGGGTCATATATAAAATTAATCCTTCAGTGAACTCCACAATTGGGTCCTAATGCCACTATACTTGTATTTGACTATGATGCAACTCTAGTATACTCTAAGTACAATTGCATCCCAATAAATTAAGAATGATTGTTGTCTGTATCAACTTAATGCCCTACTCATTTTTGGTACAAAAAATTGCACCATAACCTATTTGGGACCCTATAGTCATTTTAGAGTTGCATAGTAGTAAAGCACAATTATAGATTAGTAATTCAAAAATGACTACATCTTAGTGCCGTATCCATCTTTAGTGCAAAAAATTGCACTGAATGGACTATTTCGGACTCTACAATCACTTTAGAGTCACATAATAGTAAAGTGCAATCATAGTCCAGTAATTTAAAAATGACTAATGTCTACGTCAATTTAGTGCCCTTCCTATCTTTAGTGCAAAGAATTGTACTATGGACTATGTGGGATCCTACAATCATTTTATAGTTGTGTAGTAGTAAAGCATAGTCGTAATCTAGTAATTCAAAAATAACTACCATCAACATCAGCTTAGTGCCCTACCCATCTTTAGTGCAAAAAATTGCACCATGGCCTATTTAGGACCCTACAGTCATTTTATAATTATATAGTAGTAGAATGCAATCATAGTCTAGTAATTCAAAAATGACTACCATCCTTGTCAGCTTAGTGCCCTATCCATCTTTAGTGCAAAAAATTGCACCATGACCTATTTGGGACTCTGCAATCATTTCAAAGTTGCACAATAGTATTGTGTAATTGTAGTGTATGACAAACAATTAGTCAATGACATTTTGAATGAATTTCCATGAATGAATCTTTGATTTCATCATATCTTTATCCTCAAGTCATCATCAAGATTGCAAAATGACTTTGAAATTGTAAAGAGCACATAGTTGGTGCAATTATGAAGTCAACAATCATTGTTTAGTGAAACTCGACAAGCAATCATTTTTGCCTAGTCATTTATACCCCCAATTTCTTATAGTGTTAAGGCATTGAGTGATTATAGAGGTACCTACTTTATAATTAACTTCAATCCTAAGGATCCAAATTGTTGAATAGAAGGTTTGAATTGGGCAATAATCAACAATGTCAATTTTTGGGGGTATTTAAAGGATATAGCCTTTATATTAATTAGTCCTTAGGAACAAAAATCATACCATTTAAGCCAAAAAAAATAGTTAAGCTTGAGCAATAGAAAAAAATCTAGAAATAATTTTTTTAGATCTAGTTCACGTGGTTTAAATTCAGAATGTTTGGGTCAATTATGTGAAACTTACATATGGAGCATTATGGTTTGGAAGCAATCTTAAAAGAAACAATATATGGGATTTGTTTTAGAATTCTATTCTCACAAAAAAATTTAAAAAATATATAACTCAAAATTTAGTTTACTTGCTAGAAAAATCTCACTTCGTTTCAACTTCATCTTAGAACTATACATGGTTTAGTTGTCTTTATCTATTTTGCAACTACTTATTTGCATATGGAAAGCTTTAAATGATTCTATAATTATGATTAATGAGACAAATCTATATTATAGGTAGTGATGGAATCTCTTGTCAAATTCAAAGTTAGAAGTTCAATTGAAATTTGTTTTTCAATCATTTTGAAAGTTAATAAAAATTTAAGATGCAAATTTCTTGTTACATCATTATCATTTGGACTAGCATATTCAAAGTAATATGTATTTCAATTATTGACAATTTAGAGTCTTCCAATATTTTTGTACGTCCTTCTAGTGAAGCTCTTCGCAAGAATGATATGAAATATTTTTTATACGTGTTCAAAGCTCTTTTCTTTAAGATTATGTCCTTACTACAAATTTTGGGACATACTCATTTTATTATAAAAAATAATTGAAAGATAAGACCTCATGGTTTTAAAAAATTGAAGAGAACTTGTTCCTTCACTTTGACCTTAACCCCTAAACGACCATTGTCCCTTTGGAGGACAAAAGGGATTTTGGGTAGGAACCTACAATCCCAAATTTTATCTTAATTTTTTGAAACTTTTTTTGAAGATGGAAAAATTGATTACCTTGATGGAAAATATAATCTATTTTTCAATCAGTGCTCAAGAACAAAATTTATACCTAATTAAGCTCAAAACAAGGGAGACTAAGCAACAAGAAAAATTCAAAGTTTGAGTTTAAGAAAATATCAAAATTTCTTCTTATAGACTATATTTTTGTCTAGATGAAAAGCTATAATTCAATCCATTTGAATTGGTTATGAGAAAGTTATGGACAATTTTGTTTTGGGGGCAATTTGATCATCTTCTTAAAAAAAAACTTGAAGGATTCAATTTTAAATGCAATTTCTACAATTTTCAACCAAGAAAAAAATTCACATGTGGATTATTTTTTTTTTTAGAACAATATTACCATTAGGATTGATGCATTTTAATTCCATTTTAGAGATATTAAAAATTTAGATTTTCCTTCTATCTTGTACCTACGTCTATTTTAACAATTTATTGAAGAATGAAAACTAGTTTTTTTGTACTTTTCTTTTTTGTGTATCTATTAGTATTGGAACACGTTATAGAAAAGATGTTAACACAATGAAAGTGTACCCAAAATCAACTACTTGTAAGGTTGCCATCTTTGCAATATTACAATTATAAATAAAGCGACACACTTTTTAAAAAGGCCCTAAACTCCACCTTACACCTGTCCTTGTAACAAGCACCCTTTCGGATAAGCTTCCTATTCCTAGTTTGTCAAAACACCTTGAATTGGAATGAAATTTTTTCACAATAACCAAACTTTTAGAGGAATATAATCCAACAAATTCTATTGAAAACAAGCATTGGATGAAGGAGATATAACCTCTTATAGTTGCAACCATCAAAATATCAAAATGTAGTTTGGTGAATTCAAATCTAACCTAAGAACTTTGAATGGCTTTCAAAAAATTAATGCATCTTTGATTGATCCAAAAGTTTTATTTTACAATGTAAGGTGATTGCAAGAAAGGGCTGTACTATTTGGCGTCACAATCCTAGTGACTTTCATGCCATTGGCTATAACTTTGGGGGGAATTAAGTCAATGTACTTGAAATTTTTATTGAAGGTGGCCAACTTGATAGTAAAGAAATTCATTATTTTTCAAAATTTTCCAAAAAACATTTTCTAATTAAATTTTAATTTACCTAATTTGTCACACTTTGCAATTTAGGGGGTTTTAGTACTGTGGAGTATCCAAAATTAATGACGTAGACTTGAAATTTGTATGGTCTATTTATATACTAAATATTTATAAGTTGACCAAAAAGATTAAAAAAAAACATTATTGTATGTCCTCTACATTGATGCAAATAGGGGTCCCTTGCGCATAGAATTCTTAACATCAAAAAGGGTTTCAAAATAATTCTCTTGAAGAAATGTAATCATTATTAGTCCTTCTCAAATTTCCAATTTTTACTTTTTCTTAAAATGTCTTTTTCCTATTTTTTATAAATTATTACAAAAAAAAATGCAAAAGTGCTTGTTTTCATGATATTTTGCACTTGTCTAGTTCACCTACTTAGAAAATTTTCCTTCACTTTTCCTTCATAGGGTACTTTCTTCTTCAAGAAATATACATTGATCATATTTTTTATTTTTTTTTAAAATTGTTTTTCTATTTTTAAAGTACTCCCGAAAAAAAATGAGTACTATTTCAAAACGAGACAAAAAACGGGAGGCCTTTCTTGCAACCACCCTATAGAAGAGTGAAAGAAGACATTATGTATATATTCATAGATAATGTATTAAGTAATAATTGAAACCATTAGTATATTAACTTCTAGATTAGTTTATTAGCTACTAGTTTTATTCCACCTTCATCTGCTCCACAACCGCATTCTCCCACCACTTCTCTCCTACCTTGCAACCACAAAACTTTCAAATCACAATACTCCTAAAATCCTCACAAAACCAACCATCAAGTTCCAGTCCACAAGTGTACACAACTTGATTGTACCAACTTTCAATCTTTCATGTGTTTTAGAGCTAAGTATGTGGAATTAGCTATGAGATTTTGAAGTTGAAATAGCATAGGGCTCTATAATCACCCACTTCTAATTGAAAATGAACATTGTTTGCACATTGTTGTTGACAGATGTTCATCCATCCACCTCGATTCTTTATCCAATTATGCGTGGATCTTGTATATATTACTCATGATCTCTTTGATAATTCAGTTTTTAGTCATTCAACTGAGTATGTATGTATGAGAGCTTGTAGATTTGTCGATGTTTGAACATGGTATCAGAGCGGTGGTGAGAATCTTGTGATGCTCGTGAATCTCGTTAAGTCTTTTGTTTGTCATCATTTTGTTAATTTGTGATTACAGAGTGTATGATCAGTCTGTTGATTTGCGCTTACATCTAGTATTTCACATTACTAAGTTACGTTACTAAATTTCATTACATAATAGCCACACTTTGGACTGTATCTGTGGAGTCGTTGTCAATCCCGTGTCTTTAGATCTTCTTCCGAAGTCGTGCCGCTCTAGATTCAGTACCGGTCGATTGATTGTACATAGCAGCTCGCTTTCTGTCCGACACCTGCTTCCGTAGAACTTTCCAAGCTTCAAGTTGATAGACAAGAATGTCGAGAGACAATATAGTCCCAAACAAGGTGAAACTCGTAGGCTCTTCAAACTTCCATCTTTGGAAGTACATGATTATCAGGATAGCCAAGAAGGAGAAACTGTAGTATCTCCTATCATCATCACTTGGTGCATCTTCTAATGCAAATTTAGATAGCTCCATAGAGTCTAACGAAGATGAAGAGGAGATAGAGCAACTGATGTACATTCTTACTATGTTGATCAAACCCTCTCTATTAACACAAACTATCGAATATCAAGAACCTCGATTGTTGTGGAATTTCTTGTGCAGATCTTTTGAAGTCAATAATGATAGCAGGAAATTTGAGCTAAAGAACCGTTTCTCTCTCCTACGTTTCTCTGAGAACATTGGAGTCAAATCTTACTTTTCTCAATTTCAACAAAATCTTGCACAATTATTGGCAATTGGTATTAAGATTGATGATACAAATCTAGTGCAAATTGTAATGAAGGATCTTTCTGATAGTTTTGACTACTTCTTGTAGAACTATACAAGTTCTCGCAGCTTTCCTACTCTCGATCAGTTACAGACTCGACTACTGCTAGAAGAAAGTCACCGACAATCAAAAATCAACACCAAGGCACTTGAGTTGGAAGCATTGTACTTTAGAGGGTTGTCACAACGCTACAACAACCAGCAAAATTGATCTATTGGTCCTTATCATCAGCAAGGTTCATCGAACAACTTCCAAGGTAACTCCTCTAGAAGTTTTCAAACTCATCAGATTCGTTGTTTCTACTGTGGACGCTTTGGGCATCCCAAAGATATATGTCCAGAGAGACTAGCTAACATCAAAAAGTTAGAGGCCGATAGACGTACAAGACTTGGGATCAAACCGTTTTCTACAAATTTAGTTCAAGGAGAATCATCTTGGATGAACCCTGAAGCTTGTACAATGACCGAGAATATTGAGTAGCCATTTAAGCATAACTTTGAAATGTTCAAGGCCGCTATTTCTTCTCTTGATATCAACAACACAGACTCAAGCTAGTATTTGGACTCCGGAGCAACTCAACATGTCACCAGAGATCGTAGTAGTTTTTTGACACTAGATCAGTATAGCAGTAGTGTAAGAACCGCGGATGGTGAAAGACACCAGATTACGGGAAAAGGATTTGTGCATTTTACTCTTCCATCTAGAGAAATAAAGAAAGTTGATGAAATATTATTCGTTCCTGGTTTCAAGCTATCTATCGGTTCTTTAACTGAAAAAGGAATTGTTGCATGCTTTGATGATCAGAAATGCATTTTGTATAGCCGAGGCAACAAACATATTATACTTGAGGGCTTGAGAAACAAACAAAATGGTCTTTATCATCTCTCAACCATAAAGTCAGATGTAAGCATCAATATAGCTCAAACTAATATAGAAATTGCAAAACTTTGGAATCATCGACTAGGCCATATCAGTTATGATCGGTTACATGAGATTTCAGCCAAGAGCCTCGCTACAGGGATCCCATACATTCCCGTACACAAAGAAATATGTGATCATTGTTAAGCAGGAAAACAAACTAGAGAAAGTTTGCCTCACCAAAGTTTATCCTAAGCTTCACGACCTCTGTAATTACTTCATATCGATCTTTGTGGACCGCTTCTAGTACCATCACTTGGCGGATCATCTTTCTTCTTGGTAATTATTGATGACTTCAGTCGATACATCTGGGTGAGATTTTTGCGAAACAAATTTGAAGCAATTGACAAATTCAAGGTTTCAAGACTATGATTGAATTACAAACATGTCAACGCATTTGCGCAATACGCAGCGATCGAGGTGGTGAATTTCTTTCTTTGAAATTTACCAAATTATGTGAAACAACAGGTATTATCTGACAATTAACCAATGCCAACACATTGGAGCAAAACGGAGTTGCAGAAAGGGCCAACCGCAAGCTACTTGAGATGGCTAGGAATATGACCGTCTATACTTCAACACCACAATTTCTTTGGACTGAAGCAATAAGCACCACCGCCTTCATCATTAATCGATCACCAACAATAGCAAATTTCCATGTAACACCCTTCTAGCGATTCTTTGGAACAATCATTATAAGAAACCCGTGTTTTTTTTGGTGTCAGGCCAAAAACATAACATGTTTAAAAAACCATTATATGTTTCATAGAACATTGGGATGTCCAGTGAATGAAGGCTAAAAAAAGGGAGGATTTAATTAGATGTTGTAAAAAGCATGCTAAATTATAGCCACAACAAATTGGTGTTATTCAAAACGATGATGTAATTTAAAACATGGTTGTCAATATAAAGATGTTTTTAAAGATCATCCAAGAAAACATTCATAGCCACGTCATCATCGTTGGTTAAACTTAATTAAAGTAATTAACAAAATATTAATTCGGTCAGAGGTAAAATAACTAACCGGGTTAAAAAAGAAGAAAACAGGCAGGTGGTGTGGAAAATTATATGACATGGCATCTAACGTGGACCGATGATATGGAAATTATGTGACGTGGACATAGTATGCTACCGTGTTATGCCACGTCAGCAACCATGATAGACCTATGTTACAACTTTGGATGTTTTTTTAAACGTCATATTAGACATAAAGATGTTTTTAAAGACATCATTTTTAGCAAAATCATTATTTATTGTTTGCAATTGTAATATC